>CM045450.1:20950890-22160962 GCA_024666655.1 Dascyllus trimaculatus
TAAAACTGCCACTGTCCTTGTTTTTGACCTACATAATGACCTGCACTGTGTCCTGACAACACAAGGAACCATCAGATTTTGTCCCTATGCCAGCTCCAGCTCCACTCAGCCATCGGCAAGTGAACATGTGGGAGTTGCGCGGTTTAAGAAGACTGTATTTCATCATTGTTGACTCATAGCGAGACAGAAACATTGATGTGTTTTGTGAACTAAGTCCCGGTTCTTGCATAGGCTTGATTTGTGTCAATACTCCTTCCAAGAAATTTTCCCAAAATGAAAGTTTGGCAATGATTAAGTTATTTCAGCTTATTGCTCCAGCGTTTAAAAATGGCAACAGGAGGATTATCACGGCAGTGACAGTTGCTTAAGAAAATATATAAACTGTTAACACAGATGTGACTCATGCCACAAAAACCTGTTTTTCTTCTGCAGGATTTCATGCACTAGTTTGCATGAACACCACAGAACAATCTCAACTGGCATACGCCGTCATACCTGGGGACATTGGTTAAATATGCAGGGAGAGAAAAGGCACCGAGAGATTCTTGACTAGAGCTCACCTACTTTTTAGTTTTCTTTTTTTGTGTGGTCTAGTTGATATATTACAGCAGATCAGTTTGTTCTCATTTTTTCTACAAATGATGAAAGGAAGAATAATCTCTAGGGGAGGAAGGTAACACACTAAAAGCAAACTCCACACAACAACAGAGCAGGAAGCTCTCAACTTCTCAGCGTGACATCGGCAACGGGATTAGTAAATCGCTGTGACAGTCTGACATTTGAACCCTTGGGTAGAGCGAGCTGGTGAAGTTAGGCTGCTGATAGTGGATAGTGATTGGGCTCTGACAGTGCCTGTTGGTATTATTATAAATGTTTGTAGTGCACCAACAGTATCCCTGCAAGGGCTTGTGTCATGGTTTTTATGATGAGAGCAGATTTAAGAAGGATTTCTGGTTAATCCTTCAGGGGTTGCCCATGCAGGGAGATAATAGCTCACTTCAGTTGCAGTACTGACAGTACAGACGAGAGGCTGAAATCTGTCCTGGTTGCTGGCCGCTCGTGTGTGACAAAAAAATACCTGAAAGTGATCATCTATAAATGTTTTGTTTCAGTTTTCTTAATATTTCAGAAGAAACAGGTTGTTAAATTCTCAAGGTCTAATCCAGTTCAAATACAACAATCATGAGATATCAGATGTGGAAATCTCCTGGCTTTTAGAAAATGCCTGTGAAACTTCAGTGTCGACTGTTTGTCTCAGCGACAAAAAAGTCTGAAAACCATGAATGTGGGGGTCTGAGTTTGGCAGATTAAAGTGTGTGATTGTTTTATTCCATGGGGTTCTGTCCTTTCCTGCATGAATATGAAGCTATTTTGGAGTGATTTATTCTTTTGCCTGGAGACACTTGAAATGTCAAAGATGTCAAAATTTTGAATTTGCTAAAAATAGCAGAGATAATTTTCATAGTGTGCTCTACAAATGACAAAAATCCCAGTTTCTCATTAGCCCAACCTCATTCACACTCTTTTGTCGTGTCATACATGTGCTAATGCAGCATTACAGATGGAGCCCTTTATAGCCAAAATGGTATTCAGGCTCACCAGAACTCTGAGCATGGAGGTCACAAAGAGGTCACAAAGACACACATTCAGCTCATTCGAGTACTGTGTCACTAATGCAGCAGGAATTTGCTGTAAGCCTGTGAGTCAGCTTCATTCACTTCATCAAGCACTGACCTCATTTGCTGATAAACGATGTGTTATTTGTTTATGCAAAGTTGCTGGGGTTTAAATGTGGCGATTTTCTTAAGCTGTTAATTTTTAACGTGCTAATGCGTTACATAATGATCTGAAGTGTTTCTGTCCATTTTTTACAGAAGCTCTGTGGCACCATGTCAGTTGTAATCACGCAGCACGACTTTACAAAGCAGAAATGTGACGCAGCAGGAGGCTGAGGTGGATTTCTGAGTTGAGCCTTTGCATGCTGATGCATTTGCAGGTACATACGGAGTTCTTAAAGCAAGACTCTGACTTAATCTGCTACAGATTAATACGAGTAAGCGCTCAGATCCTGAAGTAATATACCGGAGTTCACTTTTGGAAACAATAACGTTCTGCACAGCTAAATCCGTGTTATTATAATTTGGTGCACCTCAGGCCCAGTTTTGTGCTTTTCACGCTAATTTAGTTTTGCTCTGTGTTTGCATAGTTTACACCTCCACAACAAACCTGGCAAAATATTCATGCGCCTCCAGTCAAAACAGCTCAAAACAAGCTTTGGCAACTTCATGTGTGCATAAATTTGAGTGTACAATACCAATATATGTCTCGTGTCATTTTTATCACACTCTAATTTCATTATGAATGGTCTGTATATTAAGTGTGACCAACAAGAATGTTTTGTATGCACAGTTATAAAAGATTAATTTACAGTACGCTTGAGGTTTGCACATAAAAGCACCAGCTTGTAATCAGTATTTTTATTAAACACACACAGAAGGCTTCTGGCTTCATTACACTGCTAATTAAAATGTTTAAAAGAGTCTTACTTACCTTTACTAACAACTATGTTGCATTTACTGGTATTTGTTTATCTTTAATTTTGTGCTGTTCAAACCGGCGACGTGCTACGCAAATCCTCACAGCGCACACACACACACACACACACCATTGGAGGGTCAGCCACTCAGCCCAGTACAACTAATCACACTTTGTTGTTCTGAATTTTAATTAGACTCCTAAAGAATTTAATGTTGTTGCGAGGATTTTACTGCAACAACTGGATTGAAGAGATTTCATTACTAGCTGTGCACTGAAGGGCTGAGAATAATTTGTGCGTGTGTTGACATGTGTGTGTATGAGCACAGCTGTATACACTGATAGTCTGTGTTACATGGTTGGCATGCAAAGCTGGTATGTTTCGATGTTTTTGAGCTCACTTTGAATGAAGGTCACGAGGCAGCAACTGCTGCTAACTGCCGTTTCTTGTGTTCAAACTTGACTTTTTCTCCATATGTCATGCCATTTCTGTACAGCCCTGTCTCCCAGAAATGATCTTTCTATACAATTCCCCTGCAGCCTTGATAACATTTTTAAAGAGAAGTCTGCTGGATTATGTTCAAATCAAAGTGTCTTTGCCATTAGTTTTATTGTTTTACTGTCAGTTCTTTTGTGCCAGCCAATCATATATTAGATGGAGTGCCACTTATCACCCTGGTAACCCCCCCAAAAAGGAGGAAAAGCTTTAAACATACCATTAAAGGGTCGTTTTTTTAACCCAAACCATGATATTTTCCTCAACTGAACCAAATAATATTGATGCCTAACCCTAACCGAAGCAGCAAGTGACAACCAAAAATAAACAATAAAGTAAAAACTAAACTTAAGTCAAAGAATAGTGGTCCCACATGAGGCATGAACTTTGGTCTCTTGTTGAGAGCTCTGTTGCTGACTTCACCCTCCATCCGAAAGTGAACCTTCAAAGTAAAAGCCTTTGCTACACAATCTTGCCTTTCGAGGAGAAAATACATTTGTTTTAAAGTGAAATTTCTTTCAAAACAAAGATAAAAATACCATTAAATTATAGGAACATAATATTTTGGGTTGTTGTGTTTGTATGACCTCATCCTGACTTTGCTCTCTCTCGACTTACCTCCTCCTTACTGACATTCCTGCTCCTCCTTTCTCACAGCCTCTGTTCATTGCCCTTAATGCTCTTTATCAGTGAAGGGGCAGAGATATGGAGTTGCTCTCATCCATCTCGTCCTTGTTTCGCTGCACTGCTCTCATTCACTGTTGGCACAGGCCACCAATTACACGTGCTCACACACACACACACACACACACACACACACACACACACACACTAGTAAGCCTTCATACACTTGCATGCGCACATTCTCACTCAATAAGTTATCCCTGGCATAATACACCTCTTGTTGTCTGCCAAGCTATATCGTTTACACTATTAGTAGTCTGATAAACAATGGACCTCACGTAATTGACTTTACAGAAAATTCCACTGTCCATGTTATAAGCAAAGTGCACTAATCAATATTTTTATTTTGACATTGAATCAAATTACCGTGTGTAATGTTGCAGTGACAAACCCACTGAGACTTATCACCCAACTGCACAGTTCCCTCCAGTGCTGCAGAGCATTTTAGCATCTTTCAGAGGATTGTTTTGGATTTACACCCACAACTTTAATTTTTAGTCTTTAATCGTACAAAAACTCTCTGAATGCTCATGTTGCACCCTGTCCTGCCTTGACATCTTCATGAAATGATAGCAAGTCACTGTTGTGTTAACAGCTTGTTCTAATTTCATTAAGCAGCCGATTGAACAAATAAAGCAAATAATAGTAATAGTAATAATATATGATGTAGATACTGTTAGTTAATTAGACATTAGGATAATTGTTGGGAAAACTTTTTGTGGTGTATTTTTAGTTTATTTGAAAAATTAATAAACTAAACCAATCTGATTCTAAGGCAAACAAACTTCTGCAGAGTCTGAGCTCAAACTGAGCAGCTTGCTCACAAGTTGTTCTGCTCCTGAGGGAGTCAATGAAAGAGGCAGACAGCAGCTTTTTAATCAAATAGTTTATGTGGATCTGTTTTCTTTGACTTCTTTGACTGGTGCTGAATAGTTAGTGTGGTCCCATCTATGTGAATCATATCCAGATGTATACTCTTCATACGTTACTGTGTAGACTCTCTGCACTGAGAGCTCTGACACATATCAAACGCTGTCTGTGTTTCTGTTAAATTCAAATGTTACAAATAACACTTGAAGTATTTATGCTGAAATATTACACATCTACGTTCACGTTCAGAATCGAGCCCCAGAGAAAGGAGGATGGCCCTAATTTTGACAGACAGCTGCGAGTGTCTCTGCCTACGGCTGTGTGAGTGACGCATTGCAGGCCTGATTGAATATAACATACACCACAACTAAGAGACAGAAAATTTGCCAATGAAGAAGCCATGTTTTCCTTTTTCTACTAATTAAAACTTCCTGCTGCTAAACGTTTAAGCTACTATAGGAAAATGTGTGTGTACGTGTGTGTAAGTTTCCTGTACACGTCAGAGCTGAATTATGAAATCATGATGTGGATCTGTTCAGACAAAGATAAAAAGACTAATCAGTTCTACAGGAATAATGTCAACAAGATGATTGTGAAATACAGAATTTACATCCAGTGCAGGAAGGAGGATGATATTTATGCAGATATGGAAGTACTTGTGCAAAGTCTGTCTTTGACCCCCTATAATCATCATTGGTGGTTAGCAATGTTTTGGGTTTTTTTTGAGAAAATTTAACTGTGATGAATCTCTATCCCTAACTTTCACTAAAAGTTCTGGTTAGGGAAAGTTTTAAATATATATGTTTATATATATATATATATATATATATATATATATATATATATAACAGCATCTTAGCTGTCGCTGCATTTGCACTTTTCGTTTTTCTCACTTCATCAGTTTTTGATCAAGTCTGCAACAGCATCTCCATGTGCTTAAGAAGGCTGAAATCCGCCCTTGTATCACTAAGAACAGGGTTTAAAAGGACAAGGAATCAAAGTGGGTTAACCACATGGACATGAAAGAGAATATATCTACTTGCTTATTGCATTATTTCTGGTCTATTATAAACAAACATATGACTGAATTTTTAGCATATTTAGCTGCACTACTGCAGGACAGTGCATCATGGTTTGTACATAATTTACCATATATGCTACTATTTGTGTAAGAACGTTTAAAATAAATACATGTAGAGCAGAAAAGTCATTGCTTCCCATTGATGAAGAGTACTATATTCCATTGTCAGAATTACATTTCCTTTGAGACAAACAAAAAGTTTCAAAAAATAAGTGTAACATCTTGCTTAACATCTCATTTAATTTCATTAAATTTTGACAGAACAGGCTTTAAGGTTTGCCCTAGATTCAAAAAAGAACCAGACAAAAGGAGAAATATGGAGCGAGGCAATATTATAGTAATCTAAACCAGAGTGATGGGACCATGAATCAGTAGCCAGAGAAAATAAGCTCTGTGCCTTCACACTATTGCTTTCTCATACTCTCTTACCCACTCCTTCCCCCTCTCTCTCCATAAGCATCACCTAGCTGGATGCTGTCTCCATGGCAATTCTTATGGGGCTCTTTGGCAAGGTCACCTTCGCTAGAGAGACGAAGTCACCCAGAAAATAAGAAGGAGGCAGGCATCTTTAGGAAATACAGAAAAAAATGTTGAAATTTGAAATACAAAGATGAGGACTGTGTCTAATGAGCAGAAAATGAGACGGGAGGAAAACAAAGGGGTTTGGTTGTGGGGGAGCGAGATATCAAAGGAGATGGAGGGAAGATGGTGGAAAAACAACAGACAAGAAAAGCAGGAAGGGGGGAGGGCTGCATAAACAAACAGCTCAAACCTCCAACTTGTGTTGAAAACTGTGTTTAGTGGGCAATGCATGGGAAAAGTCCAGCTCAGGAGTCCATTCACTGCACACTTTCTTGGATGAAGCTCCAGATCACCTGGAAGCAAATCACCAGAAGCACGTGAAGAAGCCAGCTGGCAGTTGGGATAACATGGGTTTTATACACAGACTTCACACACACACACTCACTCACTCACTCACTCCATCATTTGCCTCACTCTTCCTTCGCCTCCATCTGCCATGGCTTTCCCCTCCCTGAAGTTCACCCCTTCCGACTGTGGCTGAGTGCGGCCCTGGCCTGTACCCCCTGCAGAGTGTGCTGGAGGTGGCCTTCGCCTGGAGACATCAATATTTCAGCCTCTCTCAGCACTCTCGCTCATGGGGGTACATGGACCGCTCAGAGCCCAGGGGGAGGTGCTGATGGATGGACAGAGAAGCAGGGGGAAGGTTAAAGCTGGAGCCTGATAAGGGACCATAAATTACAGTGTGCGGGATAAGAAGATAGAAGCATTTAGAGGAGTGAATGCATATAATGTGAAAATGACTTTGTGTTTTTATTAATGAATCCGAGGCTAAATGTGGAATGGAATGGAGATATCAGTGTGGGTGGCTGAGTGACAGATGAAGAGAGTTGCTGAAAACATATTGTTTCTGCTTTGTTTTTGGATGGGATTTGTCAGGAATGTAAATGCAGCCGTATCAGTGGTGCGTGATGAGCTGAGTCGAGGGGGGAAAAAAAGACAGAGCGAGAGAAATAATTGCGATGATGTTAATGATCTGTGCATTTATGACTCTGAAAATCCATTTGTTTGAGGAGAACATTAAGCAGTTAATTATCGATTGAAAACGAGGCTTTAACATACAGGAATGGGTGAGAATGCAGAAGGGGGGAAAGTGGGCAAGAGACGGATGAACCTGCGAATGGGTGAAAAAATAGGGTGGAGGGATGAATTAAGAGGAGGCTCACGAGACTGACTGCTGATGATAGGGAGCCTCCTGCCCTCTTCTATTCCTTTTATCTCGTGAAGGAGCTGCACTGGCCAACTGTTGCTACGACTACAGCTGTTGTCACAAACGTGGTCATTAGGGATTGTTACCATGGCGAGTAGGGTCCCAGGGGCAACCGGAGAAGAGACTTTGCACCCACAGTGACTGTCGATATAAGCTGGAGTTGTTTATGGGTGTAATGTCAAGGCAATCATAGATTTAATCATAATTCAACTGAATGTACACCAGGTCAAAATTGAATACATGATGCCATTGCAATAAATTTAAAAAAGCTTCTGACTTACTTTTGTAGGAATGCAAAAGGCCACAGCAGAACAAGAACAAGCTCAATATGATAATAAGCTTACCAGGTATAATGTTCAACCCCTGAGATGAGCTGGTTAGCAATAACGTCCAGCTGAGCCTGATTATTATGTTGTTAATTTTGCAGGTGCTTAAATCATCAAAAAAAAAAGTCCTGGACAAATGAGTTATTGCCATTCAATGTATCACTGGCAATCTATAATTAATTATATACTCCATTCAAAACCAGAAATGCCATCCTCATGGAGTCCTTAGAGGAAACAGTCAGGGAGCTCATAGGGTGGGAACCATGACAAATTCCACAGCAATCCAAGTAAAAGCTGTTGAAATATGTCAGTCGAGACCAAAGAGGTGAGTCACTGGTGTTGCATCCTGTAGTGCACACTGGGGCTGCACAATATGTTGTTTCAGCATTGACACTGCAATGTGTGCACATGCAACTCATTTACATTCTAGGCAGTGCAGCACATTATAGTACATTATTTTTTATTGCTTGATTCAAAATTAAGACTTTAGCATGGTTTTCATTTCAATGACTAATCTACAAGAGGAGTTATGTTACTCTGATTTTAGGATGCGCACAACGTCACTTGTGTAGAAATAGTTTGATGAAAGAACAGATAATGTTGACCAAAAACAGGTTGGTGATGTCTTGCAATCATTGCCACGCAAAACTAATTTCTTTGACTGTTAATGTCAGCACCACAAGGGCCTGTTTGACGAATGTAAAACCAGATCTGAATGCCTTTCTAAACAAAAAAAATCCCAAAAAACTTTTTGGATGCCTTTGCAAGTTTATATCCCCCCCAAAAAACTACCAGCCCTACTATATTCACCGAGCAGCCACAGCATTAACCTGACAGGTGGTCATTGTCAACATTGTCCCAGAACAAGCACACTTCCTCATGCAAATGGAAATCCCAAATGTCACTGGCCTACTCCCACAGGAAATGCACCAAACCACATGGAAAAACATCAATCAGGAACACGTTGAAGAACATGACAATGAAACAAGATGTTGGTTTGACCTCCAAACTTCCTACACCCCATTCTGATCAAGCATCAGCAGAGTGCAGTGGAACAAGTTTGAGGTCCCACTGCACAAGCCAGAGTACCCAAAGGATCCACTGTTAACGTCCTGGTTCCAGACCCCATAGGACACCCTGAGAGGTCCTCTTGTCCATGCCCAATGGTTCAGAGCATTTTTGAGCACATAAGGGGGAGCAACACAATATTAGGCAGGTGGTCACAATGTTATGCCTGATTGGTGTACATCTGCAATTCATTCTTTAAATAATCCTTTCCTTGTGACATTTTCAGTATGGGTTGGGACCATTTTTAATGACTGAACATAACTTTTTACAAACTACTATCTTTACAGCATGAAAATCTGACAGCAATGATGGACTAGTTAAAGACACAAAGTGTGCCAGAGCATGATAACTTATAGGGCACAAGAAGTAGAGCAGGAAGTAGAACGAGAAAGTAGCACTCGCAGAGCAAAGCCAAACTAAAGCGAGTCTCTTGCAGCATTCCCCCAGGAGCTGCAGAACTTCAGTTACACCGTAACAATGACCAGTGAGATATCTGACCGCAATAGAAAGAACTAATTATTGTCTATTTGAAGAAAGAAAAGAACGAGTGAATGCTGAGTGACCTGTAGTTTAGGTCACCACAGAGCAAAGTGAGTGCTGCTGTTTTGGAGAGATACATTTCGCTGACATGGCTTGTAATAGTCACCTAGTGGGAATATGAAACATCCTGCACCCCAATCATCTTAATGTGTCTCTTGTGTGTGTGAAAATAGGAGGGTGCTGAGTGACTGTCACTGCTTCTGTAATCAGAGACGCTGATAAAACATCCACCTCTAAAAGTGTGTCACGTCGGGTGCCTGCAGGGTTTTATCGCAGGCTTCACCCAGTCATGACCCGCCATTGTGGCTCTCGGCGACTGGTTACCTTTGAGCACCTTTTGCTGAGGCTTTACTCCTGTCAGTGGCTGCAGAGGACAGTGGGTAAACTCTACACATTCAAAGTGCACTACAGGGACACAACTCCACTCCACTGCTGCACTGTCTGACTATAAAGAGCTCTGCTGGGAAATGGAAAAGGGTGACAACGATCAGATATTTGATACTAAAATGCGTGCAGTTGTGTATAAGGCTGCATACTGCAGGAGAGAAGGAAAAAAGAGACAAGAATGTGATATCATGTTTATTTATTCAAAAATAGACTTTTTGAATCAGCCTCTCAGGAGGGAGTCTCTGTTGGCTTTACGCCTTTTGTAATGTGAGCGTTGGCACAAAAAGTACCGACTTGAGGAGGGGAGGGTGTCGATTGTTGATTTACAAAGCAGCTCCTTCAGCCAGATCAAAGCAGGATTGTGAGTGATCAAGTCTTTATGTTCGCAAAAAAGATAGAAGGAGAAAGAAAGTCAGGGAGATAAAAAAGAGTCTGGTACATGGGGCTCATGAGAAAGCATTTAGACAGAGTGGCAAAACAAAACTTTGGCAGGTTAACCGAAAGAGAAAGGGGCGATGTATGGGAGATGACAGAGACCAGGGGCTTGATGAGCAGCAGAAAGGCTGTGTAGTGAAACGCTCAGATCTGCCTCAGACAGCTCAAAGTGTGTCACAGGAAAGCTATGGCTAATGCACCGGGCTAATGTCGAGTCCCCGCTACACTCAGGCCTCCCGGTAAGCACTTACTGTTACTGTTGGCGCGAGTCATGACCTGAGAAACCAGAACAGCGTGAGCCACAATGGAGAGTTTAGCTTGTACTTAGGCAAACTGGGCCTGCAGCAAAAAACTCTGCTGTGAAGATCTGCACTTGCCACTAATCTCTGTTCAGTCGCTAGAAATGTTTTCTTCTCCTCAGATGACCCTAAAAGAACCAGAGGTTGGCAAAGAAACTAAATTCAGAAAACAAAAAGCAAAGATATGCATATTTTTCAGGATTGATATATGGGCAGAGTCACTGATTGCAGCACAGTGTAAAGCTAACTTTAGCTTGCTAATGCATAACTATCCTGGATACATGTGGGATATGGTTGACACATCTGGCGTGACGTTTGATTAAAAATGAACACATTATATCTCAAATGAGTAATTATTGTGGGTATGAATACACTTTATTCCGACACATTTCATCTGTAAGTAATACAAAGTCTTGTTTAAAAATACAAAAATTTGGCAGGTGGGTTTAATATTTTGTTGGTCTTCTAAAAATGTTATTATTGGCAATAACACTGTAGAAATGCATAGTTGATGGCTTTTGTTTAGATGGCACTACAGATGTTTTCGTCTGGCCAATTTACACTTCACTTGAGTCTTTATAAAATGTGATGGGGTCATTTTTAATCACTATTTTGAAATTCTGTAGCTAATGCCATAATTTGGTTTTACATAAAAATCTATCAACAGATTTACAAGTGACTGGAGTAACCTAATCCTGCCTTGCTGTTCCCTTGTTTTCTTATAATAGGATAGAATAGAATTCCTTTCATTGTCATTGCACATTGCACAACAAAATTAATCAGTAATCCTGTCAGTGCATTATGAATACACGACAGGATTACTGATTAGTTTAGAAAAAATTCTCCTCATTTGCACCATTGCTACATTTAGGTGAGTTTGCACCACCAGCTGTTATGGCCCCTTTGCAGTTAGTTGAAATGTCTATCCTAACATGGTGATATGCTCATCAAAAACTGTGTTAGAACTGATGCAGAGAAATTCTTGGCCCTTGAAAGTGTTCTTCTAAGTCTTGTTTATTCTGTTTGTCATATCACTCTGGGAAAAAGAGTCTCATTACTGCTAGAGTCTAATGAACGCTACAGACACATTCGATTATGGCTGCAGGCTGTCAGTTCTGCTTCAGGCAGCACTTTGGGTCTCAGCGGATTGTTTGTTGTGTTTGATTCCTCGAAGCCCTCATCATATAAAAAAGAGGGAGCTGTAATTAGGAGTAGTATCGATTGAAGAAATCTGAATCGCTTTCGCATGAGCGCAGATGCATAAAAGTCTACATGTAAACAACATTCACAGTTATGATGAGAGTATGTGAACTCATTCACCTGATGCACGTGTTGTCATAGGGAACTTACTGCCACACATAGACACACACACACACACACACACTTGGGTCATGCTGCTGACCTGTAGCTAATGAAAGATGAACCCAGTAGAAATTACCAAAATGATGCTCACAGTGTATGAGGTCACACATTTAGTCTGCATCAGAGCATGGAAAAGCTCAGCAGCTTCTCTAATCATGCAGCGGTAAGGTGAAGGTCAGCTGAGGTCGCAGATCAGGGCACAAAACCAATACTCATCCAGATATCACCTCACACTCTCATCATGTGGGGGACTATAACAAAAACAGTGAGCGACTGGGGAGCAGCTGTTTGTAATATTTCCCTTTCTCTGACTGAAATCAAAAGAAACCTTTCCAGAGCTGCAAAATTAAATCTCCATCATTATTGTCTTTTAACATCTAAAAAAAATCATTTATTCATATTTTAATAATTTAAAATTGTTAATTACTGCAATTAAGGAAGATAAGCTTTGAATAATACTTGATTCCAAACAAAAATATTGTGTAGTAAAACTAGGAAAGGCCAAGTTATTTTGCCTCTGCACTCCTGATAGCTGAGGATGGGAACATTACGCTTGTAGGTTGTCCGTCCGTCCATCCATGCATCTGTCTGTTCTGTTCATGTAAACACGATTTCTCTAGAATGCCTGGAGGGGACGTCTTTAAATTTATCACAAATGTTCACTTAGACTTGGAGTTTGGTGTTCAAAGGTCTCTGGTCACTGTGACCTCTGAACACCAAATTCCAATTAAAATCCAAATAGGTTTTTCACCATGACTCAGAAATGTATACATAAATTCACAGAAATATCAAACAGAATAAAATGACGTGAGAGCCTTTTATGCAGTTTGACTGATTGGCATGCGAGGCAGTTATTCTAGTTTAAGAACAAAGAGCTTCAGGAACAGTTTCTCACATATCACATGATCAACTGCTCTTCCAGTAAAATTCACTGTAAGGTCCTTTACTTTTTAGTTATAGGGACACTCTTTCTGTAGGTTTCATAGTGACACTGACTCAATACAAGTTAAAATTTCAAGTTGCAGGTGCATTTACTAAAACAGTTGGCGTACAGAGTTGTGATGTCCATTCTTTCAATTTCTGCAACCTACTGGCTACATTAATGATGATTTAGGTGTAATCTATTAAAGGAGATGAATTCTTATGCAAACATTTCTAATTTTCAGTTCCTCCTAAGCAGTATCAGTGTGATATTCAGGTTTATTTGTAATTAATTTAGATCCTGTAGTAGAGATGTGTTTTAAAAACATAAAGCAAGAACATTTCCAGTTGATCGTTTTTTTAGATCAGTGTCGACCCCTTTGTCAATTTAGTGCAAATAGCCATATTTAAACATCAAAATTAGTTCCCCACATTTTCAGTTAGTTCTTAAATATTCATAAGCAGCTGTTTTTCTCTCGTCCCCATCTCCTTTGTTTTTCAGTGTTTCATTCTGTCCAATGTTGGCTGGATTGCATCACACTTGGGTTGTGTTTGTGGAGCTTTTCCCCTTCGATTCTGCTTCTATTAACACCTGTTCAGACGGATGACTTGATACATCCAGGTGTAATCATAACAGAAAAAAGGCAACACGATAAACTAGTGATAGGTCTTAAATAATAGAGGCTGTCCTTCACTGTGTCCTCCTTAGAAATTAATCAGTTTGATATTTCTTCAAGTGTTGCACTGACATTTGTCACAAGAAATAGTCTTCTGTTTCTCGCCACATCAGACTTCAACGGATGTAGTCTATTATATTTAATGACAGAGTGAAACAACAGTCTAAAATTAGCCTCTGTAGGATGTTTGGCCTAAAAATGTTCTTCCAAATCTCTGCGTGGTTGTCTCAGGAAAATAATCCCTTCATCACAATGAGGGTGTTTGAGTACTTGGTGTTGGAGGCATTAGCTTAGTGAAGGTTTGTTTGGGCTGCACTGCATTGTTGGAGTGTCACCTCTGGGTATGAAACATGTTTTAAAACCTATTGCAAAAGTTCAGAGGGCTTCAAACTATGCCTCTACAATGTTAGTGAACAATATGCAGAAGTCATATGATGAAGTGGAAAAGTGTCTCTGCTGATCTGTGATGTGGTTTCTTGGAGTTGTACTGCTTCAGGAAGCGTTTTCCTAATCTAATCTATGGTTTTTAATTGAAATGCTTTATCTCCAGAGATGTGGCATTTTGCTATCTCAAAAAGCTAATTGATTTTACAAATAAACGCAAAAGTTGTGAGGACAATAAGCAGTTTTGGAGACAATGAAACAGATTAGCAAAAGATTTCAACCATGTCGATCTTTGAATATCAAAAGTATGCTGCAGTGAAAATCTCCTGACAGCGCTTTTTGCAGGAACTAACCTTTAGAGCAATTTAGCATGAACACATCAGTGCTGGATGAACATTGTAATATACGTTGAAAATGTACAGTTTGTTCCGAGTGCAGAAGCTGATCTTTCATCTCTGTCTTGCAGGATTCGTTCCTCTCTGAATCTGCTCTTCTCTGACCTCGACAACTAGCTCTTCCAATAAGGTACAGTGCATTTGTACTTCTTTTTTTCCCAGCCCTCAGGACTCTGACATTCTATCTTCATTTGGTGCCTTCTGTAACATCTTCAGCCAGGAATAGAGCCAGTGTTAATGTCCTGCTGGCCTGCTTGATGCTGCTGTTGCATGTAGTGAACCACCAAGAGAATCGGCTCATGAGCAGCAGAAAGACAGCACGCCTTGACCTTGTCTAGATTGAACTAGGGTAGATCCTGAAGGCGTTTAGACTGAACGCGGCTGTCAGAAAAAAAGAAATATGAAGCCGTGGGAGGCAGAACTTGTTGTCCTTTGTACAGGCTAATAAATCTCTGTGGGCTTGTGTTTGCTGAGGTCAAAAACTGATCAGAATAGAAATGTCAGTGTATTTGATGTTAAATAGTTTGAATGTAACATGAGTACAGTAAGTGTGCTAGTGCTGTGTGTTGCGCTGCATGGATGAGAGGGCTTGTTTTGTCATGCAGACGCTTGCACAATGTTGCCTGCGAGCGGCGAGCGCTGATGGAACATAGCTGCAACGCTCAGCATCGTGAGTGTCCTCGCTCTTGCAGGGCTTCCCCGAGGTACGACACTGGACTCACGATTTCACACTGGATTAATTTCATTCTGAGCACAAACCTCTTCTGCGATACTGTCCACAGCGGCAAACTGCCACTCATGCTGCAGAGCAGAGAGGCATGTGGAGGAGCTCACACTTGTTTACATACAGCACAATCACAGAGACACACAGGCAAAGAATGCATTAACATATTTTCTTTTGCAGAGACCATGACGAATGTTGCATTTCAGAGAAAATTAAAATGTGTAGGGCAACACTCAAATTACATTTTCTTCTCTTTCAAAAGTACAAAAACAGGGAATAAGAAAAAAAGTGCTGGAGGAATCTCCGACTGTGCACCTTGTTAAATTTCCAGTGACATAAATGGTACCTCCTTGGTTTTTACACTCAAAGAAACAAATCAATATCCTTTCTGCAGCTGTTGCATTAGCGATTTTCTTTCTCTCGCTCTACTGAGCTGCTCCACATATGTACAAAACAGTGACCCATTCATCAGGGCACACCAAAAAAATCAAAAGTGAAAAGCTTAAAAGCATAACTCTTACAATCTTGGAGACAGAAAAACACACCTTCAATAAATGTTTGAACAAATGCTGACCCCTGCAAATATTGATTCAATCAATATTACTTAAAATAAAACCACACTGTGGGGAGGAATCATACATGGAAAGGCATTGGAGAACATGAACCCCTAATGAAACAGAAAATCACTCTCTGGCCTTGTTGGCTAGATATCCATTTACTTCCTTGGTACCTCAGGTTGTATCTGTGAACAGAAGCAGAAATTCCAACCTGTAATACCAATTTTTGCTATTGCTGAAGTGCTTTTACAATTTAAAAGGATCCCTTTGCACATTTTATAATGAGTTAAAAGCACACTAACAATATGCAGTAGCAGAAAATAACAGAGGTATATTTGTCCTCAAAAAATCTGCCTCTACTTTGTTAACAAACGCACTTTGGTGCAGTAATTTACATGCCATATCCATTTTTCATTAACATTTAAAGTGCTTCTTTGCTCACCCTTGAGTATCCTCCAAGGATTTCAACTAATATTTCACCTAATTAATCACCCAGATGTTCCACTGGCATTAATTGCTGTTTATATAGTGTCATACATCTACAAGTAAACAGTCATACGAAGCCCCATTGTGCTTCATATGTTATGTTGGTGGCAATTATATTAAAAATCATGCACGGCATGCCATATGTCTGAGTTTAAATGGTGATAGTGGCTTGATTTGCATTAACGATATTTGAATCCACTGTTTAATATTAAGTGGTGTAAAAGCATGAAACATTTCATTTGAAATTGAAACGATTAATATAAATACACATGTTAATTACAGAGTTCCTGTCTGCAATAGATAAAGTGAACAGTATGTATTTATCCAGCATTGTTCATGTAAAGCATTTCAGTAAGTAAAACTGAAGGGCATCAATTATTTATGCTGTTAAATTGATTTGAGTTTATTGTAAAAATGCAGTTTTTCTTCTTTTATGAAATGCTGTCAGACACATGAGTGGCAACTGGGAGCTTCCAGGTTGATATAAGGAATATTGCACATGTAGTTAATTTCTTTACAGCATAAAAAGTATTCAGCTCTGAATTCAAGAGAGACACACCGTACCCAAAGCTACGATCCCATTGCCTTCCTCCGGTTCCCAATCAATTCATTTTTCTCTCTTGGGAGTCGCAGTATTACATTGTTTGTGTGATGAGTTGTTTAAAATGCATTATATGTACTCGTCTGTCAAAACAAGTTGACACACTGATTACATTTTCAGTTTGAGGGTTCAGGACAAAACACTTAATGCTCTACTTTATGGCCAGGAACACTTTCACCCTACCACAACATTTTCAACCACATTTCCCCTCCTGTTCTCAGTTGATGACAGCGTACAGTAGCTTATGAACTGTGTGTCTCAGAGAGCCGAGGCTGCAGTCCTGCAGGGGATTTTGTCTCTCGTGAGAACACTTTGTTCTGTTAATTTGCATAGAGGCAACGGATTGACTTTAATGAAGTTGCAGTGTGACTCCTCATGCAGGGAGCTTTTCTGAAACTTCTTTCTAGAATGCGAAAATCTACTGTGGTGAGAAGAAGAAAAGTGCTGACACTACTGCACAGAATGTATTTTAGATGTAAAATGCAGTGCTTCGCTAGTTCTGCTAGTCACTGGGCCTTGTCCTGCTACAGTGAGTCATCAGATACTGACATCGTGCTGAAAGGTCTTTCTCTAGATTCATTTGTGGAATTTCGCCGGGGAAAGTAGAAATCACTTCTTTCTCGTACTACTAAGTTACGGCAGCACAGTTGTTCGCTGACTCCAGCTTTTGAAGGACACAGATATTTTCACTTTAAGTGATCTGGCCGTTACTGGCTGGATGCAAGAGTTGAAAAAGCACATTGACACAGTTTGTCTTAAAGTTGCCTCAGAACAAGAGTGTTGTTTTACTATATTAACATATGTATATTGGCTTATTGCTGTCCTTTTGCTCGTATGCTACTGTCTCTCTCTGCTTTGTGTGTATGTGTGTGTGTGTGTGTATGTGTGTGTGTGTGTGTGTGTGTGTGTGTGTGTGTACTGTGTCCAGTTTGTGTAGGCATTGCATTAACATGGTTTAATCCGCTGCGTGGCTTATTGGATACAAATCCCTTCCAAAGCTTTTAAAGCTTCTGCCTTTTCATTTCTGTCTCTCTATCTACCTATCTGTCCATCCATCCATCCATCCATCAGACACTAAAGTAAACTGCAGTGCTATTTTCCAAATCAGTCATTGACGTCACAGTGTCTTAGCCCTTTCGCTGAAACCACATCTCATGCCTGTTTTATTGGGTAGTTTTGCCTCCCGGCCAACTGAGCATTTATTTAGTTTTGTCCATTCTTGCACTCAGTTCAAAACATGGTGTTCTAAAAGATTTTATTACACTAAGGATTGTCAGATAAGATTAAACTGAAAGATAATGTTGAACCAAATTTGGTAGATGGTTACCAATACCTTTGAATTTTCAGGATTTTGCTACAAAATTTGATTCCAAAGTAATTCATTAATCAGATTAATGTATTTTAAAGTAATCTATTTTATTTAAAATACTTGACCAAAGTCCCTTTGGCTTTGACTACTATATTTTGACGGGCTGAACTGTAATGACAGTGGCCTACTAACAGCTCAAAGTATGCGCTATAGCAAGCTTATTTTAGCCTTGGTGAACTTTCTTTGAGGAGCATTGTTACGAGAGAAGCAAAGAAACGCAATTTGAAGCAAGAGTATTGAGTTAGTGATGTATGTGGAGTTTTCAGTGTCATGAAGGTGGCTCTCTTTTAATCTGCTATATCACCATGGCAACCTATGCTGCACAGCTAAGCTGCTCCAGGGAAGGTACTGCTCAGAGTTTGGGAATAAAATCAGCTGCAAGAAGCACAACTCTTTCACCTGTTCTTTTTCTGATGTTATTCTCTTTGAGTGATACAGGTTCTCAGCTGAGGGAATATGTTATATCTGCAAACCTGTTGAGCTGTATGTTAGTAATCTTACCAGAAGAAAGTGTGTACGTACAGTAAGAAAACTCTGTGCATCGCATTGCTTCAAGAATCCACATGTATTCAATTTGTGATACAGAAAATGCATAATTATGTTTTTGTGTTTGGTCCTGACTTCCTGCCAAGTTCATTTTGTACTGTTGGTACGGTAACTAATAGAACACTGATTAGTAAAATTAATTAGTCTACTGGTATATTCAAGCAATTATATTACTTTTACTTTGTTTGGGCAAACACTAAATTGATGCCCATGTATCCCTCATTATAGGATACATCAGATCTCAGTGCATGTTTTGAGTGTAATGTTTAAATGTTTGATGTATAAAGTTTAATAGCCCTAATGTGGAGCAGTCACATTAGAAATTAATGGTAGTATTGGTAGTGGTAGAATCATTATTTTACACTATTAATAATTTTCTACTGGCATTCCTTTCTTGCATCATTTGCATTAGCAGTTGCATTAATTTTCATATTCTTCATAACTGTTTCATTATAACAACCTGTTCCTCTTGACAGAAGCAGGTGGCACATGACGGGTCCATTTTGTGTGGAAGAAAAATCAAATGTCCCCTTTTAATGAGAGAATGATAAAGAAAATCTGGAGTAACAAAGAAAGTTGAGACACACATTATGTCTGATTGGAGATTTTGTCTTGTCAGCTAACGAAAAGAAAGCCTGACTTTGTCAAGCCTGTTTCGTATTACACCTCTTAGCTGTCTCAATTAACAAACAATAGCAGAAACATTTTAGGATCTTAACATTTTGATGTCATATTGTTAATATAAAGCTATAACAAGTGCAGCTCACTCCCTTTGATTGTTGTTTACAGATATGAAAGTCTTTGAGCTGCTTAGATATGTTAGAGGTATTTCCTCCATTTGTTCCAAATACTCAGTGACACTGAGTTCTGACATTTAATTGTCTGTAACTTGTATCCTTTTGCATGTCGTATGGTCAATGGTGAGCGTTTTACCATCACAAACCACGGCTGCTCCTACATCTTCTACACAGTTCACCCATTGCTTTATCCATGAAGGGTTTGGAACTAAAATAGAAATACATTTAACAGTGCAAAGGGCTATTTTCTGCTCATCAAGTGTATGCTACGCCAATGACGGAAGAAAATTAAATTCTCTTCTGTGCCTCTTTCTTTCTTTCTCGTTATTAGAAATGTCTCATTTGGTTAAAAGTGTTCCTCAGACAGAATGAATATCGGGGGTAAATGTGCCTTTTATTAACATGTGGAATCTGTTTTAATGACCTCCCCACCAATTACTGGTGGGCTTAAGAATCAGTATCAGATGATCTAACCTAATTAATATGACAGAGCAGAGATGGATGCTTCAGTTTCTGATAAATGATCTCATTCCAGATAATATTTGAAGAAGGATATGTATTTAGTTAGACTTGCTAAACCTGTACCTGATTTATTTTTCAGGAAGAGAAAGTTGTGTTTCTCGTCTATATGATCTTGTTGCATTTACTGTCACAGAAATGTTTAGATGTCCGCTATGAGAGTGTGAGGCCATATTATATGGCAGCTGCAGAATATATTACCAATTTTAATTAATGCAATAATTATTTAATCATTCAGTTCAAATGAAACATGCATGAAATGTACATGTTGTTAAAAATGTATCTCATTATTTCAGTGCATTAGTGTTTACTAGTCTTTGTGCATGCAGGAGCATCACCCAGCCCTGCAAATTACATGAGCACGTTGGTATCCTTGCACTCTAATTTTTACATGGAAATAATTTCAAGGGCCCTGATGAAGTTCTTGTGTGAAGGTCATTTTTTTCCACTAGAGTAATTTATTTATAAGCTCTGTCTTTTCTGCCACACTTGGTGACTTTTATGGATAATCCCACAATATGGCTGCCCCGCCTGTTATTTTTATCACTGCCAAGCATGGAGGACAAGTTATATTTTACATTGAAATTCCAGCTCAGACTGTGCATCATCGCACGTCGCATCAATCATTAAACTGCCCTCTCACATGCATTTGCCTAAAAGATGAGCTCAGCACTTTATCAAAAAGGAACAGTGCTGAGGTCATCCTTCAGGCCTCTGTTTTTTTTTCACATACATGTGTTGTAGTCCAGATGCCTGCCTTACCCTCCACCTTACCTCCACCCATGCATAATTCAACAGGGAGTCGAGCTTTTGCTGCATGTGATGACAGTAAGTTGTAGAGGAAAGCACTACGACTTAACGTCTGAGAAGCAGCGACCGCAGGAAACATATTCTGTCATTTTCTCTAGCCTGCTTCCCCTCTCTCTCTCCATGACGTCTCACTCCTGCAAACACTGCCCCCTTCTTATTCTGCACTTTCTCCTTCCTTCTCCCTCACCCACAGCGAATAACGCTTGCCCGTCTCCTTCCTCTCTTTATATCTAGCAACTGTTTCGTATTTCTCCCTCCAATCTGCAAGGCCATCTGGTCGTCCGTCCTGAGCCTCGTGTCTGTCTGCAGTATCTTTGCTCTCTGAATCCATTTGACAAGATTAATAGAGTGAACCTCAAACAGATATAAGCTGCTCATTTTGATAGGGATCGTTGGGAGGAGATAAGTTCAGCTCTGGTCATGAGCAGATGAATAGGCTTTTTTTTCTCCCTTTTTCTCTTGACAATGAAAACTCACATAACCAATCAGAAGGATTTTTTAATTCGAATTTAAAGTGAAATATTATTCTGAGAGAAAAATGTTGCATCACTCTGATTGCATGTAGACATAATGCTTTAAATGTGACCTCTTTTATCTTCCAGTGTCAGACTAGGTCACAGACACACTGAAACCCCCAGCTGGAAGGATAAACTGCACTCCCCTCGACTGTAGTCAGATTAAAATGCTGCCAGGTGGAGTTCCACAAAAAAGGCTGATTAGTTTGACGTCAGCTCTGTGATGTGGACAGTCTAGAATATGGGACAGTGTAGCTCATTATTTTGTCTGAACCTAAATTGCGCGATTCCTATATTGTTAATGTCAAACACTAATCACATAAGGCTCTTGTCAGACATAACATTGCTGCCTTCACCAGTGTGATAAACAGTTGTTCAGACATACTGTATGTCACTTAAGGTTCCTCGTCACGTCATTAAGATACACCCACTTGATATTTGCCATATGTGTGAGGTAATCTTGGGTATACCCATCCATTAATGCAATGCTTTCATGCAGTTTAGACTTCTTCAATCTTACAAGATTCGACAAAGTAAGATTACCATCATGACTTTAACGGAAAAGTGACCAGGGTGCCTATTCAGACATAAAGCTAATATGATCAGATGCCATCAAATTAAAGGAGTTTTTAATATTAGTATTGTCTACAACAGGATGAGCCATCATGTTTTTTTATTCATAAGGGCACGCTATTCGCTGGTAAAAAAAGAGAATGCAACAGTGTTATGTGACAAATATAGGGTAAAACAATATAGTAGCATTATAATATACTACCATATTCAGAAATATCAGTATATGTAACACACACTGATCAGCCACAATATTAAAACCATCTGACTGCAGGTTCCCCTTGTGCAACAAAAGTAGCTGTGGTCGTCTAGATATAGACACGATACCTCTAGGGGTTTCCCTGTGTTGTCTGGCACCTTAGCATTGACATCAGATCCTTTGGGTTCTGTAGGTTTCAGGGTGTCTCCTCCATGGATTGGGCTTGTTAAAAGCATCCCATTAATGCTCAGTCTGGGGAATTTGGAGATCAGGTCAGTACCTTAGGCTCTTAGTTGTGTCCCTTGTGTCAGTTTATGCGGTTTGGGAAAGCACGAAGTCCTGTTCAGGGAAGCTGCTGCTATCAGTTAGTGCAGTTGTCATGGTGGGGGGTGTGCTTGGTCTGTAACAATGCTTAGGTGAATTGTATATGACATAGTAGCATCCACATGAATGTTAGGACTCAAGGTTTAGCAGCAAAACATTGCATTGCAGCAAGACAATCAATGTTATTCACTTCACCTGTCAGTGGGTGTACTATTGTGGGTAATCGGTGAAAATAAAATAGTCCCTGTTAAACCACAGTGACAAAAAGAATCACCGAAACCAGAGAAAAAGCACTTCCAGGTAATAGAAATAAAGCCCTGGGCCTAAAATACCAAATACAAAAGCAGTGGTGGAAAATTTAGTTAGACAAGCCAAACCTGTGATAGCATTTTTTTGGCGACAGGACGAAGTTGTGATTCCAACATTGAAATATTGTCAGTTCATGTGGCAAACTGGTCAGCAAACACTTGTTTATTTACACATCCTGCAATAAGCAGCACAGTCAAGACATTTTGTCCACCAGTGCTAATGTGCTGAAGGTTACTTGTGTGCTGCTGGAGTAACTCATGGACTCTGCAAGACCTTCGATTTCTGCCACTGAGGTTTCTGGGATAAGACGTTAGCATTCAGCTTGAGTCTCGTCCTGGCCTGAGCAGAATACAAACATAATGCAAAGACTGCTAACCTTTCACAACGCCATGCTCACTACTCCTACTATCAATGGCATTGGCACTCAAGAAGAAATGGCAGAGTTTTAGTAGCACAACACAGTCTCGGCCTATTTTTTTTACTTTGTTAATTTAGTTTGTACTAAATTACAGCAACGCTTTTTGTCAGATGCTGCCATTTGTAAAGGTTATACACTTAATTGAATAAGCGCTACTCAATATGCGGTGTTTGACTGAATAATTGGATGACTGACCTGAATTTGGCTCCTTTATTTTTCTTACTGAAATATTCAGTGATAATAGACACTGATTGTGCCACTGATTATGACCTGCATCAGCTACATGTGAATGAGACCTGCGATTGATTTAAATTGTTCCACTTTGACCAAAAACTGATTTGTTGTCTTTGTTTTATTTGTGCACACGGCCCTTTCATCTGTGCATTATCTTTGGGTTTGTCTTGGGATCCACAGTCATGGCTTTATATTCCAATCGTGATCCTATGACACACACCATCCTCTATCTGCCCTTTTATTCCTTTATTTTCTCCAATGTAGTAAACAGCATAAATTCTTACCAGAAGTTTTATCACATCACACTCAGAGCACATCCTCTCCTCTGGGAACACCAAGAGTTGACATTCAAACCCAGTGCAGGCACTTCTCATTAAAGACACAGCACACACCCTTCGGCTGAGCCCGGCACCCAGGTAAACTATACACACCAGCGATGTGTGATGATTCAGGCATGATGTTAGCATTTAACTTCTTTTTGTGTGTGTGTTTACTAGCCAAATTATAGTTTCAACCCCTCAAGACACTTTGTGTTCTTTTAATTTTCTCCACACATCCCTCTACCTCTTCTCACCCTCCATTCATGTGTCCTTTTTACAGCAATCCAATTTATCTTGCGCGCTAATTAACAAGACTGGCCTCAATTAAAGCCGTAATTGGACCGTATGGAAAAACCAAACTGAGACACATCAAACAGTTTCTTTGTTATCCTCCTGAGGAGACCTCGTACGTGGAGAAGCTTGTTTTGGTAATGATCTACACTGGGTGTATTGCAATGGTGAAGAAAAAACTAATCTTGTTTGGGCAGAGGATGCATTTACTATACCTAATGTCAATGCCCTTAAGGTATTGTTTTTTTACTGTGAATAACGTTATTACCTGTTGTCTCTCAGGCAGAAACACATATTACTTGCAATTTATAAAATAAATGGTCATTGCCAAGAATAGTGTAATATAAAGCAACCTTTTTATTCATTCACAGTCTCTTGAAAGCAGTCTTTTTGAGTTTGTCTTTGGCCAAGTGGCTTGGTCACTTGATAGATGACTTTCGGCAGTAGAAACGTTGCATGACACTTTCACTTCCTTTCAGCTTGTAGGAACTGTCTGTCTTCTGTAGCAGTAGACATGGTCAAACTGATGAAACAGAAATACATTTTAAACCTCACATTTTATTTTTTATGATTTAAGAGCAGAAGAGCTCCTAAACAAGATGACTTGCACAAACTCTTAACACATTATTGCTTCATAAAGTCATTGCTAACAGTTAGATGTTCCAACATCCAGTAGACATGGAGCAACATTATCTTTCATTTAGTAAACATGTGCATGTTGTGCTTTTTACCATCTAATAAATGTAAATAATATTCTTAGTGTTACTCCCACATCAACTCCCATTTCTTTAGCTTAAAATATTTTTGTTAACCAGCAAACCACTTCCTTTATCTGCTTTTTGACACTGGGCAGGTAACTGAGGTCCAAAGTTAATGAGAGAATATTTTTAGAATTGACTAGTGGTACGCTAAATGTTAATGTGCAGTCTGCAGAACCAAACAATGAGCCAAAAGGGGCGTAAAACCCAGGTTTTGCATACATTTTTTTCAAATCGAACTTATTCATATTCTTTTTTTGTGTGTATTTACAAGTTAACAGTGCTCATAGTTTGCTGTCAAGCTAGTCATGATAGAGAAATGTGGCTGCTGGAAAATCTTTATCACTAACAGGATCCATACATGTCCTTATGGACAATTGCCTCTTTTTCAAATGGTACATTATTAATTTTTTATACTTTTACTATAATATCAAAATATAATGCAGTTTTCACTGCTGAGCTATGCTTAGAATTTTATTTTGTGTTTTCCAACAGCCCAGTATGGCAGTATTTGGTCAGTTAGGAGTATTATTTGTCTTTGTAAGCGTGTACTGGTATTTCCACTAGTTCATAAACATGAGGCCTGTTCCTATTGTTAGGCTGGCAGAAGACAGTAATGATGAAAAAGTCCATTGTAGCCTCGAGGCCATGATGGCTTTTCCTTGGTATTTCCACTTCATTAATATGTTAATTTCCTGTATTTCCAGTTGCCTAAATACATAGCACAGAATGATGCATAGCCACTGTGTTTCAGATTGCAACATTACTGCAGGACCTGGAGGTCAAGAAAGAAAATAAATGATATTCAACAGCAGATCGGATCGATGAATATCATTTCACATTCTTTTGTGCTGCGGTACTGTGTGGCTGGAAACTCAGCGAGGTCCTTACAATGACTGAGCTTTACATCTCTGCAGGAGAGCAGCTCCCCCCCAAAAAACTGTAACAGCAGGTTGCTCACCTCCGCAGCCCTTCAGGGAGGCAGCGTTTTCACAGGCTTTTCTTCTTTTTAATGAGGGGACTGGGACTGTGCAAGTAACAGGCTTTGTTCTGTGTCTGTAATTGATAGGTGGAGACTACAGTATGGAACATTAATGCTCTGGTCCTGAAGAATAGAATATAAGGACTCGCCAACAATTAGCACAGTGAAGTGGCAGGCTCCAGATGTCAGCAGGTGTAGCGCTCATTAGCACTCCCAGGAGAACAGGGGATGAAGACATGGCTGTTAAAAATCAGGTGGTGAGGAAGTAGCCCTAAGGTTCGATGACAGAAGTTGACAATTTCACAGTCCATCGTCCTTAAGCAGCAGTACTGTAAATATGCAAATAACTGCAGCTGTAGATGCCTCAGTGGGGCGGCTGGTGACCAGATGAAGAAGTGATCATACTGGGCAGCTTAGTTTTGTTGATGTGCAAGACTCCTCTTCCTATTACTGGGCATAATGTTTGACACAGAAAATGTATTTGATGTTTCCATTCCACAACACTATCTTTGTTTATTCAGTTTTTTGTCCCGTTATTGTTGAAGTTGATTGTCAAGTGTTGGAGAGGGCTGGAACTATTTTCTCCACTCAGAAATAATTGATACCAGAAACCATCTCACCATAATGAGACAATGCTTACCAGACTAAGATCTAACTATAGGCCTATAGATTAACAGAGAACTTTGTTGGAAACCTGTTTTCAATCAAACCTATTTCAGAAATCCAATAAAAGTTGTTTTTGTTCTGTACATCTGTCACAGTCATTGTTGCAGTACCAAACCATTTCAGATAAGAACTGTAGATTCACTTCACTAACTTTCCTGTAAACTCATTAAATTCAGCATTCAGAGAGTGTTTGTGGAGGTTTAAAATGTGAATTTCCAGAGCCCAGGAGCATTTATTATGGAGTAGGAATGTCACAAGAACCGATATACCTCATTGTCTGGTCCATACTGAAATTCTGAAAACATGGCCCTACTTTTTATTGTTTTATGCAGCTTATTGGGGATTATGATTTCACTGGGATGGTGTTGGCAGATAGAGCAACAGGTTTGCTATGAAAAACACCTCAAAAGTTGTGTAAGGCTATAATTGGTTCTACAGTATGTGTCCACTGTGGTATTTTACAGATGAGGAATAGTGTTGCTTCTTAACAGATGAAGAAGCATCTGTCTTCCAACAATAGCTGTTGTCTTCCATCCATGTAGTCCATTAGTCTCTTGATCTGTTGATGATCAACTTTTCGTGCAGCAGCAACCACAGCCTCCCAAATGCTGTTGAAAGGGTTGTATTGTCTTCCCTCATTGTAGATCTTATGTTTAAGAAGGGCCCACAAGTTCTCAATAGGGTTTAGATCAGGGAGGAAAGGGGGCCATGACATTATTCTGTCCTCTTTAAGGCCTTTGCTGGCTAGCCCTGCTGTAGAGTACTTGGATGCTTGTGATGGAGCTTTGTCCTGCATAAAAGCCATGACCTTACTGAATGATGTAGACTTTATCCTGAATCACTGCTTGAAGACAGTATCTTCGAAAAACTGGCAGTAGGTTTGGGAGTTGATTTTAAGTCCATCTTCAACCTAAAAGGGTCCACTGAGCTCTTCCTTAATAATAGCAACCCACACCAGTACCCCACCTTGACCATGCTGGCGTCTGACTCGAAGTGGAGCTCAGTGTCCATTAGTGATCCAGCCACGGGCCCATCCATCTGGTTCATTAAGGGTCCCTCTCATTTCAGCCATCCATAAAACCTTTGAAAAATCTGTCTACAGATATCTCTTGGCCCAATCTTGACGTTTCAACTTAAGAGACTTGTTCAATGGTGGTCGTGTTTCAGCCTTCCTTAACTGGGCCATGTCTCTGAGAACTGAACATTTTGTACTTCTGGACACTCCAGGTAGGTTGCAGTTCTGAAATATGGCAGCACTGGAGGTTAATGGGTTCCTGGTAGCTTCATGTTTAATTCTTCTCAAGTCTTTAACAGTTAATTTGCGTCTTATTCTCTCCACACATTTCTTGCAACCCTGTTGACTTTTTGTGACAAAACATTTGACTGTTTGGTGGTCACGCCTCAATAACTTAACGACTTCAAGAGTGCAGCATCCCTCTGAAATGCATTTTACAATTTTTGACTTTTCAGAGTCCGTTAAATTTCTTTATTGGCCCATTTTGTCAGTAGTAAAGAAGCTGCATAATAATTATGCACACCTTGATATAGGATGTTGATCACTTTGGGCCCCACCCAGCCTCAAGTACAGAAATGCACATCACCTGAAAATGTTTAAATCCAATTATCTTTCAAGTTTATATAGCTTGGAGTTGGGAATTATGCATGAAAATGATACTCACTTGCTTAATAATTGTGCATGCAGTGTAGATGATTGACAGGTGCAGGCTTCACCCTTCTACTGCCGCACAAACATCGGCTGCACCTGATTGGACAATGCTTAACTTGTGGGCTGTCTACTCCTGGATTTCAAACCAGACCAACATGGTGGCTCATTTGAAAACTTTCACTTATATATCAAACATGGTTTACCAAAATCTGTTTCTGATTGAGGCGAGAAATAAACTATGCAGTTGTTAAATGTGTCTTCAACGGTGAGCTTAAAAGTTTTTCAAAAGTTTCCATAAGTAATAAGTGTTAGCTGAATGCTTCTGATTGTTGGAAGTAGCAGACATCAATGTAATGCAAATTAGGAGTTGGCATCATGACACCCTGTTTCTCAAAATGCATTGCATTGCTACCTGAATGCATTGCAGCCAGCTTACATAGACAATGACTGAGGAGTGATAGATCCAGTGCACACGTACCATTAGAGCCAATGATCAGGCAGCAGTTATAAACAACTAAGTATCAGAATGCAAACAGTGTCACATGTAAAATGAACAGAGGAAACACCTCAAACATATCTAAGCAGCTCAAAGTCAAACATATCTGTACACAGAATCTAATGTGTGAGTGATTCACTTCATATTAACAACATGTTGATATTCACATTCTGAAATGTTACTGTTACCCTGTTTGAACTGCAGCAGCTGCATCTGGTGCAACAATGAATTGGAAAAAAAATCACAAGTTAAATAAAATTGGTGACCAAGTGAGGCCAAGCTCTTCTGCTCTGGAGCCTTGATGTCTAATACTACAGCACACTAATATCCTCATCATGTCTCGTGCTTTTCCATTAGTGTCAGACAATGCATGGCCATGACAGTTTTTCTCCATCATTCTTCCCAAGGATGAACATGGAAGAGGCCTCTGGTCTGAGAATATGACTAACTGCACAAATCTTTTTTAAGACGCCATGCACTATTAATCCTCCAGAAGGAATAAAGGATTTAGATTAAGCCCCCACAGCTGCCATGCAATGCTAACTTTAGTATTATCAACATGTCACTTCTGCAGGGCTTTTTTTAAATGAAGAAGGACTGGATGGTAATGTAAACTTATCAAACAGTACACAGCTAATACATTACATTACTTTGCACCAGATTGAATTGCATTAAGGCTAAATACAGCTGAGCTTTTCTGCAAATAAAATTAACAAGCACATTTTCGCCAAGAAGACTGTACTACTGTGTGTTGCAGTTTCTGTTCTGAGGCGGTTTTTGCAATAAGGCTAACGCATTTAAATGGTAAATAGACCCTGGGGGGGTGGGAGGAGATGGGATTAAGGCCACATCAACTGGCTGCAGTGAGAGCTTTGACATCATCAACACGTCACTACTGGATGTCAACATGTTGAGCCATGTGCAAAGCTTTATTAAACACTCCTGTCCAGATCGCTAAGAGCTCCTATTTTTTCTCTTTGTGTCACACAGACACACACTCATGCATAAAGATGTTGGCAGCTGCACCAAACAAATGTCACTGGGTCACTTCTTATCATCTCATTCCCTCACCTGTTTTTCTTCCCACCTGTCCCCCTTTTACCTCACCCCTCCATCTGTGATTGACCTCTGTTGTAACATCATGTCCCCCCTGCAGTAAGCTACAGTGGTCATTGTGGACCCATTAGCATGTCATGCTTGAGCCTTTCCGGAACTGTGACGCGTGACTGTGTCTGGCTTAGGGTTTTAAACCACCTGCTGTCTGCTCCAGATCTGGGATGGATGGTTGGATGGTTGGAAATGGTAATAACATAACGTGGTGAATGATGGGGAGGGAGGTAGATGCTCTTTTAATGTGAGTGTGTATGTGGCGTTTTTGTTTGTTTGTTTGTTTTCTTTTTCTTTTTTTCTCTCTGAGCCACAGTTGATCATGACCTCCAGTGGTCTGTTGCATGGGAGTGGAGGAGCACATCTGGTGTTTGGATGTGTGTGTGTTTGTGTCTGCTTCTGTATGTGTTTGTGGATTGTGTGTAAGTTGAGCATCCCATCTGGCCGGCAAAAAAACAGGACTGAAGCCTGGAGCAGGCAGTTGGAGGGGGCTGTCGCTCATGTCTGTAAAGATGCCCACATCTGTTTATCTTCCTCACATACCAAGTAAAGTAAATAACAACACAAATGCAAATAAAAAATGGATAAAAGATGCTACAAATGCCATAAAGTCAATTTTTAAAAGTAAATTTCTCTATTGTGAGTTAACAGGCACTCACTGCGCAGTTACAGCCAGTGACATGCACATATCTTATGTTGCAGAATGTACCATAACTGCCTGAGGCAGGTGTCCAACCCCGAGGAAAAGAACAGCAAAAATAGCATTCTCACACAAACACATGCACTCTTGCACTCAAACTGACTCAGTGTCTTAGAGCCTGAGAGGCTCAGCATCTCACAAATCAATGTTCTTTCTCTTCTTGTCAGTATTGTGGTTTCTTGTCCTCCAATTACATGTTACCATCTGAGCCATGGTTGCTTTGAGTTTATTAAACATTAATATTATAAGATACAATTTAATACAAAAAGGCCAATATTTATATTTCCTGAAGTCTTATGGCTTTTAGGTTTGTGTAAATGCATCACTGTTACTGCAGTGAATGTATGAGTGCAGACAGTAGTGTTCTCTCCCAACATATGATTTCATTGAAAAGGGTTGAAACCGCAGAGGGGATAAAGACATTCGGCTGAGATCGAAGTTAACGTCGTAATGTCACTTTCATTGAAGTATGTTTAACTAAGAACACTACTGATAATTTGATAAACCTCACCCAGAACACTGATTGCCCAATCATTGCTTTGCAACAGTGGCATAGCAGGCTTAGGTACAGGTGCAATGCATATAAAAAATACAATTGCAAAACTGTAGGGTGGTTTAATGAAATCTTTTGTCTGGCCTAAACTAAAATCATTAGCGTGTCCTGCTAGCCATTTTATTACCTGCAGTCATAACTGAACTGAACTGTTACTTCCAAGACTAATTGCATTTATTTTGTGAGGCTACACTCACAAACCCAGGTCAAAACTAGCACATTTATTGTTTCTGATTTCTAATCTCTAACATTTCCAGACTGCTATGTTCTTTTTTGTTCTATGTGTTGGCAAACATACGTAGGTGGCTCTGTCCTGTTCTACTTCATTTGTGGAATTGAATTTGTGGATTACCCTTCTCCAACTCCAGTCAGGTTATTATCTGATAGTGTTAGATTTGCCAAACACACTGGTTGTCCTCATTCTCAAATCCCGTACTTACACCGTTAAGACTAACTATGTCTACGCTGCAGTCTAAGAGCTGTATATCTATTTCCATGTCTTCCATATAGGTTGTTAACTGGTGAGGATTCTGACTTTGCATCGGATCTGTTAGCTTTAGACTCTTTTATCATATTGTCATGGATGAAGCCATAACATGCACATTTGGTAGCCTTTACGCAGTTTTCATCAGCTTTCAGCATTAAAAAGTCAACTAGACATGCCTTTTGTAACCACTGACAGTCATCAGGTAGAAATCAAAAGTGTCTGCCTCTGTCTTCTCCACCACAGCAGCCATGGGTTTGATTCCAGCCCATGACATGGATTTGCTGTGCATGTCACTCCTCCTCACATCTGTCTTTTTATACAGTTAAGACCAAAAGAAAGGGCCTGAGAAAGTAATCTTCCAAATCACCAACACAGCTGTTAAAAAAAAATGAACAAGATATGAAATGTCATATGCAGGAAGGCTTGATGGGCTTAGCAACAGTAATGAGGGGGTTTGTGCATAGCTTTACTTTAGCATAGCAAAGAAATTGCTCTGTAAAGGAGTTTTTGTTGGACATGTAAATAAAAATGATGAGATTAGAAAGGCCTGTGTTGAAAAATGTGACTGTCTTTGCAGCTTAACCTGGTTTTGCCTCTTGAATATGATAGCAAGCTGAATTAGCACACACGAATGAGGGTGGGTGACAAAGCAACAGCTTTTGACTCTTTTCAAGTCTCAATGTCAAGAATAGAAAACACATTTCTTTTAAATTACATAATAGTCTTTTGGTGCAGGAAGAGTGCGGTTACCTTCTTGGAAATACATGAGTCATAGGCCTGTTTAGATTGAGCAGCACACGGTCTTATTCATTTCATTACAAGTGTCACTACCTGCTGGGCAGAACACTGAGGAAGAATAACAGATGTGAGTGAATGCTCCTAAAATGGCTGCTTTTGGTGTAAATCTGTACAGCAAACTTGATTTTGGCTGATTTACATACTTTACATACTGATCCTCAGCTACACCGGTGTCCAAACATGATGATGTTACCAAAGAGAAGAGCTAACACGTTAACACAGACTCGGTGCTATTTTCAGTCCACTGTCAGAGATATTTAGGGGATGAGAGTTCACTCGGACTTTGTTTTGAATTGCTGTTAAGCTTTGGGTTCCATTCAGTGACCATCATTAATGATGAACATGGACCTTATCAGCGTGGGTGACAGGATGAGACAGTTTCCTGCAGTCACCCCCACCCCCACCAGAGACACACTGTGTACTTGGCACAGGAAGTGGTGCTATCACATTCTGTGTCTCAGCCACGCAGCCGTATTAAATATGAGAGGAGGACCAGCAGTCTGGGAAATATGAGTCAGGCTTGCGTTTTAAAAACTCTGCAGAAGTCATCACATCAAGGTTGAGCAGGAGCTGTAGAGACTGTTTTTCTTATTCTTCCTCAAAGATAAAAATAGAAATAAAGAAGGAAGTTGTTAGAATAGACTGCGGAGCTTACCTTAATGTTCTTGGTAGTTGTGCTTTGCTGTTAGCCTTATACAAAAACCCCTTCCGCCACTTTAGATGCTTCTTTCTTTATATGTCCTCATAATCTACGTGTCTGGAACACTAAAGAGTTACCTGTCCTCGTTCTGCTTTCATCTTCCTCCACTGCTTCCATTCATGTCCTGCTGTGTCTTTGCCTTAGCTTCCAAAAAGCATTTTGCTCCAGCGCACGAGGCTGCTGAACGAGGGGCAAAGTCAAATCGAGCTGACAGGTCAGCGTACTTTGACAAATATGGACACTCCCAGGAAAGTGAGTGAGGAAAAGTGAGGAAAGTGAAAGGCTTTTTAAAAAAATAAAGCTTACCATCCTAAAACTTGGGGGCTGCTGTGCTCTTTTTGAATGATAGCTGAGTTGATTTACTTAATGTTGAAAACCACGAAAGGGATAAAAGCACTGGTGTAATGAATAGAGTAATGTACATTTGGGACCGGTGCAGTGGGACAGAGATGAGCTGACATGCAATACAAGTTGACTTTAAGCTCTGATTTTAACAGATTAGTAGGTAGAAAGGCCAAATTGAAATCTGGCTAAGGTCACACTGTATCATATGATTAAAATAATTTTCAGACTGTCAAACCATTCACTGTCCTTATGAAAGAATCTGTATTCATCACGTTTCTCCATGTTTTCACCTTTAACATGTCAGATGTCTGTATGTCACCCTCAGTTGAGAATATGTCAAAACATAAAAGCTGTTGCTGGTGAAATTATGCATGTACACCAAGAATGTGACACATTACTGTGCTATTAATACTGACAGGCTGTACACAGGCACAGGGTATGCATGATTCAAGTAGTTAAACCTGAAAAACCCTCTGAACTCCAAAACCTGCAGAAAAGATTTGAAAGGCATGTTGTCTTTCAAAAACATTGGTAAGATTGCACCAGTTATCAGAGCCAGAAAGAGTAAATACAGAAAGAATCATAGGATTTTCCACTTCAGTCAGACAGTCCTTCAACTGCTCATTTGTAACGTGACATTTTGGCCCCAGACATAATCTAAGCTTAAAATCGCATTATTGCCTCAAAATCCCCTTACTTCACATGGCTCATTTTAAACATTGCTGAAAATAAACTTTTTGCATTAGTTTATGGAAAAAACAAAAATGATGTGCTCCTCGATTAGTGAGTCAGCCGTGACCGACAGTCATGTGACTTTTTGTATAAACTGCAGGCTGTGTATACACAGAGCAGAAAGTAGACATTAATAGAAACATGTTAAAAATGTAAGTAGAAAATATCTACATGGTGTATAGTCACTGGTATAGGTAGCCCCTATGGGCACTTGAAAAAAATCTGTACATAATGATTCCAAATATTTTCAATTTGCAACTAAATAATCAGAGAAATTCAACTTAATCATTTATTGGACAATAGCTTGTCTATAATGCACAAAAGACAGCTATGATTTTTTTTCTTGTGTTGTTTTTTAGAGGTGCTTGACTTTATAACGTTGTGAAAAATGAGACCACATTGAGTAAAAAAAATGTGACTGGCGAAGAAAAACAAAATGCAGAGAAGCTGTGATGCAGGTTTAAATGAGTTTTAAAATGATTTAAAAGCTCCAGTTGTCAACACCAAAATGCTGTTGTAGTATTGTGTAATGGCTGATTAAAATATGCATTAGCTACGATGCAAAACCGGTACAACTGTTACAGCTACAATGCGAAAAGGATTTTGTTTGACCACAAAACATTTACCTTTTCTCTAAGCTGATTTGGATTCTCATTTCAGTTGGACCAAAAGCTCAAGCAGAATATTCCACTCTAGGATTACATAAGATTATCCTTAAAGCTGGGGTAGGCAGAAATTAGACTTCTGCACCTCATCCTGTCTCCATTTTCAGGCTTCAGAAAATTTAGCTCAAGACGAAGGACTTCAGCCAATCACAGATCTCCTCACCCAGAGCAGACAAGGTAGTTTGCAGTTAGAATGGAATGAGGTAGCACAGCAGGTTATGGTACGTGTCCACTGGATGCATTTATTTTAATGCCTTCCATTTAGTGTCAGTGTAAGCAGTCATGCAATGCACTCTGGTAGCGTTGCATTGCCAGCTCCTCATTTGCATAAAGTTGAGGTCTCGGCTACTTTATGCAAATCAGCCAGGTCTGACCTCCGCTCAATGCTAAGCTAAAATGAACATATTTAGCAACTGCATGGCTTATTTCTCACTTCCCTCTGTGGACACGTACCATTACACTGATGACATTCACTCAGCCACAGCTAACCACAAATAAGAGCTAACTTTTAGTTTGAATGTTCACGTGTCCATGCTCATCTGGTGGGAGGAGCTTAGGATAGAGAGGAACGAGCAGCAGGAGGAGGGCCGTGTTTTCAAAATCCAGCCTTTTCCAGATTTCTACCCACCCCAGCTTTAAGCCATATCTGCTCTTCAAAAGAAATGGACACTAGTAACGGATTAAATCTCTCTCTTTTTTTAAGTCTGTTCACTCAACAGCTTAAAAATACAGCAGAAATGCAAAAATGAACCAGGTGTGTTGAATCCGCAGTCAGTGTTTGCTCATGTTAGTGCCCTTAGGCGCTTCCCCTCTTCCTCTCAAAGCTGCTGTGGCAAAGACGTAAGCTTCTCAATTAGCTTGGGATTGGTTTGAGTGAGACAGGCTCATGTAATAATGTCAAAGTAGTTAAGCCCCCGGGCATCTTTAAAGAGCTTTCAGCAGCCACACAGGCAGAAAGACAGGCAAGAGGGAGGAGGAGGATGCACGGATGGAGAGAACGACACGCAGAGTGAAGAGGCCTTTTCAGTGTCACCCGGGGAATGAAAGGGTTAAAGTCACATACAGTAGTAATTAAGCAGATGATAGAGAGATAATGCAAACGGTAAACAGAGAAAGAAGCGGAAGTCAGTGATCTCACACCAGTAAACACATAGCTCGGAGTCAGAGATGACTAAGCTTTATTTCCGTGGATTTGCCGATGCCTGAGCACCTCTAAAGCCTCTGGCAGTGACACAGTAATGTTCCCACTCTTCAAAGGAATCTCCCAATGCCTCTCTGATTTACATTAAAGAGGACTAATAGAGTCTGTGTAGTTATGGGTGACAAATTCAATTCTACTTAGCATTTTTAATGTGATGTGTTAAGTCTCAGTAGGCGGTAGGAAAGAAAGCAATCCTGTCGAGCCTGAAGCCGCTGGTGGAGGAGTACGCATCAAGATGCTTCGTTCTGACACAAAGCCTGGACCACGGCAAAGGCTAGTGGGCAAAGCTCTCTCCTCATGGTTCAGCTGAAAATGGCCCACACCAAGTTTTTAAAAAAAATTTCCCCAACAAAAGTTGTGCACATGAAAAGTAGAGCAGTCCTCACGCTGCTTACTTTTGCCACGGTGAACGCCACTTCCATCCATGCTAATTACATTTTTCTCACCTGTGAATCTTCAGCCTCAGCCAAACTCCCATGAGATGGATTTAGCAGCTTATTAATCAGCCGGCAAGGTCAGAGAAATACGCCGACTCACCCTTGTCTTGTCTTCTCCTTGTATCCGTTAAATCATCCATAACTTCAACAGTAGAGCACATCCGGTGACACATCTGACTGTCGGTGATTCAACTCTTTGACATCCTGCAGATGACTAACTGACTCTTAAAAAAACTGCTGCAGCAAAAACGAGGACTCGGTCCAGCATCTCTCAGCTACTTGTGAATGATGGCACGCAGGTAAAAACCTTAGTTGTCCTACTCCATCCATCCTCTCTACATGTGACACTGGATTATTTCATGATAGGCCAGGCACGGTTGCTTGCCATAGTTACACAACCTGACTCAAGATGTGAGTTGGAAAATTAAAAGACAGCCTCAAGCAGCAGCAGTCCTGTTCATTTACATCTCAGGAACAGGAATTTTTTTTTGCCAGGGTGGTAAATCTGTATGGATAAGAAAACTGTCTGGAGCTGCCTCAAGGTTTTTCTCTTTTTTAAATGGAAAATGCTAATCCATTGTTATGATCAATTTTGTTTGAGGTTATGGCTTCATAAATTAAATATTTGCTGTGTGTGAGTGTGTGTTGGTGTGCTGCAGTATCTGCATATTAGTCTTGTTTAGTTTCATGTGAGCTGATGCTATTAATTAAGAGCCATCAATAAGCATCAAAAATATGAAACTCAGACTGCACTGTTATGTACAAAGTCAACATTTTAATGTAAGTAACAACCAAGATGATAACACTTTACAGTTTATACCATGTTGTGTATAAGCCTCGGTTTGTGTGTATGTTGCATAATTTGTTTGGTGTGATTCAGCCGGTTCAAACTGGACATTCACAGATTTTGTTTTGTAGGAACACGAAGCATTAAAACCCTTTGTAACCTCATCTGTCAACCACTGACCACGTACTCTGAATTCTTATGCATTTTTGTTAAATCCTCTCCCCTCGTGTGAAAATCCACCTCATTACATCATCTGGGATTTAATTAAAAAACAGAGTCTAATGGCTGTAGGAGTATGAGACCACGGTATACATAAGCTGATTCTTGCTCTCTGATTTTCTCATTCGTCCCAATTTACAATTCAGTCCAGAATGTGCAGAATCGTCTCTGCGGTACAAAGATAGAACCTCAGCAGAGCGGAACGAGGACTCACTGTGAGCTGTTCCACTTTAGCGTGAAGCTGCTGTGCAGCCTCATGCTGCCTTTGTGTGCTGCATTAACTGTTGCTGCAGTAGCAGTAATCTCGAATAAAAAGTTAAAGTGGCTTCTGGCTTAGCTGATTGTAAATCATTTATTCATAGACTACAAACAGAAGTGGTTCACTTTTAATAAAAGACATTGCTTGTTGGGGGGATCCTTTGTTGAGCAGGACTGCTTAGCAGCATACAGCTCTAATGAGGGGTCTTGATAAGTTGAGCTTTAAATCCTATAATCTGCCAAAACAAAGACTGTAAGCTCCTGATTTTGTCTATAAACAATTTCTCAGCTGCATAACAGAAATTCACTGTATGAATATAATATATTTACATAAACTGCCCTCATCCAGTCTGCACACGGACACCAAAATGACATGAAAAGTTTTTAGTGTTCAATACAAGAGTGTGATTTGCCTGCAATATTCTTAGTTTATCGTGCTAATAATTGGTTGCACTTAGAATATGGACCTCTAGTTGCTAAAACTATTGTGCAAACATTGAACAGCATAAAACAGTTTCTTGTGGTGTGTTTTTATTTGGGACTTCCCTCCACACTGGTGCAGGGATCAGGGAGGAACTGTGTCAGTGGCGATGACTAGGAATGCTCAGGCAAATGGCGTCACCGCAGCGCGTCATCGCTGTTTTGAGGGTCCCCTGGGACTGTGTCACAGATGTGGAAACAAGAGATCTGGGGCATTTTCTCACTCAGCACAGAGTTTCTCAGCTAGAGGAACAATGATTTAACCACCTCCAGAAGAAGTTGGCATATGCTTGGCTGATTATGTGAGATGATAATGTTTGACTTTGGTTTTTTTGTCTGTGGTGAGTGGCCAGTATCTCGCACCTTTACTTGGACGAATCACAGATCTACAGTAGATGCAAGACTTTCAGAGTATCCTGGAACAAGCTCAGCATAAGAAGTGAGAAAAAACGATGCGGTTACCACAAAGAAGACACTTTCCAATCAGTGGAAACAGAACTTTCAACTGCTGTGTAGCACTGAGCGTGTGAAAGCCAAAAATAATCGTGACAAAGAGGAGAGATGCAAACTCTTGAATCGGATGTTTCTATTTTGGAAGGTCCGATTTTACATTTTTGTAATGTAAATTGACATAGAGAGATGAATAACTAACAAAAATAACTCTAACACAGTCAGTCAGTTGCTCTTTAGTTGAATAAGATCAGCTACAACATTAAAACCAGTGGTAGCTGAGTGGTGAACGTCAGCTACTACATTAACTTTGCCTATTTTTTGCAAGTCTTGTTGTCAAGTGAAGGAAAATCTAATTAATATATTTGGAAGAGAAAGTTTAGAATTCACATTCCTGTGTGCGTACATGTGTATGTGTGTCCTCTTATAAAGATTCAAACACATCCCACCTGAGGCTCCACAAATTTCATGTATCACCCGGCACCAGCTGACACATGTCATCCATAAAATACTTCATCTCCACTTTTTAGGCCTTGGTTCAGGTGTCAAAAAGGGGGATAATGAGCTGCCAGAAAGAAAGTTTAACTTCCACCTTGGCATTGAACAGTTACCTTAGCAGATCAGAAACAGAGAACGTTGCTTTAAGTATGATCAAAAAGCAATGAGCCCTTTATTCCTTATGTACCCAGTGGAGGTAGCAGCCAGCGTTTCAGTAGTATATTTCATATTTTTTTGCATTACAATAAGTTTCTACTGTACTCTGTGGGTTGTGAATAGTGTGATGATAGCCGGACAAAGCCTTGTGTTGCTCCAGGAGTTTCTTACCATGAGATCAGAAGCGTTATGGTGTTGAAATTAGAAATCATCACAGTGACATCGGAGGGTTTGCAGAAATCACAGCAGCTACACTGTTTAGCCTTTAATGAAGTGTATCACCTCATTGATTTCAGATTTGTACATCTGATGGTTTGCACAAAAACGGTTAAGGCATAGAAAGATGGATGTTTTCATTTGAACTTCAGATACTCATCATTTTTTGTTAAAAAACTGCAGTCAGTAGCATTTAGGTTATGGTCATTATACCTATTGTAGCATTCTCTCAATCTCACAATATATAACATTGTGATGTTTATGAGATGTTACATAACAGGTCTGTATCGTTAATAAGCATGAATGCTAACATTCACCACGAAACACAGAGTTTATTCTGCCATCTAAACCAAACTTTTGGATGAATGTTCTAAGGTTATCTAAGGTGGCGCTGGATGAAAAGTTAAAGAATCACCAAAGCAGCTCATCCTTAGAGGTGCACTGATCAACCACAGCACTATGACCACTGACAGGTGAAATGAATAACATTGATCATATTGGTACTATGTGCTGTTCTGCTGGAAAACCTTGGATTTTGACATCTGTGTTGATGAGACTTAGACACCCAAATGAACATTGTCCCACAACAAGCAAACTCCCTCATGCAAATGGAAACCCCAAATGTCACTGGCCTACCCCTGCAGGAAAATGCACCCCACCACATGAAAAAAACATCAAAAAATCAGAAACACGTTGAGGAACATGACAATGGTCCAACATGTTGATTTGACCTCCAAACTTCCTACACCCCATTCTGATCAAGCATCAACAGGATGCAGTGGAACAAGTTTGATTGAAAGAGGCCCCACTGCACAAGCCAGTGTACCCAAAGGATCCAGTGCCAACGTCCTGGTGCCAGAACCCATACGACACACTGAGAGGTCCTCTTGTCCATGTCCAATGGTTCAGAGCATTTTTAAGCACATAAGGGGGACGAACACAATATTAGGCAGGTGGTCATAATGTTATGCCTGATCGGTGTATATGCTTGTTTGTGTGAAATTTCATGACAATACATCTAATATTTTTTGATACTTCAGTCTAGACCAAAGTGGTGGATTGACAGACAGCCACTACCATGACGAAGCACTCTTAAGGGAACAACATGCGCTAAACTTGATAAAAACAATCTAAAAAATAGTCATATTACAGCAGTGTAATAATGATATAAAGAATTTTCCACATCAAAGGAAAAAGTTACCATGTAGCTCAGTCTTGATCACCATTTTCCTCACCTTCATATTTTTTCTGTTCTACAGCCATAACCGCCTCCGTGGCATCAAAGACACTGAATGCGTTGCCCGTTTTGTTATAGACAGCAAAACCACAGATCAAAGCCTTTCTGAGGTTCAGTGACTTTTTTCAGCTTCAAACGCCGTGAACCTTACAGTCAGGTAACTTGACACGAGCTCTGCACCCGCTCAAGTGAGACAAGTGTCAGTGTTTCAGTATCAAGAGGGTGAAAATTCTTTTTGATTGTGTTTTTCTTCATCTCCTAAAATAACTCAAAACATACAAGTGATGACACACAGAGGCAGACCAGCATGGCAAGGTGTGATATTACAGGCCTCGCATGTGCCACGAGTAAAGTGAATCGATTGAAAGACAAAGTGTTGTTTTAGGAGTTACATCACTCATTAAACACAAAGTGCAGGGACATCTGTACATCTGTATGCAATGCATTTCTCTTTTTTTCATCCATCACTCTTGCACTGATTACTGGAAGATGCTGCCAAAACTTCACAGTCTATTTGGGGCATCCCAAAACATCTCTTTATAATCACAGCATTTCCTTCAACAAGCCTTGAGACTTCACCACTACCTGCTTTCCATCATCAAAATGTAATTTTCACATTTATTTAACATTAGGCTTTGGCACAAGTGGTGACAGATGAATTCTCGGTAATAGTGACTACGACTCATTTGCTAGTCCCGCCAAGACAAACAACTGGTGCAAATGAAGCGATTATGTCAATTTCCAGCATGAGGAAATCTCAGTGTATTCTTGGAGGAACACCTACACAGTGGCGCACACGCAGTACTGTTGCCGCTGATCTGAAGCAGATGTTTGTGCCAGTGCTCAAAGACTGTCCAGATGTCTGCTTCATGCTCATCCTTATTGAGAGGCAAAACACAAAGCAGATTGCAGGGCACACATGGACCATTTACAGACCATTATTCTGAGAAAAAGCCTTTTGAGACCATCCTGTGCTTAGCCTAGATTCCTCTCCATGCCCTTCTGTCCCTCTTTCTTCACTTAAAGTGGTTTACTGAAGCTGCTTATTCTTCGGCATTATCTCTGTGAAAACGGAGGGATGAATCTAATTGGATTGCATTGTTTATTGCATTATGGATTTTGAAGAGAAGTGACTTTTTAACCTGGTAAAGTTCTCCTGCGACTATGTGTCGGTCCTTTCCAGGTCAGACAAGCATAAAATCATAATTCTGACAGATGCTGTCTTTGGGGATCTTAAACAGGAACAACCTTGAGGGTGTTAAATTAATTGCATGTCAGTGTGTCACATGTCAGGTTTTAGAAACGGCCATGAATATATTCAGCATTTGATTTTAGATATTTTAAGACTCCCTGCAACAGTCTCCAAGGTCTCAGGAGCCATTACAGCAAGCCACTTAAAATCACCGCTATTGTGAAAAGGGAAACCATAAATAATGCTTAATTTAAGCTGAAACCTGTAATATAGCAGGTAACTAATCCACAGCTGCAGCCAATAAAAATAGCGCAAAACTACTTTAATAAAAGCTTATAATCACACATGCTGCCTTCCTGCTGTCTAGCTGTCTTAACAGGCTATTGTTGCGGCTCAGTAAATGCAGCACTCTGCAGTCACTCTGAGTGGTCTTTCTTTATCTATGAGCATCCTATGGGCTTTTACAGTAGGCCAGCCTGTTCTTGTCCTACTTTCCAGCGTGCCTGTCCTCCCTTCTTGTTGTCTGTTTAAAGTGACGTGCCAGCTCTCCTTTCACCGACCTCTCTGAGGTATCACACAGCAGAGACACGAGGCGTTGAGATAGGGTGGCTTGGTCTGCATCCATCCATCTTGTTTGCCTCAGTGAAATTCAATTCCCTCTTCTCGTGCAAGCATTCCCCACTGACACTCATCCATCTTTTGCTTCCCGCAAACTTGCACTGTCTGGTCAGGTGCTGCGAGCGCGTCATTTGTTTCAGTTAGGGTTTTATACCCCTCCCAGCCTTCTTCCTTCTGTACTCTCTGCACACTGTTCTCTCTTTTCAAATGTCCAAGTTGCCAGCCTGTGACTTACAAAGGGCTCAGTGACACTATGTCCAACCTAACAATATCACAGTGGCAAGGAGGGAATGAAGTTCGACTTTTTGCCGTCAGCATCTGCTCTAAACCAATAAACAGGATGTTAAATGGAGAGTCAGAGCCGTAGCCAGGTTGTTGGCAGTACCTACGGCCATATTCCAGACAGCGGTAATAGCATCATTGGTAATGCTATGGGTATCAAGGGGCTGTAATTGAATGTGGCTTATTCTGTTACACATATATATCTATGTCTCCCACTGGGGCTTGGAAAGTGTCTCCCGAGGCTCATCCTGCAAAAAAGACAGCAGTGAGTTTAATAACAGTAATGGCAGGTTAATGGCTGCTACCTACTGGCATAATTGAAAATTTTCTGCGTCATATTGCGTCTTTGTTTTTAGTGATGTGATTGTATTCACACCTCTGTATATAGCTGAAAATAGAACTAAATCACTGCACATCTCTTACACACTCCCCTCTCCACATGGGAAATAATCTTGTTATTGGTGAAACCACACATTCACACACAGTGGTTGGTCTGATGTGGACACTTGTTAACCCGAGGCACACTAACCATTACCCACATTGCCATTAAGCAACCTTGCTGAGAGGCAGAATGGCCACATTGTTCCCTGGTTGCTTCACTGGCATGAATTGTCTTGGTTTGTTTCAGAGCTTGGCAGGGAGCGTTAACCTGTTGTCACACTGCTGTAGTCAGTGACGAGGTTGCATAAGCTCCAAACAGGCAGATCGACATGCCTTTGATACAGCAGGTGGACATTAATTTGCAGTCAGCCTCTGCCTTTTTATTGCTCACACTAACAGCACAGCTCTAGGAATGATAATATTGGTCAACCAGCCCACTGCTTTGGTTCGGCTTCATCTGCTTAGTTTTTGTTCCAACTGATAACTGTTGATGCAAACTGATGCCATTCATTGAGACTGTTGCACTGAATTATGCGCCTGGGAGTGAAATCTCTATCTGTCGCAATACAGCATCATAACAATGCAGATTCCTTATAGTTGGAAAGAAGACCGAGGTTTGTTCCCCAGCTTATATGCAAAAATGTTAAATATTCAGAATCCTGCAACATTTCTGGCAGTAAAGCAAGCACCAGTTGTAGATTCTTGGCATGTCTGTCCTTCATGGGACTCCACCTGGAACCTGTTATTTTTTCATAATGTGAGACTATTGGCCCATTTTGCCAGAACATCCAGGCTACAGAGAGCGCTGTTTGTAGGCTAATCTAATAAATCAATAAAAGACTGGATGACATCCTCATTAAACACTGGCAGCAGTTTAAGTTAATCTCTGATGAAACAGTTATGAAACAAAACTCACAACACTGCACAATCCATTCACAAAACACACACAAGCTTCTGAATCCGAGAAGATAATAAATTATGTCTGCGTGCTTTATTTGCTGCCCACACACACACACACAGACACAGTTTTTTACAGTCACAAAGCGTTGCTTTTATTACCATTAATTGCATCTCTGCATCTTCAATCGCATAATTTCATTGAGGTACTAAATCATCCCTTAATTATTCTATACTCTGAAGCAACTATAAAAATTAGCACCTAAAAACACTCTGAAAAAATGTCTGTTTAGTCACATCCTTACCCTCCTCTCCCTCAGTCCATCCATCTGTCAATGGAGCCCAAGACTCTGGTCATCTGTGTTTGTGTGCGTGCGTGCGTGCGTGCGTGCGTGCGTGCGTGCGTGCGTGTGTGTGTGTGTGTCGTGTTTGTCTGTGGTCTGTGACGCAAAAAATTCCTTTTTTCTCTCTCTGAGTTTTCAGTTGTAGTCCCAGAGAGCGGGACGGACAGGCAGATAGAGACATGTGTTGTCTGCCTTCAGTTCATGCTTCTTTGTCCCTTGCGTATTTGTGTAATAATGTGCAAGTGCATCTCCCGGGATACATGTTTCTGTGCTTTTGTGTGACTGTGTATGTGTGTCAGTGTGTTGTATGTTTTCATGTGTTTTTCACTATGTGCGTGTATCCCTGCACATGTACAGTATGCACATTGTGCGCGCGCGTGTATGTGTGTGTGTGTGTGTGTGTGTGTGTGTGTGTGTGTGTGTGTGTGTGTGTGTGTGTGTGTGTGTGTGTGTGTGTGTTAGCTGAAGGCAGTGCATCTCTCTCCTGAGCCAGGTCCTGCAGAGCTAGCGTGCTGCTTTCACAGTCAGGCTGCATTTTACCAGCAGTCTCCATTTATACCGTCTACCACTCGACTGTCCACAGCTGAAACGTACAAGGATTCGCTGACGGGAGCATATTGCAAGACATATATAGTATATCATATTTAATGTTCACACTTCCCAAGACCAATTCATGGTTTCGACATCTGTGTGACCAATACAGACCTTAAACTACACTCATTCTTACAAAGGTACACATCAGTCTGCTATGTTAACATGTCACATTGCCCAGCAGTCAAACACACAAAAGCTGAGATGAGAGTCTGTGACTTTGTGCTTCTTACAGATTATAGCAGCCAGTTACAGTTTGTGCTGCACCATGTGCTATGAAATAACCTGCAGCACAGTGAGCAGATATAGCACCAGAATCCTGGACACTTGAGAATTTCCCACTATGTTCAGGCACCACGAAGAGGAAAAATGTACAAATAAAGCACCTCCAAAGTCCATAACTTAAATTACAACTTCAAATTATAAAGGTGTGGATAACAGTCAATCTAGTTGCACAGCCTCTCTTCAAAGCAAGCATTCATTTTGTTTTCACAGCTACATGCACACAGTACATGTAATCAAGTTAGGCTACATCCACACGTCTACAGAGACGTCCACGTGAACCCTTACAAACTCAAAAAGATGACGGTATTTACGTCAGGGAGACATCCAGACGTAGAAAATTATGGATTGGCCTTAAGAATACAACACATTAGGGGCTTTAATGTGCAAAAGTGACAGTTACTCACAGCTCTGGCAATCCAATCTTGCAGCCTTGATTGGAATATTGACTAGCTGGTCAATCAATGAGTGTTTGCAGTGTGCTGTATGTTGAGTAAACAGAACCATATGCAGTTTGTCTTTTACCACGCTACATAATGCTCTTCTCTTTTCTACTTTGCAACAACAAAACTCAGAAACAGTTGAAAAAGATATATTGATTGACCGGTAATGAGCTTTGTCAAGCTCAAGCTGAGCACGCTGGATAAGGGACTGGCATTTCAAGACTTCTTTATTCTAATTAGGTGGTTTCTTTAATTGCTTTGGACGGCTAATCAACTGGTGCCTTTTAAATTTAAGGAAAAAACAAACCAGCTTCTCTGTCAACAGCCAGTTTTCTCTAGAAAACGGTTTTCCCAGGTTCCTCCAGAACTTAACTTCTCTATTATAAAAACAAAAGTATGGCTAGTCGGACACAAAATGTGAGGTGTCTACAAGACTGTTCGAGACTATCTTACCTCTATTTTCTACAGATGTATTAAAAACACATGAACTTTGAATTTCCTGCATTCTCAAATAGCTAAACCAATAGGTCAAAGCAATAATGCCTCAACAGTCAGTGTTTTTTTTCTTTCTGTGGTGGGTTTAGCTGTGCCGAGCCAGTCAGTCAAGCTACACTGCTGAGTTGTTTATCTGACCCACTAATGAACCTCAGCCAACTCCTTAGTAAACACCCTGAATTTCCAATAACTTCTTCACATTAAAGCATCGTGATAGAAACTAGAAGTGTAAAGCAGCAACAGATTTGCATTAGCAGTAACTTAATACATTTCTGGTACAGCAAATGAAGAATGATATGTGAATGTGCAGGCATTCAGGAATTAAAACTAAACTCCAAACCACAGAAATTCAGACAAAAGCTGAAAAAAAAAGTATTAAGAGTTGAACATAAAAATTCTATTGAGTGTGAGGTTAAGGACAGCACAGGTTGGTCGGGGTTAGAGCTGCTAACTCACTACATGAATTAAGTCTTCAGTTACTACTTTCTGCCATTGAAATCTAGTTTTTGGTAGTCAGAAACTAAATTGAAATTTTATTTTTTTTGCCATTGAAAACTTTTTTGAAAGGTAGAGAGAAATGAATATTGGTACTGCTGAAGTCAAATGATTTACTTTCTTTGTGTGTTTGCTCAAGGTCTAATCAAAGAAATAAAAGGGAAAGCCTGTGTGCAAGAAAGTGAATCAGCATGATCAGTAAGACCACACAATGATCCATCCTGTTTAAGCATATTACAGTAACGTTTGTTTGTTTGTTCCTGTTCTGTTTGTTTCACTTCAATATCTGAGTCCAGTCTTCCTGTACCTGCTCCACACCTGGTAGAACTCAGCGCCAACCGATTTGTCCCTGCAGCTAGCCTAAAATCAGCTCAGGGCCTGAATCATTCATGTACAATCCCGTCTTTTCTCCTGAAAATGTAATTTCTGTGCAAATGAATCGTTTTCTCAATTACGCTCAGGTGCTGTGTAATCACTGGCTAGATTAGCATTAAACTCTGCATTTTATTTGAGTAAATTAAGTGCCACGTTTATAAACTGCATTAGAACCAGTAGGAGGTGGTTGGAGCTGGATTTGGGGGTACAAAGCTCACAACAGCGAGTCGTGGACTTTTAGTTTAGGCAATAAAAGCATTTTGGTCAAGGTTAGGAAAAAATATACGGTTTTGGTTGTAGATTAGCGTGTTTTGTCTCAAGGAAACACCAGTTGATCTTTATCCAGCACTGCTACTGCATCCCCTGTAGATGTAATGGTTTATTTGGAAGTTTTGGAACCAAATTGCAAACTCATTAAAATTCTAAAGATGGGCGAGAGCAGAAACTTGGCGTTCACTCAAAGAGCTTTATTTTCAACTCATTCTTGCACGTGACTTTTTAGCCCCAAGGACGGCCTGAGCTGGCTGTTTTTCCACCACTTTCTCTCTCTCTTTCTGTCTATACTTCATCCGCCGGCTCAGAGCATGGAGGAAGTTCAAAGGACGCATATGAAAACAGACGGTCGTCCTCAAACGCATTGTGATGTGCTGCAGAGCAGTGGAGCTCTGCGCTTTCGTTGAGCTCTAGTAGCCAGTAGAAGTTCTGAATGTTCCAGTGAAAGAACACTTTAATTTGATCCGTGTAAAGAAGCAAAATTAATCTTATGCAAGTAATTTGTGGCTTAATTTTTCCAATGTTAGTCTAATTTAGCTTAGTCGCTGTGCAACTTCAGATGTGAAGATTTCAAAATGTGGAGCTTAAATATGAATAACTCTTTGTTGTTTAGTCGATCATACTGTGCCCAATCACAGTAGGTACCTGTTAAAATTCATCTTGTATAGCAGCTTTGTTGTGCAGTAAATATAACATAATACTTTCTAATATCACAATAAGTTCTCATTTAATTTGTGCTGATAGTGTAATTTCTTTAAAATTCAACATTGTTTCTAGATTGTAACCTCATTGTTCTTGGATTTCACATGTTTTTTCCTCTCATATCACGATGGACAAATCAATATACACCGATCAGCCACAACATTATGTCCACTGACAGGTGACGTGAATAACATTGATCTTATTGGTACTATGTGCTGTTCTGCTGTAAAAAACGTGGATTCTGACATCTGTGTTGATGAGACTTAGACACCCAAATAAACATTGTCCCACAACAAGCACACTCCCTCATGCAAATGGAAATCCCAAATGTCACTGAACTACCCCCGCAGGAAAATGCACCCCACCACATGGAAAAAACATCAATCAGGAACATGTTGAGGAACATGACAATGGTCCAACATGTTGATTGGACCTCCAAACTTCCTACACCACATTGTGATCAAGCATCAACAGGATGCAGTGGAACAAGTTCGATTGACAGAGTCTCCACTGCACAAGCCAGAGTACCCAAAGGATCCAGTGCCAAAGTCCTGGTTCCAGACCCCATAGGACACCCTGAAAGGTCCTCTTGTCCATGTTCAATGGTTCAGAGCATTTTTGAGCACATAAGGGGGACCAACACAATCTTAGGCAGGTGGTCATAATGTTATGCCTGATTGGCGTGTACTCTACTGGTTCACTTTTACGACAGAGAGTTAAACTGCTAATGGGATGAGTTATGCTTGCAGGTCATAACCTAAAGTGATACAAAAACAGGTGTATAACAAGCAATAAAAGTGACAAGAAGTGTGTTTAACGATTTGAATGTAGCTCGTCTGCATTGCTCAAAATACAATGTGATGGAAGATCTACAAAAAAACAATTATAATCCCAATCAAATCACTGTCAACATGCAGCATCTGTTCACTCAAAGACACAAAATGCTAAATACAGAAACAAAATGTTTGCTGAAAATCACTTTCTAGGAAACGCCAGCTCCTTATTCCTCGGCAAATTCTGATTACATCTGTTAACAATGTGGTAATCTCTAAATTATTGCTTTTCATGAAATAAAAATATCAGGGGGCAAGTGTTTGAAAAGCTGCCTCTGCACAGTGCTGCAAGATAATATCACTAAAAGTGTATTTATTTCAAGATCAAAGGGATTCGAAAGGATCATTTTTAAATTAACATTAATAAATGAGGATAATTTTGGCATATGTTGGTGTATGCTCTCACACACCTCCCTCTTTCTCTCTCTCTCTCTCTCTCACACACACACACACATCCTTCATTATTGCAGTGACCACATTTAATCCAGTTGCCAGATCTGCTGCCAGCTACTGAGTCATTAGCATAATTAGAACATGCAGAGATTTTGGGAATGAGTGTGTGAGTCTTTCCAAAAGCGTTGTCACACTGCCTCACTTGTGGGATTCATCTTCAGTCACACTTAAGTTGCCTCCCATCTGCTCGCTGAATACTACAAATTGTATAAGTTCTCATCCTCTTCCTGATGGAGTGGCCCAACACGTTTCTAAAGGACTCTCGTATCTGTTGGCCTTTTCTTTCTCAGCTTCTGCAACAAATATGTAATTCAGGTGGACAATTTACTTGCTGCGGTCGGAGCCTTTGAATAATAGTGTTTGCCTGATTATGCCTCTTGTAATTGGATTTCACGGTTGAAGAGTTGCGACAATGGATTGTTTGATTTAGAGCAGGTTACTTCTATTTTTCCTGCATTTGAAAGAGAAATGGTCCTGAGCATATAGATGGAATAAAACACTTCCTTGTCTTGTATTAGCTTGCATATATGTGTGTAGTGTTGGTATTTGTGTAGAAATGTGCCTTCTGTACTGGAAAATGTTATTTTATTTGTGTACTCTAAGATAGGTGGCCATCACTGTAACAGTTTCAGCATGATTAAAAAAGTGTGTAGTGAAAAGGCTTTCAGACTTCATGACTACGCAGGATACACAGTATTTATGCGTTGCTGAACTTTTGCATGGTTCTAATTTAATTTTTATGCAACTTTCCTTGGCACATTTTTGTGTGTTTGTACCTGGTTTGGTATGTGTGGGTGTGTGTGCTGATTAGGTGGCTCAGTACAATCTTGTGCTCATTTTGCCATGAAATTGCATTTACGTTAAAACCCTCTCGGACCATCTCTTATCACCAACACAGAGTAATTTTGTTGGCTTTAGCAGGCAGAGGCACATGCAGACAGACCTCTCTAAAAAAGTGATTTTTTTCATTCACTTTGCATTTTTTGTCATGTATGCAGACTGATATGTGAATAAACATTGTTTACTCCTAATTTACCTGAGGAAGCTGGTAAATTAAATGCCTCTAGTCAACACAAAACAGCAGGAAACATTTGTGTGTTTGAAACGTTATCATTATTTAAATCTACCTACATGGCAACACAATTGGTCAACATCTGCATAAAGCTCAAACCACAGACTCCAAGTTATACAGTGAAATCATCTGAAGCTCTGCTCAGGATAAGTCCTGAGCATCCTCAAATATCTGTAGACATTTTAAGTAAAAACAAAAAGCCCAAAATATCATTTTCTATCATATCAAAAGGATGATTACAGTGACTCTTCTGCTGTGGTGCCTGCGAGCATGTTTCTTTGCAATTGTAGCTTGTGTGCATGAAAGTGCATCAGCATAATCATCCATCCATCCATTATCTATACATCGCTTAATCCTCTGTAGGGTCGTGGAGGGACTGGAGCCTATCCCAGTCGACTCAGGGCGAAGGCAGGGGACACCATAAACAGGTCGCCAGCCTATCACAGGGCTAATCATAGAGACAAACAAGCACACTCTCATTCACACCTACGGACAATTTAGTGTGGGAGGAAGCCGGAGTACCCGGTGAAAACCCACGCATGCACAGGGAGAACATGCAAACTCCACACAGAAAGATCCCAGGCGTCCTAACTGGGGCACGAACCGGGGATCTTCTAACTGTGAGGCAACGCTGCTAACCACCGAGCCACTGTGCAGCCCTCAGCATAATCGGTGAGACCACAAATTGATCCATCCTGTTTAAGCATATTAAGGTAACCTTGGTTTGTTTTGTTCCTTTTCTGTTTTGTTTCACTTCAATATCCAAGTCCAGTCTTCCTCTACCTGCTCCACACCTGGTAGAACTCAACGCCAACTGATCTGTCCCTGCAACTAGCTCTAAATCTGTTCAGGGCCTGAATCATTTATGTACAATCCCATCTTTTCTCCTGAAAATGTAATTTCTGTGCAAATGAATTGTTTTCTCAGTTACGGCTTAGGTGCTGTGTAATCACCGACTAGATTAGCAGCAGGAGGTGGTTGGAGCTGGATTTGGTCAGTGGCAGTGAGTCGTGGACTTTTAGTTTAGGTAACAAAAGCATTTTGGTTAAGGTTAGGAAAAAATATACGGTTTTGATTGTAGATTAGATTGATTGTTTTGTCTCAAATCACTGTAAACTTTTCCTGTATTAAAGTATTTAACCAAACGCACCGAGTACCTATTTGTAACCATAACAAACAGTTGAGCTATGTATTTGCTGCTGCAAGTGGATTTTGCATCACAGAGACTGGATATTTATGTGAAAAACAAGTATGTCGTCAGTGAATATAGTAATGATAGGTTAAGTTCAGTATCAACGTATATAATATGAATATTATCACAAAGGTACACACAGGAAGTGTTGAAATAAAACAGGAAATAATCAAAACATGACCTATGAGCGGGAGGTGGACGTGACAAATACAATGATTAACTATGTTTCCTAATAGATAATGTTTGCATTGACATTCCCTTCAAAACTTCTTTACACTCGCCGTTTGTTTATATAAAAACAGTTTCTTGGAGACAGAGTTCTAATATGGGACCTGATGACATCCATATTTAAATAGAGGCTCGTCAGTGCAAACAATGGCAAGAGATAATAAGGAAGTGAAGTTTATTCTACTATCGACAGCATATTCGGGGTGATGTATAGAAATATTTGTGGTAAATAATGTATTTTCTATATTTTCCATTTCACCTGCTGCTGATTTTAACATGTAAATGAGAAGAAACGTGGAATTGGTCATTATAGAGTTTTGTCCTGACTCCACTTGCTGATCGAGAATTTTTTCCATCAATAATGTATTTAACCTCTCGTCCACACTGCACCCGCCTGAGCCTGGCTCGGTTTGCACCAGTACCTGTAGTCACCAAAATAAATTTTTAAAAATACTAGTTATGGCAATTTGTGTTTGTTCATGAAGATTTTGCTAAATGAATTGACTTCCCTGCCGGCGTTTAACTCTGACTGCGTGAGCTGCTGCTGTTACTGCTGCTTGTGGTTTTCCAACAGAAAAAAAAGTGAGGAGTGTTTTGGCTTATCTGAAATTCCTGCTGTAACAAAACAAACAAACAGGTGGCTTCTGTATAAATGGGAAGAGCTGCGATGTTATAATCACGATGAAACATTTCTTCTTAATCTGTAGCAGTCTGGCTGCCTTGTTCGAGAGACAAACTCCTTCAACAAACATCACACTATCCTTGGACAGACAGACCATAATGACTCTCAAGAGCTCTTGGTAGTTCTTTGCAGCCCAACATTATGCTCTGCTCTGTATAAAGTATAACCAAACCACTTCGCTGCAATGCATGGTGTGCAAGAAATGTTTGCTAAGTGAGTGTTTTCTCCAAGTATAAACTGCATCCTGGTTGCTGTGAGACATCTGCTGTGGTAAAGAAAATAAAAAGTGATCTTCAGTCACCAATGCGCTTCAGCTGCAAAATCTGAAACATCTAGTCTCATGTGATCATTTCTCAATTGAGGCCAATCAGGACTTGCATTGCATGCATACATGCAGTTCAATGCATCCTATCAGAGCGAGAGAGATTCCTCACAGCCAGTAGGCCGAAAATTTATAATGCATTCTCTAAATGAAGAGCCCAATCAGCCCCATGCCTCAATCGGTTTCCCAATCTCATTTCCAATTTATCACACAGTGGCTCCTAACAAACCTGGTGCTGCGGAGTAGAGATTGACATTAAGCCTTCAAATCTGCAGTGGGCTGTGACGCGAGGCAAAAGTGGTTTGGCATGAATCCCATTCACAATTCAAGTCCATAAGACTCCGTAAAGTGCCTTTCATTAGTCTTCTATTCAAGTTCATCTGTGCTTTATGAATGAGCTCCAACATGTGTGAGTATCTGTTCTCCCAGTATCCTAATGGCTTCCTGATGTAGTTTCAGCTGTACATGGAAAAAGTGAGAGAGAATCAGCTTTATCATTCAGTTCCTTTGTCTTTAAAATCACAGTCTTTTCCGTGTCAAATTAATGCGATCCATATTGATAATTGTTGTTGGTAAGGGCCGTATCAGATTCTGTTTTTGTTCTTGTCATTTAGATTCTTTTGAATAACATTCTGCAGCCAATATGAGATGACCTTCAGCACTGTTTAGAGGTGTGTGTGTTTGTGTATCTTTGCAATTTTTCTTGACATTTTATTGCAAAAGGTCATAGCACTTTTGAGTTTCGTGTTTGTTGATTCTGTCCTGAAAATCAAAGCTAACCACATCGGCGCAGCTGTTTTTATAAATTTTACAATGGTTGTGGATGTTCAGGGCTGAGCCGTGTGTCCGTAGCACATTCTGAATCATGTGGCTTAGGAATGTGACATTTTGTAGTGCGCTCACCTCTGAATGTGGCCAAAGGACAGCCGGTTCATGCGGCTGTATGATGTTATAAAAGCCAACCAGAGGGACAGCTTCACATTTTCATGCCATCACTGTCTCTTGGTTCCATTTTTTTTTAATCCTCATACATTTATATTTGACAGATCTCAGCCCATCTGGTCAGAATTAGCTTTTATTCTTTGTATTAATATTTTAAACAAGCCTGAACTGTCCTTTGCACCCTTTTGAAACCTGGAATAGTAACTTGGATTTCTGGGTATGACAAGTGGCAGGCGATGTTAAGGGCCACCACTAACACCCTGCTGCCTGTGAAAATGGCAAACACTTTAAGGTTACAGAAGTGCAGCCAGCTCAGTCAGCTCAGAGTTCTGGGCATTTGAATGTCTGAAGACAAACTGGCACAGTCAATAGAATACCAGGACACACTTTAAAAAATGTGTCATAATATCTTCAAGTCACATTTTTTAATATATATTTTCTGTTCTTACAAAGAAAAAAAATTGAAAATAATCTAGTTGCCAAGGACACTGAATAAAGAGTGTTGTGGTTCAGAAACGAAATGCAAATTGATCATCAGTATCACAAAACATGAAGTAGGGATGTGAAATGAGTTCTGTTTCCTAGCAGATAGTAATTACTGTTGAACTGTCTCTAAACTTCACCAAGTATTTCTGGTTTCCTAAACTAACCAAACCAGATCAGAATATAAGTCGGTTATATTTTAAGAATTTTTTTCTTCTTGGACAAACATTGTCATTCTGGTGAAATGCAGTTCATAAGGTCTGAAGGTCTGTTGTGAGCTTTCTTAATGTGACCTCAAGCAAAATAGAAACTGTAATTCGTAAATCACTTCATAAAGCACAATTCATGCTTGTTTAACTCTTCATAGCGATACAGATTTCCTGGTAGCTGCACTGTTAGAGGTTGAGACAATGGGCCAGCAGTGTTTCTGTGTTTGTGCTTTGATTCTGACTCCCACACTGATGGATCTGCAAAGTCTCTTTTTGTCTGAAGTGAAGTGACAAATGTACCGCATGTGTGTAGAATCAGAAACGCGCTTTACCTCAGCGATATCTTTCTGTTTCATGTACATGCAAAAACAGAAACCAATTCCTGAGTGGATCCTTTATGTTCATTTGCCATGAATTCTTGTGTTGTTTATGCACAATCCGCTCTCTTTGTGTGCTTGTACCATAAAATACTTCCAGCACATGAATCCTTAAAAAATATCAAAGAGAATATCCAATAGTTGTGAGTCTTTGAATTTGATGCATTTAAGCAGATCAAAACTTAGCAGAAAATACTGAGCGTCTGAATAGTAATGTCAAGGTTGTGTCTTTCTACATGCTGTATATTCTAATACATGTGGGCTTGACGAATAAAGGCATCTTCTAACTGAATTTTTGAAGAAAAGATGGATCCATAATGCAAAATCAGAGTTCTGGGATGCAGTTTGATGCATGGCCTCAGAGAGTCTCCCACAGATTTTAGATGGCACTTGTCAAAGCCTTTTGTAGTTGGTGCTGAAAAGCTTGAACTCCTTCTCTGCTGCACTTCACACAGGCAACAACAGATAAAAAAAGGAACACTGGTGCACACATGCAGTCTTGTATACAAGTGCTGAACTCTGTTATATCGCACAGGACAAACGATGATTGGATGATGTGAAAAGAGCCCTGATTCAACATTGTCATACCTTCTGTAGTAGTGCAGGTGTTTTAGAAGCAAATGGAATACGGATGAGTGGGATTGAAATGTGCCAAACTGAGTCGGTGCCTTTGTACTACCCTCCGAATCGTGAGAGAGGAGGGAGAGAGAAAAAAAAAGTAGGGCACACAAGAGGGAAGTAGACAACAAGGTGAAGATTTTTACTTCTTTTGCTGGCCTGAGCCCACATACAAGTTGCCCTCGGGCGCTGCTTCTCAATCAGATTATTTCATCCCAATTTGCAATGCTGCATGACGAAGCCTCATCCTCCGCTCTGTGCGAGTCTGAATGCACGTGTTTGTGCATGTTGCTGTGTTTCTGTCATGAAATAGCTGCTGTTTTTCTTGTCAGCTAACAATTAAAGCATGACGTGGCTGCATGGGTTCATAACATGCATAAATGCTGACACAGTTTTTCCTTGTATCTCTTCCAGGAAACCTCCCCCTACTCAGATCGAGGCTTCTGAGAAATGAACTGCCAATGTAAGTCCCTTGGCTGACCTCAGCACTCAGCTGGTAATGTCGCTTTTAAATTAATTAAACCGACTCATAGTTATAATTGAGTACACAAACACTGATGCACGCTCCGAGCCGCGGCCTTGAACCTCCAACCTTTAACTTTAACTAACCATCAGGGACAGGATTCACCGCTGACATCATTTATTAGTAGCTAATTACCATTCCCTGCAAACACACTGATGGGACATCAAAGGGTGACTCACTGCCAGAGAAGCCAGAGAAATTCAGATTTCAAACACAACCCCTACCCTCTGTGATATGCTATGGATTTGCCACTTCTGGTTTTAGGTTGTCATCCCAGGCACAGGGAAGGCTTAAGGCACTATCAATAATGGATGAGGCTGTGAGACTTTCCAGTGGGTTTTCCCAGACGTGTCAGTGCTTCCATTTAAAGCCCAGCAAGGCTGGCTCTCTGTGCACCTGGAAAATAGGGTTGTAGCTTTGAAGCAGTTCCTCAGTTGGTGTAGTCGACCAGTGCTGCTTACAGCAAAGATAAGAAGCTGCAACTTTTGGAAAAAGCACCACAGATGTGAGCATGAGATTTTAAGGTAGAAGGTTACAGATTTACTTTTTTATGCATTCACTTATGAGGAGATTAAGGTTTGTAGTAAACTCCGGTCCAGACAACAAACATGACCAAAGCATCAGCTTTTAATCGTGGTCTTTCCTTGACCCTTCTAACCCAAAATCCTGCCAACGGGTTTTTAAAAAACGTTGACGATATATCAGAGCCAGAACTGTAAAAACAGAAAGTATCATTGGATTTTCAACTTTTGAACATTCCTTAACTCATCATGTTTGACTCAGCTATGATCAAAAATCATGTAACAATATATCAGCTACTTTTTGGCTGAACTTACTGTAAACACACTGGACAGACGCTGAGCAGCATTTGGATTTGTGTTACTGGACTGCCAATAAACATAAGTTGAATATTCACATTCTCTAGATTTTTTTTGGTCACGACTAATTCCTGATTCCAACTTTTTAGAATGCCTCATTGTGCTTCACCAGCTACTGACACTGGCATTAACAGATGTAGAATGCAGGTATAAGCCTGCTTTTAGCTGCACATTTAACGTGGATTTCTCCTTCCCCTCTGCTATCTATTTTCAAAATCCCCATCCTTCCAGGAAACAACAACAACAAATGGTAAAATGGTAAATGGTCTGCACTTATATAGCACTTTATCTTACCTTAGTGGTATCCAGAGCGCTTTACAATGTGTTTCGCATTCACCCATTCACACACCAATGGTGACAGAGCTGCCATGCAAGGCGCTAATCTGAAATTGGGAGCAACTTCGGGTTCAGTGTCTTGCCCAAGGACATTTCGGCATGTGTAGGGGCCGGGGATCAAACCGCCAACCTTGCAATCAGTGGACAACCCGCTCAACCACCTGAGCCACAGCCGCCCAAACAACCTCCAAACAGCAACCTACCACACTGAAAATTTCCATTTTTGCCAGAAGTTTGCTTTGCTGCACAAGCAGACATATTTTAATGGTGGTGCTTGCCTTCCTGCTTCCAAACACTCCACAAAAACACTTTTTCTGTCACACTGTAACAGCATCCCTTTCTTAGCCCTGCCCAAGGCATCTGTGATTGGTTTAAAAAAAACAAAAACAAATGTGCCCATCTGCCCTGGCAGATTGATAATGGGGTGCAGCCAGACCATTCTACACAGCACCCTGTCAGCGCTAGAGAATAGTTTGACTATGCAAGACAGTACAGGTAGCTTTTCTTGACTCTAGTGCATTCACCTGCCATAGCCAGACATTAGTGTTGAGAAGGTTCATGAAAAAATACACTTCAAGGGAAAGAGCTTGCAAAACCTTTCTACAAGTGACAATTATTTCTTTCTTACAGAAAATAGCACTTCTGACACACAATGAGTTCAAAATAATTGCAGAAACAGAGACGACAAGATATAGAGGCTTTTAGTCCAGGTCTGGTATGACTCCATTGTAATAATGGCATGTATTAATCACAGTGTGAAAATAGTGGGAACATGTTTGTAATATTTTGATCACAGAGCCTTGTCTCTAAAAGATTCTGTCATATTTGTTGCCATAAGCTTGTGGATCTTGCCCCTTCTCCTTCTCCACCTCTGTCATTTTAATGGAAATTTCCAACTTTATCCACACACTGCACCGGATTCAATTTAACACGAGAACTTTCTCAGATACTGACACATATTCACTGTCACTGTCCTTCATTCTCATGCAAACACACCTACTCACACACGCATGTACAAGATACAGGCTTTGTAGTTTCCCTCAAATATTTACACCCACACTCCCTTTATCGCACGTACACGCGGATAGACATGCATTAGCATACAAATATAGTTTTTGACATTCATACACACAGGCACATGAATAGACACTGCTGAGGCCTCATACAGGGCGACACGTGTGTGCACACATTGCCACTTTTCTGCAGAAATGCGGGTGCTGCCAGCTGTGTTGCTGCAGTTAGGAGATAACAGGAAGCTCCAATCACAGGTCTCCTCTCAATCCATCCCATAACACCCCTGATGGGAGTCTCCCAGTGGTGGAGAATGAGAGGGTGCAGCAGATATCACACTCACAATAGGCCAAGCTAGAGGTGTTAGGATTGGCTTTGGAGGATACATTTGACACCGGCTTTTGTCCAGCAACTGTGCACAAAAGGTGCGCCGTCGCTTGATAACGCATTAATCATACAACATTCGCAATGGCAGGTTAATTCATACTTTCCTTTTTAGGTCAGAGTGAGACAAGCAGTGTTTGCCAGGGGATAATCAGATCAATGATAGCTTCGCAGAGGAAAGGCAGATAGGATGCGTCCACAATGCTGAAACACGATGATCTCAATGGAGCTCTGTCTGAATAAGGATGTAGGAAGCTCAGCAGGGTTGCAGTGGACAGGTGTGATTGATGCATTACTCTTGTATAGCTGCCTGCACACAAGGAGAAAGAGACCGAGCAGCTCTTCTTTTGTCTCTCCACTCGAGTTTCTCTGCACACTTGCAACATAAAATGCTCATCCTGTGTTAATATAAAGCCTCTTACGTGTGCGGGCACAAAGAAGCAAGTGTTAAAATGCTCTTGCTGTGCTACATACTGAATATAAACTGCACATCACTTCCAAAGAATATTGCACTGTTTTGTCCCATTTACTGCTGACTGCTGACAGGTTTAGAAATGTGATTCAGTCCACCCCTATTTTTCAGCCTTTTGTTGTCTGTGATACCTAAAAAGCAAAAAATGAAATGTTGTTATCCCCTGAGATGAGATGTGCTGCTGCCTGTGAGATCTGTGTATTTTTAGATGAGTCACTCCGGAGAAAACATTTTTTAAAAATGGATATATCAGGATGAGCTTGCTCACAATCACGCAGCCCACTCACACTGTGAACAGCACATGTAAAAAAATTAATTAATGTCACTCTGTGTTACTATGTCAAGGTCAACATCCTCTCTGACTCAGAAATCCTATCAGCAGAGATCCACATTGCCTGCTTTGGTGCAGTTTAACAAGGTAATGAGTCTCAGTGGTGATATTCAAACCACAGAAGGAAGGAAAACCTCATGGGAGACCATTGATTAAGCAGACTTATAATGTAGTAAAACACATCTAATTTGCAAATCACCCCCTGAAACAACGTTCATTCACTTTCTTTGTCTAGTGCAATACATCTTCTGTACATAACTAAACAGAAGTAAAACAGGATATGACAGAATATAAGAAAACGAAACGCAGTACATTTTTCACCTGTCTCTTGTTAAACATTGTTGTCCTATTTTCTTCTCCTCTTCTGTTTATTGAGTCGGTAACATCTCAGCCCCGGGGGAGTGTGTCAAATCCTCAATTCCATGGGTACTAACACATGAATAGAGCCACTTCACCTTCCCAAAACGAAGTAACAGGATTCATGTTTTTATGCCTCTGCACCAACGTCTCCGGAGGCATTTTGTTTTCAGCTTGTCCGTACGGCCGTCTGCTCCTCCATTCCATTTTTATGAACGCAGTGTCTCAAGAACACCTTGAGGGGATTTCTTCAAACTTGGGATGACTGTTTAGATGGACTCAAGGATGAACTGATCGCAGTTTAGATGTGAAAGGTCACTGTGACCTCTTTTTGGCCATAACTCAAATATTCATGCATTGATTCTTATGCAAACACCCAATAGGGAAAATCATATTTTATATCCGGAAGATCAAAGGCTAACTTCACTGTGGCATCATGTTGTTCTGCAAGAACTCATTTCTGGCCATCGTCCAACACAATAACTTGGTACAAAAGGGGAAATGGTGACAGTTTGCTTTAATACTGAATTGGTGACACTAATCTTTGGTGCCCACCTTGATGATTGTGGAAGCTTGTTTGTAGCAGCATCCATATTTGAAGCTACTCTCATAGCACATTTGACTGTGTTATTATTTCTCTCAGTTAACTTTTCACTTCAAAGTCCTCACTATTAGGGCTGCACAATACTGGGAAGAAATTTGATTGCAAAATGTGTTTTTTGTGCTATACATATCACAATATATACAAGAACACACCAATCAGGCATAAAATTATGACCACCTGCCTAATAGTGAGTTGGTCCCCTTTATGTGCTCAAAAATGTTCTTAACCACTGGGCATGAAAAAGAGGACCTCTCAGGGTGTCCTATGGGGTCTGGAACCAGGACGTTGGCACTGGATCCTTTGGGTATTCTGGCTTGTGCAGTGGGGCCTCTGTCAATCAGACTTGTTCCACTGCATCCTGTTGATGCTTGATCACAATGGGGTGTAGGAAATCAACATGTTGGTCCATTGTCATGTTCCTCAACATGTTCCTGATTGTTTGATCATTGGGGGTGCATTTTACTATGGGGGGTAGGCCAGTGACATTTGGGATTTCCATTTGCATGAGGGAGTGTCCTTGTTCTAAGACAATGTTTATTTAGGTGTCTAAGTCTTATCAACATGGATGGTAAAATCCAAGGTTTTCCAGCAGAACACCACATAGTACCAATATGATCAATGTTATTCACTTCAATTCAATTCAGTTCAATTGAATTTTATCCATATAGTGCAAATTTACAACATACGTCATCTCACAGTGCTTTCCATAGAAAGGTACAGAACAGAAAACAGAAAACCCAACAATCCAAAGTTACTTCTGGATTCCCTATGAGCAAGTAGACGGTGGCTTCACTTGTCAGTGGTCATAATGTTGTGGCTCGTCGGTGTATGTACAATATGAAATAATCCCTCTCAAACCATGATTTTGTAAGGAAGTGCATCCGCCTTGAAAAGAAAAAAAAAAGTTTAAAAAAAAAAAACTAAGAAATGACATTTTACTATGAAGTCTTGTTTTAGTGTGACACATTTCACATATGATGTAACACTGGCAAATACACCCACAATAGTTTTCTGCTCTGGATGATGCTCTGATCTGGCCTTGCACTCATCAGGCAGAGCTTTGGTGCTGATTTACATGATCAAACAAATTAGTCATGTTGCCTCATGTGGTGGCAACAATCACAAGACCCTGCTGACAGGGAAGCTGTTTTTGGTGAACATCATTCTTTCTGTTGCTGAAATATTTTCGTACAACAGATGCTACATCTCCTTTTCAGTGTTTCTCTCTTGCTCTCCACGACTGTCACTGTGCTCATGTGCAGCCTTCATACAAACTCCATGTCTTGTGAATTATGTTTTTAAAACCCCTAGTGTATCCAAGAACCTTTAAAATGAAAATAGGAGCCATTCTTTTCTCTATCTAGCAGCAACAAAAAGTTGTCACATGATGTATTTGAGCTAATTTTGCCTTACTTCACATTTCACTTCCTGCTATGTGACTATCATGCACATCCCAATGTTGATGTACTGTGTAGCCCTAAATCACTGCATAAAATAAGGAGTCTGTACAAACATGCAAGTAAACTGCAGCTTGTGAACATGTATTTTGTTAAAGTTTAGTTCTGAGGCACAACTTACACAAAGTAAGTCGACAGAGATTTCAAACTACATTACATTACATCTGTCAGTTTAGATGAAAATGAGCAAAAATGATGAAGACTAGTTGGATTAAGAAGCTGTACACCTCATGATCCTATAAATTAAGTTTAACAGCTACAAAGGCTCCCCAGGGAGTGAGTTACAAATGATCCTAAACTCAAGTAATGTCACATGAAGACTAAAAATGTTCTTGGTGACATTGTGAGGTCAAATGGTAGGCTGAACACGGTGACTGATGAGAAGATTTATAAGACTAAACCCATTGGCAATTTGAGATGTGGTGCAGACATTTGTGTCCCCCTCAGGATAAGTTAGAATTCCTGTGGTGCTTTCTTAACTTTTCATCTAGTGCCATCATCAGGTCAAGATTTTATGACAGAACATCTGCGAAACTTGGTCTACTGAGCAAACGCTAGCATGCTAACACACTGAATTAAAGTGGTGAACATGCTAAATATTATTCCACCTATTCATTAGTAGTTGGCATCTTAGCATGTTAGCATCCTGATATTTAGCTAAATGCACCATTAACTAACTTGCAGCTTCAGTGAGCTGCCAGAATGGATCGAGATTCTTTGGTCTTGTTTACATCTAGAGAGCAAAAATGCTCGTCAAATCAAACTTGCAGAAATGTAGCCCGCTATATCATGAAACATTAAAGTTGTTATGCTGAACCTGGTGACCAATAACTTACACATCCTTTAGACACACAGCACCATTATCATCCACCTGGAGTTGTGTTTCTTTAGAACAAAAAGAGAAAATACCTAAGCTCAGTTCTCTATATAATTTCATAACCAGCCACTGGTTTAGTTTTATGCTGTCTGCTTCATGCTGGACAGGCAAATTGCATCTCACTCCTCCCGAGACTCATTCGGGCTGTGTCAGCTATCACTCTCTATTTATTACGTAGCACCCGTTATTTACTGACAGCCATTTCATTTAAGTGTCAGCTGCCTGGATGTGTATGTGCAATATAGTGCCCTCGGAAATAGCACAATGCAATGAACCACATTTTAGATATTTGAAAATGACTGTTGTGCAGATGGCAGGCTGTCAGTGAGAATGCAAAATGATGATGTTTAGTAAGTGTCCGAAATGTCACTTTAATGCTCACCAAGTGTTTATTACATAGGATGCAGTGGGTGATTTTGGACACAGTGAGTGTATGTTCAGTATTATGAAAATTTCCTCCTAATAAAGCATGAATAAAGATTTCTTCCCCATAATCTGTATGTTCATGTTGCAGTAATAAACTCTGCCATCTATGTGTTTTTGAAAAGCACGTTGTACACAGAAGTCACGTGTTCTTTAATACGTCCATGTGACCTGGGCAACAGGTTTCCAGTGTGAGGGCTGCAGCTCATGCCTCCTAAATGTCAGAGCTCCGTGTGATATATAACGATATATATGTACCTCTCTGGCTGGCTTTATGACTGTTGTCATGACAATGGCTCATCCCTGTACCACTGACGGGTTGATAAGTTGACAGACGGCCATTACGGTATTATTGTGACATCACATGGGGATTGTGAGACATGAATGCAGGTCTGACCCACTTGCTGAGAGGACCCTAGTCCTCTCTCCTCCAATCACATGGTGAACCCTCACATCCTCACCTGACTTTTTCGCTCTTCCCCTTCACAGCAAGGGAGCTCAGTGCGCCGCTGCTTCCTCTGTGGGGGTCAAGGCTGTGTGCATATGTTGCACTGAACTATGGGTATTGTGTGTCAGGCCAAGGGCATTTTGAGTGGGTGAGGTTTAAAGCTTATCCTGGTAGGATTTATTGCTGTGCTGCAGTTGTTCATAACAGGCTGTGGGTGACTGCTCATGGCTCATGTGCAACTCACAGACAGCACAGAGCGTCACTGTGATGAAGCTTTCTGTAGTTTTTGCTTGTTAAACTGTGTCTGCACTCTGGGGGTCAACCCCACTTTTACTCAAAACCATGAAGAACTGTCTGAAAACTGAGCAGAGCTTCAAATTTTGATGCTGATTGATGATATCTATGTTGACGGTCACATAATTAGAACCAGACTTGACAGCTCTAATTTGATGTGATGGTTTGAAATCAAAGACCAGCTAAGGTTTTCATAGTGCCGTCAGTATAAAGAATAATATTGGGATCTTTTGACCTTTCAAGTGGATTCTCACTGTGTGGAGAAGATGTTTCTCTGTGTGAGAGTTTGAATGGTGTCTTTGCATTCAAGTATCTTAATATATGTGCATTCATAAAAATATGCCAGTATCTGTGTGTGTGTGCATGCACCCCTCTCTGTCTGTTTGCATTAGTTCTATTATTTGCCCTGAATCTAGAGATGGAGGCCGCAGCTGCAGCCCACAACCCTCTCTATGTGCTTCACTGTGTGAAGCACCGAGCGACGGACGGCCATCTCCATGTTATTCCTAAACATAAAAATACACTCTAAAATGAAGTACTACAAGGCCATGTCCTCAGCTTCAAAGTGGGTTTAGATTGGACACATCCAAATCTAATTCAAGAAGCTAACCCAATACATGTGATTCCTGCTTTTTTGAGGACTTTGTTAGCATTAGGTTTACATCTGAACACAGCATTCACATGTTCACCATTGTGATCATGGCTTCTGTTCATACTGATGAACTAGAGCAAACCCACTCCTCTTTCTATGTCATGTCAGTTGTGTATTTAGAGTGTTTTATCAGGAGCTTTTCTTTGAAATGTAATTTCATGATTGAATGACTATGGATGAAGTTGTTCGTAGGTTTTATATTCACTAGTTTGTATAAGAGTTGTTTTACTTGGTGGAATTTTCACGTGGTTTATTTTCCACACTTATGACCGGGCTGTCCCATCAATAAGTTCAGAATAATGCCAGTGGATGGTCTATTATGACCGTGGCCAAGATTGCTGCAGCACAGATTAGAGGTGAAGGTCAAATGAAGGACCCAATGTCTGTCACATATGGCTTCACAGTTAAATGTTGTCACCCTCTCTTTCATAGTGTCTCTGGTTACAGAGATGCATTATTCAGTTTTTACTAAGTGGGTTATACAATTTCAACAGAAAATCAACACTTTAAAAAATAAACAGCACAACGCAATTGATTTGTCCCTGCTGCCACATCAAGGACATGAAAGTTTTCATTTCTTTATTTCCCCATATGAACTCAAAGCTGACACACTGGTCAGGCTCATAAATTATTCCTGATGCATTGTGGGCAAACTGTTCATCTGTAAATATTGTGGAGTTCAGTGGAAACATGCAGCAGTTGAAAATGAGTATGTTTTAGTTTATGACCCACATTTTTTCATATTCGGCTGTAATAGTGCACTTGTGGACCTGAGCCATACAACAATATGACATTTTATTGACCTCTTGTCTTTCCACTTGCTCCCTCCAGGCTTTTTAGAGGTCAGGGACAGCGACAGAATCACAAACTGGTGAATGAATAAACTGTGTTTTTGGTCCTTTTTAGTTATGTGACAAATGGTTGTTATTACACAGCCTGGAGGTCTGTAAGCACTGCTAACATTTTACGCTAATCAGGAGTGCAAATTCATAAAGAATCACACTGTAGTGACAAGGAAGGAGCTGCTTTATTAGATGTAAAACACGCGCAGCACTCTTGAGATCCCCAGGTGGCACATTTTGCTTCATTTGTAAAGTTAGGGCTTTCCTAATCCTAAAAAACAAACATGGTTGCAGCAACACATCATGTTCCCTTAACGTACGCAGCTTCAAAAACCCAAAATAGTTTTGAGGACATGGAAAGTTCTGTCACCGCCATCGTAAGCAGTGAAGTGGTGCTGCTGTCTTTCGCCGACTTCCTTTCTGGCTCAAAGTCTTCAGAGATGGGCTAAAATGAGTGGGTCATCTATCACAACAGAGGGGAGAGCGGTAAATTTATAGCTGTGAAAATAGGCCAGAGCAGCACACTGATGGAATAGATGGAGTGTAATTAGGACAAGGTTAGCCTGCTTTGCACACACGCATGCATGCACACGCATGCATGCACACACATGCGCGCTATTTATCATTAATAATTGTGACACACATGCATACAAATAAGTGGATGTTTGCTCACAGACACCCAGTACTCAGAGGTGTTCAGTCCCTGACAAATTATTCAATTACTTTTCATTTGAACTTGCAAAACTTAAAAACAAAGCTAAGATATCTCCCTAGCTGGCAATTATTATCTCACAAACACATATGCCTCACATATTCTCACTTGTTTACAACCTCACACCTTTTTTCTGGAATAAGCACATGCATCAAACACTACGCTGGCACACTTCTCTACAAGAACTTGTCTGGTTGTCTTTAGAAAAAAAAACTGAACCCCTATCTCTCTTGACAGTAGCCTTTCTCTTTCTTCCCTCCACTGGCTATTTTTCCTCCCCACTCTCTGTTTTCTGTTCTCCTCTGTATTTCCTCACCTTCTCCCCGGTGCACGCTTTACAACACATTTGCTCATTTTCACACCTCCTCATTCCCTTCAGATTGCTTTCATTTTCACTGTCGTCAAAACCCACACCTTTTCTCCCCACAGCTTTTCCCTCGCTTCCTTCTGTTCCATCCTCCTCACCAGCAGTCCGCGAGCATTCGTCTGCCTTGTTACATGTAACACACACTGCCTGCAGATACGGCACACAAACAGACACACAAAGCTGCCCCCTGTCTTCCAGGGCAGTGCTGTAAGCCTATGGCAGATGGGCTTGGGGCTGGCTGACTGAGCTGTGCTCTGACAAACTGCCTCTCTGTACATTGTTGCTCTGATGAGGGGATGATGTCCTTTGCACAGTCTCTCATCTAAATCTGGACACCCACAGACTTGCCAATCTAGAAACTGGCAACTGGTCAGAAAATCTGGCTACTCGCAGACTACAACAGAGACAACACGTACAGAGGCAAGCAATCAGGTTTAATGTTTCCAGGAGGCTTAGGTTTGTGAATGGAAATACAAGGAATAACAATTTTCAGTGTGTCTTGGACGAGGGACCGTATTTGAATGTGGAACTATTTTGTGCCAGGAAATATGAAAATTCACCAAATATTGTGATAATCAGAATGGATGAAGTCTACATTCGGTGCTTTTTCATTGTTAGTATTGACAGGCAGGCCAGTACTTGGATGGATGACAAGGAAAACACTGACTGAATGCTGATACCACTGCAATGATGAAGTATTATACATTGATCAGCAACAACATTAAAACCACTGACAGGTGAAGTGAATAACAGTGATCATATTGGTTCTATGTGGTGTTCTGCTGGAAAACCTTGGATTTTAACATCTGTGTTGATGAGACTTACACACCCAAATAAACATTGTCCCACAACAAGCACACTCCCTCATGCAAATGGAAATCCCAAATGTCACTGGTCTACCCCTGCAGGAAAATGCACCCCACCACATGGAAAAAATATCAAACAATCAGGAACATGTTGAGGAACATGACAATGGACCAACATGTTGATTTGACCTCCAAACTCCATTGTGATAAAGCATCAATAGGATGCAGTGGAACAAGTTTGATTGACAGAGGCCCCACTGCCCCACCAGAGTACCCAAAGGATCCACTGCCAACGTCCCAGTTCCAGACCCCACAGGACACCCTGAGAGGTCCTCTTGTCCATGTCCAATGTTTCAGAGCATTTTTAAGCACATAAGGGGGACCAACACAATCTTAGGCAGGTGGTCATGATGGTATGCCTGATCGGTGTATGTTACACATGAAAATCCCTATCTGCCAGTTTTGAATTTTGACTAACTTTGATCTCAGGATTTTATATTTTTATATTGTTTGGCTGCTTAACATTGTTTCATCAAAAGTCTTTGTCCTTCTTTACCTTCTGTAAATTAGCAGTCAAGGAAAGTACACTGGCTCATGTATGTGATTTATGACCTTATACTTTGACTGTCTGTTCATAATTTTTGACACTACTGTACTTCCACTCCATATATATTTCAGAGGCATTATTGTACTTTTTACTCCTCTAGATTCATTTGACAGCTACTTTAAATGATTATTTTATTGAAATTTTATATTAAGAAACATTTGATGAGCCTTTAAAGTACAAGATAATGATAAATTTTAAACCAGTGGGTTACAACCTTCTCTTTCTTTTTTCTTTTTTTTACATTTTCTGGTATTGCTGAGTCGTGCAGAGAGACAGGAGATGTGGTGGGAAATAGAAGGGCAATGACAAACAGTAAAGGTCTGATCCACTGGGAATCAAACTGGAGACTTGCTGCAGACTGCGTTTGCAGATATATAATATGTACCCTGACCATTGTAAGGTATTACCTCACACTAGGCCTAGTTTCCAACCTTTTTGACTGAAGAAAAACAAAAAAAAAGCCTTGTCTAGCATTTAAATAACAGTTTAATGCACAAACATTTAAACCCCAAAATCCAATATTTCACAAAAATGATGAGAAAGACGAATCTGTGAAGCAGGGCTGTGTTTTTTGTCTTTCCTTTTACATTTTTCACCTTAGAATCAGCCTTATCTCAGGAGGGGTCCCAGCTCCTAGGGTTTGGAACTGCCAGTGTTTAAATGCCAAACTATGTATGTAAAGTGTTAGAATTAGCTTCACCTCAGCCAGAGCAGTAAAATGCTGCTTACACAGTGATGTGTCAGTATTAACAATCTAATGATGACAATGTAATTCTGAGGGCAAGTCATTGGGTATTTTTACATCAATTAATTGGTACTTTTCCCTATTTAAGTGGAAGATGTATAAACATCCTGAAACACTGCAGATCAGAAAAAATCTACGCTGAAATGCTGTAACTTTCCATATGAGGTCATCAAAAAAGATATTGAGTTATTGATGTAGGACTTGTCGCCTTTGATTATTATTTGACGTCCACGCAGACTTTTTCATTGCATCTTTTACATTCTGTGACTAATAAATGTAACTCTGACATCACTGAGTAAATTGTCATCATAAATACTTATACATGCTGCATGAAACATCAGAAAGAAACAGAGCTTGACAGAGACCAGCTGGTGTTGAGTATGCCGCCCTCCTCTGGCTAGTAGGGTGAACTGCATGTAGCCATAGCGCTGTGATGGCTGGGAGATTGAGTAAGGTCATGAGTTTGGACACAATGCCAAACACCCCTTGTTCCCACTGGAGGAGCAGATGGCAGCTCCCCAGTGCACAAGGCAGGGAGATGGTGCCACCAGACGCTCCAAGCAGGGTGTCGAAACACACACAAACACAGACACGTTAACGTTCTGGTGCATTTGCGGGTGCACAGATAGTCCAGAATGAGATACACACACTCACCTAGTAGGAACTTAACCTAAATTTTTTTTAATTTCACACGTCTGAGGGTCAAAATGCCTCTTCACCTATATTATCATAGATCACACTGTTACAGGTTTGTATCGTAAGTACTGACGTCAGTGTTCATACATGATGCATTTACAGTATACTAGCTGCCAGGCGTGATTTTGCATCATGAAAATCATATTAACATGCAACATTTACATGCATTCTGAGTCACTGTGGTGAACTGAAGCCTCCATATTACCATTTCAACACTTTCAGTGCGAGGAAAATGATGAAATCTCTCCAAACCTCTTTACTTTTACAATATCTTTCCAAGTAAACACGAGCTTGAACTCTACAGGAATGGTATGCATAATCATAATGTATGAGCTTGCTTCTGGACACCTTTCTTTGATAATTTCAGTGAAATCACAAATATTATTTTATAATTGGATTGTAGAAGACATTTTAGAAAGATGAGCTTGTACTCCAGAAGTAACCTGAAGCATGTGTTATTTTTATATTTTACTGTTATTGCTTAGATTAATCACACAGCATGTTGCACGAGCGCTTCAAAGATGTAGTCCAAATCTTTAATTGTTAATTAAAGACACACTTCATCATTTTCCCCCAGATTTCCTCCCAGGTGTTTAGAAATTCACCTTTAGAAACTCAGCTGTGTTCAGTTTCAAAAAATAAAGAATGAGTGTATTTGGGGCTACTTTTGCAGAGTCAGTGAATGTGTCTTTCAGGCCTTATGAATCAGTAAGGCCTCTTAATTAGGTCTTCACGAGTGCTTTATTAAATACAGGTGTAATGGAATGATCATGCACTAAAATCACGTAGGAGGTGTCAATTAATAGACTAATTTAAAGTGTGTATTCTACCACACATCCTTGATCAGAGCTTGAGCTCCTGGACATTCATACAGAAGCATAGGTCACGTTTGTTACAGTTAAAAGGTCAGTCTTATTTCTCTCTTGTCACATACCTGTACATGCTTTTGTTTTCTTGTTTTAAGGTGCATTTATCTTACTTATCTGTTCAAGACTTTTGACAGTGAATTCTGCCACTTAGACAATCTTGCCTCCATTTATAACGCAGCTATCACTGTCATTTTGAGCTGTACTGGTTGACACTTTGAGGATGGTATGCTAAGCTTAGCTGAGTGGCGTGTCACGACGGGATATGAGGCAGTTAGCTAATGTGGTGTAAAAGGATTTAGAGGATTTGACCCTATCAGCAGAGATGGCACTCACAGAGGCTCTGTTAATGACACTAAATGAGTCTGTGCCTGCAGCATGCTAATAATGGTGGAATGAAAGCCAGCTTATAATTTATATGGAGATTTTTTGCAAGTTGCTAATTGCGAGAAGTGTATAAAAGTACTGTGTGCGCCCGTGTCTATACTTTATGTAAAGGTAAGGTAACACATAAAATGTTTTAGCGCTTTGCCTCAAACAATGAATTACAATCAGTTCAAATTGACTTGCGAATGAAGTGTAATTTTTAAATTAGCTGCTATATCATCACTTATGGTCCATCTAGCAGAACACTGAAATATGCAATTATCCAGTTTTGCTCAGGTTTGTTTCTCTCGAAAGATGAGGATAGAGATTTATAGCAAAGGTCCCTTTCTACAACCGAGGCATAGTGGTCTGAAAGAGTCTAAAAAGCCTCTGACTGCGAGGATGACACTTCAAATAACCTCCCTCGACAGGGGACATATGAGTGAGGAAAATGAATGATGTGCCCTCCAGTCAGTATATGTAAAGTAGGAGCAGTTTCTGTTGTTTTGTAGCTTATTTTTCTGACATTTTTGCAATTAGAGTGCTGTAGTGATGGTTATTATCGAACCCACCTCATAACCCAAAGAGACCCCATAGCACAGTGCAGTCTGCAGTCTGGCAAAGCAGCAGCAGGAACTTTCAATAAATTGCTTTTGGCATGTCCAGCTGACTCTCCCTGGACAAACACTGTGCTGAAGATGAGAATGAGATTCTAACAACTTCAGTAGTTTTTTTCATGTCAGCTGAAACTCTGCAGGGGCTTTAATAATGGGATCTTTTTTCCATTCTAGCCCTCATATGCTGCATGAATTTCATGGAAATATAAGGGTCTATCAAAACATTCAAAGAATAATCGGTGCAGGAAAAGTTTGAGATAGCTAAGACAAGTATTAAAGAAAAAAAATTGTCATGTTACATCCACATGGTGCAGTAAAGGAAACATTCATTTGCGGTTTTCAGATAACCTATGATTCAGTAGTAGGACAGGCACCCATGCAACTGATTTCAGTTAACTATATCAACGGAGATAAGGAAGCAGCATGCAATTCTGTAGTTATGAATAGACCGTTGATAATGGTATCTATCTTAAAGAGCAGACCTCCTGTAGTCCAGCAGAAATGATGAATGAAATCACAAATAATAGATGCTCCCTTCACTTAATTTATTCATATATTCTTCACATACCACAAAATTTGTGGTAAAAAAAAAACATTATTTTTGCATGAAAGATAAGTGTTTCCCTTTTTCTAGTTTAAAAGACAAAAACAAAGTTGTGCTGTTTGAATGGCTACGTCCACATTTTTTGAATAGAAATTAGATTTTTCTGTTTTTATTACATATCCACACATGGCAAGTAACCTCATTTGAGTATTCCTGTCAATTCATAAACACCAAAAGCCTGTATCACCATTGTTTTACCTTTACATGATATCCCCCTATTATCATCTCTCATGTTCCATGACAAGAAGCACCGTCCTTGCTGCCTTGCCAGGCAGGGCATTGGCACAGCTTGACTAGGAAGACAAGGAGGTGTAGCTGCCAACTCCTGCCACCCACCACCCACTGGTCAAATCCTCTTTACTGGTTTCACTATGACAGTCTGCCTGCCATCCTTGGCTCTCCATGCAAAGATAGGACAGGAGCTTGGTCACTAGTGCCAGGGATACCCACTGGAGGTGGGAAGAGGAGAGAGAAGGAACAGAGTAGGAAGAGAGAAAGCGAGGCAGATGGAATAAGAGAGAATGCTTCAGGGTGAAAGAAGGGGCTCTCCCAGAGATTTGGCTGTTCTGTACTACAACTTGCATGTAGGATATGAAGCGAACTGGCCAGAGGCCGCAGGTAGAGCTCTCAGGTCTCGTTTTTAAGCTTTTTTAAATCTGTAATCTTTAGTTTGTTCGTTGCCACTTTATTGAGTCTCCTGAAGTCTAATATGTTTGTTGGTGCGCATGAATGGAAATGTTTGTGCAATGATTAATGTTCTTTGACCTTTTTTGAATGTGATTAGGCAGAAAAAAGAGATATTTGTTTACCGACTGCTGCAAAGCCCCACATAAACACGGAGGTGTTTGGAATTACCAATGACTGTTATTGTTCTCTTACCCATAATATATGCCCCGACCCACTAGCTACAGCACGCCTTTGTTCCACACATTGTTTTCTATCCATTTCCAACATTTTAACACAGATGTTCACTGTGGGAGGCAGTGGAAATCTGGCTCATTCACTGCACAGTAACGGCCCTACAGCTACCCTGTTTGTACTTTGGTTTGGATGTGTTTGTGTGGCTAAGCTGATAGGCACAGTTTGAATGTTTTTGTTTGTGTGTTTTGTACAGTACTATATTACCCACTTCTAAACCCCTTCTTTCCCTCTCTGTTGTGTTGTGTTGTGTTTTTCTGCTCTGTTTGTCTCTTTTCTAGGAATCACTGTCAGGGTCAACTGTCATCTCTACTGGGCCTGGAGGTCTTCTAGAGGGTTGGACCTCCTCGCCACCATGAAAGGCTTGGGGACCAACCGTAACAGACATCTGTCTGATTCCTGTGACCCTTCCACAGGCCATCCAGAGGCCCTCTACCCTCAGAAGACCAGCACGCTGCCACGCAGTCCTTACTTGCTGAGCCCGACAATGGACCACTATGGCACCATGGACCCTCAACTTTACCCCTCAGCCACTCCAGGTTCCCTTCCACCAGACTGCATGCTGCCCCTCAACAACCAGCTGTCCAACAGCAGCACCTTTCCCCGGATTCACTACAACTCCTATGACCAGTCTGACTTCTCTCCTCCTGGGGACAGCATTGGGGGAATAAGTACAGGGACCTTGGGGACTTCCATGTCCATGGGCATGGGAACAGGTATGGGCATGGCAGGGCTGAGTGCGCGAACACCTATGATTACAAGCGGCTCTGCAACTATATCACATCATATGACCAAGAACCAGGCACCACCCAGTCTGCTGGAGTTTGAAAAACAGCTACCTGGAGGACGTGACGGATTCAGTACATTGCAGTTTCATAGAACGTCTGCTGTTGCAGCCGCCAAGCAGCGCACGGACAGTCCTGGTCGTATTCGTTACATGCTGCACTCCGTGCAGAAGCTCTTTGCAAAGTCCCAGTCACTGGAAAGCCACAACATGAAAGGAAATGTCAATGGACGTTCTACTGGCAGCGGTGGAGGCTCATCTAGCACTGAGGATGGAGGGAAGCAGAACCGCAGATCCAAAAGTAAGGATCGGGGTTCAAAATCAGAGGCGACTGCCAAGAGACGGCCACGTTCCAACATGTCAGGATACTGGAGCTCAGATGATTTGGACAGCAGTGACTTGAGCAGCTACCATAACACCATGGCCATGATGACTCTGGGACGTCCAGCTGGTCATGAAAGCCAGGGGGGGCAGAGCAGATATATCCACAGTGGCTTCAACACCATCAGTTCCTCTAAAAGCAGCAATGACATGAAGTATCAGACACTTACTGGGCATGGGGGTGGAGGTGGTGGTGGACTAGGTGGAACCGGAGGTTTGTTGATGAATGATAATGAGTATATGAAAGGAGGGTCTTGGTCCACATTGACCATGGGCCAACCAAGACAGGTGATCCAGAAAGGCTCAGCTACTCTGGACAGATCCATGCTCAAGTCCAAGTCTTGCCAACAGGAACTAACCTGCAACTACCTGCAGGTTGGAAGAAGGGTGAGTATGCTTGACTACAGTAATAATACATACATTCACACATGTTTACTGTATGGTGATGTAAGTATAACCTTACATTACAAAGCACCAAAATAGCATTAGAGGATTGTTAAGAGACTAACTAAAGACTAATTGTATCCACTTAATGGTGCCTGTAGGGTGATTGGAGCAGCACATTAGGCCGCACCGGGGCTGCTAATGAAATCCCATGCCGGCGGATGAGGAGTGGTAGCTATGTGAAGGCCATGGGAGACATGGAAGACAGCGATGACTCTGAGGGAAGCCCCAAACCCTCACCAAAATCTGCTGCTCGCCGCCAGAGCTACCTCAGGGCTACCCAGCAGTCTCTGAGCGACCAGCTACCCCCACGCAAGTAAGAGAATAAGAGCGACCTTTTATTACGCCCTACACTTTAACACTCAACAAGCGACCCAACCTAACGATAAAGGCACAATACATGATATACAGACACCAGACAGTCAAAATATTAAAATGCTCCTGTAAGTCCAAAACTGATTGACAAGTCTTTTGTAAAAAGTATAACATCAGGACAGTATATCAGTAAGAATTATAAGAACAACTATTTAACAGGCCTTTATTTCTATTTATCATGAGCTGGGAAATTTCCAAATTTTTTATCTACAAAAGCCTTGGTCATAGCTTGTATTTGTATATACTTAGATGGAAAATTACTGATTAGCCCTTTAAAATGTGCAGCAAAAAAGTGTTGATTTTGGGAAAGTGCCCAGACACTCATACAAACACACAGTTATAAATACTGATTGGCAAAACCTCTCAACAATCAAAAGGAAGTAAATAAGTCGCCCATTTCTGTGCATACAGGAAGGAAACCGCCGTGCTGAGCCTTACCATGCCAGTGTGTAGGAAAGTACAGGCACACACAAGCACACATACAGTCCACGCTGCGCTTACTCACGCATAGAAGTGGTGTCAGACTCCCTGTTGTCGTACACATGCCAGCCTCACTACCGTATCTCAGCTGTGATTTACCTACCAACTCTTGGACGCACAAAGCATCAGTCGAGCTAAGATAATGCACACAACATTAGTGCAGTTTACACAATGTGACACGGAATTCCATTCGCGCTCAACCAGTAAATTACCCCAAATCAGCCGCATCACTCTGACTGCCTGGAATTGCGCCTCAGTTGTCTTTAAATTACATGCTTTCCTAAGCAGAGTTATTGCACAATATGTGATCTGGGCATAGCGGGACATTGCTGGTGGACTGAGGCTTTTTTATAAAATGGCAGAAAACATATTTGCCTTTTTCCATTTATATCCAAGGCAACGTTAATTGAATTTAAGCCGGAACTGTCATATCTTAATGTCTAATCAGATTTCAGAACTTAGTAGAAGGATATGCACAGTTCTCTAAAGTGGCAACAGCAGTTAGATCTGCTCTCTGAAAGAAGATTCTATTTGAAATGACTGTCTACATAATTTTGTAATTATTCGAATTATTGTCTATTCTCATGCCTGTACATACTGAATTTTAGATGTTTTTGGATTTTGACGATGGCCATTGTATGGATATATATATATAAATGTAGTACAGTTATCATGCATAAATTAAACTACACTAACTATCATTTATACACATGAGTGATGTATGCATTTGCAAATCACAGTCTGAGAGAAAAAGTGATCACTTGTAGAATGGGATAATGGCTGTATCGGGCACCCAATGCTTCTGTAATCAAATTGTCATCAGGTTTCCAAGTGTCATTGCAATAAATATGCCTAAACAAAGGGTATACACAGACAAAGCCACAACATTAGTACCACTTGCCTAATATTGTGTGGGTCCCTTTGTGCCACCAAATCTGTCCTGATCCATTGGAGCATGAACGCAGGACCTCTGAGGGAGTCCTGGCAATGGGACATTGACAGCGGATCCTTTTGGTCTTGTGGGTTGTGGGATGGGGCCTCCATGGATCAGACTTGTTCCGTTGCATCCCATGGATCCTTGATCAGATTTGGATCTGGATTCCCTGGACTCTGTTTTCCTTAAGCCGTTCCTGAGCAGTTTTTGCATTGTTCTGCTGGGGAGAGTCACTGTAAAGGTCTGGAACAATGTTTAGGTCAGTGGTAATTGTCAAAGTTATGTCCACATAAATGCCAGGACACAAGATTTCCCAGCAGAATGTTGTATTTTAATGAGATGATCAATGTTATTGATTCCACCAGTCATTGATTTTGATGTTCTGGCTGATTTCTGGTTGGATCAGTCATAGATGAGTGTTAATTTAAAACAGATCAAACAAACTGGCATCATCTGGAGAAACATGGACACTGGCCTAAAAACCAAACACAACTCCTGCTGTCGCAAAGCTAAAATCCTATCTTAAGAAATGTAGGATTTATTCCTCCCTAAAGCGTGCTTGAATGACAAGTGCTAATACACCTGCCAATCCCTGATCATCCAACCCTACTTTCTTCCGGTCTGCGCCTACCTGATTGGCGTGAGCAGCAGAACCCTGGATTTCACCTTGTTGCAGGGGGAGCTGGATGCCCTGTGGTCTCCACTCCACAGTGTGTCCTCTCTGCACCAGCTGGGCAGGTCAATGAGCAGGTTAGTGATAGGTCTGTAAGCCACTTCTCAGGGGTGTGGTGCAAAACACTTCCAATTGGATGATCTGTCATCAATGACTTTGCACTACCCCCCTCAGATTTCTGAAAAGTGGAAACTACAAATGCTAAATTCATGTCCTGCTGCCAACAACTGCTAACCTCCCGTAAGCTTTTAAATACCATCTGCCCAGTGCTTTTAGGTGAAAAGTAGCTGACTGTGACACTATTCAAATGAAGGAATGAGGACACATCTGTGTCTATAGAGCATGGCATGACACTACTGTCATGTTACTATCACTGTGTGCCAACAAAGAATGTGTAAAACATGCTTAAACTGATCTTTTTGGCTAATTAGACCTGAAGCTGTTCTTTGGTTGTGGCACCATGATGGCGCAGAAAGCTGTGTACATGCCTCGCCTGACATCACTGGCTTTGCATGCTCAGATGCTGTAATGACTGATGCTAAAATTAGATGAAATTGGAATAGAGACGAGATTTGGACTCACGATGACTCATACATGAAAGTGGAAATGAAAGGGTTGACTTGAAAAACAAACTTGTCCTCCTTTTATCTCTCTTTCAATCCCTGGTTTTGCTGATAACACATTTTCTCTCCCAATCCATGTTTCACTTCTTCCTCTCCGTCATGTTGTGTTAGCATCGACTTTTGTTCATCACTATTCATCAGTTTTCCTCTTTAGATTTCATATCCTTACACATCACATTTATCTAACTTTACATTCATCTTGCTTTCCTTTCCAGCTGTCTTCCATCTCTCAGAGAGCTCTCCAATAATCGCAGTCTGGACAACTTGGACTGTATTGGGGGTTCAGGCTCATCTTTGCCACCGTGGGATGATGATGACTTCAGCCAGGTCTGCAGCACCTTGGGAAGGCGTAATGTCATGGGACAGGTCAGTGTTTGCCTGGAGGACACACAGGGAAAGCATGTGATCTGTTTAAAAACTGATTTCCTATTTCTGCCTGTTTGTATTGCTTTCTCTCTCATTAGCTAAGCAGATATTTTTCTAATGAGTTATGACTTCATTTGCACATACTCACATTTTGCATCACATAGCTCTGAGCAAACCCTCTGCTTTTAAATCACCGGTCATTTTCAAATACTCCTTTGTCTGCCTTGAGCTATGCTCATTTTCATAGTATAATTTGCATTTCCACAGGCACAGCTCAAGTGACTGCTATAAAATGAGCTTCCTGTCAACATAGAATCCTTATTTTACAATTGTACCTCATATCAGCCTTGTGAACCAAAAAGCCAAATGAATGACACTGATAGTTTGAAGTCTAATTCATCTACTTACATAAGAGCTATTAGCCTCCCAGAGACAAGGTCACTGAGATGATGAACAACGTGCAAAGTGGCTCCGATCTTCCTCAATGAAATGAGGCAGTGCAGCCTATTAGTAAGGGATTTGCACCCAATCTCTAACAGGTCACTGCATTATAAATAAATGGGGTAAAATTTGCACAGCAGACACACAAGTGTATTTTAGATTTGTTGAGCTCAAGCTGTTCCTTCCAAAAGATAATTGATTTAAAGAGGTAAAACTGAAAACTTCCATGTCCCAAACTTTTGCATTGTCAGTAAATCATCAAAATTCCTTTGTTACAGCCACATTTTTCACTCTTACTCATTTTTGTCAGTGAACAAGCACATGCAATGCTGGTTCTTACTCTCTAAAAGAAGTCTCAGAAGTAGCTGACTTTATATGAGCATGTAGCTAATATGTAGAACAGTCTAAAATGTATTGAAGGGATATCTCTTCCCTTGGCATTTCTGTCATTTTCTGCAAGTTGACAGGTTTTGTACGATTGGCCATGTGAGAGCTGTCAAAAGTGAAAATGTACTTCACAGATAAATGAGAGCTCTTCCACAGGGGAAACAGGAGGAGCAGCGCAGGCTTCCTGGGTTACACAGCTCTGTGCTCTGCACTACTTAGCCCTAATTGTACTTTATCACATTGTTACACTTTGCAACCTTTTGGTGCCATTTTATTGCATCCCATCAACTGTGTATCACAGAGGGAGGCTGCCTTTTGCAGACAGTCTCTGCCGGGCAGTGAGTTGTCACCTCCAGTGCCAGGAGCAGCCACGGTTTTTAAAATCATCCTACAAAGGCAGGACTGTTCTCCCTGCTACACTACCGCTACATCAGTACTAATCTTGCCTCTCCTCCCTGCAGCTACGAGACCTGGAAAGGATTCATCATTACGAAGACCGCAGCTCTGAGTCTACATACAGAGATTCCCGTTCCCATTCTCAGGACATCCCAGAGTTGCCGGACCTGCCCATGCCAACATGCTTCCGATCCCGCAGCCACAGTTACCTGAGAGCCATCCAAGCTGGCTGTTCCCAAGACGACGACACAGCATCCATAGACTCAGGCTGCTCTCCACCGCCGACTGACACCACTGTTCGCACCTACAGCACCAGCACTGGTGAGTCACTGACTGAAAACAGATGATACATTTGCTGGAAATGACTTTATTTTACTGTATAAACCATGTAATAGGGAGGATATAGGGGTTTGTACAATGATGCACTGCTGTTTATTGCCAAATTGACAGAATCTTATTACTTTCTTTATAACATACACATGCATATACTACACACCTGATTTTGTAATTTTTTTCTTGGTACCTTAACTTTGATATTTTTGCAAATTTATAACCCCTTTTCCAGAGGGACTCAGCCACATGGACCAAATTCTTGCTTTGCTCTGTATATTCCGTAACATTTCTTTGAATGCTTTTCATAGCCTTGGTTCTTGTGGTACACTGGTCCTCCCTCATGCACACAGCAGCAAATTTAGCTCAAATGCAGCCTCTTGTGCCCATGCTAGACGACCTGTCTGCACAATGGAAGACATGGAAAGAACAGTTTGGCTCTTACCTGATAGCCTCAGGCTTGGACAAAGCCCCAAAGGAGAAACAACTTGCAATTTTTCTTCAGCGTTTCGGGACAGACAGACCACGCATCCTACCCACACACACAGGTAACAGTTTGAAACCAGTTCCTCTCCCCCCAGATTCTAGCAATTTACCACTTTGTGGACTAAACAAACCAATGAAAAAATAAATAATAACATAATAAATAAGAAAAAAAGTCTATCAAGATGAATCTAAAGACGTTTGTTGGCTGGAGGTGCACACACATTTGCAGTTTGAGTTGTCTCTCTCTGTGTCCTGTCACCAGATCACACTGATACTCTATGTAAACATTACCTTGTAACTTTGGTTCTTACTGAGATTATTGCAGGACATAATTACAGGTCACAGCAGTGCACTTGTTTGCTGTCTTGCAATTGAATTTTCACACAGCAGACGAACTGTGAATATGTGTGAAAACACATATTCACAGACGTTTTGTTCTGGTTGTTGACATCTGACTGTTCCCAGGGTTCAGATGTATGGATTCATGTACATCAGCCTCAGTTATTAATACCACCAACCATCCACATGGTGGCGCTCTTCACCACTGTCTTCAAAATAGACCACAGAGCAAGTGTTGCCTTCATGGTAGTAGAAATTTTCCATTCTTGTCTGAAATTTTAATTTCCATGTGTTCCAGTCACTTAAAATCCATAAACTCGTTGTATTGCAGTGTTTGTTAAGTCGGTGTGTAATATACACTCAATGTACAGTGTGTTTGGGTATTAGTGCAGTTTAGTGTATCATCTGGATGTGTTGATTGTGATAAGTCATTGTTATTATAATTGTAGGTTGCTTACCAACAGATGAACAATTAAAGAACACTGGCTTATTTACATTTTTTGCTGATTAATGAGCAATGCACCTGTCAAATAATGGAATAAATGACATCAAATAAATGAAAATGGCATTTTGACAACTTACAATGGCTGATATGTAGAGAAAATGAAGAGAAGCATGAGCACATGAGCATGGCAGAAAATAGATGTTAACCCCAGTTTAAAAAAATCAGCACAAGATTTTACCTCTAATGATTAGATTTTGTTGTTGTTGTTGTTGTTTTACACTGCATATTATAGTGCCCTAAATAGATGAGATATTCCAGTGTTTTTCACATTGTGTATCAATGCCGACCAGTGATGGAAGAAGCATTCAGACATTTTAAATGTAGAAATGCTCTTTCCTGTTTTAAAAAATATATTCAAGTAAAAGCACAAAATATATTTAATGTATCTTCTTACAAAAATGTAATTATAATTATAATAATGTCATGTCATTATATTTCCAGATTACAGTTATTGGTGCATTTTTGTGTTCAACATCTTAATGGGAAGCTGATAAGATGATCTTAATTATTATTGTCATTGTTATTATTGTCGTTATTATTAGTAGTAGTAGTAGTAGTAGTAGTAGTAGTATTGATAAGAACATTTAGCAACTTGTGTTTAGTGGAGCATACAGGTTTTTTGCAACATGCTATAGAACTATGTCTCCAAAAAAATCTCTAGTACAGCACCCCTGTTGTTAAAATTATTTATTAAAAACAGCTTAATGTGTACCAAAATCACACATTAAACTGTGGAGCTAGATTTTCCCGAGGCGCCCCTGAAGGCAGCAGCAGACCTGCCACCACGCCTCCCCGGAGCTCAGAGAGCCTCCAAACAAAAGGCAACCAGACCCGGCTTTTCTGCTCCACAGCCGTGACAGAGGCGGTGAACGTCGACTCCGGTATCAGCCGCCTTTAAAATAGTCTAAGTCTCAACCCAACACACCGCTTTTCTGCGTTTTTGTCAGAGAACAGGGTGAGTAATTTAACACATCCTGCGGTTTATATTACTGTAGCTGCTTATCATTAACATAGCTCAGTGTGTTGCACTGGAAACTTGGAGAATGTTAGCTAAGCTGCTTTACTGTAGTATTTTTTGATTCAGCTACTATTTTTTTATCGTTTCATGGCCTTCCAGTGATGCACCTTTTGCTGTATTATTTAATAACCTTCATTGTATTCAGCACTGACACTAAAAGAGCATGTTTCTAATGTTTATGTGCTCTCTTGGCTGAGATGCTCCAACATGGGAATCAGAATAAGTGAGGTGCTGCTTAACCAAGTTATAAATATCTGTCTTAATAGACTCATAAATGAACTCACACGTCTTCATTAAAGCTGATTCTTTATGGAAAATTGGCCTTCACAGGGGATTATTTTGATGGTTGTCCCACTTTTGTCCCACATGGGGCCTGGTGTATTGCAACATGGATTAAATCCCATTTTGAGGTCACATTTAACAACAACAACAAAAAGGCTCTGCAGTTTGATGAGCACACGTGATGTGATTATTTACTTGGATCATGCTTTTGGAGCAGTAATGGCTGCAGGCAAGGTTGTCTGTTTCTTGTGGCCGTTATTGGATTTAACAATACAGATGGGCAGGCAGGAACTTGGCAAGCGGTACTCAACTGTTAAATAGAGCATCACAATCCACTTTTTGTCTTTTATTGTTTTTTGCGTCCCATCCAGCTCCATCTGACCACATCACAACAACCCTTCAACCAATCGGGTTAATGTTTTTTGTATTGTTACTGGTTTAATAGTTTAATGAGCTTAAGCAGAGACTATGAAAGACGAGACTATGGTACGCAGAGTTTCCTCTTTCCCACGGTTACTGAGATGTTTTGCACACGCCAACTATTCCACTTGCCTTCAGTTTTTCTGTTATATTGGACTGAATAAGCAAGTTAGGATGCAGATTGGATTAAGTTTTATGAGCTCAGTTATGTGCTTTCTGTTATAATCCCTTTATTTATTAAAATGAACAAACATTTGACACCCAGGTCTGCTTTACAGACTTGTGGTTCGTGTGTTGCCATGGCAGGGGCCTTATTTTACTTTCATGCAAATTACATGATAGGATATTCTGACTGTCAGGGAACAGTGACCTCTTTGTGGTTGTTTGATAGTATCCCTGTCTGTCAAAGTGTCAACATAGGACAAATACACATTGAAAACATGTAATAAATAGACAGACTATTTAAAACCTGATGTTGGGTTCAGGAGCTAAAGATATATGTGCTTTCAACAGTGGTGCCATTGTGGGAACTGTGACTGGTTTATTATCTCTCCATGCCAAACAGAAAAATGTGATTAACTGTGTGGAGAAAACCGTGTGTTAAATTTAGTCAAGGTGTCCTATTTTCACATTTTTCTCTTTCAGGTTCGTATATAGCGAAAATATAATCTGTCAGCATGTATTGTATTGCTGCTAAGGTTTTAAGAACTGATCCTGTCACTGATAAGAGGTAATTCGAGTGCAGTCATGGGGCTGTTGGAAACTGTTTCCACCTCCTGCAGCCTCTCACAGCTAATTGTTTTCTTGCCTCGAAACTCTGTGTGTGTGTTTGAACGAGGAATCGCAGTGGACAACAGAACCACTGTCCAGATGGCATAAAAACAGCAGCGCTCAGCGCCCACTCCAGATTCCACTCGAGCATTTTGCCACAAAGCATCTGGTTGTTTCTGTTGTTAAATTACCTTCTAAAGAGCAACCGTCATTATTTTTACTGAGCATTTCTTTTACACAGATTAAGCCCAATTAAAAAGCATCAGCGTTTAGCTTCATGTGCGTTTTTATAGCACGTTTTCTTTGGTACTGATGAGTGTTCAGATTTAGAAAAGGCTTTGTTGGCGTCAGTACTATTGTCAGAAACTGGTACACATTCAGGGTTGTGTTTTATGCTTGCACAGCTGTGTGTGTTTGTGTAGCTGAGTTCTGTAAAGTAAGCAAGTACAGGAAATGATCTGATGAGAGAATGTGCCACTTACTATTCATCGGTCTGTGAGACGTTTCTGCTATGAGTGCATCTTCTGGCACGTAACAGGGTGTTTATTACATTTTATATGCTATGCTACAACTTTCATTTTCAGCTTCGGTCATTACTCTATGTTGGCCCTGGGTCACTGTGTGGTTAAACTCCGGATTTGTTTAAAACCAGTCTGATCACTCTCTGTGTGTGTAATCTGTGTCTAAATCAGTATCTTATCTTACAGTGACAATGCTCATTTGTGGAGACAAAGACCATTAAAACTTTGAAATTCAAAGAATACATCAATGCTGACTTGCTAATGTTTAGCAGGCTTATTGTTTTCCAGCTTTAGTATGATGTACTTGATAATTAGCACTTATTACAGACTATAACAGAGGCTGGTAGAAATGACATACAGTTGCAATAATATACACCAATCAGCCACAACATTAAAACCCCTGACAGGTGAAGTGAATAACATTGATCATATTGCTACTATGTGGTGTTCTTGCTGGAAAACCTTGGATTTTAACATCTGTGTTGATGAGACTTAGACACCCAAATGCAAATGGAAATCCCAAATGTCACTGGCCTACCCCTGCAGGAAAATGCACCCCACCACATGGAAAAAACATCAAACAATCAGGAACATGTTGAGGAACGTGACAATGGCCCAACATGTTGATTTGACCTCCAAACTTCCTACACCCCATTCTGATCAAGCATCAACAGGATGCAGTGGAACAAGTTCGATTGAGAGAGGGCCCACTGTACAAGTCAGAGCACCCAAAGGACCCATTTCCTGTCCATACAAAATTTCATGGAAATCCATCCAGTAGGTATAAAGATACAGTATGTTAGTATTTCCATATCTACAGATACTCAGAGATTCCACCAGTTTGGCTAAAAAGCAGCTTTTCAGTGTTGTGTGGTAGAGAAACTATGTAATTAATTCCACATTTCTTTGCTGTAGTTTTTTTTTTTAACATTTATTGGCCACCATATTTAGAAATGTTGATATATTTGCCGTAAGCCAGCTGATTGTGTTTGCATGGCCTATTTATTTATTTGTGTCCAGCTCTGCTACTTTATCTCCTGTCTAATCTCAGAGGCAGATGTCAGATATGATTTTAGGGGCTTTTTTGTGTGGGTAAAGCAGATTCTGCAGAATTAAGACTTAAGGGTAAACTCTGTGCATAATGACGACAGTGTGATCTGACACTCTGAGACGTGCAGGACAGGTGTCCAAACACAGAGATGCACACACTCACGTCTCTGACATCTCACACCTACTCACTGTGACAGTAATCCCGCAGACTGGGATGGAGCAGTGGTGCCAGTGCATCACATCGCTGCCACAACAGCGATAACCCCATTCTGCCCAGCATCCATCTCTGTCATGAAGGGGGAATGTGGAACTTTGAGCTGTCTCTGCAGGATTTTCTGAGGCAGTGATGCTGGTTAATCTGTGGTTACTGACGTGTAGAGCTACATTGGATGCTCAACTGTTGGTTACTTAAAATACTTATGTTTGACAGAATTTCTGTGACAAGATGCCTGGGCTGTTCTAAAATTAAAACATCTGCTTTCAATGTAAGGGTAGACTTTTTGACTGGCTGACGGTGTGGGTGGTTCCCATCTTTAAAATGCACAGCTGAGGATGTGTTAAAACTATCAATGCATCACACTTTCCCTGAGAAAGCCTGAGCCAAGCATCATCATACATTTGTAATGATGTTCGTACTGTCAGCTTGATATTTATCTTCTTTGTGATTATTCATGTGTAAGAATAAAGCCACAGCCCAGTTTTGGTGATGGGCCAGTTGAGGAGTGGTTTGGGTGTCATTCCCATTGTTTACAAATGATATCAGTGTTCTGGCTTCACTGGAATGTGACCTTGAGTGCATCAGAGCAGTTCGCTATATAGTGTTACCACCGGGATGAGGGCCAGCACTTACAAACTGGCACTTGACAGGTATTTTACATCTTCTGTTTCAGTGTACCATTAGGAAATATTGTGTTTTAGATTCCCAAACATTCACTTTGAAAGTAGGGAATTATTCCAGTTAAACATGTGTGTGCTATTAAATAAAAAACAAAACAAAATGAAGGACAACACCTTGGTAAAAATGGAATATATCAGCGGTAAGTGACCTAATAATTCTACTTAACTAATGCTAATGCTAATGAAAAATATGTAGGTGGAACCAAAATCATTAACAGAAACGGAAATGACTGTTCAGGGGAATAAAATTAGATAAGGTGCAGCTATGTTTAAAAGATAAGGTTAAAAATCACACTCCATCACAAGAGTGAGTGTAGCAACAAGACACAAGGGGGTCACCACGCATCAGAAAGGCTCTCCAGAGTCACAAACTGACAGCAGTTTGACGATAACTCACAGGTCAGGAGTTTAGTCTGACGGATATGTGTGAGGTCATATGAATTTTGTGTCAGGTGACGTGCACGATAGACATAAAGCCAAGAAGCGGATTACAACAAACAACAACCCTTTTGTTCGAGTGTTTTCGCAGCAGCTCACATGTTTGCTGTGAGGCCTTTTTTCATAATCCTTGATGACTTGTTAAGATTTTTGACCACAACATTCAGCGAAGCAGCACGAGCTAAACTATGTTTGCGTCATGAAGTGCCTGAAAGGATCATCGGTAGTTGCCCTGTAGTTTCGTCTCATCTCATATTCTGTTAGAATGTCACCTCAGGAATATGTGACCATTTATTACAATTTCCGAATTTCGAAGAGCATGAAAAAAAGGATTATGTACTGTGTCTTTGCAAGTTTTCATGCTTTGAGTGGCAAAGCTTTTAGTCGTCACAAAAATAAAATGTTCCCACGTACCTCAGTCAATGAAACATCCAGTAGAGAGTTAAGGAGCAATTTAAATGTATGTTTATATTATATTGATATCAATTACTGGTTGTACTATACTCAGGAGTCTGTAGACAGTCTCTGTTTCATCTGACAGAAGCGTCATTGATGTACAGTTACTGCATTAACTGCCCCTTTCAAAATGGTCTACTCTGCACCATAGCTGGGGTGCTAAAGCAAAATGTCCAAGGCAGCAAATCCAGACTGTACATCAACAAATCAAAGAATTCGTGCTATTTTAATAACACATCGTACAATAGAAATCCAGTTACTGTCAGCAAACTTTGCTTTGTAAAGCTGTTTATGCTGTTAAACTGCTTTTCATATATGCTAACTTATTTCTCTATGCTCGGCTTTAAAATACTGTGCCTGTCTCTACTAAATCTCCTCTGTGTGCTTGTATTTGTTCCATGAGGTTTTTTTTTCTAGTCTGGTGTCAAATAAAGCATCTGTTTGAGGGATTATATAGCAGCCACAGGGTTCATAATGTTACAGTAAAATTCCATGTTTAGATTCTACGTTTTAGTGGAAGAGCATCACACTTCTTTTTTGCCTTTACTGTGTTTGCAGCATAAGAGGATTTCTATCGTCTCTGTAATGGAGTGTTTTTGAACATAGCAGCCATTGAATCTTTCGACATGATTTGTATGGGAAATCTATTACTTGCATTTTATATGAAGGAAGTCTATACAGTGTGTGATTCATGACTCTACACAGTCTACACATTTTTTATCAGCGGCCCTTTACCTTGACCTCTTTTGATCCACAGTTTACATCATGAATGTCTCTTCACAGACATAGGAATGCCATGATACGGATGACTGAGACATTTCACATTAATTTCTGTTTTTAGTAATATAGATTAGACTGTAAGCAAAGCTATCTACTGAACTCATCATACACAGTGGTTTTGGTTGATGGATAAACAAAAAGCGTTTTCACTGTCGTACACCAGGCAGGGGACATGCCATTGAGTGAGGGTGCTTTATTGAGCCTCTTTTGAGCAATAAAATCAGCTTTTTATATTGCGTGATGTTGTGTGGATTTCACGTAAGCTTACATAAAAGTTCCCACTGTAAGGAGATCAGCTTTAGATATTTAACTTTGCATATATGGTAGTGTGTGACCATGAAAATGGGCAGGGAAAAATAGTCCAATGTCGACTAAGCTTAGGACTCGGTGACCACAGGTTTTTGTTTTGTGTGTGTGTGTGTGTAATATGACAATGAAGCAAAAACACCAAGACAGCTGAACAGACATGGATACATCAAAACGGACAGGACGTCCAACATTTGAGTTAACCCCTGGTTGAGCTGCAATTCTCCAATTTGTTGACAGCTTATAAAATTGTCATTAGCATCAGTCTCTTATGTTTATCTCTCACAGGGCACTTTAACAACAATCATCCAGGCACTGTTGAAGAGAATAGGATAGAACATCTTTGCTTTTAAACGTGTTATCATAATGCTAAGTGCACGTCATATAACTTACAGGACAGATTTTTCTGAGTGGTTGCTCTTCTGTTTTTTATGCCTGTGTTTAATATAACTCTCTGTTATGTCCTTTATAGCTGCAGGGCTTATTTGGTTTGGCAGTGGAGAGTGCTGCAGAGAAGTGTCCCCCTTTAACTATTCAACCATATTTGGTCTTAAGAGTCAGCTGGTCGGCAAATTGTTTATCGTTGTTTCATCACCTGTCTCATGATCGAAGGCTTTGAAGTGCGTTTGTCTGATTTCATTTGCTCACCTGAGTGGAACGGCATGTTTGTTCAGTTTCTGCCTGATTTGATTTTCCGCTGTACGAGATGCTGCTGGTGTTCCCAGCTTTCATACAAACAGTGTTCCTGTGTATTTCTGTTCAGCTGAAAAGTTCTGCTCTGGGCCTACTGAGAAATCTTGTTAGTCAATTCTTAGAATTATGCTGATAAGCAAATGGATGATGCTTCAAGGAGTTTTCTTGTATATTTTCTGTCACTGGTTCATTGTTTTGTGCTGACAATCCGTAGACGTGACTAGCACACAAAGGTTGGCTGAAACGACTCTGCCATAGTAATCCTTTTCTAATGATGTCTCTACTTTCTTCTCTTTCCTTCTTCAGTCTCTACATGCATAACCACCTGTAAGAAGGCTGCTCCTCCGCCAGTGCCGCCCCGTACAACCTCCAAGCCCTACATCTCTGTGACAGTACAGAGTAGCACAGAGTCGGCCCAGGACAACTACTTGGACCAGCAGGACAGGAGGTCAGAGGTCAACAGCCAGTCTAGCCACGCTCACAGCAACTCTTCTGACAGCCTCGACAGTACCCGTGCCAACAGCCTGGCCCGGGGTATTTCCCGACCTCCACACATCATCCCCACTCCCATCGCTACCCCGCGAGAGCCAATCCTCCCCATCACCGCCAATGCTTCCACTGAGACAAGTGACTCAGTAGTCCAGCATGAATCTGTGAAATCAGGATTAAGTAAAGGGAATCTAGTTGCAGAGGAGCCTCTTGTAGCCCCAGTACCCAGGCGGAAGCTGTCCTCCATCGGCATACAGGTAGGCCAAGGGCTATAGTTGGACTATACAGGGTTTACAGAAGTCAGTCAGTGTTGTTTCTACACATTCAAGCGTAGTGAAACAGCTAGTGCCATGCCGCATTAGTCACATGGCTGTTTGAAGTGTAACTCCTCCAGCCTGTTTAGCTTGAATCCAGGAAAAATATACTTTTGTCTATGATCCATAAGTGTGTAAGCTGAAGCCCAAAAGTGTGCTTGCAAGCTAAAGGTGTCATTACTGTGAACGTTGCTCTATCATTAGAGCTGACCGTCTGTCATTAGAGCTGGATGTATGCTGTAGCATCGAAGGCAAAAAATGCATATTTGTGGTCGCCCCTTCGCCACTGAAATAACAGAGTTTTTATCCATTTTCCAGATCCTGCACATTAACAGAACTCTTTCCAAGTGGGCATTAATCGTGACATTTAATTGAAAACCAATCGTAGATTATACACATATTTTCTGGATTTTTGTGCAGATGTTTTGGTTTGTCTCTTGGAAATTTAAAAACCAAGAGACAAACCAGCTAGCTAGCAGCTAGCTTGTACTAGCAGCTAGCAGCTATTGATCAGGGGACAAATCACCATCTCAGTTTTGATCTGCCTTCTGACTTTTTTTAATATATTTCTGTTTATTCTTTGTAAGGTTGACTGTATTCAGGAAGTTCCACGAGAGGAGACCCCACCGCTGGCCAAATTTCAGTCAATTGGAGTACAGGTGGAGGACGGGTGGCAGTAAGTCCTCTTCCTGTCCTTGTAACAACGTGAGGAATTTATATTATAGCCACACACACTGCTCTGACTGTTCTTTCCCTTTACTGGAGCTTTGTAGATGTGAAAACATCCTCAGTGTGTTTTTGTGTCGTGTTTGTGATGTTGAAGGACATTCCTGACATGAGCATTTGCTATTTAAAGATTCCCTCCAGACTGTAAAATATACAGATGCTATGTTTTAAAAAATATTTTGTGTCTAATATGGTTATAATTTAGTTATGTGCAATGTACACTTCAGTTTTCTCCTTCTGAAGTAGGCAGCTCACAGATCTTTGTCTTAAACTCCATTCGCAGCAGACTGTCTTTTAGTTTCAAACCTGAAAAAGGAACAACACATTTTTGACTGGAGGGAGACTTTAAATGTGTCTCTGCTTATCGTGTACTTGAAACCCATTTCTTGTTTGTTGCAGTGCAGTTTACATTCTGTGCTTGTAATGTTTTGAATGGCAGGAAGTTCTCGGGCACCTCTCACCTTCCTCCCATATTTTCTTAGTTTTGCATGCTGCATTTTGAGTTTTGTACTCTGCAGCTGCTGCTTTGAATCCTGGCAGATAGTTCCTCTACATAGCCAGCTGAACAAGAGAAACTCTGTGTACATTTCTCACCGAAACGCTGTTCAAGTTTTTATTGATGCTGTACACACATTTGATCCACGCGACTATCTCTCAGCTGTGTTGGTTTTGGTTCAAAGATTACCAAAGTATGGACTATTGCATACCTTTCCAGTCTTCTGCTATTATTTTCATCCTCCAGTTTTGATTATGTTCTCATAATATTTCATTATCTGGCTGAACTGCTGCTTGTAAGCATTTCCTGAGTAATGTTCAGCCAGATAACATTCATGTTTACCTTATTCCTTCCATTTGCTGTGTGAAAACAAGAAGCTTGACTCCCAGCACTCAACAGATCAGTTGGTGCCAGTCTGGGTGCACTATCATCATGTATACAAAGGCCAGTCTCTGATAGATCCTGTTTATTTATATCTATATTGACCAGCAGTCAACAGTGACTCTGTGCTGAAATTAAGTTGCCCTGTTTGTTCCAGTAAGGGAGACATGATTCTTGAATAATTTATTGTTTTCTTTTTCCATGTTGCGTGTGGCCAAAATTTAAATTCTTGTTCCACTGAAAAGGCCCATTTGTAACTGCGAGTGTCACCTTGTTTTGTTCCAGGCTCAGTCGCTCCAGTAGCATGGCTTCAAAACAAGAAACAGACTCAGACACACAAGACATCCCTGTCATTTCCCATATCAATAATGCCAAACCCTTTGAGAAGAAAGTCATGGTCAATAGTGCCAGCCAGTCCATGAGCTCCCCTCCAGGACAAGACTCTTTAGACAACGGAGACCCCACTGGTGACAACTCGTCACCTCCTCCGCCCAGACAGATCCTCAACCGCTCCACCACACGGAGCAGCTCTTCCTCTTTCTCAGAAAGTCTGGACCCAGCGCTGGACCCCTCGTCTCTTCCACCTCCAGACCCCTGGCTGGACAGCGGGAATGGGAGCAACAGCAGTGTGCCCCAGAGCGGAGGAGGGGGGACACTGTGTCGGAGAGATGGCCACTGGTTCCTGAAGCTGCTGCAGGCTGAGACGGGACGCATGGAAGGCTGGTGTCAGCAGATGGAGCAGGAAACCAAAGACAACCCGCTCTCAGAAGAGGGTAAGGATGGCAGGATATTCACAGAAATCCAGGTCTCTTTGTTAAATAGCCTCTCTGCCAGCTGGATGAGGTTGCAAGTTACAGTAGAGTTGTGAAGTGGGAGAAGCTATTTCAGGCCCAGTCATTTTTTTATATAGAGAATGAGTCACAGTTGGTGTATTACAGCTTGAAACAATATGAAATTCTCCTCAAACATTGGTCTAAATTATTAACAATTGCATTGCAACATACATAAACTGGGTCTTGTGTATGTAACATTTTTTTTAGGATAGATATAAACTACAACTCCCAGCATGCATTTTAGAAACAAACTTCAGGTTACCGATCTTAAAATTTTGTCATGTGAGGCACTAATGCCAGATGAGAGCTAAAAAAAATACAACAGCCTAAATCAGCTCACTTTTAAATCCTCTGTCAGTTTTGATATATTTCAACAGTTGTGTGGTGCCATGTTTTATAAACCTTGAGCAGTCTCTGGGCGTTTTTTGCTCCTGTCACATTGTTACTCACTGTGGGCTCATTTTTTTTAGTACAATCTAGAGTTCTGTGCCTTCATGGAAACAGTACAGCCATGGCTAGAAGTAGAGACAACTCAAACATGTATATATTTTGTGCAGTATGATACAGTCACAGTCAGTATTCTTCTTACAAAAATTGAAAAGAACTGCTGTCAACGTTTGTGTTATCAATACTGACAAAAAATGGTAACCCTACATACTATAAATATTTTATTGCTTACATGTGTAGTTTATTTTCATATATGTGTCTTTTCTGCACAGCCTGCAGTTTAGCCAGTTCAACTAAAAAGTCCCTGATTTATTTATAAACTTAAGTTTGGCGATTTTTTTAATTAGAGGTGTAGGATAAAGGGATTTTGCTGAAATTTTCCAAGTAATAGAACAGTGTGTCACAGATGAGTGGTTTAAGGATCACTGGAAAGTTCTTTCTGTTTTTGCAGTTTTTGAATGTGCAATTTTGGCAGTTTAAAAAAAAAGAATGTGCCCTTCAAACCCACTGGCAGGTTTTAGGGTTAAGAAGGTGGAACTGGAACAAGAAAGTGTTTTAAATTCCCTGTGTTCTGCTTCATGGGGCTCTGACTGGCTTCTTCTCTGTGGTACTCGAGGCTCAAGGGTATTGTAGTAGTTTGACCTGTCCATTATGGAAAAACATGATTTTTTCAAAACATAATTAAATTACTTAAAACTGGTTCCCATTACTTGAATTTATAATGAATTGAGCCACATACAGAGTTATTTGGCCCTCAAAAAGCACAACAAAGTCAGAATTACGGTTACCGTTTACTGCTGAAGTCAAACATGTGCAGGCTCTCTCAGTGAACCCTACATCTGTCAGAGGTCTGCTGGTGTCTGTCTTCAGCACGTGGCTCAGTTAAAGGGCTCTGCCTCAGGCTCTACAATCACTCTGTCAGACATACACAGCATGGAAGGGATGAGGCAGTAATACCTGGGGTTACCACACACAAGCAGGACTGTAATCTGTAGAATTACACAAATCTAGTCTGGAACTGATTAAACCTCCAGATTAGATTAGTGCCTCAACATCATCGCGAGGCATTCAGCAGTGAGCACACATGCAAACACACCCAAACAGCATGAATGCTTGGAATGTTCAGTTTTTATCAGAAGTGCTTGATCAATATATATCAACTTACAGTGTGTGTTTGTGCTCTCAGAATGCGTTTTGAAGTTGGATAGATGAGACTTTAAACAATGAGGTAGTCAGTCAAGTCAATCGGATGCAAATCTGTCGTCCAGAGCCAGTTCTCACCACACTATAGTCACATTCCCATAACTCCGGAATCCAGTGATCAGATAGGAGTCCCAATTTTGTCAGGACAGATGTTGATGATTTTGATGCAGCAACAGACAAGTGACAGACAGGAGGCTGGAGTATCTATATAAGCCTAGATTCCTTTAAAGAGGATCACATTGTCCAATAGACTGTAATCCCCTTCATGCCACCCTGTGGAGTCTTTTGGACGTTGCACTGCAAAGAGCACCTAAGGTTTTGGTCTGTGTGGTTATTTACAAGTCAGAGAACACTGACTGTTGACCCTTTTAGGCTTTGCTGCTGCCACTAATGCAGGCAGGGCGTAGTGTGTACAGTACCACTGCTGAATATGTACATTGAATAACAGGAGGCATCTGAAAAAATAATGCTTGTGTTGTTGATTTTTTTCCCCTCTCGCTGTAGTGCTGGGGAAGGTCCGCAGTGCAGTAGGAAGCGCTCAGCTCCTTATGTCTCAGAAGTTCCAGCAGTTCCGTGGACTGTGTGAACAAAACTTGGTATGTACATCTCTATTTGTGATGCTGCCACTCTACAGGCTGCACAAGCATAAAACAAAAAATCACAGCTGGTGTCTCAATACTGTGGCCAAACCAAACCCAGGGTTATATTCTGGATATTCCATCCTCTGCAAGAACTGCTCATGAAGGCTTTCACAGAAATGAGAATTGACTAATCTGAGAACAGCCATGATACACAGCGTATTAGGCCTACACAGAATAAGGGACCTACCAGCACAAAATACAAGGAGCTTATAATAAGCCAATAAGCTCTTCCTCTCAGGGTGAGGTGCTTTAGTGAAAATATACAAACTATAGCCAACTACCAGCACATGATAAGTATCTTAGTAGATAATAAACATTTCCCACAGATGTGGTTTCTCCAAAATATCTGGACACTGATCACAGCAGTTAGAACATCTGCTTGAATATGGTGCAGACAACACAAAAAATGTTCCGCTTCGAATATTACAAACAGGTTGGATCAGAGTAGAAGATGTCAGAGGAGGATTTACTTTTTATCTCTCTGGCAATACTTGCAGACTTTGCTGATACAACCAACATAAAGGCAGGTGTGGTGTGTAAATGAGGGAGGGAATGATTGTGTTTTTTTTCTAAATGTCAAAAACTTGTAGTCCTCTGGATCAGTGTACTGCTGTTTTCAGCTTGGTGGTGATAAAGCCCACATAACCAAACCCTGCAGGGATCTTTTTTTGTTGGATATGGGATGTCCAGCACAACTAAAGAATCACACTGTTACACAGCTCCCTCTAGTGGTCAATATTAAATGGAGCAGCACTTCTGTATGATTATTACTACACTGTTGCCCATAAAGTTGGAATAAAATATTTTTTACTTCTGTGTCTTCTCCACAAACGAAGGCAGCTCGCTGGCATTTTTCGATTTTTACGGAACAGATTAAACAGTTGCCGATCATCTCGCCTGGTAGTTAGTCGCGGTCGTCCTGGAGATTTTTGTGGCCTCAAATGACTTTCCTCTCGATGATGTTTGAGGATTTTACAGACCAGGTTCTGTGATATTCCAAGGGAATCAACAATGGTGGCTTGTTTGTGTCCATCCTGTCAGAGTGCAAACGCTCTTTGGTGTATTGCCAGTTGCGTTGGATGAGGTATATAGCCTAGGGAGCCTCTGTGTCAAATTTGGTTGAAAATTAAGCAGCCAATTCTGAAAACTTGGACTTACTACATACAGATTTTAAGCGGGAAAAGGACAACACAGCCATGGACTCAGTATGTAATCATTGAACCTGGTCAAAAGTGATTACTGATGTGTATAAATAGGAATAAAAGAGGAATGTGTCTGAAAACTAATTTATTCCAACTTTATGGGCAACAGTGTATATGGAAGTAGGTAATAATGCACCAGAATCACCATCAGGCTTGGTGAGTAACAAAATACATGCAGTGCTGTTATGAAATTAAGGCACAAGAAAGATGATTATATTCTGTTCAAGTTACAAATAACATGTAATCAAATTACCACTACATTTTGTGAAAATGGGGATTATTAGCAAGATTGCAACTCCGGAAAACATTTTTAAATAGCATGAACATGTGTTTGGTTACCGAGTTTTTTCAGTTATATTATGACATAAATGTGTATTGGTATTAGTGTATTCTGGATCTTCATGCGTGAACTTTATCCCCTCAATTGCGCAACAGCATCTCTTCTGCAGAATCCCTCTCCAACTGGTAGTTGGAAGTTGACAACCCTGCCATACACTTGCATGCACAAATAAGTGCATTTGAATATTTGGTATTGAGGTAATCCACAAGTAACTGAAAATATTCAAGTTATATTACTTTATTACTGTAATAATTTAGTTAGGTTATTGACTATATTTTTACCACCATTTTTGTGCTGTCTGTCTTTTTGCAAAATATCTGTCAATCCTTTGAGCAAGAAACACAATTATGTGGCATTTTACAGATTATTGTCAGTAAAAGATCACTTGAACAAACTGATCTAAGGTGAGTACTGTCTACGTTTTAGTCAGGCATCCACATTTTGGCTTCTCTTCCTGTGGTAAAACTACAATATGGTAACCCTGTTAGCTGCTGTGGCTGCAATAACAGACTAAATGTGAAGAGAACAAATTACACCATGTCCATCAACTGACCCACTGGCCCTGATTAGCCTAGTTTTACTCACCAAAATCATTAAGTAGAGTTAACTTTTTTATTACTATGGCATTAAATGCAGCCTCTGTCATTCTTCTCTACCACTTTAAGTCCACATAAAGGCTAATTTATCAGGACTATAGCCCATTTTGTCAAGCTTTACAAGTCTTCCTCCCACAAGGACAGTAGACTTGAAGACAGGCTAAATGCACATGGCAGTCCATAACAAGGACTGATATAGACATATATTTGGGTCATTATTTCTGACAAGTTGATTTGCATGCTGTGCAAAAAGGACAACCTAAGACTAAGAAGTGGATGAGTAATTTTTTCTTGTAAGTGTCAAAGGCAAAGTGTGGGTTTGTACCCTGTGTCAGCTTTTGGAAATCACTTTAGTTCAAGTGCAACAAGTAAAGTCTGCTTTTATGACTTAATATGCTGTTTGCTCTCTAATTTATGTCATACATTCCTCACAGCAACATTCACTACATTCATTCTCCTCATATATTGTTTGTTCATTTTCATCCCCTTGTCCCTCCTCTGGTCAGAATGTGAATGCGAACCCACGGCCCACAGCCCAAGACCTGGCTGGCTTTTGGGACCTGCTGCAGCTTTCCATCGAGGACATCAGCCTCAAGTTTGATGAGCTCTACCATCTCAAGTCCAATGACTGGCAGCCCGTTCCATCTGCGGCTGCCCAGTCGCCCCCTGAGCGGAAGGTACTTCCCACCCCTGCTGCCCAGTGCCCTGGCTGGGGTAGGAAAGCCGCCGAAACCGGCCTCTCTCCTCCCACCACCACCACCATTCCTCCCACTATTTTTTACCCCTGTCCCTGCGTGGGATGAACTCTAACAGGGCCCTCCTGTCCAGTGTAAAGGGGCCAGAGAGATCCCTCTAGGCATGCATGGGAAAAATCATCTCAAAGAGGGCTGTCGTTGATGTGCTTTTGAGTGTAAAGCCCTGCTTTGAGCATGCATGCGTCATTTTCTGATGTGTGTGTTGCAGTGGAGCATGGTGAAGATGCACTGGCTCATGTGACAGAATGCAGTCTTGCTTTTGCTCTTTAAATGTTGACATTTGTGTTTGTATATCCTGTGTTGACTGGTAGTAGAGTCATTCCATGCCAACTCACCTAGGGCCTCCCAGTTGAGGTCATAGATTTTCTTGAAAAAAAAAATGCAAAAAACTTCTACCTAAACCATTGAATATTGTAAAGTCCCACAGCTCTACTCCAAATGCTTTTTGAGTTATGATTTTTTGAAAACTGGCCCTTAGTATTAAATTTGATAACTTCAGTGATTCTTTTAAAGCATCTTTAAAGCCTCACAAATCGTTCGTTTTCACAGGATTTGCCTGATTTTTTTTTTTTTTTACTGAATATCCAGAAACCTCAAGAAAAAGTTGGAACTTGTAACCACGTCAATAGCTTAGGCTGATTTTTTAAAACAGAAATTAAAATAATAAAAATCTATAATTTATCATCAAAGGAAAAATCTTTCATTTTCAAAAATTCATATCTCCACTAATATTCACTTAATTCCAGCCAAATTTGTGTTGTGGGAAGAAACGGCTTAGTTTTGTCAAGCCAAAATGTCATTTGGTGCTACATCAAAAACTGACTGCCACAGGTCTTCCTAAAATTAGCTTCAGATTTGAAAACCCACTTTTTAGGACATTTTAACAGTTTTTTTTTATTTCTTTGAAACTTTTTGAAGGGAGTGTCTTCACATCCATTAAAAACATTAAATAAAAAATTAAAGATGTTATATTACTCCTTCATTATTTAACCATATTATGAAAATGACACATCTTTCGTAGTTTTCAGTGGCTTTAATATCACATTTGGTGGCTTTAATTGTCAGGTAAATATTTGTATTATGTTGATTTCAATGTTATATTTGTCTGTATGGTACCTGTTGAGCTATTTTACCATTAGTTCAGGAAAGAAACAATTCAAGTTCCAGCTTGTAGTGGTGTTGGTCATTGTGTAAGAGATGATTTATCTTGCTCCGTGTGTCTAGACAAGATAACATTTCCTAAGTTCATCAGCTTGTAGCATTAATGTAATTAGCAAAACAGTGCGTACTATGAGGTATATAAGAGAGTGCAACATTGCATGAGGTATGTAATCCATTCTGCAATAGTCTGCCATAACATGTATCAGTTGGGATAAGCCCAGACTTATTGTTTTGCTAATAGCATTAATGCTACAAGTTGATTAACTTAGGAAGTGTTATCTCGTCCAGACGCATCAAGCAAGATGAATCATCTCTTACAGGATGACCAAAACCACTACAAGGTGGAACTTGAATTGTTCATTTCCTGAACTAATGGTAAAATAGCTCAACAGGTACCATACAGACAAATATAACACTGAAATCAACACAATACAAATATTTGCCTGACAGTTAAAGCCACCAAATGTGATATTAAAGCCGCTGAAAACTAGGAAAGATGTGTCATTTTCATAAAATGGTTAAATAATGAAGGAGTAATACAACATCTTTATGGATATGAAGACATTCCCTTCAAAAAGTCTCAAAGGAATAAAAAAAAATAATTCTTGGAAAAAAATACTGTTAAAATATCCTAAAAAGTGGATTTTCAGAGCTAATTTTAGGAAGACCTGTGGCAGTCAGTTTTTGATGTAGCACCAAATGACGTTTTGGCTTGACAAAACTAAGCTGTTTTTTCCCACAACACAAATTTGGCTGGAATTAAGTGAATATTAGTGGAGATATGAATTTTTGAAAATGAAAGATTTTTCCTTTGATGATAAATTATAGATTTTTATTATTTTAATTTCTGTTTTAAAAAATCAGCCTAAGCTATTGACATGGTTACAAGTTCCAACTTTTTCTTGAGGTTTCTGGATATTCAGTAAAAAAAAAATCTGCCAAATCCTGTGAAAAATAAACGATTGGCGAGGCTTTAAAGATGCTTTAAAAGAATCGCTGAAGTTGTCAAATTTAACACTAAGGGCCTGTTTTCCGAAATCATAACTCAAAAAGCATTTGGAGTAGAGCTGTGGGACTTTACAAGATTCAATGGTTTAGGTAGAAGTTTTTTGCATGATTTTTTTCAAGAAAATACATTAACCCACCTGGGAGGCTCGAGTTGAGTTGGCATGGAAAGACTCGGTAAGTAACCCTTTGTCCAGTCTGTGGTGTGTGTTTCTGCGCATGTGTTTTCAACCTAATGGATCTTTAAACTGTCGCTTACTTTTGCTTTATGTTGCATTTCAGTGTAAATGCTTTGACTGTGCGTCTTGTGATCCTTTTATTGTGATTTAAGTTGAAACCGATGTGCCCATCAATTCATGTTACCATTCCATGTCTTTGAAAAGTGTCATTCAAATGACTGTTTTTCTCAATGTTAACCTGTTTTTACCTGTTGTCTCTACTGTCAGTGTTTTTGTGTTTGTCATCTGAAATCAAGCTTTTAATGAAAATGATCAGCTTTGGCATAATGTCCTGTCAAAGTCGTGTCTGCCAAACCTGTGTGAACAGATAAAGCCAGCTGAGAACAGTTTTCTTATTACATTCTCTCACTGTTCGGTGTCTGTCTTTTCTCCTTTCTCCTCCATTCACACATCGCTCTCCCCCTCTGTCATGTGCCATCACTCCAACACAGCAGGAGGAGGAGAAGGCTCCAGCGTCAAAGAAGCCTGGTAAGGGACGACCATTGCTGGGCCGCGAGAAGAGTGCCGACTCTTCTTCCACCTCTTCTTCGGCCTCGGCAGAGAAGCAGAGACAAGAGGCTCGCAAGCGACTGCTGGCTGCTAAGAAGGCTGCCTCGTTTCGCCAGAACTCCGCCACAGAGAGTGCAGACAGCATCGAAATTTATGTCCCCGAGGCCCAGACTCGCCTCTGAGAGAAACGATGGGAGAGAAGGATGTAAGGTCGGATCAAAGGACAGATAAGTGTCACTGGAACACCTGGATGAAGGAGAGGATTTTTTTTTTGCAATGCAAATGAGCTATTCTGAGAAAAGACGGATGGAGACGGGGGGAAGGAGAGATTTCCAGATAATGGGTTTGGGGTTTTTTGACACATTCATACGATTATAGGCTGGTCCTGGTGGCATCGAATATTATTTAATTAAACTGAAACACTGATTTTTTTGTGGACCCAACAGACTACGAAGCAGGAGACTCCTCATTTGAGGCTGCCATTGAAAACCTCAGCTGATGAACGCTGTCACTTCTTGTTACCTTCTTGATATCATTAAAAATTGTTAATGAAGTTATTGTTATTATGACAATTATATCCTAAAGAATCTATATCAAGACTGTTTTAAACGTTCCTGTATCTTGGCTATAAGATCTATTAAGTGGACAGAAGGCGAGCATTAATGCTCTACTGTCTCCCATCATCCTGCTCTCTTCCCAGATCATTGGCCATCTTGTAGCTTTGCACAACACCACCTTGTGGCCATCACACACACTACAAACTCACCTATGTAAGTCTTGTATTTGTTTACTTTAGTCATCCTTTGATTTATATAAAAAATCCATTTAGATCAGGTTACTCTGAATATTTTTGGTATGATGAAACTGAAAGTCAGGTTTGAAGGGGGTATTTATATAGTTCCTAGCAATTAACTCTGTGTGTGTGTCTTTCAGAATGTTTTGTGTCAAATATTTTAAACACTGATGAGAATCTGTAAAGCTGAGTTTCTTAAAGCTTATGAATGAAAGCACATCCTAATATTAACCAAGACCGAGCATGAGGATCTCTAATTTCAGGAATGATGATGACCACAATGTTGTTTTCTTTGTAGGGGAAACGTCTTTTAACTCCCTCTTTATTTTCTCCATTAACATTTTGGTTTTCATGTTTGTGCTATGACAGCAGATACGTAAATCTGTTCGGATTTTTGTTCCAACTATTTACTACTTCTTTAAGTGCTTTTATTAGCCTCACTTAGCATACAACTCGTACATCTCAAATGAATCTAGGGCTTTCATTAAAGTCATGCAGCAGGCTGAGTATGCAGGTTAATGTTTCCAAAAGCATTTTCATTTATTTTGCTTCCCATCATTCAACAAAATCAATCTGAGTTCTTTGTTACCGTCATTGTTTCCCCCACTGAACAGCACATAAAGTACCTGCACTTTTTTTACTCAAAGCAACATTTTCTAATTAAAGCATTACATACTTTAGTTGTTGTGTTTTCATCATTTATTCAATCCTGCTTGCTTTTTTCTTCATTGAAGACTGCATAAGCCAAAGATGAATTCACCGTTAAAATTCATCTCATGTATTTAAATGTCAGTAGCAGGGAACTCAACAGTTGACTGTGAAAACAGATTAAGTGGACTGTAGCCACAGCAACATATGTATTACAGATTTAGCATTTTGATATGCACATGCCCAGAAGCTTAAGAAGAACTTCCCATCACCTCAACAACACCAAGTAATTGCTTTCAAGGGTTCAGAACCGGGACTCCCTCCCACCCCCCACCCCGTATGCTTAGAAACTTCCATCTTAAAAAGTTTCATTTCTGACCTCTGGAGGGCAACAGTGGTTAATTTTCAATCAGTTTGTTTATACTGTATGCATACAATGAAAAGGCATTCACTGTCAGACATCATTTATCCCTGCCCTGTTTTGCATTAAGGGGTCACATTGTGTTAATTGCTCATATTTATCTACGTCCATTTTACAAAACAAAGGCGTCTGAAGCGAGGCTTCTCACTTTACACGAGAAGCACATATCCAACCGTAAAGGCAACCCCGACAGATCAACCACTGCTGTTTGTCTTCCACTCACATTTGGTTTCCTCCAAATGGTAAGCAAACAAACCCCGACTTCCCTATCATAATTAGTTATGCTAAACTATTGCAATGTCACTCCATTGCTTTGGCTGCCGCAGTGCAATTTCTCACCCACTGAGACCCGAAAGTGCAGCCCCGGGCTTTGAATTGGAAAAGCCCAATAACTACCATTCTTCTTACTCTGTCTTGGCGAGAGCTTTCTCTTGATGGTGGGCCATTGTTTGCCTGTTGTGTTTGCCTGCTGGGGATGACTCTCAGCAAGGAAAATGGCTCAGGGGTGTCAATAGCCCATTCCCCCCGGCTGCTATCAATACCCCCTTTCCATTTGACTGGGGTGGATAGCATCGTTAGCACCTGAAGGCCTTTTGTGTGACTGAAACTGGGCCATTGGCTTGATTTGATTTCTGACTGCCAGGAAAAAGTTGCGTCTGACAAGTTGTTTTCCTGAAATAAGCGTATCAGTTTGTCTCTTGTTAACACTCAGTCAATATGTAACATCATCCAAGCCGTTAATGTGTTCTCCATATGCACCCATTGCCATGTTTAAGAGTATTTTGAAATGTCACACAATTTCATATCATGTCATTTTCATTTCTCCATTTTCCATAGATTGTTTTCTTTTAAACCCAAACCTTGCTGTCAACCTTCCTCACACAAGACTACAAGTCTGTGCCCGATTCGAATGCTGATCAAAAACAATGTGTCATTTCAAATGTGCTGAGGGAAGGAAGGCAAGAAACACAGAGGAAGCCGCTCTATGATCCAGCCATCACAAACTGAAAGTCAACACTTTTCCCAGTCTGCTGACGCTTGGATGTGTAAAATGCCGGGAGATGTCAGTGACATACTTAAAGAGTCGTAAGAGAAAGCTCGTCTCATACATTTAAACAAGGCTTTCCTCCAATACACACATCACTGGGACACACCTAGGCCTATTTCCTGGGTAGGGTTATCCACCATCCACACAGTTGCACTGTGGGGGGGAGTGTTACCATAAAACCATTGATTTCGGGGTGATAATGGCTCCCATACATATGGGTTGGATGGTTTTCAGCTTTTAAAGCGTCATACTAAAAGCTTGTGCTTGAGCAGCAGTCTGTGTCTGGGTAAAGTTTAACTTTCAGATTTGTTTTTCTGACACTTTTATCCAGTTGCACTCTTCAATGTGCCTCCTGCAATCATGGTGGTAAATGGAATATTTTAACAGCCATAAATGTGAAAAAAGCAGGAAGAGAAATTTACAACATGGCAATGGTCAAAATTACACCATGTGATATGTTACACCTTTCGTTTTTCACTTCTTTTTTAGAAATTGGTTTAACTTTATATGACGTTTACCTACCATTGAAGATTATTGTGTGTATCTGCCACTTTTAGGGGTGTTCCTGGACTGAAAGATAAGTTTGATTGGTATTGTGGACAAGAGACAAAGAGTTTACCTCAGCTGGGACACCAGTGATTTTTCTCCCATACAGTACTCTGAAGGCCTGCTTGCAAAAAAAGAAAAGAAAAGAAAAACAAGCTCATTAGCATCTCTGCTTTGTTCCACTCAGCTGGGCATAAAACTGGGTAAGGGGTGAGGGGCTGGGGCTATGCTCTTACCACAAGAGGTATGATGTAGCAAAAAGTGTCAGTACGAATATTAGAAACAAATATTTTATGAGACAAGCACATATTTTAAAGACTAGAGTCTGTTCATTATAATATTCTATAGGCTGTGTGTATTTCAGGGTTTCGTGGGGGTCTAGTTTTAAAAACAGGGTTGTGCTGTCTGAGACAAAGTTGTGAGTGAGTGGGTGTGCTGTTCATAAAATGAGATTTACCTAGATTCTTTGTCACTATACTCTGGTAACATTTAAAATATATGTGCAATACTGAGTAAAAAGGGTTCTTTGATATTAAGATGAAACTAATAATCTTGCATTTCTCCCCCCTGTGCTTCTTAAAGTCGTCCTCTAAACCCGACTAAAAAAAACATCTTTTACAATGTTGTAGACCTATTTATACTATTTCAAGGTTGTTCAAATGTATAATGCAGAGACATAACATTCAATAAAAATGCACACGATACTTTCTCAAAAAGTTCATCTTGGCTCTATTTGATTACTGTTGTACTGGATGTTTGGTGATTGTTTTAAGGGTTCAGGTTTTCTTTCAGAGCACTGCGTTTAGTTGCAAATCAGGTTTTTGTTTTTGAGCCACAGAGCAGTGACAGGAGGTAAACTGGGACAAAAAGCAATCAAAGGCTGCATTTAAATGGCTACAAGTGGAAAATTACACTTTCGTATTGTGCTATCTTCAAGAAACCAAATCTGAACTCCCGCTCATTTTTGCCTGGAGGGGGATTTCAGAGAGACTTTGAAAAATCAAAGCATCTTTCTTGGCTTTTTTTTTTTTAAATAATCATCTTTGTTGAAACCAGCATCGCAAGCATGGAGTCAAACTGTGAAATCGGTGTCTAAAAATTACTACAAAAATGACAGAGTGGAAATATGTTTGGTCGATGCCATCACGAACTGGTCCATTTTGGTCACCAGTCGACGCTTTTCGTCGCTTATGATTTATGTAACAAGAACATTTTGCTCAACGTTACGTAAAGCCTCCCCACGATGTGAGCTGTCTCTCACCGACAGGAATAAACCTGGCCGCAGTGGGCGAAAAAATTACAACGTAGCTATATTTGAACGGGCTTGTGTCTGTGTAACCGCTGGGTTTTAACCGTGTCGAGAAAATAACATTGTTTCAATGACTGCGCTGTGTTTTGAATGAAATGGTTCACCCGTCAGTCACAGTGACACGAAGTCGGTCTTCTGTCCGAGGCGGCGCTCTGATTGGCTAACGACTGCTCAGGAGGCGTGGCGCGGCGTTGCGATTGGCTGACGGCAGTGGATAAGGCGGGACCATTTCAGCTGTGACTGTCAAGATTGGCAAAGGGCTGGCGCTGCTGCGTGCAGGTAAAAGGAACAAGCGACAGAAAAAAAACAGAAAACATTTATCCAGGCTAAGAGCGAGAAGTGAGATGGAAACGAGGCAGCCTTTTCGTGCGGCGCAAACCTAGAAACGAGCTTTTTAAATCGGTGGAAAAAAGCGCAACACCTTCGGCGTCTTGGAAGAAAGTGCCGTTGTGTCAACCATCGCTGGGCTCCCGGGCACGCTTTGTACAGCGAGCAACTTGGACAGCTGCGTGTTTTCAAGCAAGCCATCAACAAAGAATGAAAGCATTCAAACGAGGTGAGCGCCGCTCAGGTCGTGTTTTTACCGCTGCCCTGCACGTTTTTCAGCCCCAAAGTGTCTGCCTGCGAGTGCTGGCCGTCCTCGCTGTTGGTTCTGACTGGTATGCGGGCTTTTTGTTGCGAGCAAATGCAGCGTGTGTTTGTGTTTAAATTTGGAGGGACAGCTAGCCAGCTAGTTATCTCTGGAGGCAGGCATGGTGTCCATCTGGCGGAGCGACATGCGGGAGGCTGTGCGTTCCTGCCTGCCTCCTTTGTGCGCTCCAGATGGCTAATTTACCGAGTAGCTCCTCGGTTTGTCAATTTAAATGTGAAATTCTGCGTTGCTTGAGTGGCTCCTTTAGCCCTGCCTGATTTACTCCGCTCGGACAAAGAGAGCTGGCTTTGGGAAAGTTGATGTTTGATTTGTAACTTCGTGGACTGGTGTTACTAACGGCCAGATTCAAATGTTCACTCATGAAGCTGCCTGAGAAGTTTTGTGGACTATTCATTTCAAACTTTATTCTAACTATTGCTTAATTTCTCAAGGCTTTCCAGTAAATATTTAAAGATTTAACAACTTGCATAGGAGGAGAAGACATTTTGTAAACAAGAACTTGGTCAGTTTGACAGCATGTGATTTGATTTTCTGACTATAGCTAATTTCTGCATGAAAATAAATCAGTGTCAATCTGTATTTGACAGAACTTTAATTTTTAAGGCAAATCCTAAATATCAGTGCAGCTAGGTAGTGGAGTTGTGGAAATGCAGTTTTGTTGTGGTATCACTGGAGAGGATAACCTGAAATGTCTGTCAAGCAAGAGCTCCAGTTTTTGTCAGACCAAATTAGGCCTAATTTTAGGGTTTTGACCCACAAGTTGTTGAACTGGGTGGTGTGAAACCAACACAGTGACTTTAAAGAAAGAAATACAGGCAAATGTGTGCACATTTACATTAAAAATCAGTGCTCATCATTGAAATGAACCAAATTCTTACAACAGCCTTTTACACTCATTACATGTGACTAGGATTGTATCTAGAATTACAGATTGTGGCATAAATGTCATTATGTGCTTCCACCAAATATTGATATTTAGGAATGTGAAGCAAAATGAACTTAGGCTGTAGGGTTAGGTTCTAGTTTTACTGAGCTTTGGGGGAAAAACACACATTCTCGATTGTTTAATTTGCATTTGTATGTTTTTAATCTCCCTCTACATTTCTCATTTGGTTAAGCACATCCCTCGTTGTCCAGGAATGCAGAATTCAAAAGATTTTGTCAACTGCTCCAGCAGTCTTGAGTCGTACTAGCATGAGGTGAAAACGGCCTCCTTTGCATGGTCAATAGATTCCTGGGCCACTGGCTACTGTGATGTTGATATGCACACAATCTCCTTTGTGAAGACAGGCGCTGCCCCGGGGGTCAGGTTTCACCCAGCCCCAGAGAAAGACATTTACTGCATTCTGTGGCCCACCCCTGGGATCAGGCATGCTCCATTTTGAGGGGAGATTCCCTCCAGTGGCCAACCATGGATTAAAAAAAACACACACACACAGCAAAGTTCAAACTACACAACCATTGTTTGAAAATGTTCATCTGACAAAGCTTTTTTTAGCCTCACTTTAAATTTTATTTAAATAGTTAAGGTTAAAAGTAAGTGAAAAGGTTTGTGCACTTGTTCACTGCTAAGTGGTGGATCAGTGCAAACCACCGTCTCTGCTTACAAGGTGTCTGCCATTGTGGAGAAATAGTTTAGGTTTCATTTTGCGCCTGAAAGCAGATCAAACTCTATTCTGCAGAAAGATTGATTCTGTGTCTGAGTGTGTAGCCCATAATAAGAGATTAACTCTTTTAGTATGCTTAGTGTAAAGTAAAGACAACACTAAGGACAACCGCCTCACACTGAATGACAGATTTGTTGGAAAAGTCACACAGTCAGATGTGTAACCGTGAATATGACTGACAGCCTCCTCCTCCTCAGCTCTGGAAGAAGAGCGCCGCCCGGAGCAGGAGCACTCTTCGGCTGTGTCGGACAGCGATGACGGCTCCCCTCTCGACCTGTCAGGAAGAGGGCTCTTTGGGAAGCGCCGTCGCCGCGGTAACCTACCCAAAGAGGCGGTTCAGATTCTCCGGAGCTGGCTGTACGAACACCGCTTCAACGCTTACCCATCAGAGCAGGAGAAACTCAGCCTGTCGGGCCAGACCAACCTCTCTGTGCTGCAGGTAAGGGATTAGTTTTTATTAATTTGCTGTTGTTTCTCCACAAGCTCTCTTGGTTCTTATTAACTGTGGAACATACTGTTGCTGCAACTTTTGGACTCTTGTTCTGTTCAGATGTGGAAATATACCTAACCTGATGATAGACATGTAAAATTTTGTAGTGGACTTACACAGACAAATACGATTTTGACAACATTTTCATGCTGTGTCACCAGCCTTTCAATCAGTATTGTGAACAAGTGAAAGCACAACACTAATCAGATGGTATCACGACACTGCACAACAGAGAATAACACTTTCCCAGCCTTCCCTTTTCACTTTGTTGCATCAGTAGTAGACATTTCCTCTTTCCTTCACCCCACAGGCACGCACAGACAGGCTGCATTAGATAAGGCATTACAGATCAGCATGAGGCGGCAGCAGAGTTTCTTGTTATGTAGTCAGTTCGCTGGAATGCCTTTGGCTGGCTTCTCTGTGGCTCAGCATATTTGAGCTCAGACCTTCATTATTGCCAGCTGTCTGAGGGCTCTCATCTCTGTCTCACTCTTGCGTGGGAGGCTGAACCACTAGAGGGGGTTAGTCAGGCCCCCGGTGCAGATGTAGATCAAGAAAGGTGGTTATTAAAATCAAAGGTCTCAGATAATTTTAGATCTTTAAATGTGATGCAAGGGTTGAGTTACTCATCCGGCTAATTGAGTGTGCCTGATGTTGTCAGGTCTAGAATAAACCTTTGCAGTATCTTACTTGGGTGGTAATATCAGTGCCTCAGAAAATGTCATGGCACCTTCAGTGTTTTCCCTTTTTTTTCTGATAATTTTTTGAAATGTTTTGCCTTTTATTGGATAACTGAAACTGAAGAGGCAGGCAGGAAATGTGGGGTGAACGAATGTGTTTGACATGCAGTACAGGTCCTTGGCTCAAATCAAAACAGGGATATTGCAGTCATGTGGAATGTGCTGTGACCATTTGGCAACCAAGGCGCTCTGTGTTCTTTTTCTATTACCTAATTTTAATTTTCAGTAAAAAATACATGTAAGCAGGCCGTATTAGTTGTGTTCACGATAGAATTCTTTCTCTTTTTCCAGATATGCAACTGGTTCATCAACGCACGTCGCCGCCTGCTCCCTGACCTGCTTCGCAAGGATGGCAAAGATCCCACCAAGTTTACCATCTCTCGTAAGGTTGGTGGTAGAAATGAAGGGCACTCGTCTAATGGAGGTGGAGGAAGCTCTCCAGAAAGCAGCTCTTCTCACAGCTCATCTCAGCAGCGCCCATCTGTCATTCGCTCTGCCCCTACTCTGGACCTCAGTCTTCTTGGGAACACAGCGACTGCCATTCTGACAGGAGCAGGCTACCCTGGTAAAGAAGGGTCAGTACAGGCACTGATGAAGCTGGATACACAAAGTCTACTAAGGGAAGCAGAGGAACAGGCAGCTCATTCGGCTTCTCTCACCAGCACAACAATAGCAGCTAGCCCCACCAGTGGCCTCTTCAACACGCCTCCCCCGACTCCTCCAGAGCTGTTCCCCAGCCAGGACTTCAGTGACTTGAGGCTCCTGGTAGATGCAGCTCTGCAGAGGGCTGCAGAGCAGGAAAACCTGAAAAGAGTCAAGGAGAGCCAGAACAAACCCACAGAGACTCTAAAGACTGATCTAGTCAAGACACAGTGTGGTGCTTACAGCAGTGATATGGGCCCTACTCCTCCACCAGAGGATAGCCAACAGGTCATGGATCCATCCAGGGTGCAGAGTCTGATGGAGAAGGCGATGGCCGTTCCAGTGTCAGCTGTAACTTCAGTAAAGGGTCCTGTGTCTATGTCTTCAGCAGCCTCTGTAGCAGTATCGGCTCCAGTCTTGCTCTCAGCCCAGAGGATATCACCTATCCCAGTGAATAAAGTCATCTGGAGCCCCTTGGAGAAGGACGCTGCCAGAGCTTCCAGCCCAAGCCAACCTCAACTCATCCCAGCCCATCTGCCAACTTTAGTGCCAGTTTCTGCCTTAGTCTTAGGACAGCCGAATTCTCTGAAACCTGCTGCTGCTCCAGTCACCACCCCAGCTACATCATCAGCTTCAGCCTCAACTTCAGTTCCATCTCCACTGCCCATTACCTGTTCCACAAGTGCATCAGTGCCAGCTACAAGGCCAGTGTCGGTGCCATCACCAGTCCTGCTTCCAGCGACAAGTTCCACCGCTGTATCAGCTGCAAGCCAGGATTTACCCCCAACTGTAGCGCTTGTTGCAGCTGCTCCTTCTCCAACCGTCACCTCTCACTCAGCTTCTAAAGGAGTCCCGCTTCACCTGCCAGTCCACAAACCCACCTTGATCCCAGTAACGGTTCCAGTCCCATTGCCTGCTTCAACCTCGGTGTCATCTGCAGTTACAGCTTCAGTGTCTGGCCCTGCTCAGGCTTCAACTGCCCCTTCAACATCGGCAGTCACACCTCTTCTGGGCCTCCCTCCCCATCTCACACCTCCTTTACAGCCCACATCCATGAGCAGCACCAGCAGCAGTAGCAGTATTAGTAGCAGTCCACAGAGAAATTCAGCTGTGGTGCCCAGTGTTTGGAGCATGGTCCACACTGACACCAGACAAACCAGCTCCCTTCAAGTGGTAAAGACCCCCATTACCACAGTGTGGGGCCCGCAACACAGCCTGCACTCGGTGAGTGAAACTGTTAACTAGGAGCTGCAGCTGGTTTTTATACATCTGGGCAGGAGTGAGGCCAGGCACTCGTTTAGGCTGGACAACACTGTATATAGAAGAATATATCTTCATTGCCACTCCCTTTTGACATTAAGCCTGAGCCTGCAGAATATAAAGCAGCGAATTAAAAGTGCAAACTGGGACAAAGTAAAGTAACAGACACGTTGCTTTGAACAGATTTTGAAAACTTTTCTTGCAGAATGCGGTGTTTTCGATGGAAGCTGTTGCTTTGACAACACTTTGATGCCGTTCTCAAAGTGAACATTCCTCGGTGCAGAGTAAATGTTTGTGTAAAGTTTTTGATGCCATCTTGAAACCCCTTTCCACATTTCAATTTTGAAAGAGGAGGAATATATCCCACGATTGTACAAAATGTCAGTTGGTGTAATTATCAGCACCAGCAAAGTTGGCCTCTTCAGTAGCAGTACTGAACTTTATTGAATGTACAAAAGACATTGATATCATTGGCTAGCCTGCCTGCCTGTAATCCATTCCCCTCCAGGATCAAAAAGGAGGACATCAGTGTTTTTCCATCTGTACAGCGTCAAGTTCAGTCCCCTATAGCTGTACAATTCAGATAAATTTTTTTAACATAATTTAGTCTGTTCTTTACTCCGATACATTTCCCTCCCCTTTCATTTGCTGTAGAGGAGCTGAGCAGAAGGATATTGATTACGCTGCAGCGATCCTGTCTAAATGGCACACTTCAGGATGTGTGTCTAGCGTTCTCCTCCTATCTTTGTCTTTTTATAGCTAAGTGGATTCATTGGCCCTCATGAACCGTCATGCTCTTTACATGCTCTCAAGTACCATGTGTTTCTTTGTTTGCCAATTCCACTTTCTAATCAGATTTGAGCAAACAAGAGTATTTTCTGTGTGACCTTGCTCAGCCCCCGTAGGGCTGTGAATATAGGATGAAGAGGTGATGGTCGCATTCTGTTACAGAGATGAGTAGCTTGGTGATATGTCAATATCAAATTTTTACAGTTCCTGATAATGCTTTTTTTATGGGTCATTTAATTCCATTAAATTTAGAGCCTTAAACCAGGATTAAACACCATTGTGGATGCTTATACAAACAGCTGTGAGCACCAGTGATGTGTAGTTGTTCTAAATTCTACTACTTTCCTCTTCACTTGGAGAAAACACTTCCCAAATGTGCAGGAGATCAGCTTCTACATATTATACACATGCCCACTACTGCCAAGCAGGTGCATTGCTGACCCCGTAACATAGTGTGCGCCCATGCCAGTTTTTGGAATGTCCACTCATGGACTAGGGTAGATCATGAAATTTACCTTACTCAGACCCCCTGCAGACCATTGTTGTATCGACAGATGTGAAAAATATAACACTGACTTAAGGATTTGTTCATTGTTTTTCAAACCTGAATGTCTTAATAGTAGAAAATGGTATTAGATGCATCTCCACAAAGCAAATGTAGCAAACTTACCAGCTGATGTCATTAACTTTTTTCCGTTTTTTTAATAAGAGCTGTTTCTTTCATCTGTTCTTTTCACTTTTGTCTAGAAATGGTTTGCTATAGAATTTTTAATCATTCATAAAGGTGTAGTTTCCATGAAACTGTGTTAGGATAAACCACAATATATGACTGAACGCCACCTGGACATCTAATAACAGTGGCAGTGCATGAGGAAAGTTGGGTTCCTATGTGTGTGAATAATGCTGTAGCAGAAGTGTTAGATGAATCTTCATGTTTACCAGTGTCATTGAGCTGTGTTTAGTTTAAACGGTTATAATTTACATGTGCAAGTTGTTGGAGGAGACAGAAAGAGTCTGATGTTGGGTCCTATTACTGCTGAGCACTGACCACCACAATCATTTCCAAAAAACCTCTCTCCTTTTCCTGTTTATGACAGATTTGAACGCATCGACACTCTTCTTGCATTCCTTTTTTATTTTTGTTTTGTTTGTGCCTCCTCACTGCCATTTGTTTTCTGTGCATGTCAGTAGAGGATTTGGACTTTTTTTGTTACAGGTACTCAGTAGACTGATGTGCATTTATACCTCAATTTTACACAGGTCATGTCAGGCTTGGGTCATATGTAGAATACTAAGTATTAAAGTAATATTTTTATTATTCATACTACATCGTGCCACTGTGACGACACCTTATCGGTTGTGATACTGGAAATGACTGGCTGAGGATTAGGTTTTATATGACAAGGTTTATATTAGGTTTTAGATGCAAACTGACGCTCCAGTCAGAGAAGACAATGTGATGACGCTTGTAAATATTTTCAAGGTCAAGTTTTGCTTTTTTTTTGTATGTGTTGGCATGGACTTTATCTCTGTGTAGTTTCGTTACAGCTAAACGCGTTCAAAAAGTTTTTTTTCTTTCCAAGTTCACTTTGTGAATCATCACTGATCTTTGGCAGCATGACTGGCTGCTGTGCCTTAAAACTACGACCGAGGGATGATGTCCCTTTTTTATATTAAAACTTCTCAATAGTCTGTGCAATATATGCCTTAAACTTTAATGTGTGTTTTGTATGAGCATTTCAAAGAAATAAAAGTTCAGTTTTTTATAAATGCTTTCTCGTCTGTCTTTTGTTGCCTATGAAAGGAAAGAAGTTTTGTGAGAATAAACAGCTCATCATCAAAGGGTGTTGAAGGCCCTGAAAACACTTGGGCTGTCACACTGCTGTGAGAAGAGGAGCTGAACATAAATCGGTTGTCTTCCAAGTTGGAAGTTTTGGTTATTTCCTTTTTGATTTGTGAGTTTTGCCTACAGGGATCAAAATAAACCCCGTAGGCAACTATTGCACCAATCAGGATTTATCAGTGTTTGAATTTGAATCTGATCACTTGCTTGGTTGTGTTCCCAGTGTTGGTCAAATCTGATCAGACCACACACACAATTACTATAAATAAAATTAGAGCTCTCAAATGTTTAAAACAAATCAACATGATTGCTGTTGATGGATGACTGAAAATATAATGTTAGAAGTAGGGCTCTTGTGATGCAGTGTTTTTGAAGGTAACAGCAACATTTAAAACATGAAATTTTGATTGCTTTTTTTAATAATCCACATATGATAATCCAATGCCAGTAACTATCAGGTCCACACTCCAGCATAACTATTGGTTTTAACTGATATTAATGACAGATGTTCAGCCTTGTGGATCATCTGGTTGTCTTTTCACTAGCCATCCATCAAGTGTAATTGCTCTTTTTGTATGCTACTGTGTAGTTATTGCAGAATCTCTTTCCACTTCCTTCCACTTATCTTTTAAATGTCAGTTTGCCAAAATAGACAAAACACTTCTAATTTTCAATAGATGTCTCTGCAAAATCATTATTGTGAATTCTTCTGGCCATGATAATTATGTAGTGAAAATGCAATAGATAAACAATAGATGGATACATAGAATTTGACAGCAAGCACTTAAAACCTTGAAGCCATGTAGCAAATAATTAGTTTTAATTATTCAAAATCATACACAAAGCTCTGTTCGTGTCCATGCAGTTTGAACGTAAATATGTGTCAGCAGGGTAAGAATCTAATATAATCGAGATATGTATATAACATTTTTGAAGAGAAATGCTCTCAGTCCAATTCATCTTTAACTTTGTTTATTGTGTGTTTTGTCTCTTTTCTGACAAATGATTTAAACTCAAGTCTAATGCAGGGAGGTGGAGAGAGTCTGTCACCTCTCTCTGTCACAGTTTAAATGTCACCAGATAGACTGGTGCTACATTATTTACTATATTATCATATGGTTATTGATAATATATTTCATTTTTGAAATATCACATCAATACTGGTTTGTCATCACAGTCCCGTGTAGGAGTTTTTTCTTTAGTTATTGTGAGGTAAGGTAGCTGAAAGGAAATATTTAGAAAAATGATTCAGGTGGGTGCATTTAAGCTCTGGTGCTCGCATGTTTGACACTAATGTAAACCTCAGTATGCTGCTTAATAGACACATCCAAATGCAGTGATTGTGCTTTGAGCAAATAAATGGGAGACACTTGTTTGACAGAAAAGGACATTTCATTGGTCTGGTGCAGACATGGCACAAAGACTTTTAAACACTCATCCATCTACTCTTACTTTATTAGCCTGAGCAGTTCCAAGACTGTATTCCTTCAACAACACAGACATACCCGAACCTTCAGCAAACACACATGACCAGCTGACAGGAGGAAGACATGACACTAGACTACCGAATTCTAGTTACCTTTTCATCAAGTGTAAAAAATACTTCCCACTTTTGATTGTCAAAAAAATACAGAAATTGCTCAATGATTTTATCCGTTTCCATCATACAAGGATAGAAATGTTACAGGGCAGGAGACATGTCGCAGTGCTTGTGCAGGTGTGGTAGCTAACTGGCAGGAGGAGGTAAACATGGCTGGTACTGTATGTAGCACTGAATCTGGAAGTCCAAACAGCCCCCGCGTACACACACAGACACACACATATTGGTGCTTAATGCATCTCCAAAGTCCAAGCAGGCTCCTTACAAACACCAGAAAATCTGCAGTCGAGGTGGATGAGGACGCAGTCGGCTTGTAGCCATGAGATGCAGATACTGTAATAGGCCAATATAATCCTGAATGATGGCAAGAACTAACAAGTGAATCCCGAGACTCTACCTTTGAAACACATGTAGATCATTATAAGTGTAAATGTATTTACTATAAAAACTTTGATACAGAGTATTCCTATATGAATTCTTATTTATTTTCTCTCACATCTACAAGGTTCACAAAGATAGGGACTAGGGGGTACATCTGTGGTGCAGTATGTGTGCGGGGGGCCAGAGGCAGACGCTTTCTCCCTCTACTCATCATCCTTGTCTTTGGCACCATGTTTGAGGATGCGGGTGAACTCTGCGTAGTTGAAGTTGCCCTTCTTGTCGATGGGCGCCTCGCGGAACAGCTCGTCCACTTCCTCATCCGTGAAGCGATCGCCCATGGTAGTCAGCAGCTCCCTCAGATGGTCCTCGTGGATCACACCTTGGGCGCAGATATGGAGGGTTAAAGATCCAAACACTGACTGTGTGATGATCTGTGTGTGTGTTTTGCTCATAGTGACTCACCAGATCCCTCCTCATCAAAGCAGGCGAAGGCGTTGCGGATGACGTCCTCGGGGTCTGTTCCATTGAGCCTCTCTCCAAACATGGTGAGGAACATGGTGAAGTTGATGGGCCCTGGTGCTTCGCTCATCATCCCCTCCAGGTATTCATCAGAGGGGTTCTTACCTGAGGAAGGATGACATCATTTTATGTCTCTCGCTGTGCTTAGAAAACATCTTCTTTTACTGTCATGTTCCATAGATTAGCCATTATCCAATATGTAGAAACCTTTAAGCACCACATAATCTGTTCACTTGTGGTCTTCGTTTCATTTTCTAGTGGCATTAAACTTACTAGAGAGAGAAACGCCATTCAGCTTTCAACAGCCTTCTATCTTAATAGATTTATAAAAGGGACATGCCAGTGATTGTATTTCCGTACAGTTGAGAAGCATTGCATCTCCATGCTTGATAAATGCCTATGTCTGTCTTTTTAGAGCCTCACTCTTGGTTTTTTAAGTTTGTGGGACTTTTTATTCTTATTGGTCTCCAAGCCTAAACTAAGAAAACAAAGACCTCCTTGATTTAACAGTACAGTAGCTCTGCAAGCTCTGTAAGCTGAGCAACACAGAAGATAGTATAGAGCATCTTTGATACTCTTTGTAACAAATAAATTAAAACATTTCACATTTCTTCTTTTGAACCTCTCAACTTCACTTCTAGTCATAAAAAATGAGAACAAAGCTGTTTACCCAGAGAGGCCAACATGTCATGCAGATCCTCCTTGTCGATGAATCCGTCTCTGTTCTGGTCGATCATGTTGAACGCCTCCTTAAACTCCTGGATCTGAGACTGGTCGAACATGGCGAAGACATTGGAGGTTGCTCTCTGAGGGCGCTTCTTGGTGGTCTTTCCCTTGGCGCGTTTGCTCGACATGGCGGCGGCTGGATGTGGACCTGTGCACATATTTATAGATTAAATGAAACTGTGTTAAACTTTCACTGTGATCAAGCCTTTCATGGTGTGTATTGCTCGTTAACACAGCGCGACATGCTGATTTCAGGATTCATCTCAAAAGCTGAATCAAATTTGATCCATATTTTGCCTTACATTGCTAAAAGCTGCAGCACTTTGTTCATGTAGCACTTTCCTATTTTCTCTCTTGCTTGCCCCATGCAGGTGAATCTGTCTCACTCACTTCCTCCGGAGACCGAATCACATTTTCCCTAAGTGTCGGGTTCTGTGATGGGTGTGAAAATGACATGTCTCCACAGTGCACACTGCAGCTAACTTCAGATCTTTCCCGAATTAGACCTGTCATTCATGTTCGGTTCTGCGAGGATTTGTCATTCGTGTGCATGTGTGTGTGTGTGGGCCTGCTTTGCTACCTTTGTGAGGACCAATTCTGAGTCAGAGCCATTGTCATGAGGATAAGTCTCAGTTTGTGAGGATCTAAAGGCTAGTTTTTACAACTTTAATGGACAATTTGAGGGTAAACACTTGGTTTTAGAATTAGGGATGGAATTAGGGTTGGCTGTTCTATGATTGTCTTTTATCCCGAGGACAATAGGGCAACAGCAGACAGACGGCACAGAGACACTCAGGAGGGAACAGGTGAATGTGGCTGATGAGTCACACAGAAGTATGACATCATGTCCCAGGAGGAGGCACTAAGGTGATGTGAACACTGCATGATACTAACAATTCATTTACTGTAACAAGACTGTGCCCCTTGTAACAATGGGTTTTTTGGCATGTTTTTCTCTCATCAGTTTCTAGTTTCTAGTTACATCTCTCAAAAGGACAAACACAAGTAGACTTCTGTCTGTGTATGTGGATTTTTAGTATATCTGAATTTCTCCTCACATGAATCTGTCAATAAATGAAACAGAATTGTCATAATAGGCAGCATTTACTATCTGTGTAATATGATACCTTTAAATATAATAACCACTGACTGAAGAAGTACATAGGTTTGTGATGAAATGAAAAAAGAATTTTCTTGCACACTACAATAATGACCAACATGTATTCCAGTGAATTATAAATAGCTCTTTGCTGTCCTATATTCTCTAAAACTCTCTCTCAAAGGCCACTGTCTGTGTAACAGTGTCTGTCATCATATTTAATGGGCTGGAGCAGTCCGAAATTTCTGTGTCCGCTGCTGCTGTTGCCTGCATGATTCACAAAGGCCTTACAGAAAAGCTAGTGAAGGCAGGTTTGCCTATCTGCTTGGTCCTTTTATCTTCCTTTCCTGAATATAAAATGTCTTCCTCCGTTGAGTCCTATACAAATTAATACAGCTGTATCGCTATGATAGAACTGTAACTTTCATTGCTAATGCAAATCAGCGTGGCTGGCCTCGGTTCTGTCCGAGATTCTAATCTTAATGAATAGCTTGACTGTCCACAGAAGCATTTACTCAAAGACATGCATCCGTATGTTTGGGTTCTCAGTATAAAAGGTACACGACGGGAATTTGTGTACCTTTGTGCCACATGAAGCATAAACACAGGTTCTGTCATTCTTTCTGCCACCACAGTCACATTCTGGCTCAACTGTCTCTTTCATTTGGCTACCGTTTGGCTGCCTCAGTCCCTTCATGTGCCAGAAGAATGAAGAAATCTGGAAGGTGTGTGCTGCTGGCCTAAAGCCTTCCCATTCTCTTTCTTGCAGTCACTGAGGAAGCTGGAAACAAAACAGTGTCTCGCTCCACTTTAAGGTTTCAGGAACAGAGGAATTCCTCAATCTGATTAAAGCTTCTCTCTTCCCGCCTACATGATAAAGTCGTCTCACAATACAATATATTTTCCTCAAGCAGCCACAAGCAGTACTGAGAGCAGAATTTGTCGGGGCTGAATGAAGTGACTCCAATGTAAATAGTCCAGTTTGACTCACCGGAATTTTCTTATCTGTAATGTGCATTCTTGTTTGGCTCTGTAATGAAGGAGGTTAACTGGTGTTTAGCTCAACATGTCCGTTTGAAGTCTAGACTTCTGAAAGAGTCTTTGATTGTGAGATTATTTCAGAACTTACATTTTCAGTGCAAGAATAGAAAATCTGATTCCCAGTCCCAGTGAGTCTGAGGCTGTAACAACTGCTAAAATGTGCATTCTGTGCAGAATGAATCAACGATGATTCACAAAAAGGATGAAAGCAACTATTTCTGACCCCAGCGACGTAAGCATTTGGCTGACGTGCCTCAGCTTGGCTTGTACTGACAATTGCATTTGTTCTCTGGTTGCCACAGCTCCTCTATGGACCCTTTTATCCACTGAGGGATGAAAAAGCTCCTCTGTCCAGCAAGAATACACAAACACATACACACACTTTGATATCACCAAACAGTCAGGCTGTCATCTATCACTCCTACTGCAGGTCATTTAGGTCACTACTACTGAAGTGAAGACTGAGAGGCCAACGTTCAGGTATTCCAAAACCAAACAGATGGAAGAGGAATGTCAGCTCTCATCGTCTATAAAAAGACAGCATCAGACATCTATGTGTGTGTGCGTGCGTGTGTGTGTGTTTAAGAGTGTCAGGTCTAAATGGGTCACCAGCATTCAGAAATTCCTCTGTTTAATGTGCCGTAGTGATGAGATGGAAGTAAACACAGACGCATACAGTAGATTTACACTGTTCACGTACACACAAGTCCAAGGTGAACTGCAGGTTTCTCTTTATCTTGATCAACAGTTGAACAACTCCATTACAGCTCATCTTACACCTTTAATCAAAGATACACTTCAGAAGTGCTCTACAACTCTGTCTTTCCCTTCTCTCTTAGCACTGACAGTTGAGTATTGTACCACAGAGAATGAATGCCTCCCATCCACTTAAAACACATCAAATAAGAGCTTTAGCTTGAAGCAATGTGCACTCTAATTTTGCAAGACAGTGTTAAGAACAGCTTTCAGTCTCACCTTGGCTTCAGGTAGAAATAATTGGGAGTACTTCAAACTCCTTTTGTCTGGTTCCGACACAGCAGTGGGAAGGGAAGCAGCCAGTCCTACTGAAAAGTTTGCCCAAAGAATCAGACTCCCACTTTGTCCCTCCCATTTCTGCCCTGGCCAATGGAGAGACCAGCCTGTCCCATACAAAGACATCCCAGGCCAGGCCATTTCTCCATACAAGGCAAAAGAATGCACAGGCTGCAGCTTGCTACTGCCACAGACACCGCTCGGGATGTTTGGGGAAAAGACAGAAATGACAGGAACTACGATAAGGCTGCCTTATTTAGAGAAAAGGGCCTAAACATTTAGAGACTCTGCATGGTGGGAGTGTGGAAACATCGGGGAGAGAGTTGTGAGCAGATACAGAGCAGTTTTGAGAGGCGACGTTTCTGTTGCAAGATTATGGGCTTCCTTAAATAGGCAGTGAGGCTGGCCATCAGTGAGGCCTCAAAGTAGAAGAAACATCTTAAGTTATGTCATGGAGACGACGTCTGTTGCTCACTTTTTTCCCATCGTGTTTTATTAAAGAAGAGTACAGGAAAAAAACCTGTTTGGCAATGATTCCATTAAAAATATTTACTTTCATAGCATATATTTACAAGGCTCTAAGTCTTATCAGGAATATTTAACTTGTTTTTTTCTCTCAGGTATTAAATTAAATACTGTCTGGACAAAAAGAATGAATGTGTAACTCCTCAACTAGGCAGTGCATCATGTATTTTTTTGTGAAAGATTACTTTATTTGCAATAAAACCAAAGCTCTTTTCATGGTTTATCCTTTATATGGATTTGATGCACCAAATATGTTTGTATGTCTTTAATTTAAATGTGAGAGCATAAGTTAATGTTTTCAGTTTTGTTGTAGTGATCATGATAAAGTTAATATAACAGCCCAACTTTCTGAATATTTAACATTTGATTTATAGATTACTGATTCCTGCATTTTTTTATACATGTCTTTAGGAATAAAAAAAGAGTAAAAAAAATAATACAGTTAGTTTGTTTTTGTTTATTTTAGAGATGCAGCTAGTTCATATTTTAGTAAATTTTCAAAATGAAAGCATTTTTCTTTAATTAGAAGGATCTTATTGAAGTTTAGTTTCATATCCTGAAAGTATGGAAGTTCTAAAGGTCCATACCTTTTCAAAGAAATGAGGCTTCTCTAGTTAATGAAGCTCTGTGCAGTGTAATGTAGTGATGCCCTCTGCTGGGCCAAACAAGTTATCATTTTTAAAATAGAGAAATTTGATCTTTGGGTGAACAGACTAAAACAAAAAACAGTGCTCCAGGCTGTGAAATAGTTTATTCTTGTTGTATATGTGAAATTGTGATTAAAATGTGATGGTTAAGCAAGTAATTTTTGTAGTTTCTTATAGTCATTGCATTGTTAGAATACAACAATCATATTTGTGAAACTTTGTGAAATATATATTTTTCATTGCTGTTTTCTCTTTGACCCAATAAATGTCTGGGACCAACCTCTGTTTAGAATTCTCTAATTTAAGTATTACAGCAGTACAAGGCACAGTATAGAAATAAAGATAGATATATAAATGTAACAAAAAATACAAGGCACAGTATATGCAACTATTATACAAGTAGGATAACATGACCAGATAAAGTGGCAGTTATGGATAAAGTGATAAGATATGCAGGATGAGATGATATAGTACAGGATGGTATAAGTTCTTAAGTTGTAATATGTGTCAACATAAGGTGCAGTATAAAGTGCTTAGTAGGCAGGAATGTGAGTGAGTCAGAAAAGCAGAGTATGAGAGTTCAGCAAGATGAGAGTTTGTGTTATACCAACATATACTGTTGGATGCACCAGTTCATCATGTGGCATACAGTGCACAGTGGCATGAAATTGCAGAAATAATATGTTGCCTGTTGGTGTAGATTTTGGGTGAAATGCACAGAATACATCTAATGTTCCTGCCATAAATTGATAAATTGATAAATTGATAAATTGATGCAGAAATGGCAAAAATTAGTGCACAAATATTCATCAGAACACAAGAAATAACATAATTTTTTTGCTTGTATATGATACTACAAAGTCACAAAATTTCTAGGGTTTTGGAACTGATTTATTTTAATTTATACAAGACTCTGATGTCAGACATCAACGGACAAAATCAATGTTTGCAACAAGCAACAAGATAATAATGTAATATTTACAGATTTCATCAGTCAAATAAAATATAACATATATTTAACGCCTGTTCATTTGTTATTACACTGACAAATGAGAACCCTGAAGAATATTCAGTATGCATCACTGAACGCTTTGTTTACTATGTAACGCTGGAGGAGGGTCCTTTTTTAATTTCCAGCTCTCTCATTGGCTGCTGGCCAGACTGACGTGTTAATGCGCAGGCGCGGTGTACTAGGAAGATGGACATGTTCTCAAACTGAAAAGCGACCCGAAAGGTAAGCTTCTCTACTCTCTGTCATCTCTATTACACAGAAAATACACTGTCTGTAACTTATTTAACTATTATTAAAGATTTTCGGTAGTTAAAGGTGGCAGAGTTGTATCAGTTTGTGAAATTATTTTTTTGCTTGCCGTAACTTACTCGCATTGTTTTACAAGATAAGTCATAAAGATGATTCAACCCTGAATTCCATAACAACTAAGGTGATTCGTAATAAAGTTTTAAACGGTATATGTAGTTTTTGGTTAAAAAGCAGTTTGTTTCTGTAGTTCTCTTGAATTCGCGGTTCAACAAACGTGTATGGTCGTTCGTGTTTTTAGTGTCGAGAGTATGCGGGGCTGAACAATGTACACAAACCCGTTGCGGAAGTTGTTTGACTTTGGGGTGTATCTGTTTAAATTGATGTCTCAGTTAAACACATTTTTAAAATGTGTTTAACTTTTGAAAAGGACAGAGGAAAATCAAGTTTATTCAGGTTTTACTAGGACCTCTACCACATGAAGTCTCCTGCACCCCAGGGGAGTGATTTTGTCACTGCTGTCTGAGTCAGTGATGGTGAGAGATATTATGCAATCACTAAATCTGACGTAAGAGACATTTTTTGCTGTTTTTTTAAGCAACACTAACAGATATGCTCAATCCCATTGCATCAGAGTGAGGAAACGGCTGTCTTCTGGGAGGCAAAGGTCACTAAAAGCTCTATCACCTCTCTTGCCACACTCTTGCCTGGCTCCAACCACTGAGGAAGTGATATGCACACATGAGTGAACAACTAAAAGGAAAACCTGAACCCCTTTATAGCTACAGTTTATCCTTGTCCCCCTTAAAGGGAAGGGTCCCTGCAAATCAATACAAAGCTGTTTTCATATTCTGATGGCAGCAATCTAATCCAGGATCAATGGGTCTGAAGAGTCATATCTAATTATGATTTTTCTGACAGACATTGCGTTTTGATTTGCAATATATTGTTTAAAGTCCTGCTTCAGTTGTGTAATAGATTTTAAGCATGTGACGAAACATTACCGCATTAGATACCATCAAAAGCACGATTGTGACACAAAGACGAGAACATGAATTACTTAACATAACTTAAACCATGGGTCCTATATGGAATTTGCAGTCGACAGATCTCAACCTAATTGAACACCTATGACAGATTTGGGACCAACGCATCTGACAGTACTCTCCACCACCATCAATTAAAGTTCAAATGAAGAAATATATTTTGAAAGACTGGTGTTTATACCCCAGTAGAGCTCCAGAGACTTAAAGAATGAATCCCAAGGCACATTAAGGCTGTTCTGGCAGCGCATGGTGGCCACTCATCTTGCTAAGACACTTTATTTTAGCTTTTCCTTTAATTTGTCACCCATCTGTACATTTGGAATAGTGCGTCTCAACACTTAATATTTTGCAAATGTGAGAATTTCTTGCTTTGTTCTATTTAATATAATTTTAAATTGAAGATCTTATATTAAAGATTTCACCATAAATGTTTAGTAACTGATAGTCATATTTAAGAATATGTTGGACATTTCACAGAGTAAAGAATTATCAGGCTAACTGAAAAAATTGTCACTTTAGTAAACAATTTAAATAATCAGCAGCTGCAGCTTTAGTGTCATAATTGTAAGCTTGAGTTCCTCCGTAAGGAGGAGTTACAGGCAGTTACAGTTATAGTGAAATAGGGAATTATTTATCGAAGGGTTCGGTGTAGAAAGTTACTAAATAGACTTCAAACAGCATGAATTACAGATCAAATATTTGATCAATGAATGTCGCTATTAACCCCTCATCTTTCCTCTCTTTGATCCCTCTACTATCGTTCTTACTGCAGGACTTTCTTCGTTTTTTTCTTCCTCGGTACAGCTGACGTGTGGGTGGTTTTCATTAAGTATTATTTCCTAATGCATATATTCATACAGAATTAAAAATAAATAAATAAATGAATGCGAAAAGACAGTAATGCCTGCGGTAGACCTCCGTAGGCCTTAAGCTACACACCCATTTTACATTTGTATTGTTGGATGAGCCACATGATAGGATGGGGTGGATTTATTGTTTTTTTACTGCACAGCAAAGCTTATTGGCTACATTGAAGTTAATGACTTATCTTTTTATTAGACATTGTTTTCTACTTAGACCTACCTTTTTGTTGGGGGATTTTCGTCAAGATGCTGCCCAGGCAGTGATATCCATCCAAATTCGCAAATTATTTGCTTGAGGTCCTCCCAAGTCGGCCAGGGTTATGAAGGATTTTCCAGTGTTGGTAGAGCATGACTGCTGGAGAGTCCCTTCATCTTTGATGGTCCAGAGAGCTGTGGTCATTCCCAGAAACTGTGTGGTCGATCAGTTTGTGTGTGTGCGTTTTCATGCCAAGCGTGTATGAATAGACTGTCCAAGCCCTTTAGAAACTGCTGGTCTGGCTGTCATGTGCAGCACAAGTGGGGAAGTATGAATTCAGTGCGACAGTATGGTGTGTATATGTGGTGCGTGCTTGTGAAATTGCATGAGATAGAGGAAGCATTAGTGTGTGAGTGAAAATACTAGGACTCTCTCATAGATTGCTATATTTTGTTGGCTAGCTCAGAACAGAGAGGACTAGACTGCTGTCATCACTGATGACCACTAGTCAAGTGAAAAGTCAGATTTAACTTGGCAGTTGTGATCGACTGTACAAACTTTTGTAGCTATGTCTTAAACGTGTCAAAGCTAACAAAATGTAGCCTGAAATCCACAGACAGATAGTGGGGTAGCATCAGCCGTGACAGCCACGTGAGCAATATGCGGAATGGAGTTGACAGGTTCCTCAGGGGAACATGGTGGTAAAGTTCCTTGAGACAGTTCCTGTAATTAGACAAGCTTTTATAGTGGTGCTGAATGGCGGAGGGGAGGCTCAGCCTGGTTGGGAAGGGACATCTCCATCCTTCTCTGTGGGTAAGACTGCTAATGACTGCTAATGACTGCTAATGTGGACTTTGAACATATTATAGACAGGTGTATGTGTGTGTTACATGATACATCACTGTTTTGTTTTGAGCTTTCTCAGGAATCTAAAAGTTAAATATAGTTAAATCCATGATCAAAACTAGTTTATTGGCTATTATTGTTTATTAGAAGTGTCAAGGCTCAGTTGCGTGTGCAGGATCCTTACGTGTCTGTTGTGATCAGTTTTTGTACTTTGGTTCATGTCATCTAAAAATACATATTAAAAACTTATTAAAAAGAGCATTTATTGTGGAGCTTCTGTATTGATTCATTCACCATTGGGTATTTAATTACCTTTTTTCTAGCATGATGTTAAAAGCTGAATCTTGATCTTGCAGAATCATGTTTTTCACTTCAGAGGTTGCTTTCTAAATGTGAACATAGAATCACACGGTTACAGGCTATTCTTTAAAGAAGGACTGTCTTGACATGCCTGGGACTTGTAAGGCCACTTGAGGTAACATGCTTGTTTCTAAATCCCACAGAAGCTCATTTTACGGTTCAGCAAAGCTGATGCCAGTAGCAACTAGGTCAAAACTGATGTTTTCACTAGACCTTGACTTCTTGATTCACTGAAGCCACTTGTTGGACAATTTCGAACTTGCTGCAGAGAAAAAAGATACAAAGTGGAGTTGGTCTTTGGTCCTTTTTTTCAACCAAAAGTATCAACAAAATTCACCATCCTTGTCATCTTTGGTCTGCCACTTGTTTTAGGTGTAGACAACTGTGGCAAGATATGTCATAGTTTGCAAAGTGTCTATCTGCAATGGAACTCCACCTTGTGAACTTTTTCACATAATTGTCATGACTGGCCAAGAAAATAACAGTAGTCATCTGTCTTATAGTGGCAAACATCGAGCTCAGTGTTCACTAGATCTCATCTTAACTCCCAGCTGTCAACCTTTAGTCTGCTCGACATGTTTAAGATCCAGTTCCAAAGGTCATTATGGTTTACTGAAAACATTAGAAAATGACTGTCTTGCAGTTATTCCAGGGACACTCCTCTGTTTTGAAAAAAAACCTGAGTGGAAAGGTTTCAAGTTTATCGGACTAAAACTCTTCAGATTTTTAAAATCTTTTCTTCTCCCAACGATGTAGTTGGTTATATAGAGTGAGAACTCAAGCACATGCAAATATGCCTAATGTAGCGTAGGTTTAGTATGCTTTCTGGAATGTTATCTTTTTTGTCTAATTAATTAGAATACCTTAAGTAGGTATGACTCTACAACAGGTGATTTTTAAAATTCAATCCTTCAACCATAGCAGCCACTGTGTCACTGTGTCATGCCGCTTGGCCTCCCTAGTTCTCACTTGTTGCTTTTTTTTTTCCCAGTCCCAAACCATGAATATTGTGGGCCAACTGGCAGAGACGGTGTTTGTGACAGTGAAGGAGCTCTACCGAGGCCTTAACCCCGCCACTCTCACAGGAGGAATCGATGTCATCGTGGTGCGACAGCCTGATGGATCGTTCCAGTGTTCCCCCTTTCACGTTCGTTTTGGCAAGCTTGGAGTGTTGCGGTCCAAAGAGAAAATTGTTAGTGTTTCCTTTGTCTTATTTGAATATTTATTGTTGCTGTATACAACATTCTGTCTTCTCTTGGGAAATCTTTAACACATACATTCATTCTTGTGATTTTAGGTGGACATTGAGATAAATGGAGAAGCAGTTGACCTGCACATGAAGCTGGGTGACAATGGAGAAGCTTTTTTTGTGGAGCAAAATGAAAACATGGAGGTAAGATGGCAAGCTTTAATGGACATTACTCTTAAAATAACTCTTAAAATTACAAATTGTTTGCAATTCTTTTGTACTCTTATAATCTTTATATATTATCCGTCTCTGTCTCAGGTCCCAGCTTACCTGTGCACCTCCCCAATTCCTCTTGAGGACCCTGAGGACTTGGAGGAAACCCCTGAGGGATCCTCTATCATTGCCCGCAAGAAGAAACGCCGCCGCAAACGCATTCGCTCTGATACACACCTGAGGGAAGATGCCAACTCTTCATCAGATGAGAGGGAAAGAGAGAGAGACTGTGAGAGAGAAATTGATCAGGCTCAACCGGAGAGTCCTGCTTCAGAGGAGCCGGCCACATCATTGCAAGCTAGGTAAGCGGTGCTTAGCGTTCTGCAAATTGGAAATGACTTACTCTATGATCATTTGAGAGCAGTTAATATTTAAGTACTTTTGAACTCAGTGAGAGGTGGATTTTATGACTATTTACCCTGATGCTAGGAGTAGTCAAGGTCTTCAGCATTCACTGTTTTTTTATCAACAACCACTAACTGAAACCATCAGTTAACACCAGAACTCTTTACATCGTCTGTCTGTTCCCTCTGCATTTATTACCCTCTATTCTGTCTCTTGACACATTTTTTTTTGCATCTTGTATATAAAGTAATTATGCTTTTACTGGCCAGGAGTAATTAGCAAACATAATAAGCAACTGTCTTGCATTTTCTCTTGTTGCTCTCAGATGCAAAGTAGCAGTCATGCATTTAAAGCTGCACACTTTATGGTCGTGTCTCGGTAAAGATGGTGTGGAATTTCCACGTCAGCAATCTTTACATTCTTTGTGCAAGTCAGACCCTGTCAGAAAAAATCAACAAGCAGAAAGCAGCAGAAAACTGCACAGAGCTGCGATGCTAAATCTCAATGGTGTTGTCAATACAAGCAACCCGTTACAGGGAGTCATATGGTTCAATATTGTTACAAAAAATGATGCATTAGAGCTTTATTGATAGTTTGAAGTTGACACGATGGTTACAAAATTTTCTTGTCTGTGTGTTAAAGTAAGTCCATGTATTATTCGCTGTCTGAGGAGCCAAATGAGGAGATAGGGGCTACACAGACCAGAGACACTCATCCCCACTCGGATGGAGAACCGTCACCTTCGGAAAAGTGAGAGGAGTTCATCTTTACAATAAATTAATTAACTTCTTCGTTTTTTTATTCAGCTACTTTGGAATCTTGCGTGAGGATATTTATTTATCCAGAGTCTTTTGTCCTTACATTAATTCATCTTTTTCTCTTTCTCTTTCCTGGCAGCGTGTTCTACAGCCGGCCATCTTCTCCTAAAAGCGACTCTGAGCTTCTGGTTAAATCCCAAGAGTCATCTGGGCCTCAGATACAGTGGAACTGGGGAGGTTTTCCCACGGTATGGCAATATACACTTACACTCACACACAGAGATGCTTTTAAGGTGTACCTGTGATATGGTGATGTTGTAGATTTGAGCTTTCATGATGACACTCTGTCTCAAACTTCTCACTGTGCCTCCTACAGCTGTGTCAGCCTGAGAAGACACCAGTGGAGTTGCAGGGCATCTCTCATTCAGGCAGCTCTCACTTTCGCACCATTGAGAGACAAGACTCCTTCGACATGGGCTATGAGCCTGTGATCAGTTGTGGAAGAGTAGGCAGTGTAACGGTGGTCAAACCACAACCTAGAACTCAATCCCTTGATTTAGGAAGCCTCTCCACGCGAACCACCCCTTTATCCAAGGAGAAAAACCCCCACGTTGCCCATTCTACCCCCAGTGTTCTCTTCATGTCTTGTGCATCATCAATGAATATGGACTCAACGCCGGGACTTGAATCCACAATGGAGCAGGAGAAGAACAGAGACTTATTATCAAAGTCAGCTAGCAATGACACTGATTGCCTTACTAGCAAAGAAAATACAGTAAGTGTTGAGCATGTTAGCACTGTGACTGATACAGTTAACCCTGAAAATACAAATAGTATGGTCAGTATGACCAAACCAAACGATGCACAACAGCAACATAAAGAGAGCAAAGACTGCACAGCAACAGAAACAAATCCGAGTAGCACAGAATCATCAAATCTGCAACAACAAGGTGTCTTATCTGGGCAAAGCGATCAGGGTTCCACCAGTAGTGCTCCTGTCAGCGAAGGGGACAGTGGAATAGATCCCTGCAGTGAGGGAGGGGAAGAGGACAATGTACCCAGAGTCACTGATGGGTCAGCAGGAGGCTCACTTACTGAAAATAAAACACCAAAAGCTGAAGTGAGTGATGTTGGGGCAAGCGTGATGGCTGCAGAGGGGTTAGCAAACTCTTCTGAGGCATCTTCCAAAGTGGAGCAACAGGACAAGAAAAAAGGTGAAGCTTTTTCATTGAGTCTGCAATCTGTAGATGTTATTCCAGCCTCATTTTAGACTAAGAGGAATTCCTGTGTCAGTGTATGTTAGGTCTGTGTTCACATATCAACATGTTACAGGTAAACGGAATCACCATCTTGGACCGACAGACATTTACTTGGATGATCTGACCACACTGGACCCTGAGGTGGCTGCACTTTACTTCCCCAAAAGGTAAATGTCCCACCACTGTGATAAACTTACAACACCTATGACATCACTAGTTCTCCCAGTTTTCACAGTGGTTGTTTTGCAACAATAATAAGCAATAATCCAATGATTTTGCTGTATCTATTAGGTATTGTCCTGTATTGAGAAACGTTGAAATTCAATTACTTAAGCTGTATGGTGTGTTTGCAGTGAGGCAGAGGGAGCGTTTCAGCAAGGGGCTGAGCAAGGGTCCTTCTCAGGAAGCCAGTCTCCTCAGTCAGTGGGCAGCGGGGCAATGGACAGTGGTACGGAGTATCTATCAGATTCCACCTCCTACAATATGGATGTTAGCATGTCCCTCTGTGGACAAGAGGGAGACACCAGCCAGATCACCAAAGGTAAGTGTGGCTGAATGTGTGCTAGGTTTTCTGTGTGTGTGTGTGTGTGTGTGTGTGTGTGTGTAAAATATGTACTAGCACATATTGAGCTAAACAGGTCCTCATGCAGCTTGTTCTCTTACACCAGAAAAGTTTATGGAGCACCTTGTGACATACCAGGACTTTGCCAACAATCCAGGAATCATTGAGGATCCAAGTCTTGTCATCTGCATTAACTCCAAGTAGGATTTTAAAATATTTATTCAAAATTGTACATGTAAAATTACGTTCACAACCCCGAAGTTAACCACATAGTCATTCTCAACAAGGCTTTGTCCCTGATTGTTCATCAGCTGGCTTAATTTTTCACAGCTATTACAACTGGGCCGTGGCAGCTCCAATGGTCTTGTCAATGACAACTTTCCAGAAAAACCTACCCAAGGTATTTTATTGTTTTTTAAAGTATACCACAGAAATGTTAACTGATTTTGCGCCTGTCTAAAAAGAATTATAAGGCAGATAAGAGCTTATTTATGACAGTAATACAATATTGCTATATTGTACTAAAATATATATTTGTTTCTTTGTCTTTTTGTGTCTTCCATAGAGTACAATAGAGCGGTTGGTTAAGGACAAGATGCCCAAAAAGTCTGGACGTTGGTGGTTCTCCTGGAGACGAAGAGACATGGACAGCCAGGTAGATGCTTAAGGATATATGCTATCAGTTATGTACAGTGTAGCAGCGAGAAAAGAAATGTTACATGCTTGGACCTGTAATGTTTACTCACAAAAGTCAGTTGCAAGGGTGTGGCCTTGCTGCCTAGGGTTGGTTCTACTTTTCTACATCAGTTCATGGATGACATAAGAGGTATAAGAATGGTAGAAGGATTAGGTGAGACATAACTCTTTACTTGATGGTCACTTAGTTTTTTTTTCAGAAATGTTAATTCCTTGTTTTTCAGCAAAAACAATCAAAGGAAGAGCAAGAGGAGCCACTGGCAAATTTTTCTTCGACAGTAAAGTAAGTCACCTCTCAAAGAAATGATGTAACACAAGACGACAAACCTTCCGGGCTGGGTTTCAGTTGGACCTGTTTCAGCCTGTGCTGCTGGTCCACAGCTTTATAATGTTTTAATGTACATATGTAAGGGCACTATGATTAGTTGAACAACTTCCGGTGGTTGTTATAATGCACACAAATGGGCAATTCTGTACATAATTATTTAATAATGTATGTATGGAATTACCATTAAAGAAACCAAAGTCTTGGCCACAACTACCTGTTTTTGATTTGGAGCTGCCTGGCAGGGATTAAATACAACCACAAGCAAAAACCGAAGAGAATTGTACATTTAGAAATTAGCTGATGTCATGGGCCTCATCCACTTCTATTAGTTCCATCAAATAAAACAAATTCTGAGAATCCCTTTTTGCCAAACACAATAGCTTAGGCAACAGTCGTGACAAAACGCAAAACAGTCCTAGTAGACCGGTCCCAGTTGTTTCGCTCCCTGTGCATCTGTCTTAAGTTACCCTTGCAATTTTGTGTTATGTTTTTCATAGGAGGTACATGCCATTTTTAAAAGGTCCTCTATGTAGCTGTGTGGCCTTGTCACATAGGCACCACAACACAAGAACTGATCATCTTGGTCAGAATTATTAGATTTTTTTACTGAAAAAGAGACAGATTGTGTTCAGTTTTCAATTTCTATTAACATAATGTAGTTGTATGAATATCATATGTCATTATGTATGATGCACAAATGAAATCAATCAATACATTTTCTGGAACACTTGTCATGTCACATGAAACCGGCTATTTGAAGACACTGACAAACGTTCACATTTAGACCACATTTCACGAGGATGTGCAAAACTGCAAACTGCATCTTGTAATGTGTACATGTAAGCCTATTGTCATTTTGGAACCTGCCCAACAACAAAAACCCTGTGGGCAGAGCAATGAGAGAAATGGTCCAAACGTCGTGACTGTAACACTGGTATTGCTACCCTGCATCCTACCCCAAGCTAACCGACTGTTGCAAAGAAGAAGCACACACCACAGGTTTATTTTGCTGAGATTAGAAGAGCAAACACACATTCTACCTTCAGAGTAGCTGAAGCTGTGACTTCTAACTGCTTGTGTATGTTTGTTACAGCAGTAAGCACAATTTCGTATATTACAGTCATGTATAAATGTTCACAGCTGCTCCCATCACAGTGTCCTTGATGCTTCTTTTTGGCAGCCAATATAGTTTCATATGTTTGGAATGTGTTGAAATTACTTCCTGATATCCTGACAACCTACTTTTTATAGCGTTGGAGAAATGCCATCACAGTAATCATGATACTCTCTCTTTCAACCTACAACTAAAAAATCAACTAGTTTTCAACAATAAATCGTTACTGACATCCTAGTTAAGGCTTGCTAGGATGATTAGCATTGTCAGCATTTCACAGTTGCTATCTGATCAATAAATGATATAGATTGATCAGCTTAAAATAGAGTGAAATGTATTGTATTTGTACAGGTGCTAAGACAACAAAATGCAGTTTAGCATCTAACCAGAAGTGCAAAAGAAGCAGTAAAAGTACATTATTATCTGCAGTATGGATATATACAGTATGATACAGAGTATCATGAACAAAGTGGTATGAACACAGTAAGCATGTATATTTTGTTTATTTTCATGCACCAATCACCAAATAATTTAGTGTTTTTGAGTTGTTGATATTCATCAATAAATATAACATTAGGGCAGAGAAACATAACTCAAACACAAAGTATTAATGCATGTGTGTTGTTTTTTCAGAGCCACACTGGATGACGTCGACAGTGACGAAGTAGCGGGGCTTGGCCGAAAAGCCATCCTTCCTTCCAGTCTATCAACAGAAACTCTTAATGCCACACAGTCTATCAGCCAGATGTACCGCAAATCACTGCGTCTGACTTCTCAACAGATTGTAAGATATCAAATCACATACAAGCTCATACACCCCAAAAAATCGAACGTATGTAGAGAGGATGAACAGCCAGTTTGTGGTTTAATGTAATCATCTGTCTTCTGCCACAACCAGGAGCATCTTAACCTGCGTGAAGGAGCCAACAAGGTTGTGTTCAGTGTGACCACACAATACCAGGGCACCTGTCGCTGTGAGGCTGCCATCTACCTGTGGAAATGGGACGATCGTGTGATTATATCCGACATAGACGGCACCATCACAAAGTAGAAACAACCAGGCTTTTAAAAAAACATATATAGTGTCTAGATAGAAATTTAACTCTGTATACAAATTAAGAGAGATTTCTGAATTCCCTGAATAGATTGGCTTTTATAATTATTATTTTTTGTATATGTGTAAACAAATAATTTTTTACACATTTCACTTTGTGTCTCCTGCAGGTCTGATGCTCTGGGTCATATTTTACCTCAGTTTGGAAAAGACTGGACACACAAAGGCATCGCCAAACTCTACCACAAAATACACCAGTATGTGATTTTTTTTTTAAGTAAAATCTTGACCCAAATAGAAAATTATCACTTAAAAAGGACAGAAACTTTCAAAATGTCCTGTCCAGTTGTTTTTCTTCCCTCAGAAGTTTCATACCCTTAACTCAACCCACAGCAAGCAAACACAGATAAAATAATTCCTGCTCATGACTTCACTCTGATGTCATTCTAGCTGCAGCTGTCTAATCTGCACTGCCAGATGTGTTCCTGTTTCTCAGTGTTTTCATATGTCTGGTATTATACAAATACAAAGGAGCAGACTATAGCACGTACTGTATGCATTGTTGAAAAGTGTTCATAATAATAATAATAGTAATCTAACCATTATTGATCCCCTTGGGGAAATCCTTCTCTGTTTTTGACGCATCCTCAGGAACTTATTGCATTGCAATTGCAGGCAGAACTTGAAAACACCACATTTTTAATGAATCCATTTTCTTAAGGTAACATAGTTGTCTCTTTCCTTGCAGAAATGGCTACAAGTTCTTGTATTGTTCAGCGCGAGCTATAGGTATGGCTGCTATCACTAAAGACTACCTGCAATGGGTCAATGACAAAGGCACTGTCCTCCCTAAAGGCCCTGTCCTGCTGGCTCCCAGCAGCCTCTTTTCCGCTCTTCACAGGTAACAAATACACTCACTGAACTTTGGAACTTCTTATATTTACTTTTTATTCTTAATTAGTTGAAGTAAAAGAATATAGGATAAACCTGTATAAAATGAAAACAGTGCTACCATGTGTTTTGTGAGAAACTGTCCAGTTTGAAAATACATGCAATGTAATACTGACCCCTAGTGGCCACATCAAGTCTAACAAGCACCAACAGTGAGCTACTGTGCTGTATAAATTCTTACATGTATGCAAGGAGACAAACATTTGAACAGATGTCCCTTTTGACCATAACCTGTTCTAACCTGCAGAGAGGTGATTGAGAAGAAGCCAGAGGTATTTAAAATTGCGTGTCTTGGTGACATCAGAGACTTGTTCAACCCACAGAGGCAGCCTTTCTACGCGGCCTTCGGCAACAGGACTAATGTAAGCAGCGCTGCAGACTGGCTGTTAATACAGCAATAGTGTTAATAACCAAATGTTTTTTAAGTCAAGGTTTTCCAGGTGCTACATTGCATGTGTAGTGGTGATATTAAGCTCTGGCACAAATGTGGATTTGTACATTGTCACAAGACATCAGGCCTGTTGGGAGAAAACAAAGAACACACATCTGTACTTTTAAAGACCTCCTCCTGTGCAAATCAAGATTTTTACCATGTTAACATGTTCAAATGTTGCTTTCAATTGCTCAATGACAAATCATGAGCAAAACAACCAGTCAATGCATGGCAGAGCATATCCACCATGCGATGTACCGATAACAGTCTCAGAAACACAGAATCAGACTTCTTGGGTTTCAATAAGTAACAAAGCAAGTAAAACCAGTCCGGAAAACTTGCAGGGTGGAACTTTATTTTCCAAATCATTATTCTTTATCAGAAATTGTTTTTGGGTCCAACATGTATGGCTCTGTTATGCATTGTAGCGCATGAAGGGATTGTTGTCATTAAAAAAAAATCTAAAAATGCAATTTTGATACACAGAGCTGAGTTTTTAGTAGTTCAATCAATGCTTGGAGAGGGACTTTAAATATTAATGCTTAGTATCATTTTATTGTACATTTTCAAATATATACACCAACTAATAAAAATGTTTAATGTGAGAAATGTCAAAGTAAATTTAGGAACTCGCTTGTGGATATAAGGAACACACTAGTGGTGTGATGGCCATGCAGTCTTTTAAGTGTCCATGAATATTCCAAATGGTTAAATGACACTGAAGTAACTCACTGTTACTGTAACATATTGCTACCTTCACTTTTGCAGGATGCTTATGCTTATAAGCAAGTTGGAGTACCTGAAACCAAAATATTTACTGTCAACCCAAAAGGAGAGCTCATCCAGGAGAAGACTAAAGGCAACAAGTCCTCGTAAGTATGCAACACAACACTGGGATGAGAACATGTTACACTAAATATATGCTGATCAGCCACAACATTATGACCACTGACAGGTGAAGTGAATAACATTGATCATATTGGTACTATGTGCTGTTCTGCTGGAAAACCTTGGATTTTAACATCCATGTTGATGAGATGTAGACACCACATTTTCACACAACAAGCACACTCCCTCATGCAAATGAAAATCCCAAATGTCACTGGCCTACCCCTGCAGGAAAATGCACCCCACCACATGGAAAAAACATCAAACAATCAGGAACATGTTGAGGAACATGACAATGACCCAACATGTTGATTTGACCTCCAAACTTCCTACACCCCATTCTGACCAAGCATCAACAGGATGCAGTGGAACAAGTTTGATTGACAGAGACCCCACTGCACAAGCCAGAGCACCCAAAGGATCCAGTGCCAACGTCCTGGTTCCAGACCCCACAGGACACCCTGAGAGGTCCTCTTGTCCATGCCCAACGTTTCAAAGCATTTTTAAGCACATAAGGGGGACCGACACAATATTAGGCAGGTGGTCATAATGTTACGTCTGATCAGTCTATGTATACACATTTTCTCCATTTTAATCACCTTTATGTAAAAATGTTTGACTTTGGCAATTCCTAGTGAAAAAGTACAGCTGTGAGAATAAATGGGCTGACAGCAACGAAGAGACTGCACAGTTTACTAGGATTGTTTATTTTTACTACAAAACAAAAACATTAACTACCAAGGTTGAGCGAATAACAAAATTTTTTTTTGCAGAAGTCCATCTTTTAGAATACTGAGCACATTTTCACACTTCTTTATAATATATAAATGTTTTTTGGACATATGTTATCTGAATTCTGACTCATTTTTGTACAATCCTGTGTTTGTGTGTTTTCCAGGTACTGCCACCTGGGTGAGTTGGTGGAGCATTTCTTCCCCGTGCTCTCTGCTGAAGGCAGCACATCCTTCGCCCTTCACTGTCCTGACTACAGCAGTTTCTCCTATTGGAAGGAGCCTCTGCCAGAGTTGGACCTGGATATGCTTCTGTAGACAAACATCCACCAAACCCACATCCAACTGAATTAACCGGAGCATAGCAAGGCAACTGCCCCTTCTTCCATTGCACTCGAAAGTAGAGCCAAATTATCTCATACTATGCACTGCATTTTAAAAATAAGTCGATAAACCATTGTACAATATTGGCTACGACTGTTAACACCATATTCTGCTATTTGTGTGTAAAAATCCTACAATGAACATGACACAACTGGACAAATATGCCTTTGGACTGTTTTGATGTTTAGCTACTGTGTGTATTCATGTCATAGTCATTCCAAAATATGATTTTTAATACTGTATTTACTTCATTAGATGAGTAGCAGGTGATGTCTAAAGCCTGAAAATGCAAAAGTGTTAAGAGCACTGCCTAAAGCAATGATGTGACCAACTAAAACAGACGAGGTAACGCACAGCTTTAAGATAAATCTGTTTTATTTTTTACTCAGTGGAGATCAAAGACATTGTCTGTCACTGGCAACATTTGGATTTAAGCGGTATGAAATGGGGGGTTGATGGTGTCAAGAAATCAATTATGGTTTGAGAATGTATTTAAAAGTGTTTTAGAGTCTGTTTAGCCTGATCAGTTTGGAGCATTGTTGGTTCTGTCAAGCACCAAAGTGTTTTCAAATCACACTTGACTCAGATGAGTGAAAACCCTCTGGAGCTCTGGATGGAAAAGCTTAATTTTAGTGCTGACTGAACGCTAAATACAAAGTTAGTTGGTCTAATAGCATTGTTTTAGTTTGAATACTCGAGGACTGATGAATTTGAGCAAATAATGATTGTAAAGGGAGTTTCACGTCTTCTTTTTAGGCGCGACACTACCAAGTTTCAAAATGTTTGTACACTACATGAATGAGGAAGTGCATCGGCCAGACAGTGGCTTTTATTCCAGACGTGTAAACAGACTTTGGAAGTGCTTTGCCTTTGTATCATACTGGCACTGTTTTATTTATTATCTTTGATTCTCATACTGTGTGGAGATGCAATAAAGCTGAGGATTTTTTGCTGTTACTTTTTAAGTCAAATGTTAAAAATATATATAAATAAATTCTTAACTTTGCCTATTGTATTTTTTTCATGTGAAATGATGTTGCTTTTTTAAAATACATGCAGAAGTTGCTATTTTTGGATAATTTGTTTGTTTTTTTTAGAATATAATGTTTTTATTTGTAATCTCAACAGACTATGTGTGCATATATATTACTATGGGGTTGGGTATGTTCTGGGGGAACTTTTATTGTTCTAAATAGCCGGGCACGATCTGATGAAAGCAAACACAGCCTCAATAAAGCTGGGCTGGCCACATGGATCATCCACTGGGATGTAATGAAGGCGGCCGTGTTTATGGAGGGCGTTGGGGCTCATCTGTGCGTCAGCGCGTTTTATTGAACTCCTAACCTGAACAGGAAGACTCGACACAAACAGAAGGACAGCAGAAGGTGAGTCTTAAAAGTTGGACTGTGTCTTTTTCTTTTTAAAAATGACGATCAAGTGTTGTTCCTAAAGAAGGAAGCGTGAACAGTCTGTGCGCTAATAGACGAGAAATGTTGCGCACATGCGTATTAAAAAATAACGTGGCTTCGCTTTCTTGTTTAATAATTTGATTACATGAAATTAAATGAGAATCAGTCTAACAAGGAAAGTCTGGTTAAATAAACTGGAGGAACCTTTGGCCACATGGAGATGCTTGTTTTCCGGAAATCGAAACTTAAGCAACAGGTGAAGAAACTCACTGACGTTGACGCAGAACCAACCTTTGTTTTTTCACCATTCATGGTTAATGAACAGCCTCTACTGCAGCTACAGTTTCCCATTTAAAGCAACCATCACATGCAGTAACCCAGACCTACCCATGTGTACATATTGGCGAGTCATTTCACTAGTTTAACATACATTTACATGTTTATGTGGGTGCCTTGTGTTGTGCTTAGTCATGCGGGTTGTTGTTACTTCCTGACTTTTTTTTTTTATTGACGCAAGAAAATAATTTCACAAGACGTTTATATACTGCATTTCACAATTCCACACCTACCATTAAGAACACTGTTGTTTATCTGGGCGTAGTTTACATGCATTAATACCTGAATATTTCATAGACTGACTGACTCATATTTTGTAAGCTCCATATATTTGTCTTTTGCTTTTAAACCAATAAAAAACATCCAGTATTTCCAGACCAGTTTATATGTTTAAAACAGCATTTAGATCGAATGTTGAAAATTTAAATAAAAAATAAAAATGAGCCATTCCATCCCAACTCACAGTTCCTCCCATTCAAGATCATATATTTTCTTGAAAAAAAATAAATCATGCAAATACTTCTACCACAACTCTACTCTAAATACTTTTTGAGTTATGAAGTGTTGAAAATAGGCCCTCAGTGTTGAATTTGATCACGTCAGCCTCAAAAATCACTTAGTTTTCACATGATTTGGCTGATTTTTTTAAAAAAATGACTGAATATCCCAGAAACCTCAAGAAAAAGTTTGAACTTGTAATGTGCAAACCAATAGTAAAATCGCTCAACAGGTAAAATACAGACATATAAAATCTTGAAATCAACATAATACAGATGTTTACCTGACAGTTAAAGCCATTGAAAGCTGAATGATGAATAATGAAGGAGTAATAAGACATCTTTATGGATGTACAGACATTCTCTTCAAAAAGTTTCAAAGAGATCAAACCAGTCCTTCCTGGAAAGAAAATACTGTTAAAATGTCCTAAAAAGTGGATTTTCAGCTCCAAAGATAATTTTAGGAAGACTTCTGGCATTCAGTTTGGGATTTAGCACCAAATGACATTTTGGCTTGACAAAACTAAGCTGTTTCTTCCCACGACACAAATTTGGTTGAAACTGAGTGAATATTAGTGGAGATATGATTTTTTGAAAATGAAAGATTTTTTGTTTCGATGAAAAATTATAGATTTTTGTTACTTTAATTTCTGAAAAAACATCAGCATAAGCTATTGACATGATTATAAGTTCCAACTTTTTCTTGTGGTTTCTGGATATTCGGTTAAGAAAAAAAAATTTAAAAAATCTGCCAAATCCTGTGAAAAATAAGCAACTGGTGAGGCTTTTAAAGAATCGCTGAAGTTATCAGATTTAACACGGGGGTCCTGTTTTCAAACACTTCAAAACATTTACATGATTTTTTTCAAGAAAATCTATGACCTCAGCTGGGAGGCCCTAGGAGAGCAGGCATGGAATGACTCAAGTGTAAAATCACAGAAAACACAATTTGCTAATTATTCCAAATAATAAATTTTTAAAAAATTAAAATGCTGCTGTATTTAAATCTCTGATCAAAATCTTATTTGGCTCTTACGGCTTCAGTTTCAAAAATAAATCTCCTCCTAACCCTATGTTCTACGTATTTAATAAATATACATCCTTTTCTTTCAAGTATTTAAGTCGACATTTCTCTTAATTATCTGCACTTTCTGTGTTCATATTCATTAGCTCATGATCGTTCTCTTTCCAAACAGTGGCAAATAACTAACCCCAGTCTATGCTGCATGTTTCTGAAGATTCACCCAGAGTTGTCTGTTTTCCAGCTCCTGCCATCATGTCTGTGAGCGAGAATGAAGCCAGCCTTTCTAACACGAATCATCCAGAAGCTCTGGCTTTGGAGCTTACATGTCCCATCTGCTTGCAACTATTCTACGAGCCAGTTTCTCTCCCATGCGGTCATATCTACTGCTTTGGCTGCCTTCAGACCATGGGAGAAGGCCTTGATCAACACAGCTGCCCCGAGTGCCAGGCTGAGTACCAAGGAACCAAAGCCCTTGTGAAAAACTTCAAAATGCGCAGCATCGTAGAGACCTACAAAGCCACTGCCGAGCAAATCCTCTCTGCCGCAAACCCGTCTGATGTCAGCCATGTAACAGTCAAGAGTAATGATAGCTCTCAGACAGCAGAGTTGAATGCAAAATACCCTCAAAGCTTAGCTGGGAAGAGCCGAGAGGAGAGTGCAGAATGCAAGGCACAGAATGGCTTTCAGATCGGGTCTGGATCCACACAGCAGCCATTTTCTTTGGATCAAGAAAAAGGCAGTTGCAAAAGCAACATGGAAATGGCTGAACCCAAGTTTAAACTGGCATCTCAAGTCACTGAGTTGAACCTCAAGTTGGAGATGGCGGAGGGTGTCCTGAGAAAAGAAAAGGAATGGGAGCTGGAGGTGACCTCAGCGAATGCTCAGCTGAGAGAGAAAGCATCCAAACTGTTGGGACAGATTAAAGATTTGTCGCAGAGCTATAGTGAGCAGGTGACCCAGATGATAGAAGAAGCGTTAGGACCAGGTGAGGCCAGTGTATTCAGCCGCGTCAGTCAGGCCTCTGAGCTGACTAAGCAGCTGAGGCAGGCCATGCTGAGAGCTGAGTCCCTGCTGACTGAAGATGATGAGTCTGCATTTAGTGACGAGCTCCAAAACCTGAAGCCACACATTCAGGAGTTAATCGCAAAACCAGTGGGAGAAGAGGAAGACCTCGTTGAAGTAAAAATCAACCCTGCACGAGTTTGCTCCGAGCTGGAAAACATGAATGCTGAGCTGAGGGAAAGGTTTGGAGAGATTCAGCGCTCCCTCCGGAACACCTTCAACCCTTCAGAGGTGACGTTTGACCCAGAAACAGCCCATCCTAACCTCATTCTCTCAGACGACTTGAAGACAGTGACTTTCAGCGCCATGAAACAACCCTACCCGTCTTCTCCTCAGAGGTTCATGAACTTCTTCCAGGTCCTCAGCACCCAGAGCTTCTCTGAAGGCGAGCATTGCTGGGAGGTGGAGCTTGAAGGCTCCCCGTGGATCATCGGTATATGCTACAGCGGGAAGCTAGAGCGTACTGGGCTGCCATCCGCTCTGGAAAGCAGCCGGAGCTCCTGGTGTCTGATGTGGTTCAACAACCTGCTGACGGCCTTTGAGCAGAGTCACAGTGTGCCACTGAAAAAGACCACAGTGTCTCGCAGGCTGGAGATCAGGCTGAGCTTCAAGACCCACAGGCTGAGCTTCTACAACATCAGCGCCACCAGTGGGAAGACTCACATTTACACGTTCAAGGCTAACCTGACTGAACCAGTGCACCTGGCCTACAGGATGATGTCAGGGCACCCCAAGGCCCGTGTCACTATTTATTCATGATCATAATTAATTAATGATTTGAATTTGCTGCATGTGAGAAAGATCTAAGTAATCATATTTAAAACATCAGTGATTTGTATGATGAAAGCATTTTGCCCGGTACAAGATTTGTTGTGAGACAGTAGGATGAAATGTCAAGTTTTGTTGTATTAATTATGTGATTGAATCACTCACTGCAGTATGTCTAAATACCAGTGTACAAATACAGTGCTCACAATGTATGGAGAAGTGTTTTGTGTTTTTTTTTACTTCAGGATGATGCACCAGTATAATCTAATTTAACCCACTGAAACCCAAAACTCACTGGCAGGTCAGGAAGGCATGTTTTCTTTTTTTTTTTTTTAAGAAAAAGGTCAAATGACATCATTTATCAACTCTAACAACAGGAAGAATGATTAGATTTTTAAACCATCTTTAATGGTCCCTGAACATATTAGGTTTGGCACAGTTTCAAAAATAACAGAATTATCCGAAAATTGTGATATTTCATAGAAATCTCACTATTGTACACGTGTCATTCAAAAAATCACCAAAATAAAAGGTTTACACCCGATTTACACCCGGTGAAATATCTTCTTAGAATTGATATGCAAAGTAGTGCAAAACATCACCTAGTTTGTTGAGGTTTCAAAAATATAAATAGACTTGGTCAAATGGCCTGTCTGCATGTGGAACCACTATTTTTTTCAGTCTTGGTAACACCTGTGGGCAGTTTGGAAAATGATTTTATTTGATGATTGATTCCATTTCATTCCCCCCTATATATTATATATATATGTATAGTTTTCTCTAATTGTAATTCTAATTCTAATAGAGGTGCAGGACTTTATATTGCATTTAAAAATGAGCCACCAGTGAGTGGAAACGTGATAGGGTTAAGATAAAAAGCGCATTAAATACTGAAATATGTGTTTCTCATGTTTATCACCTTCCATCTGACAAATAAACACCTGAGAAAATGCCTCGTATTGCAAGCTTCATAACATACTATCATTAAAGGATTGGTCATAACCGCATTATCATACATTTATGAGAGGTAATTCTTTCGTGATGTATATTTTACTTGCCTAAATCTTAAATAAGCACACACACAAAAGCAAGCTAAAAAACAAAACACTAATGTCGCAACACTGTCAAATCTCGCGAGATTTGCTCCTCCTCCTCGGTGACAGTGTCAGCTGACCACACGGGAAATTTGTTAACGAAAGTACCCAGCACAGCCATGTCCCGTATTAGTGATCGATGTATTGGCCGATTACAGCGTGTATGACAACACGTAAAGTCACATTGTTGACTGAGATATATTTTTACAGCAGTTGTACGCTTGAATCTGAGTCTCCTAAATCGGTAAGATGTTTATGTTTACTACTCGAAGGGTCTGTACATTGGCTCGAGTATCACGCTTGTTTTGATGCTAACGCGAGCCAGTCGGCTTTGAAGCAGGTGTACTTAACGTTGCTTAGCAAGCAGCATTTATTTACTGGTAACATTGTCTGTGTTTGCTTTATTTGTCTCATACGACTTCGCAGGGAGGATAATTTAATTCACAAACAACCTATCTTCCAACGTCAGCTAGCAAGCTATATGTAGCAGCGTTAGCTAAAATCCCCCTTAACGCTAACTGAAAGCGTTGTCATCAATCATACGCAGACATGTAGCTTGGACAAACTACGCTATGATTAGCTGCCATTATCAACTTTAGCCATCTCCAACAAGAACAGTCTTGACTTTAGTCTGACGTCTTGTCGTTTTTGTTTACTGTGCTCAAGCTAGACAAGCTACAGCAACTTGACTCTTGTCCAACTGTCCAGGAGGCATACGTTGATGTTAAAGGGATTCATTTAGTTTTACAGTTACAGCCGAAATAGAAGCCGTTCTCTTTACATAATGTCGTTGTAAGAGGAAGAAGCTGTGACCCAGCTTCGACATTAGTACACCCTCCAGTCTTAAATCTTAAGTATTGCAGTGCTCATATGACCTGAGTTTGACCTAGCAGACTTGTAAAATATTCTCAATAACCATTGAGTTCTCTTGTGCGAAAATGGAGGACTTCCCCACACAGAAGAAGAATGAGGAAGCCCGTAATATTTAAGAATGCATAGGCTACTGTCTGCCTCACCTGTTGCTAGGTAGAAATTTCCGTTATTATCTGACCTAAAGAGACTTTTCTCCTCAGGTTCCGACACCATGCTAGCCACAGTGACGGCTGTGGTTAGGTTTACTCAGTACAATGGCAGTGTTTCACCTGCACCGTTGGAAAACACCTCAGCATTCCCAACTTGGCAACCTGATACTGGAGCCAACATCACCAAGCCTCATAGATGTCTGCAAGTTCTGTATGAGGACATTGGAGACTCCAGGTAAGAGTGGAAAACTATTTTAGAGTTGTTAACACACACTTTGTTGTAATATCTGCATGTGATAGCACCAAAAATACAAAACAGAAGCAGTTCAAAATGAAAGTCCAGCAGACTACCCATACACGTCAATGGGCACTGTCTATTGCAAATAAAATATGTATTTGTAGAAAGTACTGCATTTACTTGCATTCACATTCATATCTCTGTCTTAGGGTGCGGTTCTGGGATATTTTACTGCTCGTGCCTAATGTGGCCTTCTTTGTATTCCTGATGTGGAAGCTGCCTTCAGCAAGAGCAAAGATTCGCCTCACCTCCAGCCCCATCTTCGTCACCTTTTACTTGCTGGTAGGACACAAACTGAAAAACAAGTTGACAGTATATATCTCTTATTAACTGAGGTATTTCAGTCCATAACTTATATCATTTGTAAACTGATGTAATAAAACTCGGTATACTCGATTTAGTCAGTAGAGATTTTAATACAGTATTGATCACCAAAATGACTGTTTGATCAATGCTTCTGTCAGTGTCCTTTGTTCCCTTTTCCTGCTCTGTTTTGTTATCAGTTTTTTTTATAGATTATCTGGTTCTTACTTGTTTTTTGCCAAACTTAATGTGCATCTGTCTATTTTGGGAATCATTACTGTTGTGGTAACATAACCAGAGAAGAGGAAATTTGAGCTATGCAATGTCAGATTTGGCAATGAAGGAACCTTACATGTTGTTTGTCACGAGTGTTAACTATGTAGGTTTGTTATCAGTTATACTTTGGCCCCTGCTCAAGGGGAATAATTGTCTTGTATTCAGGAGAGACTGTTTTGCTTGATCTAACGGGTTGTGTGCTGTGTTTTTTAGGTTTTTGTTGTAGCAGCAGTTGGAATCACCAGAGCTATAGTGTCCATGACTGTCAGTGCATCCAGTGCTGCCACCATTGTAGACAAAGTAAGGAAGAACATGAAGTATAAGTAAAACATTTTAATCTTACCAGGTTTTTGGTTGTAAGTTTTAACATGAATCAAACATAAATTTACAATCCCTGCTCCCATTGAGTAGCCGTACCATCACCAAATTTCAAAGTAGTGTAGCCTGTAGTCACATCCAATTTGATCCAGCAAGTTTGTTCAAGTTTTGTTTATTTTACTAATGTTTTTAGATTAGGCTGCACCACTGAACAAAAGGTTCTTTTATCATCTGCGGAAATATTAAGCAGAAGAGAAGTTTTCAACTCTAAGTCAGACGTTTTCATTATATGGGAGTATACCTGACACTCAAACAAAAAATCAGTGACTGCACTTTGAACAGCCTCCTATACTGACAGTGGATGATCATTTATAAGGATAAAAGCTGGACATATATTATCCACACTTTATTCCGCAATACCATTTGCACCAAAGACCTTTCATACCTTTTCATACAGTAATGTCATTTAGGAGGTGAAAACAGCTATTTATCATTGTTTAGGAACATTCAGTTGAGGTGAAAAGGATTTTAAATGTATGGTTTTTACAAGTGTTTTTTTTTTTTTTTTTAGAAAGGTGGATGGGGTGTGTTTGAGGAGGGGGGCATTTTCTGAAGGGGCAGTAATACTTCATTTTTATTGAATTACCAGCCACCATGTTCTGCCAGAGATACCTTTTATTAAGCAACCAGAGGGGCTGATATGAGCTACGGCAAGAGCTGTAGCTTTCATGTCTGAAATGAAAGGCATGGCTGACATTCCACACATACCAGACAGATCCCTATGGAGTTCATGGTGATGAACCCACTGTTCCCATAGCACATTGTCATGGCTGCACTGTTGAAGAAAAAAAAAACAATTATGTAATTCTCTGGAGTGTGGCCTGACCTGTGAAGTTGCACATATGCCCTGTGTCAATATATGTTACAACACATCTGGTCTACTTTGCCACAGTGCTTTCTCATGATGTTTGTCATCTCTTTAGGTGCTGTGGGAAATCACCCGGTTCTTCTTGCTGGCTATTGAGCTCAGTGTCGTTATCTTGGGACTGGCTTTTGGTTAGTTTTCTGTTTTGGTTTCAGTTCTCATTTACTGCATATGTGAACCAGTGTGATATCGTATTTCACATGACAAATCTGCGTCAAATGTTCAGTTTCATGTCTCTCTTAGCCGTGAATGAAATTATGAATACAACTGAAGTCTGTTTCTCTGTTAAGTGTCTTCTTTATCCCTTAATTAGGCCATCTGGAGAGTAAATCCAGTATAAAGCGTGTGTTGGCTATTACTGCTGTGTTGGCTCTGGGGTACTCCATCACACAGGTAATGACAGATGATGTTAAATATTGTTGAAAATGTGTATATGAATAAAAAATGTTTGACAAAGACACCACATGACAGAAAAAATGGCTAGATGTCATTCTGCATGCATTTAAAAAAAATACATTTCCTTAGGGAACACTAGAGATACTGTACCCGGACAGTCACTTGTCTGCTGAAGACTTCAACATCTATGGTCATGGAGGACGGCACTTTTGGTTGGCCAGCTCCTGCTTCTTCTTCCTGGTCAGTAACATGCGGCTCTGCAGCACCAGCAACATGAGCATAAAAATGAAAGTCAGACCTGACCATACTGATAACCGTTATCTGATGTTTTACTGATGATGTAATTATTTTTAATAGGTGTACTCGTTGATTGTGATCTTGCCTAAAACTCCACTGAGGGAGAGGATATCTCTGCCATGTAAGTGAAAGATTTTACTGCAGCAAAAAGCAAAGAACAGAATACCATTTGAAAGTTAAAAGATACAGCTACAAAAGTTGTGTCATCCCATTAAATGATGTATATTGTTGATTTTTTTAAGTGAATGCATAACCTGCAGGTTACAGTAAAAAATCCTCAGATGTTAATGCACTGCTCAGTTCACAGTTTCAAAAACTTAAACTGTTATTGTGACATGTGCAAAAGTTTCAGCACCCTACCTACAGTAGGTTTTATGGTCTATGCTGGACTGTCTTAAGCTTCAGAAATCCCTACCCGCCTTTCCAGCGTTAGATAGGGAGGACCTTTTGTTTGTTTGTTTGTTTTAATGTCTTTTTATTAGTTAATTAAGGCCAAACAAGTTAATGAAGTTGTGAGACTTAACAAGTAGATGGATGCCTAGATGTCATCAATTCAATGAAAAGAAAAGTAACGTTTTCACTGCAGAAATCACCAAAATATCTAAAATATTTAAATAACTTAAGTGTATTAAAAATTAGCAACTGTAAATTCTACTTTTGATCTAATTTTGACAATTGGAAGCTTTACACCCACAACAATGTTTTCTCTAATGTGCCATTGACCATTACCTAATTCCATTTCATTGAAAGCATTTGCTCTCAGTTGTCCATTATTCTTTGTTCTGCTTTCTTTGCGCAGCTAAAAGGAGTTTCTATGTGTACGCTGCCATCCTGTCTTTGCTGAACCTTGTCCAGGGCTTGGGCAGTGCTCTGCTGTGTGCAGGAATCATTGAGGGACTTTGGTCAGTATTATTCTATGTTTAGCAGCATACTTGTATATATATATTTAGATGCATTTACAGAGGAATGGGCATAACATAATTGCTGCTTTTGTGGGACCTGTTTTTGTAAGTACAAAAATAAATGTTGAACAATATTTTTGGATTCAAAGCAACTGTGGCTATAATGCTTCCCAAGCCTTTTAGAATAATGCCCTAGATATGGAGCCGGATAGCTATTTTCAAACTTCATAGTAATTTACTTTTTTTGTGGGTCCTGTAAAGTTCAGTGGAGTTAAGACAAGCAGATGGGATCATTGTAACTCAAACAAGACGCATAAAGCTGCTTATTGTGCTTTTTATGTACTTAATAATCTTCTTGTGCCCTGACTGTTTACTCTTTCTCCTCTCTGAACCAGCTGTGTGGATGTCACCACCTTCCTGTATTTCTCCGCCTTTGCTCCACTCATTTATGTCACATTCCTCAAAGGCTTCTTTGGGTATGTAATCTTACAAAATTTAGAGAATAATAGTCTGCCCAGGTCTTAAAAAGCATTGAAATCGGTTCTCTCAAGAAAGACCTCAGGAAATATGCAAAAAGTCTTGAATTTTATTGACAAAGGTCCTAAATATTTTATCCTGCTGTAGATAGTAACATTAGTTATAATATATTGACTTAGTAGAACTCATAATAGGCAAGTGCCAGTTTTAGCCAAGACTTGAGTTAACATAAACAAATAATTTTTATTTATGTATGTATTTATTTATTTATGTTAATTCATATATGTTTTTTTCTTCCTTAGTTCAGAGCCCAAGATCCTGTTCTCTTACAAGTCACAGGTGGATGAGCCGGATGAAAGTGATGTCCACCTTCCTCCAACAGTCGCTGGAACCCTGAACCGTAAGGAGCTGACTGACCAGGGCCTGTACTACTCCTCCACCCAGATCGATGGCTCTGGTCCCAGCAGCTCTCGAATGGTTGGAGCACACCTGGATGATGTTGCCTCCGGACCCTATGGGTCCAGCAGCATTAACAGCATTGAAGCTGACCGCTGGAGACCTATCAATGTGTGAGAGGATGAAGAAGAGAATAGAGGAGGATAGATGGTTGTACAGCTGGACTTAAACTGTTGTGCATGTGCAGTGTGTTAGGCAGGATGGCCAAAGAAAAGCAGAACAAAGCAGCTGGACACCAAGGAATGGTAATCTTGGTCTTGCTTTGAGGCCAAAATAAGTTATCAAGTGAGCGCTTAAGGAAGACCTTTGCTACCCTATTTCTGGAGGACTATGTGTTTAGCAACTGCTTTTGTAACACTGCTGCCAGAGTGCACTGCTGCTGTAGCTCCACATTAGGAGTTTTGCCCCTTATTGTGGCCCTGACAGACTTCATATTGATTCTGTTCCACAGGCTCTTTGGTATGGGAGCTTACTGACTCGTCTCAGCACATTTTTTGTCATTCCAGCACTAGAAATCAGCTGCTCAATCCTGATTGAGGATGTTTTAACCCCATTTTAAGTGCAAAAGTCTGCAAAATCAGTATAACATTGTTTTGATGACAGCTCAGCATCTGTACATTCCTACTTAAGGCTTACATTGACGGCAACTCAACTGGCTTTGTGTTTAGCTGCCTTGTATTAGATTTGTGACTGAACTGGCTAATCAGTTTGTACTGGCGACCGTGCTTCTCTGAACACAGCAAGGACTTAATTCTGTTATATGTACTTTGTCCTCTGAAATAGGTGCTGTCCCTGCTGTTAACAAGTGAACAGTGTTTGCGTGATGTGTGTCACTGCGATATAATAAGGAAATCAGTAAATACAGGCATTGCATTCATATTAATGTTCGAAAACCATCTTTAGGGGTGTCTGCTAGGCTTAGCTAAGTCACAAGAACAGTTATTTACCAATTGAAACTGTCTCCCACCCGTAAGTTCTCTGTTTCTCTTTTCCCTTTTATTTATTTTTTGGCTTTTTTAAAATTTCTTATACCAGGTGAGTCATTCCTGCCACTGACAGCACATTTGCTAACTTCATAGCTGTGAAGGAAGTTATTTTATGTGCAGTTTGGACAACTTCGTAGAAACATTTTTGCGCATTCCAATTCAAACATTCTTATATTTCATAACAGCATATTTCCCTCAGCTATGCCTGTATTCAGATGTTATTTAAAGTGATGGAATTAGAACAGAAATGATTTGTCACAGTTTCCTAGCACCTGGTGGTATTGATACAGGTTCCATTATGTAGTGAAACTTATGATTTCTTCGCAGCAAGAGAGGCTCTGGCAAAAATGTCAAAAATTGGTACATTTACCATTGGTGATTGATGTTGGGCATCTTTGGTTTTTTGGCTTCTCCATTTTTTATTTACTTATTATTCCACTTGATGTTACCATGACATAGGTCTATTTCAGCCTACTCATATCACATTTGTTTATGCCTACCAAGAAAATATAATGTGTTAGTTTTCCCCTGAAAATTCAATGAATGGATCACTATTTAAGCTAGCAGTATTCATAGGTGGTAGTGACTTGTATACAGAAAATCTAGGGTTGCAATTATTTTTTCATATTTACAAAGCAAAAGCACGCAGTAAAGATGTTGTGTTTCCAAGAATTTATAGCATTTGCCCCAGTTCGAAATACTTCATATTCAAATTTGAGTGCTGGTGAATATTGTTGTATTACTCTGGAGTGAGACTGGGAAATCATTTTGCTGTGTCATGAGAAGTGTATGCTGCAGAATTCCATCCTCTTGATACAGCATTTAATGGTGAAGTCCTTCTGCAAATGATGGTTGAACTGCCTTTTTATTTAAGTGCATTGATTGTACAGTATTCTGCCCATATTAATGCAATGTGTTGAGCATTCCATGAACTACAGAATAAACAGTGGACTCTTTTACTTGTTTTTTGTTTTGTTTTGTTTTATTGGCAAGCAAAAAAGTACATTCAAAGTTTTCATCTATATACAGACGAGAGGCAAAAGAAAAACCAACAATAAGTGTCTTCGTAAGATATTTGGCCACCATGTGGCGCCAGAGGACCCTAAAAGTTTCTCTAACTATCCTGAAGGGATGGTCACCATTTTTCTGACAGATATTCCCTTGTTTGTTCCCTCATTTCCTTCTTTGATGATGGTGTCACTCCCCCGTGGACTTCGAGGATACATACTTGTTCTTCTACTACAATTTAATTCACATGGAGTCAAGTGGGAAGCCTCTGTTCCATACATGTGCAGAAGGATGGCATCTATGTATTCTGCACATGCACATAACTTCCTTGTAGCTGCTACACAAATAGTCCACACAAATGATGTTGGGCCACATGCAGTCTCTGTGGGCTCTCGTGGACTAGGGGAAATTAAGAAATTCAGTGATGCAGACCCTAGTGGACCATTGCGTACTTGTAGATGCAGAAATCATTCATTCATTCATTCATTTAACCTTTTTTTCTTAATCTTAAGGAATCATTGAGGGCAAGACCTCATTTATAATCATGCCAAGAGTACAGTCAACAGAATAAACGTGGAGAAGATCACAATCAATGAGACAATAAAGAAAGGAACACAGTTAGAAACGGTCACATTCAGAAGCAATGTAGTCTGTGATCATGGATTAAAACTGATCAACAGATATAGCTTATAAGCTTAGAATTTTTCTGCAAAATGTTCAGCAAGTTGAGCAGTGATATAACACTGGTTTAAAAGCAACAACTACAAGCCTGTGTTGTCCACGGCTGTCCATGTGTGCATCTGCAAGAAAGTATAATAAAGCATTATTTTACTGGTCCACAGTCTCCATGGCTGCAAAGGCCACGTCATTTTCATACCCAGCAAAATATTCAGTGACCCTTTGTGTCTTATGAATTGTCATCCTGGGAGGCACAACTCCCATCAAATGTGCATTGTCAACCACAATTCCCAGCCGACTTAGTGATTTATTTCCCACAGATATGATGTAAGTGCACTTCAGTCATTGCTTCTATTGAAACATTAGCCGGTTTCAGCAGTCTTTGTTGCTAAAGCTCCTGCCATCTGTGCCCCAACAACAAACCCACTTACAAAGTCATTGAGGTCTTTTCCTCTTGCCATCTTCATACAAAAGCAGAATTAAGCAAGGCCTGCTCAGCATTTTTATAAAGGCAACAGTTTAATTTCTGAAAAGCAATTGCTTAATGCAATGCACCTGTGTGCAATTTTTTCACTAATTTATTTAAAAATTTTCTTTAATTTCTCCCCCATCTGTATATTCTCGGATGTTACTCACACTACTGTTTGTCCTAAATATCCAGGATTAATTCCTCTTTATGTTTTTCTTGTCATTAGAACCTTAATAAGTCAGGTTTACTATTTGTGGCGCAGAAGTTACAACTACAATTCCCATCAACCCTTCGCCCTACTCATGATAAGCTAAGACGAGTCATTGGAGCCGAATTATTTCATCCAACCAATGAGCTTAGAGGATACTGCGGTGTCAGAATGACCTTTATTGGAGTATTTTGACCAGCAGTCGCTGTGGCGGCGACTCCAGCCGCTTTCTTATTTATGTCTCCCTGTCACAACAGTCGACTGAGCTTTTATTAGTGGCTCTAATCGTGTGGGAACCGACAGCTCGTCAACATGGGAGGAAATGGAAGCACGACGAGGAAAGTGTCATTCGGACTGGACGAAGACGAGAAGGTCACCGTAATTGAAGGAGTGAAGGTATAAAATATATCGTTCTGCGTAAAATTGAGAGACGAAGTGTGAGTTATGTGAGTAGATTTAGCGAACGATGCTAATAAGTAATTTAATTCTGTGGTGGGTTCAGTCCAGAAGCCTGACAGGTCCATTTAAAGTGTGTGAACAGGTCCCATATCCTCAGATGAACCCGTGTCCGACCCCCCAGCGGTTATGCCTCGTTAACGGTTGTCTTAAGTTTGTAGGCTACTCTTATTATGCTAGCCATGTAATGCTAATAAACGCTAGCAATCTGGGTGTTTACACAGTTTGTAAGTTACATGCTGGTGACATTACCATAGCAAGTCTTTTATGCTATGTGTCAATGTTAAAACTTTATATTTAAAGAGTAGAAGCACAATTTGACTCTGTAAACCTGCAGTTTTCACAGCAGTGATGCGTTGTTGCTCCATGTAGGCTAATAACTGTAGTCTTTATCACACTGTTAATGTTGGTCAGAGGCTCAGGCACAGCTGCAGAGAGGCACATGATCTGCAGCTGGTGGACAAGTAAGTGACCTGTTCAAGGACACTTCAGTAGACTGTTTGATGGACTCCGTAACAAGTGAGCCTGTAATATTCTGCTTTCTCTGCTGCTCACCAAGGCACACATCTGTCCTGCTTTCATGTCAAAGTCCTGATGTTCCCACATTCTCTTTCAGCTGTCAGAGGATGTGCTCCGGCGGATGAGGGATTCTCAGGGGTCTGACAGCCCCAAGACACCGCCGTCTCCGTCAGACAGCCGTAAATCACCACCAAGTACGTCCCGGTCAAAGACATTTCCTTTCTCTCAAACTTCCCATTGGTAGGCCCAGTATGTCAGCAAATATGTCCTCAGACTGGGAATATAGAGATCACAATAAAGATCAATTGCACTGCTGTGTGACATTATCACATTGTTCATTATAGAATGTATAGACCACAGCAGGCATAAACTGTCATTTATATGCACACGTTTATTAGAATATAACATTTTTATTTATGGCCTCAGAGAGTCTGCATGTTATTTGATAAAATATATATATGTTTGTTTATCCATGTGCATGTAATTAAAATGCAATGTAGCTATTGCTTAATAGTTTATTCAACATTAGAGACAATGGTTTAAATTAAGGCCCTATTTTAGTCAACTCATGATAGATAGTTGTGTGTCCACAGGGAACTCACTGACCGTAACCATTCTCCAAAGAGATCCATTTTGTAATTGCTAATATTACTGATGTTTGTATCATTGATTTTCAGGTCCAAAACCAACAGGACCCTCCTCTTCAGAAATACAGGAAGAAATGCGCAAAAAGTAAGTGATCATAATGCCAAGGTCACTGTGCATTTTTGTTTGTCCATATGTGTTTACAGTCTATGAGGGTACTTTAAAAAGTTCTCATCCTCACTGGAGAAAGATCGTTCTTGTATTATTTTTCAGCATTGTCTACTTTAACTTAAATGCACTTGGTCCACCAGTGTTCAAGCTTTGCTATCCCTTCGCGAAAAAAGGTCACATCTTGAGCCTCCAGATAGTCCTCAGCTGCATGCATGACTTCATCATCACTCTAAAAATGGCGACCACACAAGAGGGATTTCAGTTTGGGAAACAAATAGAAGTCAAACGGTGCAGGTGGGGTGAGTAAGGTGCCATGCCACAACAGTTCATAGTCACGTTAGTCTGTTTCTGCCACCTGTGCTGTGTGAATGGGCATATTGTCCTGGAGCAACAGCACTCGAGCTCCAAGTTTTCTTTTCCTTTTTATTTGATCACTCCAAACATTTAAGTTTTTGTAGTTAGCGATATAAGGCTTTTTCGTATACAGTTATACCCAAAAATAGGACTTGTTTCTGGGTGAGGCCGAGAACTTTCTGAAGTACTTTCATATCCATAATTTTGTCATCTTAATTTAACTTGAGCTGTAATTCTGCCATATTTGGTGAGGGAATTCCTATAACTTCACATGCATTTCTATTAATGTCCGCTGGTCTTGGCACACTTGGAATTTATCACTTCCCTGAATGTGGAGATCTTAATACCTTATTATAACATCAGCTTGATAAATGGCAGATTGTGCAGATTTTTTTTTTTTATCTACTACAGCTTAAATTCTCAAAGATTTAAACTGAGCCTCTGTTTTGTCACCTTTAACTTATAGTTAGTGGAAGTGGCAGACAATAAAATAGCATTTGTTCAATGCTAATGTGCAGTCTTAATGGAGAACATCGACATGCTGAGCCACCTGTCAGCACTCTGTGTAACAGGAATGTTGCTATGCTGTTGGAATGCTCATATAGGGTCCTGAGCCTATATAGATTTACGTGTTGGCAAGTCTAGTAGCTCTCTTTCATTATCACTGAAATACTCCTTCCTGTTGTTGTATATGTTTTCAGTGATTAGTGCCAAATGTTTGTAATGCAATTAGTTTTTAATTATAGATCTACATAGTTTACAACTTAAAAAACGTGCCAAGTATATCAACTGTGTCAGGTTGTGTAGTAGAAGTGTACGAGGCAACCCCTTTATTATTGCAATCCAATGAATAATGTCTTTGTTGTTAATAAACTTAAGACATTTTGTTAAGACTATGCAGCAGTGAAGTGTAGATGATAATTTCTTAGGGCATATGTCAGAGTGTTACTGGATGGATGGTAGACTGCAGTGATGTGTAATTTTAGCCCTTAAAGCAACACAACAATGAAAGATGTACTAATTGCTGTAATCGCCAGCCATTTTTAGTCAAAAAGTCTTCTTAACTTTTACAAGAATAAAACAGAAGTACAATGAAAAACACTGGCAGTTGGGGTCCACATTGAGTTTAAGAACTGTTTTCTAGGTGGTTACCTGCTGTTGCATGCAGCAAGAATAATGAGTGAGAGTTAAAAAGACGAGCAGTAAACCTGTTGAAATTATCATATTCATCGTTTAGTCATGTGGGGTAAAATTATTCCTTTATAAGTAACACGCTGCTCAATTACACTTTTCTTTCCACCACTACCAAAGAGCAGAAGAAAACAAATCATACTGTATATAATTTTTTGGAGTGTTCATCCACAAAATGTGCATTTTAGCAGTAATTTACTGAAACCAATATCTGTCTGACCTTGGTGGAGAGCTCACTGTGTGAACAAGAAGTTGCATGTTGAGCAGACTTTCACTGGATAAATAAAGTGTCAAAGGTTAACAGTGCTTATCTTCCCCTACTTTTTAGCTTTGAGCGTCAACAAGCTCTGGTGCAGGAGGAGTTGGCCAGACTGGCCCAGAGGGAGAGAGACACTGCAGCAGCCACAGGCCTGGACGAGCTGACCCCTGCCCTCATCATGGAGAGGGGAAAGGCCCGCGAAGAGCAAGAGAAGGCCAAGATACTGGTGAGTGATGCTTTGACAGTCTGTACCAGGAAAGCACATTGATTTACAACTTTGTGTACAACTAAGTTCACAATTTAACTTTAAATTGGACTTAAAGATAAGTATAGGGAGCATAGTTTGTATAAAATATGAACGTACATGTCATCCATTAGTTTGTGAACCAACATTCCAAAGCCTCAAGTCACCAAATGAGTGAGGGGTGGATCTGACTGAGAACTGAGGACCCTACGCTTGACAATATGGTAGTGAACTTTCAATTACAAGGCAGTCCACCTTAAAACCTCTTTTACCTCTTTATTACTCAAACTGGAACTGTAATTTAGAAAATTAACATCATGCTGCTTTCCATCTTGAAGCTAGTGTTTGAGAACATAAACCTATTAGGAGAAACTTTACTGTGGAAACAAATTAAGGGAATTGTAGGGTAATTTTATGATAAACTTCTATACAAGGAACCTTTTTTTATTTTTTGTTTTTCTGCATCCAGAGGTGCGCCCCCTGCTGGCTATTAGAAAGAATGCAGGTTTAAGGCAGCTCTGCATTGTCTTCAATATTATGTTTGTAGCAGAGGAGGCTGCAGTTTTAGGACCACACTTCCAGTACCCTTGCAAAGCCAAATTGGATGATCATGTATAAAATAAAGAATTCTTCTTAAAAATGAAGAAATGACAGTGCCACTCAAGGGCTGCATTTGTAAGTGTGTAAGCTATCCCTGGATGGAGTGCTTGTTTCGTTTTCAACATATATATTGATGAGCAATGATCTATTGCTGATCATTAATTAAAAACTCTTTGCCTGGTGGTTTTCACTTGCTTCGGTTTGCTAAAATTACACATTGTGGATTTCCTACTACCTAGTCTCTCTTCTCTCCAATTGATTTGTCCTGCAGTGTCTATTCGGTGTGCTTGCCAGCTGTAATGAATACTGAATGAAGCCGCCGGCTTAGCTTACACTGATATGGGCTCCAAACCTTTAATAATGTTGCATTGCAATGAGAAACTGAACACTCTCCCCTCAAAGCCTTGTTTTCTACTTTCTCTGTCATTACAAGTCAATACAGCTTGTCAGTGTGTGTGCAGTCGTGTTTTTTTGTGTGTGCAGAGGTGAGAAGTTACTAAAGGTGTATTCTGTTTTTGTTTGTACACAGAAAATATGTGCTGAGACAAACTGGGTGTTGATGAATGTTTGTGTGTGTTTTTATGCCTTTTTTAAATTGAAATTACTATTTGAAGCAATACAATTAGGATATCGCAAAGGCTGCATTATAGGACAAATACAGGGCAGTATGTTTCACCCAGAGTTTCAACTGTTGTGTTAATGGTTTTATAGATTCATTCTTCCTTCCTGTCACAGTCAGACTTTTGGTTGAATGCTCCATCACGTTTTCAGTCTATTACACAAATAGTATTGAACATGAGCTTGACTTTCCAAAAATATTTTGCCAATCACTTAATTGTTTGGAGTTTTGTTGGGTACATGTGCAAATAAAAATTTGATTTGTATGTTTAAGAAACAGGAAAAGGAAGGTTTTTGCTGCTTGTAGGTGGTGGTAGAGTTAAAGTAGATGCTTGTGAAGTGTGTGAAAAGTCTACAGAGCGTGTGACTTTGAGCATTTATGTGACCACCCATTTGCCTCCCGATTCCCACCTTTAAGTCTTTGTCACCTTTTCTTCTTCTTTGGTCTCACCTCTGACTCTCACTTATCTCTGCTCAGCTGTCTTAACACATTCAATATTGGCCAACTTAATTTCTCCACAGCCAAAATGTAATACTTACTTAAAAGACAAAAAACAAAGTGCTGAACCTAGGAGAATTCACTCCTTATATTAGGAAGAAAGATGTCCCTGTGTTTGTTATTTTATCTTCACCTTTTGAGGAGAATCAGACAGCTCATGAATCCGATTTGAAAACTCCTCCAGTAACAAATCTCTGTGCTTAGCAGGTGGGCTTCCCCGTCTTTTTTGCATTTTCTATCGACCTTGCATCCACCAGCAACAACACAGCAGGAGGCTCAATGAACAGGGCCCCCCCCCACTGCCTCTTTCCCTGTTCCAACTTAAATCGCTTCACTTTAAGTAGTTTGAGAACCACCTGAAGTATTTCTCTGAGGTCTGAGGAAAAGATAGACACACGCACAGAAATACAGTCACCATCACAATATTCAGACATATATATAGCAAACACCCCTGAGCCTGTGTCTCATCATGCACTCCTGGCTCCCCGGGATGCAGGGTGTCTATTGCTGTTGGGGTAAGGAGAGGGTGAGAGAGGTGTGAAAGCAATACCTGTCGAAGAGCTGAGCTGCCCCCCATACTGCCTTAGGCTGCCTGTCACAAACACTCACTTTGGCAGTTTACCCCTGCCTCAGCACCAACTGCTGCTGCTGGGACTATTCGTTTGTGTATTTATATATCTGTGTCAGTATCTGCTGTTGCATGTGCAACTTGTGCATTAAACTGCCTCTGTCTGTCAATGTACATCAGAGGGAAGTGTGTGTATGTTGTGGGGAGATAACCGCTCACAAGATTCATTCACAGTTCAATCAATACTACATTCTCAGGTAGAAAACGCATTTTGTACGGTGGTATATATATATTTTTTTTATTTGGTATAATATTTAGCGGATTTCTATGAGAACTGATGGTGTTAATTCCTTCCATCTAATCCATCATGACTGACAGGGCTGTACTCAGCCAAAGAAATTTTTTGTCGATAGAGAGCATGTCTACTCTTTAACCAATCGATAGATCAAAAATCTACACTTTATCTCTGGATTATTCAAATCGGCAACAGTACACTGGATGCACTCTTCCAGCTAGCCCTATTAGTCCCTAAGTGATTATAAATAACCATAAAAGGCCAATATTTGCAGTATATTGCAACATTTTCATCTTGTTATTTAATCTGATAATTTCCATTGTGATATTATTTTTGTGTTGTGATGAAGAAGAAAGCATCAAGCTCTGTCTGAGTGTATTTGCTACTATTGGCAGATGTTGGAGCTGTTGAAACTGATATGCAAACAGCTGAAAATTTGACACTCTACTTACTGGCCATCCATTTTAACAAACTGTACCCACACTGACAACATCTGTAACTTGATGACAGATTGAACCTGGCTTTGTGTAAACGCTTAATAAATGCAGGCAAAATATTAATTAAGTTGGACCGAGCAGTATCCATGATGTTGGGCAAGTTCAAAATTTTGACAGTGCTGGCTGTGTTGAACGCACGCCATTTTTCACAGGTAGTGTGTTCCTTTCGCTGCCAAAATTGGAATAATCTTGAATAGTTTCAAATGTAGCACTTTTTCCTTCATGAAAATAATACCAGCGATTGTCAGACCAATCAGTGTTTGATCAGATGAGAGCGTATCAACCGACTAGTCAATCTGAAGATAACGAGCCTAATTTTTCTCGTAGCGTATTTGTGCTGGGCTGTAAATCATTGAAACCAAACCACTTGGTGCTTTTTCTCTCACAGACGAGGTTGACATTTAGAAGCATTTTTGATGTTTCACAGTTATTGGCCAAGTATGGGCAGGCTCTCTCTGCAGAGCTTAAAGTTGATTTATTTCTTTATGCTACGGTGTTAATGGAGAAAAATGAGTGTTTTTATAGAAGAAATACAGTAATGCGGCTGAAATCAGGGTGAGCACCTTGGCCGTGGCTATTTGAAGTAATAATAGCTGTCCCTATGCATTCACTCCACAGGGACACACTGCTTTTGGATGTGTTTGATATGAGCTTCCCACAAAAACACATTCTGAGTAGAGGGGGATTTTTAAGTTTGCATCTCTGCTTATTTTAAATGTACAGCAGGTCATTTTTGTGCTGTTACCTCTGAGACATATTTCCCACCACGACGTCCACTTTCACACCTCACCTACAGAGGTGTCCCTCGAAAGTGTATACTAGTTTTTTTCTTTTTTTTTAAACCGCGTGCCATCCTATTATATTGTGAGACTATATTTAACAGTTGCACCTTGAGTGGAGACACGGAAGAGATGACGAGTTACATTAACACCTAGTCTCTTCTCCACTCTTTTCTTTCATTAGCACCTCCTGTGTTTGTTTTTCCCCCTGCCTGTTGTCTCCACCTCAGAGGTGTCATTCCTGCTACAAGTAAAATGCAATTAGTATGCACAGGTATTCAGTGCTGAGCATCTCTCTTACACACACACACAGAGAGAGCGAGAGAGAGAGAGACACACACAGACAATAACAAGCATCTGTTTTAAGCTATTGAATTTCACAAACCTCCTAGGTGGGTGAGAAGAATAGGCTTTACTACTTGTCTATGGGTCATGGGGGAATGTTTGCAGCCCTGTATATTAAAATCTGTCTTTTATCTGCTGTCTCCAATGAAAAAAACACTGATAAGCAACAACATCAGTGGGTACAATTTTAATTCAGATCTGTTTAGTAGAATTTAATAAATCCAGGTGCACACATTTTAATGAAAGATATTGCAGGAACCAGTCAGCACTAGGAAGACACAGATACATATAAACATATCAGAAAATAAAATCAGTAAAGCAAGACAAATTACCTGTGTAACAGCTGTCCATTTGCAAGGAGTTTTTCATACAGCTGACATTGTGAGGGTTTAATATTTATTGAACGTTTGTATTGTATAATTTAAAATATACACGTTGTAGTATTACATTCGTATTTAGATTATAAATGTCTCTTCACTTCAAGTCACCTTAATTCCCCTCTCTTCAGTGTTAGTCTTCTCCATCCAGAAGTTTATTAACCCTGGAAGCAATTTTCATGTCAGTTTTAGTGTGGAAAATAGGTTACTCTTCATGCGTCATACTGACTTGATACTTGTTCTTTATAGTCTCTTCAAACCCCGGAGGGACATTTCTTTGACTCCTACAAACTTAACATTAAAGTTGCACATTTTGTAACAGGCAAATCAAGTTGACACTACCCTGAAGTCTGCCACATTCTCCTATGATCAAAGTTTTACACAATGTAAATGACACAAAACACCCGAACAGTTTTGCTTAGATTTGATTGAAGCTGTGCAACAGTAGGATGTGATACATTTTTGCTAAAAGAAATCCCTTCTTCAACTGCAAAAAAATAATGATATCTTGATATAAAAATTTTGTTGGTTATGCAGTTTGAGCTTAAATGTGTTATAAGAGGTGATGCGCCCATTCGGTCACTCCTGATGTTCCTGTTCTCTCACACCTCCTCCTTGCTTTAACACTCTCGCCAGATTGTCGGGTCTGCATTTGAACAGCAAATCAGGTAGTTCTTTAATGTCACATATATTCTAAATATCACTGCTTGGCAGTGCTTAGAGAAACTGGAAGCTTGAAGTCTTTTACCTGAGGTGATTTATTTCACTTGCTGTGTGTGGTCAGACCCACCCTGTTCCTTTATAACCATATCACATTTAACCTCTTAATACCATTGGCTGCATATTTTTGGTTATTAGTTGATATACTTAGTATATTAAGGTAGTAAGGTAGGTTTGTTACTGTGTAATAAAGAAACGGACCCAGACATGGTCACTAGATGGCACTGTTGAAGCATGTTTGGTTAACCCGGGGATTAAAAGCACGATGAATGCGTGCTCTGCACAGCAACACGTGCTCCTGGGCAACATGTTCTTCCAGCATTTATTCCTCCACCTCTCTCTCCCATCTTTTTATCTGTCTCGTGTGTGTGTGCGTGCATGCATGTGTGTATGTGCACGTGTGAGTGATGGCTCTGAGTGAAACATTTGACACTGTCCAAAAAAAATGACAATGAAAACCAGGGTGAAAAGCCCAACATTCATTAAAGTCAGATCTGAGATGACAAACGGTCAGACCACAGCGATTGATGCCACACATGTTAACAGTATTACCTAGCTGCTGTGTAGAAAAACGAGGAAATGACACCAGACAAGGGTGGAAATGTTGTGTGTTCCACTGAATATGCAGCCTTTCAGTTACAAGATGTTCTTGCTAACTAGCAGCCCCCCTGCTGTCGAAGTCTAAAAGACATTTGTCTGATCACTGAATATAATTCTCTCCAACAGATCTGTGTACTCTTGTTTCAGCGCATTTCCTCACTCTCATTGATTTCTTTAACAATTATGTTTTAATTGAGTGTTTTCTTTATCTCCATGATTGCACACAGTGTCAAAATTCCAAGGAATCATTTATTAACATAGGAATTTCTTTTATTAACATCTAATTTATTTACTAGCCTACAATTTCATCCCTCCTCACTGCACTAGCCTGTGGTTACATTATTCTGTCAATTCTAGTCACTTCAGAGCCTTTGAGTATTTGCCCTTAAACTCCAGCTCTGTTGGTTCAGCTGTATTTCAGTAATCTGGGGATGGGTTTTTTTGTTCACTTGAAGCAAGATGACAACGTGTATTTAAAATAATCACAAATCCATTGGTTTTCAGCAGATGATGGCACATCATTCTTGAGCAGATTACCTTGAAATAATAATGGGATTTTTGCAGTATAAGAAAAAGGTGGTTGTATATTCATAGAGTAGCTATTCTTCTTTACATATTGTATTGTGGTTGTAGGTATAAACAGTAAGTCTGCATGTTTGGAAGCACCTGTTTTTAAGTCAGCCTACCATTTTTCGTGTATCCACATGTACACAATTAATTTTGTTCTTTGTCTACCTTGACCCACCTGCGAAAGAAGACTGAAGCCGCCAATATATGATAACAGACAGTGGCTCAGGCAGAGAGAACGTAGAAGCTTTAGGCCAGAGATGTGCCAGAGAGCTAAGAGAACAAGAAACATGGTCAAGGAAGGGCTATAGGAACTGAAAGGCAGAGAGAAGAGTCTTGGAGAGTGGTACAGTAATAGATTCAGATGTCTGACTCTGACTGCCAGCCGGCTAGATAGCCAACCCTGCTTGTTAGCCAAAGACTGAGAGAGAGGAAGGACGATGTGCGAGAGAGGAGGAAGACGGATCAATAAAAAAAGGATTAATTGAAAAACAAGTTGAGATACAGCAGCAGAATGAGTGGGGTTTATGTTGAAATTAAGTGAATGAGCATCAGCCTTCAACCAAAGTGCCGATGCCTGATGTGTTGCGATGTACTGCGAAGGTGCACATATGCACACGCATGCACACACATAAACCCTACATTTGTTTCCTATAGAAACTGACTGAGTCTAAAATATAGCAGTGATTCAGACACACACATTCAAACATGGCTAAACCACTTGTTATCAGCGAGTGTAATCACAGACTTGACATCTTTTCTGCATGTTAAAGCAGCTAAGCCCTTTGTGCACGCTCGCACTCGCTCACACACAGACGTACACACGTTCGGTGCTCCCCCACCGTCTTCAGCAACGGTAATTGCTGACAAGCAGAGCGCTCACCGGATGAGGAGATTTTGATCGGTGCAGAGCGGTGAGAGAGCGCTTTGCACAAATCCTGTCGGTTCAAAGGACAAATGTGTCGGAGTGGAATACCTCTCCCGTCAGAGAGCAGTCGTGATGTAATGTGACAGCTGGACAGAACTTATGATCGAGAGGAAAAATAATGTTTCTCAGATAATTATTGTCATTGAAGGGGATAATGACTCATGTCTGAAGAATCAAAGTATGAGTGTTTTGAACTTTAGAGATTTCTTGTCCATTAAGGAAATTTTGAGTCTTTCTAAGCTGCCTTTAACATAGTCACAAAATAAAACAGTGATGTTATGTCACTGAATGTCATTTGTGTGTAAGTTAATTTTACAAATGTATGTTCTTTTTTTTTACATGTGTAATAATGTCTCAAAGATATGACCTATTTGCACACTAAATATTTTACCTTTGAAATATATAACAGTTGGTTTTAATAATTACTTGCACTTTTGTAGGTAGTTGTGTAGTTTCCCAGTTCCAGTTTTATTGCGTGTATTTAATATTGTATTACTTCATCTTGCATTCAATGCTGATACATGCAGTGAATCTTTCATCTGAGGTGTATTTATTTGTCAGTGAGAGTTATAATTTACTGAAGAAGTTTGTTCACAAATGGTCGCCAATTTTTTCCTGGATGTTGTCTTTTTTTGGAAAGTAAGTGTCGCTGTTTTGGTTAAATATGGTTTAGAAGCAAGAGGAATCATAAGTTTTTTGTTTCTCTCTCATTATTACCAAATCCCTCATTCTCCTCTCCAACAAAACCTCTTTCTCTTATTCAAATAACTCTCTCTCTTTCTCCATCCTGTCTTTCACCGTCTTCCTCTTTGTGTCTTCTTTGCTATGTGTCTCTGTGACAGTCTGTGGTGGCAAAGCAGGCTGATGATGAAGTGTTAATTCATTTAACCTCCCCCGGCTATGTGACGAAAACACACATTTAATGAGCAAACAGCCAGACTAACCAATTCATGCCTTTGGTATTCCTACTGTACTGTGTGTGTGTGTGTGTGTGTGTGTGTGTGTGGGGGTTCATGTGTGTTTTTGTGGGTGTGTGTGTCGGTTCATGTGTGTTTTTGTGGGTGCATGCAGGTGCATACATCACCTACAGATGTTAGTGTGATGACTCATGCATATGTATTTGAACAGTTGTCCTGTTCCCTTGATAGGAAATGTGCATTTAGAATGGATGTGTTAATAACTCTTTGATGCATGGATGCCAAGACCTAGGAAAACGTCTTTTAACTTGTTGGTGTGGTGTTGACAAAAATTAAAAATATAAAAGTATAATTAAAGCTAACTTACTTGAGTACTGTAATATATTGTAAAATGCTTAAAGCAGCACACAGGGAGACTGCCATGCTTTCCCCTAATGCAAGCCATTTTGCTAGATTTATCTCCCTTACTGGTGATGGCAGCCGTCATATGTATTTTATTTGCATACTGAATTGCTGCTCATACACAAAACGCCACTTGAGAGTTTGAAAGGATTGATAGATTTATTTGGAACATTTGCGATGTAATGTACTGCTCCCTGCTGAAGTAAATGTCTAACTAGCTCTAATTATTTGTTTCAACTGTGTGCATATACAGTATACACTGATCATCCACAACATTATGACCACTGACAGGTGAAGTGAATAACATTGATCATATTGGTACTATGTGCTGTTCTGCTGGAAACCTTGGATTTTGGTATCTGTGTTGAGCAGACTTACACACCCAAACAAACATTGTCCCAGAACAAGCACACTCCCTCATGCGGAGGGGAGGTCCTCTTGTCCATGCCCAATGGTTCAGAGCACAATGGTTTGACCACATAAAGGGGACCAACACAATATTAGGCAGGTGGTCATAATGTTATGCCTGATAGGTGTATGTATAGACCAGAATTTGAAATCAAATTTTAAACTTTTACTTTGGTTATTAGAATAAAAATGACAGTCACGTGTATCTATCATTTGACAAATTTAAGCAAACGAGTTCACAAATGTATAAACATGCTACAAGTTATAATTAGCAACTCTTTCTCAATAAGGGAAATTATAGGGGATTAACAGTTTTTCTTGCAGCTATTTTATCACTGTAATTAAACACCCCCTTAGGTGAAAATCAAGTTTTTTACCTTGTTAACATCAGCATGTCCATATGGTGTTTTTTTCTTTTCTTTTTTGTTTTTGTTAAGCTGAGCAAAATAAGCAGTCAACAACAATGCAAGCGTTTCCACCTTCAGGGTTCAGTTTACAGATGTCTGAAAAACAGAGATTCAGATTTCCGGGGTTCATATATAGAAAATTTAAGGAGCCAATCCTGTCAATTTGCAGGGTTGGGCTTTTCGTGTCATTATTATTCTTCAGAATCATTTTTTAATTTGAACATGTATGGCTGAATTACTCCAAAATTAGAGCTTGCCATACTGTGTCTTTACAATGTTTAAGCAGAGTTATAGGTGAGCTGGTGTGCTTCAGCTGCAGTAAGTGAGTAGAAAGAGAGGCAGGGACTTCATAAATCTATGCCTCTGAGACGAAACAACAGTGTAGAAATGCATCTAAGCCGTTTTAGGGCAAGAAGGAACTTAAATCAAGTGTCTCACTGCTCATTGTTCATGTCAAAGCTTGAAAAACAAGAAATATTTTCTGTACATTATCATAACCTGTCACTTTTATTGAAGTGATACAGTAACAGAGTGGGGATTATTGAATACCATTTATGCGTATGTGTATGTGGACACACTTGGCTGTCCATCATTCATTGTGCCTTTTAGGGCAAATCCAGACAAACACTCAAGCATCAATATGGACCAAACATGAGTTGGGGTAAAAGCACTCAGCTGTACCAGTGGTATTTATTACTGGCACACATGATGAATGTGCTTACCGTACTCAGTCCCATTGAGATATGACAGGAAGAAAGCTGTCAGTGAATTAGCTCTTATTTTCTCCTCTCTGCCCGTATTTGTGTCTTTCTCCCTTTCTCGCCACCTCTTTCTCCCTAATTAAAAAGCCAAATCAGGAATTTAACTGCACAAACTGTGTCTGCCAGTGACATTCTCCAGCCTAATCCTCATTTTAGCCCTCTTTCCTCATCTCTCTCCCTCTCTCTCCTTTCCTGACTCCAAGTATAAAACCACACCAAAATCTTTTCTCCCCAAACACATAGATTTATTCAAATGCACCATTTGCATAATTCAGTATTTACATAATTGATTTCTAAGGAAGCGTTTCTCACCATGTGAGGTGGTGTTGGAGACCAAAAGGCCTCATCTTGTCACACACATACATGCACACACACACACACACACAGTCTTAGTGAAGTGTCACATTCACTGCCTCTGTTTTTCTGTTTTCTACTCCCACAGAGACACACACACACACACACACACACACACACTGTGTTGCCGGACAGTCGGGATTTCAAGTCTAAATCAAGCGTGAAGCATTGCCAAGCTGGTGCTTCTGGTGACCCTCATGGTACACCCAGCAAACATGATTCGGTTAAGCATAGATAATTACAATATATTGATATTCATTAAGTTGCTGTGGCTGTCATTAACTTCACTATCTTGGTAAATTATTTACACCTTTTCACCTTTGTAGATGTTTTTGGTTCTGATGATGGTGCTGAATCTCATGGTTAATCCCCGGTTTGAATTTATTTACCGTGACATAATGCCATTTATCAAAAGCTGGCTGGAAGGAGTCCACCTCCATCCTGTGTGATTAGGTGTGATATTATGAAATGGCACACATTTTCAGACAATGTCTCTTGGAAGGCATTCATAGTGTAGCTTTTGGGTGTTCACATGAAAAGTGGCATAAAAAGTAGTTGTGCCAAGAATAAATAAAAAGATGTTTAAATCTTTCCTCCTTTCTTACCTTTACACAGCTGTTCAGTCTTGGCAGGGAGCTGGTGTGAATGTCAGATTCAGATTTGTGGAAGTGACAGAAATGATTCCAACTATTTGACCATTCAGCAAGCCGGTCCAGGGTCCATATGCCTTTAGAGTGTAGAAAATAGAGGGTTGTTTTGGGTCAGCTGGTGGTTGCTATTGTTAGCATAAACTTTCAATAGTAATTTACAGACAGATATAAGTGTAGTTGCTATGGTTACCTGCAGTTCGTCCTGTTCACACACATTTTTTTGAAATGTGGATAAAATGTTTACCTGAAATACTTGTATTTTCTGCTTTATAGACACCTGCAAACCAATAGTCTGGGGTCTTCCACAATGAACTTGATTAGTATCTCATTGAAATTACATGTAATAGCTTAATTTAGATAAACATCCTGGGACTGTCCCTTAGTTTAATTGTAACACTTTCCTGGCTGTGTTTTTGCTAGCTCAGTTGATCCAGACTCTTAATGTTCACTTTGAGGCTGCTGACTGCTGGTCATCAGGGAGCTCAGAGCGGATGTACCTGAAATGCTATTGTCTGCTATGGTCCATGGACTGCACCAAACTGCTTGGGTGTGTGTTTGTCTGCATCTGTATTACAAAAAGCCCCTTCACCTCTCCTCTAAAGTCTTTCATCTATGAAAATGGGACCTCCACACTCCTGTGAGCTCTCTGTTGGGGTCCACATATACACAAACACAGTCACACTCAGGCACATTTTCAGCTTGGGCCAGCCACTGAAGAGCAGGGAGGTTAAACAGATGGCATCGGCTGTATCCGTTACACAGATTACCCAACATACGCACACACTTTTTCTATAGCAACTGGCTTTGTGAGTTCACCTCATTTAACTCAATGGTATTTTTATGAGGCGTGGCAACATTAGAGCCACCTACCGCTCTAATCTATCCCTTTGTGTTCTGTGTCTAATACCAGACTGGGAGCCCTTGGTAAGAAAGGCAAGACACAATATGGTGCCCTGCCAGTCTGTCTTAAAACTCTTTAAGTGAACATTATTTGATTTGGTGATAGTCTAACATATGCTGTCATATAATATTTTATGGCTGCATTCAGGGCTCATACATATGCAGGTTTATAAATGATCATATAAACACAGTTAGTAAGCTGCTAGTCTTCAGTTCTGGCTGGACTACTTAAGAGGTGTCGTAAAACAGGCAATAAACATAGACGCACATAAGATAACTGCCATTTAAATATTACGGTGCAAGCTAAAAATAAACACTTATACCTGTATTAAAACTACACTCTGAAATAGGTTTTATGGAAGCAGTATTTTTTACTTCAGGATACTTAATGATTTGAAAACAAAGTTACTAACAGGACTTATGCAAAGGAACAGTCTGTGACCTAGAAGTACCATCTGTCAGGGAAGTTTTGTGGTGTGTAACATCACATAAGGTATTAGCTCAGTCATGTTTCATCTGAAACTTTACAGCTTTTTAAAATAAGTAGTGATTGCATGAATTAACTCAGCAACTAATGCCAGGTATATTAACTTCTGATATATCTTCACTGTATTTTGACTTAACTTTTTATTATTTGAATTTACTGTCTATCAAGGCAGAAAATAATAGATAAAATCTTGTCCTGCATGGAAAATCATACTTACCTAAAGTAATTAAGTATGAGCAGAAAAATGAAAGAATTAACATAAAAGTACTGGTTTGGTGCCTCTGACAAATATATTATTACACTGTATGTATATGACGCCATTAGATTACTAATAGTGAAACATCAGTATGTTACTGTTGTAGCTGCAGCAGGTGGAACTAGTTTAAGCTGTTTTATATACAATTTTATATACAGGGACAGCAGATAAATCTGAGGTGTCATGAGATGATTCAAACCAACAAAGTTTAAAGTTTTTAGGACTGAGATATTGGATCATTTGAACATCTATTGAAATTAAACCATGTGGGAAGTTTAGAGGGAAAAATCAATTTTTGTTGGAGCTGTTAACAAGCCATTGACGTCTGAAATGTGAGCCCAACCGCACACTGCTTTTTGTAGGACGTTTGACACCAAAAAGGGATGGAACTGCAGGTTTAATATTTAACATTGAGTTGCAGTTTAAAAACTTTTTATCCGTTGTGTAAAATCTTGACCTTAAAAGTAACTAAAGCTGTCAAGTAAATGCTGTGGAGTATAAAGTGGATTTTAGTGGAAACCCTCAAGTAAAGTACAAGAACAATAATCCCTCATCTATTGTGGGGGTTAGATTCCAGAAGCCCCCGCGGTGGATGAAATCTGCGAAGTAGCAACCTTATATTTATTTTATTATTTATATATATTTTAAGGCTTTATAAACCCTCCCCACACTGTTATTAACCTTTCTCACACTCTTATAAACCCTTCCTATGCTCTTAAACACTTTCTACACTCTTCAACCTATTAATCAAGCTTCAACAGCCATGTCTGATAATGGAACTAACAACACAGCAATACACTTGAAACGCCCACTTCGGAAAACCTTTGCCGTATTTAAACACACCCACACCGAGGACGTCTGGCTGTCTACCGAGAAACTGATGATGATGTTACAAGTAATCCTACAGACTGTCACCAGCTCTCTGACAGTTATTTCCAGTAAACACTCACCATGTGGGACTGCAGGTTCTGGCTGGCTTTGATCACAGCCAGTCAATCAGCGACCAACTAGCTCAAGCGGAACCAGCTGTAGCTGCGTTTTCCATATTGCGTCTACTCATCTGCTATATGCTATGTATTTTATATACAATTTAAAAATCGGTGATACAGTGAGACCGCGAAAAGTGAACCGCAATATGTCGAGGGACTACTGTCCCTCAAAATTGTAGTTAAGTACAGTACTTGAGTAAAGTTGCTCGGTTACTTTCTACTGTTGGATAAAACCATCTTTTTCACTTCACTTGGCTATTTTCTCAACAAGAATCAAAGTATTTAATGAAACTGTTGTAGTTAGTGGTTCAGGACAGGGGATGTAGATGGAAAGCTGACATGCAGCTAGGATAATGTTCAGCACTCATATTCATATTCACAACAACTTAAGTTTGGATAAAAGGTTTAGGATGACCTAAGAGAAAATAATAGATGCAATTTTATGTTGTTTAATTACAAACTAGTAAGATACTTGGTCACGGAAGCCATGTTGGGACGCATTGGATACGTTATGTCCCTGTTAAAGGCTTAAATTAAATCCCACACAACATCAGACATCTGGCAAATTGCATTTTATAACTACCAAGTAGTCCTCAGCCTAACATGTGCAACCTTGATTTCTCAGTAAGAGACTGTACTAACCTTGTTCCCTCCTTGTACTGCTTTTCACTTATTCCTCCTTCTGTTATCGCTTTCTCTTTGCTGCATGTTCTCTCATTCTCCACATAATCTCCTGCTGTCCCTTTCTCATATATGTCTCCACCTCACCTCTTTTCTTCCCTTCCATAATATACTGTATAATATACTTGTCTTTTATGCTCTTTCTCTTTGTCTCTATAACTATCTCCTCCAACCGTGTGCCTTCCTTATACACTCTGCTGTCTCACTAACCCCCTGTTCCTTCTCTCTCTCCCAGCCAGCAGATTTGGATGCCTGGGTAAGCAACGCTACCATTGCTAGTGCCTCCTTTTTTAACTTTTTCTTGCTCTTCCTTTCTCTCTCTCTCACTCTCTCTCTTCTCTATTCAAATGTCATGTTTTCATTGTGCATTAAAGCGAGGCTGTGAGTGTGCTGTTGCCACCATTCCACACACCAACACTTTGGGAGGTATTCAGCTAGAAAATTACACATCATCTGTGCTGCTGGCAGAGGTGATTTTACACACAGACACACATACACACACATCCCTTAAGCATCAAACAGCCGCTGTAGAAAGAAAAAGTGCAGTGAGCACAGTACAGGGATTTGCAGATGTGCTGTTTGGGAGGTGCGTGTGTCAGTTAAATTCGGATGAGATTCGATTGGATTACAATAAATGTAATGTCAATCAATGTGAGTGCTTGTGTGTCTGCATGCCTGCATCCAGCATAGAGCACAGAAGATCAGTCAAGGAAGATGTTGTTGTTCCATCTGATCTATATCACTCTCACTAATGCACAATTTGTTTACTGTAATCAGTCATCATTACACCATGACACAGGATGTGTGTTTGTGTGCATGGTATATGTTTTTATAATACACATCGTGTATTTCAGTGCTACATAAGTCAAGGCCATTTCTGCCTTTTGCTGCTTCACCTACTGCAACCTTCATTGTTTTCATGCACCATATCTTGTTCGTACTGCTGTAGCACGACTTCACTCATTACACATATTGGATAGGAATAATGTGTGTTCATGAATGCCCTTCGTGAGCAGTAATTATAATCATTTTAAAATGCTGGCACACATTTCGAACTCTACAGATTACATGTGTGAATGTCTGAAAGAATCCAACCATCCATTGCATAACATGTTTATATAACTATCTTTCTTCAGGTGATGCACTTTTGCCAGTATATGCAATGCAGATCATGCAGGTGTTGACACTCACCTTTGATCCACTGTATAATCTCAACAACATGAGCAAACTTTTGACAGCTGCATGTGAATTTTTTTTTAATGTAACAGTTTAGTTCAGGTCCGTGAAATTCAAGTTGAAATCTCTTAATTCTAATCAGTCAGTGTTAATGCAGTATATGGGATGTGTGCTGAAAACCGATTTGATGTTAAATTTTTATGTAAAAACCTCCAAGTACCTTATTCTTATTGCTGAACATGTGATTTAGAGACATTTTTTTATTCCAGGACAACAATTTTTGCTGTGACATTGTTCAATTTATTCAATTCAGTTCCATTTACTTGTATTGTAGATTTCAGTGTTATGATTGGATGATATAAAATAAGCTGAATTAGTGATTCACAGTAATACTTAGTTATTGGCAAAGGGAAGAATCACTGAGCTTCACTGATGTACTGACAGTCAGCTGTACCCCTGCCTTGACAGCGCTTTCTTTGGTTCATACACATTTCTCTCCACTGTCGCTTTCTATCATTTGTTTTTCACCTGTGCTAGATTTCTTCATTAGTATTCTTCCGTCCCTGTTTATGATGTTATTTTATTTGATATGTATCAGAAGAAGTTTCTGCTGCATTTTATTTTTGATATTTTGATATGATACTGAGGCACTGTGTTGTCTCATACTGTTAAAACAAGGCGTTTCCATATCAAAAATTTCATAACATCTTCTAAATTCTGTCCTTAAAAGCAAATCTTTTATTTTAAAACGCCTAGTGCATGTATATGTCTGGCTTCAGGCTGAACTGGCAACTTGTTTTCACAGTGCATCTTTTTGACATCTGCTTCCTGTCTTCCTCTGCTTGCATGCTGCTACGCCTTGGCCCAACCTATGGGTCTTCCTACAGCCAATCGCCATCTTGCTGCCTGTCAAAGCTTGGCTCAGCGGGCTTCTTAAAGCCTTTCACGTCATCCTAACGCCAGCGACGCCATGTCAGCCTCTGCCACTGCTGTGCCAGTCTCATGCCACCTGAGTAGTTTTGTAAGTTTTGTTAAGTTTCGTGGACCCACCACCGTTCTGTTGTGTGTCAATTTATGGTCTAAATGTGATGTGTTTTTCTTATCATATATTTCCATCAAACATAGTATATTTATTATATCATGTTGTACCCGTAGAGTGGTGGATGGAAATACATAAGCTCCTGGAAAAATACAGCTCTGAAAAAGCTGCAATTTTACGCTATAACCACACGCTTGGGAAGGGTATAATCATATTTACCATGGTCTCCCAAAATGTCGGTTGTGTGAATCTGTTATTGAAGGAAACGTTGTTATGTTTTGTTCACTGCTGGTGAAAATATTTGTCTGATGCTGGTCCTGTAGCTTAGCTTTCTTGGTAAAAAATTGAAAACAGTAATTTACATCAGTGGTAGTTCATTAACAGGTACAGTAGCTCAGACATGTACTTACTTCGTGATTTTATAGTAGTTACAATACAGTAACTGCTGTGGGAAGCACAAGGGTCATCTGAAATGTAGAATCATTATGTACCTCTAAATATAATACTGTATCAATGAAATTAAGTAGTAATCATATTTAGGTACACAAGTATAGTGATTTGATGTGATTATTTTGTAATGTTCTTTAATAAATGTGCATGTGCCGTTACGGGTATATGTGTTAAAATTTAAAATAACACAAACTCCAACACTAAAATGCTTTTGTTTATTTATGCTTTCCATATGTTTCATTAAAAGAAACTATTCACCATCTGCCCTTCAGTGCCTACAAACCATCGCTTGTGACTTGTAACCAATATACAGATAGAGAGGTGACTGCATTAGAGCCTATCTTGTAGATTTTTAAATTCATTTGTTTTACCAGGAATCACTCAAAAATAATAAATACTGATACCGGTAATCAGCAAAAAGATGGATATCGGATCCAATAAACAGCCAGGCCTGTCATCCGTCGAATCAAAATGGTGGTTACTGTTGTGCTGGAAAATGAAGTATAGTTGACAGATACCTGCAGTCCTATTTGACTGTATATCATAGGTGAGATGTGAATTGAGATTTGTCTAAGGGGCTAAATTTTTCAGGTTAATAGACACCTGTGGTTTTTGCGACTTGAAAGCACCTTGTTTTTCACCACTCACCACTAGCTGCTATCTAACATGTGTGGCATGCTCATAAGCAAAGGAAGCAAATATGTTGTTTCGTCTTTAGCAATGATTCATTCTCTTAGGAACTCTCAGTTTAAAACTATCACATGAAATTTTATTGTTTCAGGAGTTAAACATATTTCTTTCTTCTCCTTTTTCAAGAAGCCACAATTGTCATGTGTCAGTGTAAACAATGGCTGTTCTTTATATTCTGCTGTTTTTTTTTATTTTTACAAATGCAGTGTTTTTATTAGTTTTGTTCTTTGTTGTCTCCATCTTTCTGTTCCTCAGGCCAGACAACTGGAGAGAAAAGAAAAGGAACTCGTGAGCATATCCAGTTTCTATAAAGACCAATTAGAAACCCTGGAGAAAAAGGTATGGGCCATTTTCCCATTTTATAAGCATGTTTACCATTATAAGGAAATCAGCAGAACTCATCTAAAAGTCCTTTCCTGTAAGCATATTTCACCAAATTCAGTTCATTTGTTGCGCTGCATTAATTGCTGTTCTTCAGCGTGTTTTTTGCTAAGTTGATGATCCCCAAATTTTTCGACTATGCTGCCTAATGTTATTGAAGAGCGGATCTCATGTAAAGCAATGATAATTTAAATCTTTATTCATCATTTCTTCCCACAGTGATTTTTTCTGGATGTTTAGTGAGAAAGAAACTTAGATTTAAAATTTTTGACATGTGTAACAGGAGACCTGAGTAATGAGATAAAACCCTCCTGTAGGCTTTCACCGAAAGGATGTCTTCACACATTAAGAATATCAAAACAAATCTTAAACTGGCATATTACTCACTCTCCTTGGAGATTAAAATCTTGTTGAAATACTTTCTATCTTCCCTATCTTGGAAATGTCAAGCCCACATACCGGTGTCAAAATGGAAATGAACTGAAAGTTTCTGCAGACAGATGAGAGTCACGACTTGCTGTTGATGGACCAGCACTCAAGAGAGGATTTCTCAGACAGAATCAGTTGCCTAATAAAATGTACTGTGCTTTTCTCATCACTATGTCCTTTTGCCAACATCCCTGTGGTCTTTTCACAAAATATAAAAAAATAAGAGCGGCTTGTTGGGTGCTTTTAAGAAATTATGTCCTGTGTTCCCTCAAGCTGAGCGCTAATGCGTCGTTGATATTGTGCATGCTGTAAAAGCCATAAGCACAGTGGTTTGATAAAGCCTCCTTGCATTTTACACGGTAAACTTGGGCTGATTTGTTGAAAGATTTTGTGATGAGCATGTTTGACAGTGGGTATGATTTTAGGGCAGGAAAATATCAGCTTTATGCGCTTAGTGATTTGCAGATGCTGGAAAAAAGACAAGAAGCAGGAGAGTTAAATTGCAGAGTGCAAATGTAATAAAGAAAGAAAGGATACAAACTAGATAACACAGTTGACAAGCACACTTAAAAACATGAACAAATATGTTAAGATGTAGAGGAAACAGGGCACAAATATTTTCTCTTTTGTTGAACACACTTTGACATTAACTGACAACAGAATATATAATGAAGCAATGGAAAGGTAACAGGTATATACATATACACTCTGGCTCATCCTCTGTTTCCCTCTTTAGACCCACAGCTCTCCCTCACGTCTTCAGTAGACACTCTTTAGGACTTGACTCCCTTCCCTTCCCTCCCCTCCCCTCCGTCTCTCCCTCCCTGCGGCAGGGCCCATCAGGCAGACGGGGGACCTTATCTAGTCCCTGGCACTCGCCTCCTTTAGGCTTCTGAGAAAACCTTTTACATAGCCAAGTTAAATGGAAGGGCCCCTGCATGCCGCGCAGCAAGCAGCATGTGCTGCAATGCTTGACGGAAGAGACTGATTGGCAGAAGAGTACAGGATGCTCTATCTTTCTCCGCTTACCGCAGTCCTTTTTTCTATCTTTTTTTTTCACCCCTTACTTGCTTGCAGCTGACCTGCATGTGGATGAGGCAGTGAGAAAGAGAGGGGACTGAGAGGGAGAGATAAAGAAGCTATATGGACTGTGCATTAAACAGACCGTCTATCCTCAGCCAGCATCCATCTCCTTCCTTCTCTTCCTTCATTTTCCAGTCTAGCACTGCATTCATCCAGCCCTCCTTTCATGCCCCCTCTCCATTTCCCTGCCTATCTTTATTCCTTTCACTCTCTACCTGTTGCAAATTCCAGTTGGGCTGAAATAAATGGCCACTTAAAAGTCGAATTGTGACTGACCCAGGTCTTATATATAAACACAAAACACAAGCTGAAACAGTTATATGTCTTGCTTGTGATATAAATTATGATTCAGTCATATATTTAAGAAAGTGTATATAGTTTAGCACTGACACACTGTCAAAGCCTGCTTCAGCATCAGTATTACATTTTCTTAGTAGCTTGAAAAGCAGAGATTTGAAAGTATCGAATGTCATTGTTTGAATATCAGTGCATTCTTGTATGCTGTTGATAATCTCAGAGGTTGGAGCTTTTCCATGCAACCATATTTATTTTTGTAGAGTCAAAACACATGCACAAGCAGACGGGCATGCACATGCGATTTTACTGTTTGGGTGTCTTGATGATCTGAGCGTAATATTAGGTAAGAACAGGTAGATTAGGAGGAGAATCCACTGGTAATTGGTGTGTGATCTTCCCTTGAATCAACATTTTACTTTGGCTTAGCAGCAGCCTTTTCTAATAAGCTAATAACTGTGCATGCAAGTGTGTGTGTGTAAGTGTGTGTGTATATGTATGTTTGTGTGTTGATAGTTGATTAATTGTGTGAAAACACATACAAACACCCTCTAGTGTCCAGTTTGCCTAAGGGATGAATGATGATAACAGACTATTATGTTTGTCCAAAGGCTGTGGATGCCATTTGAGTCCACTACTGACACAAATGTGAAAACAACTTGCGTGCGTGTGTGGTTATTGTAACAGGTTTGTGTGCACGCTGTCATTTCAGAAGTAATTGTCATAGAGTGGCAAATTTACTGCACAACTTTGAATTTTCCACTCTTACACACACATACATATAAAAAACCACAACACCCCATAAACATACCAGTACATCCTCTAATTCTCCTCTCTCCCAATCCTCTCCTCTCTCCCTCTCATTTATTTCTGGATGCCTCCCTAATCTCTCTGCAGTGTACAGGTGGAGTATATCTGTCTTCTTGCAACATACCCTATGACTCTGTAAACAAGTCTCAGTTTAAAATTCACCTCTTTTAATCCCTTCTTCCCCCCTTTTGTTGACTGCTCCCTTAGAAAAAAAAAATTAATCCGCCTTCGTCCAAGCGTGGAGCGTGAAACAACTCCTCCCCCAAAATCCTGACATCAGCCCATCTCAGTCCGCAGCTCCTGGAGGGTGTTCAGACAAGTGCGCTCACAAGGATCATCTGAACACAAGGATTCACCTACAAACATAGATTTAGTCACACACCTGCATGTATGCAAGCTTATACACAAGCGTAGCACACATGCGCCCACACTAATCCCCTCCATGAGCGTTTCCAACAACCCCAAAACCTCGCTTTCCCCCATTGAGGGTTATCATCCCCCCTTTCTGTCTCTCCACATTGGGCTTTTGTCCCCACGGGTGGAAATGACTGGGAAGAGCTCAGAGTGTGTATGCCAGTGATAGTGCTCCCACTTCTCCGGTGTTATGAGACCTGAGCTCAGGCTGTTGCTTGGGGCCTGTTCTGTCAGTTAGAACAAAATAACATGTGATACAGGTGAACAAAAAAACAGTCTCGCAGTCCTCATATATTTCATCTTAATAAAGCTGAACCTGATAGTCCAAACACTACCATCAGACTTCCATTTTCCTTGTTTTCCCCTTAATTCATTGTTGTATTTGGATGATCAAAGACAAGCAGGACCAGGTGCAATTTTCTTCCCATAATTATTAAATAACTGTTTCATAGATCTCCTTGAACAGAGTTGCTTGACTGTACATTTGCACATTCAATTCAGAAGAGGCTCCAAAAATGTGAGATTCCTGAGAATCTCTTAAGAGCACATGATTTACAGTGGTAAAACAGTGTTTGCAAAGCAGTGTTGTCAAAAAAGGGCAGCATTAGAACTGCTGATTGCCATTTAATTATAGGAGTTCTGGGATTTTTGTAGGCCTGCTCTGAGCACTTTATCAACTGCTACCTGATCCCTCCAAAATCTTTAAGACAGAGCAATAAGATACACCAATAGACCATCTTAGCTGCAGACATTTTGACTTGTCACAGCAGGGAGAGCACTGGTCTATTAATGGTGGCAGCATTCCACCTAGATGAGGTTCTGCATTTGTGCATGCTGGTTCACCGTTGTGGCTCACAGGGACACTTAATGAAACTGAGCCATCATTAATTCCAACTGTGCTTTCCCTACTGTTACAAGTCAAAATGTCTGCTGCGAAAAAAGGTTTAATATCAGTAAGAAGTTCACTTTACCTTGAAACCATCTGCTTGCCACTCCCCTTGCTGGTGCCCTACTCTCTATGTCCTGCATAATCAGAGGCACCCTTGGGTTTAAGCCCCTCTGCAGCCTTTTTTTTAATCTTAGTTGGAACACTGGATGTCCCACAAGGCAACCACAGACTTTCAAGTTTCTGCTCAGCTTTCCTCTGTTGAGCCTACCCACTAAGCCTTTGACCTGAGGCTAAAGGCTAAGTCACTAACATGTGGCTAACTTCTTACCACATTTTCCCAAGAAGCAAGTGAAAGTATTAACCAGCTCCCCTCCAACAAAAATGAGACTTGCTGTCTCTTTAATGTCCATGAATCTAGGGCTTGGTTTCTGAAACCATCGAATAAAGACATTAGTAGATTAAGGAGACATCTAAGTAGAGGTTCTGAGGTGTTGAACTGTCTTTCTGTTTCGAAGGTAGATGATGCTGAGGTGAAGTACACTTGACTTCTAATCTCTGGAGCTGCAGTCGTCCCCCCCCTGTCGAAATGTGGTATTTAAGCCCAGTCCATACATTGGCAATGGGGAGACTTGGCGACAACAGAAGTCTAATCCTGAGTCCTGTCCTGGATAATCCAATATAACACAGCTAGGAAGCATAACTGGTAGGGATAAAGTCTCACACCTAGGGATGTTTGGCATTTTCACATGTGAATTACTGTGACTGCCAAAACGGAACACAAACTCAGATAAGACAGGAAAGGTAAACTGTAGTTGGAAACATTTATTAGTTTCTGTTTCTAATGTACATTGCCAGCAAATGTCTGAATTGCTGTCCACGTTGCTGTCGAGATTTTTATCAGTTCTTAGAGATGTTGTGGAAATTGTCTGTTTCCCTGGTTAGAAAAGCAAACGAGTCAGTGAGAAATTTGTGGGAAGATTTTTTCAAAAGTCCTCCAATTTACTACTATGGCATTCTTGTACTCACAATGAACAGTTGAGATAAATAAATATAACTGTAGCAAAAAAACATACAGTCAGATACAATATTTATTTAGTCCAAGCAAATTTTTTCCTCATCAAAACCTGGTGCCTACACTACTCACAATTCATCTTGACCACTTCATCAAGCTAACATTGTCTGGATGGATACTTTAGACACTAATCTGAAATACCCTCCTTCACACTAGACTTATGACTTCAGTTTTACTGTCTTTTCTCTAAAGAAACGGAGAGAAAATGGTAGTGGGGCAGATTATTACATTGTAGGGAATACTTGCAGATAGGATTAAGGAAAAGATGCCTATGACATTACTTGAGTCTTCTCCACCACCAGACATTCAGATCAGGAATAGCATGTCTGCAGATCAGCTTGAAATAATGAGATATGAAAATGACTAGGGGGCACTGGAGGAGTAGAGGGCTAGGGATTGTGGGGGAGGTTTGTGTTTGATCCCATCTCTTCTCTGCTCAGTCACTTCAATTATCTTCCTCTCCTATCACCCCATCTATTGGGAATATAGGGAATAATTAAGTAAAAGCTTGAGCGCTGCGGTTATTGGTTTAAAATGGTGATTACTGCACTGTGAATGTGTATGAGAGGGTGGCGAGAGAGAGGTGCTTTGTGTTTGGGGTATTCTAGACAAACTGTATTTCATATGTTTTGACACAAGCCCTGTAAGGTGATCGCTCATCTCATTGAGCCGCTGATTTCAAATATACTTTTTGTACTGTTGCTGGAAATCTGCACCCTTACGCATTTTCTAAAACTGTTTATACTCTTGGCTACTACCTCGTCAGTGCATCACATTGTGAGCTGCTCAGACTACCATGCAGTGTAGTTAACACTGTGACCACTGATTATTCCAGTAAAGGTGTGCTGTATATGACCTTGCCCTCTAGGCACAAGCTCCATCTGTGTTGTAATTGCTATTTAAATGCCACAGTTTCTCGCATGAAATAAAACATTATGGAGTACCAACAGACCATCAACATTCAGATTTGTAAGCAGGCTGTAAAATTCAAAGGTCACTAATTTAACGAATGTGACATTTCCAGTGGTGCTTTATGCATTTTGCTTATCATTGCTGGCTTATTAGAGCTTGTGTTAAATCTAAAAAGTATCTGTAATTGTTGTATGATTATGTAGATATGCACATTTTTAAGTTCTAATTCATGTGACTTATATGAGGACTTTTATCAGAGTCCATATTGTATTTTTTATGCTTTCTGATGTAAGGTTGAATTATATGAACTCCTGAGCAGCCCACTTCATACTCAGAATATAGTGGAGTAGAACCTCTGCAGAGCTGTAAAATACTCTTGAACTGATTCTCACAAATTCTTTCTCTCTCTGTCTCTTTGCCTGCAGAACCTTGACAACTACAGGGAAACGGCTGAACAGTACAACCAGGCTGCTACTAAAGCTGAGGCTCACATCCGGTAAGTACTGTGAAATGACTTTGCAACGCAGTATTTGTGGAAAGAACCATTCAGTATACTCTGAACATTGTAACTCCTTTATTTTTGAGCCCATTTTTGACTAAATGCATACACCTGTAAATCACCTATTAGCTGAGGTTTAAATAGATTTCTTTGTCTGGGTTAACCTTACAAATTTAAATTCAAGAGAGACATTGGATGCTACACTGGAAAGAAAATATCAGCACAGAAAAACAGAGAAAAATCCGTTCAGCAGTTGTCAGAAAGCAGATGTGGTCAGAGACCAGAGTGTGAAGGCTATTTGCAACACTTGTATGCTGTTAATATGAACACCACACTTCCTGCAGCCGCTGACAGTTACAACTGTTTTCCACCTACAGTGGTGGGACAGGTTGATAAGTTACAATTATCACCTCTCATTTCATGTAGAATAGTATTTTGACAAAATTCTCAAATTAACATGTCAAGATTCACTATTTTCCTCTCTAGATAAATATGTGTCACAGACTGACTGTCAAAATACTTCATAATTGAGCGAAAATTATGTTTGGGTCGACTGAAACTCTATGTAACTGTTTCAAACAAGGTTTAACTTTGTTGTAGGATATATATTATAATTAAACAGTGTCTGGATAATGCTGGGAAAATTACTGCAATAGTTCTTTAATATATATTACTGACTGCCATTGGGTGACTTTTCGAGTACAAATACACTGTATTTTAATAGCCCTCTTATAACATTTTAACATGTTATAAGTTTTGCAAAAATTCTGAGAAACTTTCTTGTATCTTGTTTCTCCTCCATTCTTTATAGTGTTATGAAAAAGAGTTCAACCCCCTGCTGATTTCTCCTTGCATGTATTGCGTACTAAACTGTTTTGGATCTTCAGACAAAATCTAACATAAAACAAATAGAACTTTAGTAACTTATCAGGAAAGAACACATCCTCTGTGTTCAGGTTATAATATAAATTAATCAATTATTGGTAGATGAAGCTGCATTAATTTAAAACAATGTCAAACTTCTGACACCTGTGTGACAGTGATCATGAACAAATGACTGGTCGTAGGTTTGTGGCAATACCTTCGAGTTCAAAATTGTTTTGAGTGGCCTCAATCATGACGATCCGGTACAGGGCATCTCTCATACGCAATTTTTTAAAAAGCCTTCCAAATTGCACGAATAACTTGTTTCAGTTGGAATAAATATGTCAAGACTGGATCAATACCAGCTCTGTTCAATGAAATCATCACTTAAATAGAACATTTTCAGAGGCACACTCAAAAAACTTTCCAGAAAAAATGAGTAAGAAGGTGATTGAAAGTCGTCATTCTCAGAGTGGTTACAAATCTATTTTTGAGACTCTGGAACTCCACAGTGGGAGACAATATCTAAAAAAAATGGAGAAAATTCTGAACACTAGTGAACCTTCCCTGAAGTGGCCAGCCTTCTAAAATTCCTCCAAGAGCATGGCGACAGCTTATTCAGGAAGTCACAAAAGATCAGAGCCAAAAGAACCACAGTCTTCTCCTCCTCTAAATATACATTAGTACTTCACCATCTGAAAGACCCTGGTCAAAAATAGAATCAGTGGTAAAGTTGTGAAGCGAAAACTGCTGCTAACCCAGAAGAACATGAGGGCTCATCAGAATTTTGTCACAACACACCCTGATAACCCTCAGACCCTTTAAGCAGATGTTGATAATGTTGAAAGTGGAATTGTTTGGAAGACAGGGGTCCCATTACGTCTGCTACAAACCCAGAATTCCACAGAAACCACATTGTATTTACAATAAAGCATGGAGGTGGCGGTGCAATGTGATGGTGCTTTGCTGCTCCAGGGGCAGGGCAACTTGCCATAACTGAGGAAAACATCAATTCAGCTCATTTGACATAAAATTCTGAAGGCGAATGTCAGGTCATCAGTCAGTCCGTGAGTTGAAGCTCAAGTGCAACTGGGTCATGCAACAAGACAGTGACCCAGAGCATGAGAGCAGTCCACCTCTGAATGGCTCAAAAGGAATAAAATAAATGTTTTGGAGTAGCTGTGGCAGGTCCTGAAAAGACCAGATGATGCTCAGAAACCCTCCAATGTGAAAACAACAAAGCAATTCTACCAAAAAGAGATCAAATTTCACAATAGAGATGTCTGAGTCTGATCTCTGGTTATCAGAAGTGTTTGGCTGCAGTAGTTGCTGCTACAGGTGTTACAACTAGTTATTAAGTTCAGGAGGGCGACTACTGATTCACAATGATGTTTTTAGGTTTGGTTAACCTTTTTGCTTCACTAAATAGAGTTATAATTTGAAACGTATTTTGTGTTTACTCAGGTTGCCTTTGTTTTGTGTTAGATTTAGTTTAAAGGTCTGAAAATATTTTTTAAGAAACACACACACACACACACAAAGAAATCTATAGTGGCAAAGAAATGTTCTTGTTATTCCTCAGACAGACAACCTAAAATCTGTAGAGCCAGTTTGCTGGTGAAGAATTTGGATTCTCTACTATGATTGACCACTAAATGTTTATGTGGCATATTGGGAAGTGTCTATTGTAACTGACAGCATCATCCTGGCCTTGTTTTGTTTGTTTGTTTTTTTTTGTATAGTGATACGCCTCAATACTTCCAGTGGGTTTGTTGCTATTACCAGCTTAGCAGTTATGAGAATAAATGATGAGTTACTTGGTGTTTTAGCTGGCTCAGAAACACTGTGACTTTGTGAGAAGCAGAGGTTCTCCTCTGGTATAGCAGATTTCAGACCTCACCTATTTTCAAAAATGATCACAATTTTAATAATGACTGACCTACAGCCACAGTGGTGCTACTAGAGTGTGTCTGTTTTGCCTTTGTCATTCTCAGTCCTTTTTGCTATAGGCTATAGACAGAAAGTCAGTGGTTTTCGTTTTTTTTTTTCCTTCTCACATACAGCAATTATTATGGTGATACCTTGTAGTTTTTCCATCAACACATGCTTTTTTACGCTTGCTCTAATGTCTGACTGTTCACCATTTCACTAACCTTTAGTTAAAATTAGGCATCACGAAGACCTGCTGCCAACAGTGTTAAATGCAAATCTTGTTAGTTCCACATGAAACACACAAAAAATTGAATATTTTCTCCCTGCAGAACAGTAATAATGTAATACTGGGTTTATTATTGAATTCCAAGCTGCAGTTTTAACAATACCTAAATAAATAAATTATGATTGATGAAAATCTTTTTTTTTTTTTTGCTCCACTTTGCTTGCAGTGTGCGCTTTGTATCCACGTATTAAGCATGTAGTTGATTAGTCTGAGACCTTTCCGTTGGATAATGAAGGTAGAGAAAATCTGTCGCTCTAGTAATTAATGGGTTGACTAATGAAGTAGCACAGAACTTTACATTATGTTTTCAACTGAAAATGTCATGATAGACAGTAACCGTCACTGTCAGTCTACACTTTTGCTGTACCTTCTAAATTTTACAGGATTTCCATAACGTGGTATCCCCCTACCAATTACTGAAATTGTCACAGACAGGAAAAATATAAAGCATAACTGTCGTGGAAGTAAATGTATGACTCTTCTTCTTTTTCTTACTATTGTTCTTATTATTGTTCTTGTTATTGTTCTTCCTATTGTTGTTATTATTGTGAAGTCAGTAGTATAGCGTAGAAGCACACAATATAGTACCCTCCTGGAAACAGCAAAAAGAAAAAGTAGGTGCTTGTTTTTTGGGGTTTTTTTTCTGTCAGCTTTGTACTGTATGATGGGCAGTGACCTCATCCACAACACTGCCATCTTCACGCACCTGGTCCATTGAATTCAACAGCATACAATTCAAGTCCAAAATCTTGCCCAAATGATTACATTTGCAAAGATTTTTCTATTGTCCACAGCTGCATGGAAGAGGTTAGAAGATCACTTCAGCACAAGTTTGCTGAAGGAATAGCATTCAGTCCCGCCACAATATGTTGCTATTATTTTTTCAGTGCTCACACAAACTTTCACTCCTTTTTCCCCCCTTTCTATCTCCGCCACACATACAAGCCCATTTTGTATTCAGGCAGCCATGCGCTCTTCATGTTCTGTCAGCATTTGGGCAGTGTTTCATTGTGCTGTGGTCACGCTGTCATTTCACACTACACTGACCACCCAGTAATTATTCTATTTACCCACTGCTGAAAAGGGAGGGGCGCAGTGGGGGGTACAAGTTATGTAGCTACAGTATGTCTTTTTCCTCTGTCTTTGTATCTGTATCTGTCTCCAGTTCAGCAACCTCAGTCTCATTGTCTCATTTTCCTAATTCTAGAATCACTTTGCAGTCTCACTTGTTATTGCTCTGCACATTATTGTAATGTTTTCTGCCTTTATTGGCCCCAGCCTCTTTTTACTTGGCACTGCTATCCGTCTTCTTGTTCTTAGTGGGTGTCAGATAGTACAGGAAATGGACTGAACTTCGTGTCAGGTGAAAAAAAGCCCTGCACTCCCACTCGTGTTGTTTGGGTATTTTCTTCTTGCTTCTCTGGGTGGTTTTGGTTGTATTGGTTGTTAGTGTTGCACCTGACCTCAACATCTGCTCATAGGTAGATATGCATGCCAACGCATTACAGCCACAAGCCGCTTAATAGGCTTGAATGGCATGGAAATGATAAGCAATTAATAAGGAGTGCAAGGGTCTGGACTTACACCTCCTTTAGTACTCTTGTGACTATGGGGAGATCACTTTCAAGTAAACTGCTGAATAAAGAAAAGCAATGCGTAGAGATAAAGGCCAGAAGTGAATATATATTTGCAAACACAAGGCTAGGGCATCTCACTTAGTAGCAGGGAAGATGTCTTGATGTACATCCTAAATAGGTGAGTTTCTAGAGGGAGTTGACCAATGTTTAAAGAAACCGATATTGAATATTAATAATCAAGGACATTGATAACCAATAATTGAAACCAATATACATTTGCATTAAAATGAAAACCTGTAGGGAGAGACTGTGACCATGGCAGTATTAGAAAAAGGAGAGACAGCAGCAGTATAATGCAGTGTGCTATGTAGTTATGAAGTTGCGGTTATTTACCAGCACTAGTGTTTACATTTTGTAAAAGCAAGTATGGCTAGCTGGTGGACAGAGTGTACAGAAAAACGCATAATGCTTTGACCCCATTTTTGGAGGCTGAAATCAGGAACAAGCCTCCACTGGTACCACTTCCATCTAATCATTTCCTGTTTTTTATTGATAGTTACAGTAGTTCCATTTGAGCTATTTCCCATCCTTGATTGCAGGACTGGCCCCAAATAGTTTAAGTGCAAACATTTAAGCTAAAAGCTGCCTCTCATGTTTGAGGTGAGTACTTTGTTAAAAGCAGGGCATCAAGATGGAAGTGCCCTGGGATATTGCCTCTCTTTTCCGACACTGGACAGGTCACACTCTCTAAAACATTAACCCTCATGTGGAGACATAGTCAGTGGTAAAATGTTATCTAGTGTCATTTTCTACTTGCCTGGACATGAGGCATTTTAGAGGAGTTCATCCATTAGCCTCACCTTGGGGTATCTGACTACCTATATTCCCTAAAAATACCTCACTGTAGGAACTCGCAACATTGCAGCCAAGCTTACCTTAATATCTAAAAATCCATTAATCCTCTTTAAAAAAAACGTGTTACCCTCAAAGTGTTGGCAAAGACACAACCTAAGTGAACCTCAGGTGGATGTCTGTGTGAGGATTCAACATAAAGTAACTGCTGACAGTTGGTAGCTAAAAGCCTACTTTCATGTGAGTTTGTTTTATCTACTTTATTCTGAATATGTGTCTAGTTTTGTGTGTATGTGGGTAGCATGTCCAATTAGTGAAGCAGACAGGTAGCTTACTGTAAGGATCCCTGTACCCTCCAACGTAGTAGACTGCTAGTCATTACTACAGACAGGAGCTGTCTGCACTGTAGACTTACAAAGATTTATCAAGAACACAGACGGCTGCAGTCCTCTACACACTCTGCCGCTTTGGCTGCCTCTGATTGTGTATAGAGGAAACAGACACACACCCTCCAAGGTTACAGGTTCGATTAATTGATCTGCTTAGTTAGGTAAGGGTTTTGACAAGTCGAACCTAACTGCCATCATCGTTCCAACTATCAAGAAAAGGTCTTCATGGATCCACACTTTTCCTAGAAGCTTCACTCAGGATCAAAGTCAGGTTACATCAAAACTGTATTCAATCTGTTCAGGTTCTTTAAGGTCTTGGTGTTTTGCTGTAGATTTCAAACTTGTTTATGTGTAACTCTATGCATGCACTGATCTCACTTTTCCCCAAATTGAAGACCTGTAAACCACACTGCACGAAACTCAATGGGATCATTTTTATGTTTGACACAATGAGGCCAATGATTGCTATACATATAAAATCCATGTCAGTAAGCCACTATGGCTGAAAAAATATGATAGTTTAGGAACAAAGAAACTGTATTTCATTGTGAATTGGTGCAGTCTGGGATGATCAACAGCTCTGACTACATGATGGATCACAATTATTGCAAAGCAAAAATGTGTTTAGGTGGGAAAAATTACCTGTGAAGGGCCGACAAACTTGTGTTTTCTAATTGTCTATACATTTTGGATTTTTTTTGATTTTGTTTGTTTTTTGTTCATCAGATTATTTTATCTAAGTGTCCAGTTTGATTGGGACATCTAATAAGAACATACAGCATCAACCAATTATGTGGTGATACAAGTAGGGATACACCGATACCAGAAGTTGTCTGACTCCTCGTTGTGAAACTACTGATATACAGCCCCACCCGATACCACTTTATGGCAACATAATGTTGACTTCTCATTAGTTGAGCAGGTAGGCAGAGGAGTTGCAGTGTCAGCAGTTTGGGAATGTTTTAGGATAACAAAAATGAAGCAGACTGCAAGCTGTGCTCTGCTAAATTGTCAAGAGCAGCAGTGAAAAATAGCTCATTTAATAAACGCAGGTTGATAAAACATCTAAAGAACCGAGTTCAAGAAGTTTGCTAATGCAAACAGTGGGAGACGGAAACAACCAATTTCACAGCAAACACCGGAGAAGCAGAGAAAATGTCCAGAGACCGCTCACAGTCTATAAAAATACACTCTTACTCAGTAGATTTCTCTTGATGACCAGTTGTAGATTGTATGGGATTTTGTATGAGATCCCCAGCCTTCGCCACATCACAGACATTGTACTACCAAGCTGCACAACTTTGTGAAAAACACACAAACAGCCTGTTGCAGGATATTTCAGACTTCAGTTTCTCCACTTATATTTGGTCTAGCAGTGTCAGCTAATGTCTATAATCAGTTTAGCTGCACACTGGACTGAAGAGGATTTTATTCTGCAGAGAGTTGTTCTATTTACAGAGCACTTTCAGGGCTAGTGTGCAATATAACACCTCACTGTTAGAACTGTAATACTATTATTAAATGCTCATATCAGCACTGAGTATTAGCAGGTACCCAAAGGTCCATACTTGTACTTGGTCTGACAAAAAGTCGTATCAGTGCATCCCTAGATATACAGGCTAATAGGCACAAATGAAAAGGGAACAAAGGGGCTCAATACTCGACACTCCATAAGAGGCAAAACATGAGATTAATGTGCTAACAGTGTATTTTGTTGTGCAAAAATTGTGTTTCATCAGATATTAGACCACATACTGGAGCTACACCGTTCTTGTAAAGAAAAGTGAAGTTGTTTAAAGAAAAGGACAAATGGAATGACACAAAACTGGAATTGAAACTGTTGATAAAAAATGTCGGCGATGGAAGGCGATAGCGGCCCAGTATCATTCCCAACTCGATTGAGTCGTCCAAGCGCAAGTCTTCCTGATTGAAAAGTTATCAGTGTTGTGATGTCACACACAAACACACGTGCACATGTGGCTTCTTATCTTGTTCCGGCATGTCTCCTGTTTTAATGAAACACTGTCCTTATCCCTGAACCTCCCCCCACCAAATCTTCCTCTCTCTGTATTCCCACAAAGTGAGGTTGGCGGCGATCAATCAGCCAAGCTAACGGAGTGCAAAGTTTTATCCTACATTCCCATCTCCCTTCAGCATTTCATCTGTCAGTGCACGAAGATACTGGCAGAGTTCTGTCTGTCTTCAGCCCGTGACTTAAACTTGTTCCTGATTGTTTTTCCCATTTGAGATGGAGACTTTGTAAGTGTTTCAGCGGAGTTGAGCTTAAACTTTGTGACGTTTTTTAAGTGTTGTCATATTGTGTGATGTGAGCTTACTATTTAAGTGTACTGCATCGCGTAGCAAAGGTAGGATAAGTGATTAGTGTGACTGCCAGAATAATCACAGCTGCTGAATTAGGTCACACACTTTACAGGGTTTATGTACAGAATCTGCACTTTTGATTTTTTGTGATTGTAAAGATTTCTGCAAGCTATTCTATAATGTTCTGAATTTTATCCTTATGGCAGTTTCATAAAAGCTTTACAAAGCCTCTAACAATACGAGATGCATGCTCTGTCATTCCTTTTGATCTCACCCCAGCCATGACATCTTTGATCCTCTCTTCTCTTCCCTTCCACTCAGCATATTAAAAACCAAAAGTACAATGCCATGGTTGCTACTTTGAAGGAACCCAAATCCTTGTCATTACACATTAATAACCATTCGCACACCACACACACACACACAGACAACACCATCTTAGACATAGAGAATAATAAAATGCTACGCCCTTCCGATCTTTTCTTTTTCTTCTTATTGCTTTATTCCCCAATGTCATGCTTTGCAGCAGCGCAGAACTTGAGCTCTCTTCATAAAAACCACACACTGCCAAGGTGAGACAAAAAATAATGAGAAACTTTAACGATTTGTGCCTAATCTTTCTCCCTCAACTCTCCACATATTTATGCAAAACGTCACAGGCAGAAAGCAATTGGAGTGTTGTTTTGCTTCTTTCCCCCCTGTGAAAGTTAGCTATCAAACTAGCTGGGGCGGCTAATGTTTTTCTAATAAGAGCTCACCTTTAATTTCAGTCAAACGAGGCAGTTAGTGCAGATTAGCAGAGGCAATTTTCTGCTTCAGATTCCATTATTAAAACACTCCTGCTATCAGAAAGTTTCTCTTGTTGAATAGAAAAAAGAATGAGTTTTTTTTTTCTTCGAGTTTGGATTAATACCTTGAGGCTATTGTTGCTGTTATCTCCTATTCTTAGGGAGTAATTCAGAATGCCGACCAGCTGTGAAGGTGCAAAGCCAAATACAAACCAGTCGTATAATTTTAATCATGTGACTGGGACTCTCAGCAACTGATTTTAACACAGCGGCGTCATCTTCATTTTCTGTGCACCAATATAAATTCTCAAGAGCTTACAAGTCCTCTCTGTTCAGTCTCATATAGATGTAATATCCCTTTTAATCTGAATGAGAGGCATTTAGCTATAAATCCTATATCATGTATCTTAAGGCTGTTAAGTAATTTGTATGGAACTCAGTCCAACACAGCTTTCGTTAACTGGATGGCTGGAACTGTTTGTCTACTTCTATTAACATCAACTAGTAGATTATATAGACTTTTATCAGTGCCCCAACTGAATGACGGATGACCAAACATTATGCAGACGTTTTGCTAGCAGTCAACCTCCTGAGCACCAAGTGGCGTGCCACCACATGATGTGGCTGAGGTAAAATGCAGATTGTGACGGTTGCCATGGGCTACTGTTTGTCCATGCAAGCTGCAAGGGTTATTTGTCATTTAATACATCACTGTCACATTCTCTGTTTTTCTCTCTCAGGTTGCATTCACTTCTCTTTTCATGAATATTCTCTCCGCCAGTGATTTATTTAATCCTGTCGCTCTACCCTCCACTGCACACACAGCCACACACACACGCACACATACACACACACACAGCCACACACACTGATACCACACAATACACATGCCAGTGCAGAGAAATTTCTCTCACAGTCTTGTGGGTGTGCATGGTTTATCTCATGCACACACAAACACACATACGCAGTGCATTTACAAAGCACAGATCACACACACACACACACACACATTTATTATGTGTATTTGTCAAGGCAGGGACTACTGAGCTCATTCATATGTGAAGGATGCATGATTCTGTAATTGCTTTCTGGGATGGCATTGGGGCAGCTTTGTGTGTGTGCGTGTGTGTGTGTGCGTGTGTGTGTGTGTGTGTGTGTGTGTGTACACGCCTATGTATTTGCACATGGATGATTGTGTATACGAACGTCAAGTGGTCAGCTTCCTCAAATTAAAAGGCATGTCTCATCATGTCAAATCTTGATTTGACATGATGAATTATGTGCCTCCTTATCAAATTTAACACTAATTCTTCCTTCTCCCATCTCTTGCTCTTTTTCTGCAGCCTGAAAAATTAGATATTGTGAAATTCATGATACATTAATATAAAGCTGTGACGACAACTGAGACATTCTTAGATGTTTTTGCTCAGATATGCATATAAAAAAACTTTAGATGATAAACATCTACAAGATGTCTTCTTGTTTAGAACCACAGGGAGGGAGAGCAGTTCTGTCTTGCTCTTTTGTTGTTTTCTAGTTCAGTCTTGATGATGGAAATAGCTGAACAAACAACTTCGCTTCAAGACATAATAAAAGTCGTAATAAATGAGATTTGGATATTTAAATATGTAGCATGCCGTCACAAACTGCTAGATGAACACCATTTAATATGATTGAAAGCCCCAAGATAACTATTAAATGGATTTTGGGGTGACGTTATTTTGTTGTCATATTCTATTATATTGTTATTTGTTTTATTTCAGTTCCATTCCAGTGTCTGTGCTTTTCCGTGTTGCTCTGTTCCACTCTATTTTTTTCCTGTTCTGTTTAAAACAATGCAACAACAAGAGAGTCCATGAAAAGATCTTATATAAAACCAAAGTTAACACAAACAGACAGTAAGTAAGCAGCACAGCAATGCAAGCGGCGAATAGATGTGTATCATGTGTGATGTGGTGGGTGTACACCAGTGGGAGATCATTCTAGGTGGGTGTCAGTTGTTGAAAGGCAGATAGACACACAATCTAGTTTTATATTCTGAAAGGTCCAGATGAACTAGATCAGCTGACAACCCTCCAACGTCTACCAGTTTCCTGTGGAGGTTGGCCAGAACGGCCTCCAAGGCAACAGGAGGCACGTCTCCAAATGATAAGTTGTGTCTTTGTGTCTGTGTGTGTACATATCCCATATCCCAGTGCTTCCAGTTATGAGTTCTGTCACAACAGCAGGTAAATTACCACAAGCACCAGAGCACTCAAGGATTACCCTCTTGTAGGATTAGCATTCACTACCTTTATGTGTGTTTCTGCATGTGTGTTTATGCCCGTTTGTGGTTTATTTTTTGGGGTGTGGATGCGATTGTGCGCTTTTGTCTACACATGTACTGTACTGTGCGAGTCAGATAAAGAGAAAAGGGAAAGTTTGACTTTGACTCTTAAGCTGCTTTGTTGATGCATAATTCATCTCCACTGGCTGCACCTTGAAGCCTTTGAAACTATCTTAGCTTCTTCGGCTGCAACTAAAACAAACTACAAACAATCTCAAGTGTTTTTTCATTTTCTTTTGCTCATCATAAGATTTATTGACATGAGCCAGAAGCTGCATGTGCTGCTCTAAGTGGAGTTTCAACAAAGCCTAACATGGAAGAAATCACTTACAGCATCTACTACCTTGTACCTTCTCTGCTTGGTTGTGGTTATACTTTTTATTTAGACATTTGGTTAGTTAGTTTTATGATTTTTTTTTTCACCCAGTCTTTCAAAAGCTAACACAGCTTCAACTGTGTTTTTTCCATCTGTGACAGACTGAAGCTGTGGATTTTTTATTGTAGTGATTGCATATTGTTATCTTGAATTAGTGGAGCAGGAAACATATTTTACAGCTTGACAACCTTGATCTTAACTTAATACCTTGCTGCATATTCCCTGATCGAGTCACTGGGGCTTGTGCACTCTTCTTCTCATAAGGCGACATTCTATTTAACCATGAAGTCTTTGAATAAAAAGAAGCGTTTTTCATTTACTTAAACATAAGCTACACTTTTGTTTATCAAATGGTAACAATGCGAAAATGCGTACATTTCTGTTCAATAAAGTAGCAAAGACTCATTGCTATTACTGCATGTGGACCCATCATGCTTAATGTCACACATAGTCATGCTCCCAAAAGGCCCATTCTGAGACAGGAAAAACACTGAGAAATTATCACTGCACACACACAAATACATTTCTTTTAAGGACATTTTATGCAAATCCTCCCAAAAAATTCAGAGTTACAATTATTCAGTACATTGAATACTGCAAGCTCTCGTGCTAATATTGTGCTAAATAGGTTTAGACTTTCCTTGGAAGATGCCTTGTCGTATCTCCATGTTTTATAACAAGAAAATATTCCATTTGTAACTGTTTGTTAAGAAATGGAGTCAGTAACATGCTATTAAAATTATCTTAATAAAAGTTAGGAAGATGAAACATAATATATTCAAAAATCAGATTTTTACCACTTTTTCTATTTTTTAGAGATTCAGAAAATCCTTTTCTGCTTTTCCCTGCTCCTCATCATCCTGCTTTTACTGATTAGATCAGTACCCCAGCGCTGTTCCCAAGTCAAGCTACAAAACTCATCACTGCACCTGTTTAAAGTTCCGGAAAGCTGTCAGTCTGGGCTGATCCGTGTGTTTCTTCATTCTGTATTTCTAAAAGCTTCTTCAGAGCTGCTACTTTCACCTGTACTTTATTGTTTGACTAGTGAGCACAGGATTTAAATTTTGAGTTCTTATCTTTCATTAGGTGAATGAGTCAGAAGTCCACCTTTTGTTACTAATAATTTCTCCTATTTGAGTAGCATCCACTGCCCTCCCATCATTCCTTTTGTTTGGCCTGTTTAGATTTTTTTATTGTCACCAAAGCCTGCTTTCTCATTAAAATCACACTCAACTTCGGTTCAACCGCAACCATCTGGTTATTTATTTGTTGCCTCCTTTTCCCTCAGCGAGCTGCGTCGTAACAATCTGTTTCGCGGAATGTATTTTTGAAAGACAAACACAAAGTTAGGGAACAAATAGATCTCAGCATGTGACAACAAATGAACAGTGGGGAGTAATAATGAGTCGTTTTATGCTGGCATGTATGTCAATGCAGAAGGCCTGCTGGTGGTAACACCTGGAACAAGATATACAGGAGAAGCTCCTTTGAAATACAAAGAGAGAACTGTACAACATGGTGATGGTAGCCAATACGGTAACTGAAGACATTCCCATCGCACTGACTGAGCCTTCTTCCAACGTTCTGTTTCTAGGCCCCGGCAGACGGCATCTTTGTGCACTGAGCTGCAGGCCAGGGTGTTTCAATGCTACAGAGAAAACCCACAGCAGACTCTGCAGTGCTCCAGTCTGGCCAAACAGTACATGACCTGTGTTCAGCAAGCAAAGAAGGTAAGAGAGGGTTACTGTGTGTGGGTGTGGGCGCATGAGAAAATGAAGAAAATGTGTCCCTATGAGCCTGAGTGTCGTCTTGAATGTTCTATCGTTTATGTGGGCATATATAACTGTTATATGTGTGAATATTTGTGTGTGACAGATGACGTCATGCTACTTTCACTTAATTTTCTTCTATATTTTATTCTCCCCTTCACATTCCCTTTGAGTTCTTTTTTAATGCATTCAGTGTTTTTTTAAAGAAGGCAAAACATAAGAATAGCAGTGAATTAGTCAGACCTGGAAGGAGCCTGACAGTGACACTGACAGTGGAACAAAGGAGTTTAGAGACAAAGAAACCTTTCCATCCCCGTATCAAATCAGTTAACTTCTGAGAATTGTAATCTACATGTTGGTTACTTTAACGCTTCAAATAAGAAGTTAAATCAATGAGACATGCTGATTGAGCGGATTTATAAGTCACCAGGAGCGCCCTGTGTTTTGGAACTTTCTGATAGGAAGATTACACCATTATTAGTGAATTAAAATCAGCTTAGGCATTCAGCGCTTTGAAATGCATTCCGCTTTCTGCTGATGCTTTCGCAAATAGTGTTGAGACGCTACGCTTATCTACAAAGTGCTTATTTTACCCAATTTCTCCATCAAAAAACAATAATGAATGGGGCAATTTGCACATTGTTATCATGACAAAAATGCACTGATAGGGCTCCAAAGTAGATAAAAGGCAGAAAACAACAATTGGTGATTCTGGCAGTTTAAAATGTCGATAAAAGCAAGGCAAAGGCTCACAATAAAAGCAATCAGTCTTTTTAAACCGGTTCAAAAGAACCATTTGCCAATGGGATGGGGCTCTTTGGGGAATAACAGTGTGATATGTGTTTGTACATGAGTCCATTTTTTGTGAGCATGTGTTCTATAAATTCAGATTGGAAGGGTTTGTGTTTTAAAGAATAGACAGTATGGCAGAGAAAAGGCAAGCTGTTTTTCTCTGCTTTGAGGCACTTGTTTAATTCAGATTCAATCAGGCATATCTTTGACAGAGTGAGTGTGAATGAGAGTCAAAGAATAAAAAAGTGGGAGAAAACACTGAAGTGGCAGAAAGAGAGTGAGTTAAAGGTCAAATGAGTGAAAAAGAAAGCTTCCGTCTGCATGAAACACATCAACAGTACACACATCCCTCTGTGAGTGAGAGTATTGTGGGTAGTGGGGGTAAAAAACATAACAACCTTAGAACCTTCACTGTCATCGAAAGAGAAAAAATGTTAATTTTTACCCTGGTAAAAAAAGTGAATTTGACTGACATTGATAAGTGCAATCTAGGTTCTTTTCAGGCTTTAAATGTTACATTGCATTTGGAATGTCACGAGAACCTTGGCCTGGGTGATAAAATGATCATACCAGCTAGAGCCTGATTTTTTATTTATTCATTTATTTGAAAAAATGGTTTGATGGTTTCACTTAAATGCATTAAATACGAGCCATGATAAAAGATAACGAAAATGCTAAGATCAGTCCAATGAGCAAATTCCAGGCATCCCAGTGGCCTGCTCTGAGTGCTGACAGACTTTATGTTGGGATTTGCATGGAGCCCGGGGCAGGGTCTCCTTCCAGTGATGCCTAGTCCTGGCTAACCTCTCTGAACCTTCACCTTCCCCCACTGCAACAGCTTCACTGTTGTCTTCCTTCATGCGCCTCGGGGTCTTTATTTTATATGATTTGTTGATTATATTGATTGAAGCAAACCCAGGAACATTTTGTCATGATTTATTTTTCAGCTATAGTGCCCAGCCTTACGAGAACCAAAACTTCGGGACCAATTTGATAGCAGAAATTAGAAAATGTTATTATATTCATTTTCAGTGGTATTGAAGGTTCTAAACAAAATGTAGTTGTCAAAGGTAGCTTACTGGAGATGAGTTTTTTCAGTATGCTGTGAAGCAACAGGTCCACTGTGATTTGTGGGGAGTAAGAAAAAAAATAAGGCAGATGGGCACTGCAGTAGAAATGTAAAAGCAACCATATAATAGTTGATTGTGTTTTTTAGCACAATATTATTTTGTTTCCAATAACAGTAATGTCTTTTATTGCTTAGATGCTCCATCGCAATTTAATTCAAATAATAGAGTTGATTTTGAAGTACATTAATTTTACTTGTGTGTGATTTTTGTTTAGGTTTGTTTTTGGCTATGGTATTAACATTGGCATTAACTAATATAATAATAACATCATTAATATGTCTTAGAATTCCAGTTGTTTTGGTTCCATCTACCAAATTACTGTTATTGTAACACCTACTGTGCTCTGTGTAGATGTAAGAATTATTTTTCAGACCTCCTTCTGGGGAACTGCTGGACAAAATCCCGACTCCCTTGAAACTAACTTCACATGTTAAAAATCCCAGTCTGTCTACTTGAAAGTCGTATGATTTCACATGGCTGCTTTTGCTCTTTGGGAAAAAACAATTTTGATCCAAGACATTTTATCACTGACATCTTCTCTGTCTAACCTTTCTTTATGGGGATAATCTAACAGAGATAAAATCTTTCTTTTTAAGGGTGGCCTGTGCCACTCTTTTGACGATGGTTGGTTTTCAGGTTGACCTTTAAGACTTCTGAAAGGCTCTATCCCAATCTCACACTTTAAAAGACGTATAAATGTTTCTAGATTTAGGTTGTAAACGTATAAATGTAAAAGATCAGATATTTAAGTGGCTGCAAACTATCTCCATCTAATATTCTATCCTAGGTTATATCCTTTAGTACTTTATTTCTGTCTTGTCCATCAGTCTTGTGTATTAGCTGCTCATCCTTGGATCTTTCATGCTGCTGTCGCTATTGATCCATTCCTTCCGCCCCACTTCTCATATAAAAACATCTATCACTGAACACTTTGCCACATTAACCAGTGCATTTGCTCTGATCTACACTGCTGACTGTGGAGCTCGTTCACGTCTTATCTAAGTTTGGCTGTGTATGTTTACCTCATCTCAGACCCACTGCTGTGTTTGTTGAACCCACAAATTCCTAGAGAGATACTTTCTGGAGACATAAATACTGCTTATTTCGTACAGGCAACAAAACACCAATGTTACCAATTAAGTAAGTGAACTCTGACAAGCAAATCTAATATTCTTCTGTAGTTCTTCTCCAGTCTTGCTTTAAAACTTCTTACTGCAGTAATGAAACGGCATCCGTATTTTTTAACTTATCTCATATTTCGAGAAACTTCAACACCAGTGGCATGGATTTGGCAGGATCATGTATGACGCAATAAGAGTAGACTGATGGTGTCAGTGCATGCAGAGCATGCAGTAAGGAAATAGAAGTAGAAACAAAACAGATTTGATCTAGCCCAGAGGTTTTCCCCAGGGGTGCACATGAAGGTGGGTCATGAAGAGAGAGGCATGAGATAAAGATAGTGCGCAAGGTGAAAGAGACAGGTGCATCCCAGTGTTGTAAAAATAATGAGAAGGTAGTAGTTGTACTTTAGCTTATCAGCAGTGTCAGCAGTGAAACACAGCTGATGGCCCAACACCCGCAATTTGCTGCAAAAACTTGACCCTTTCTCTCAGAGTCAAAGAGTCAAAACTGCACAAGCAAGATACATATTTATCAATATCTCTGCCAATCATGACTAGATGTCTATTTATTCACTTGGCAGCTTCATAGCTTGGCAGAGCAGAGCGCTGGGGCTCGAGTTTCACTCTGAAAAGTTTTGGTATTTGCTGCAGGTGGTTTCAGGGTCAACAGGGAGCAGCATGCACTGCAGGTTTAGTCTTGAGAGAGAGTGCTGAATTGTATTTCATTATGAAATTTAATGCTTTATAGATCCCAGAGGAAAGATTTTGTTAAGGTTGAGACTGTTAATAATGAGGTGCCTGCGTGCTTATAAAATGGAGCAGAAGGTTTGATCTTTTTTGTCAAGTAGGTAATTTCATTCACCAGGCATTCGCTCATATGCAGCATGAAAATTAACAAAGTAAATGTGACGTGTTTTGGAAGGTTTTGGTTGTTGCATTCAGACAATATTTTATAATATTGTAGGAAAAAATCTGCAGCTTCATATTACATTAGATTTTTTATATAGACATTGGCATGGGCAGACATACGTGCTCTTCTTAGTTCTGTACTTTTGAAAAGACAGTTCGTGTCCTCTAAAGTAGTACTACACTGGAATACTTTTAAGATGCACTTGACAGACAGAAAGAGGTCATTTTTGTTTAAACTAACAGCAAAATAAACTGGCTGTTCATGAGCAGATAAAATAGCTAGAAAAGACATACAACATTTTGGATGCAATAATTTTTCAGCTTTGTGCGACAGTAACATAACTACTCAATAGACAGCAAAGCTTTTAGCCTGGTGAAAACCTCCCGACAGCTTAAAAGCTCTGCTCTTTTGTTATCTGTTTGTGCTTGTAAGGATTTTCTAAAGCAGATGTATTCTTCCCTGTGATTAAAGGAAGAATGCTGTATTTTTCTGACAAATTAATCTTAGTCTGCAGTTGATACTTTGCGGTTCAGACTTTTCTTGAACATAGTTATCTTTTTCTCTTGGGTCTCTTTCTGTACTCGCAGCTCGACGCCTATTGAATACCATGTGTCTGGCTTAAACTCTTTTCCTCATAGTTTGGTGGTATTTTCTGTACTTCTGTCAATTCAGCCCAGTGAGGACTGACTCATATGACTTTCCAAGAGCATTCATGTAGGCTCTGCCATATATCTGCTCCTCTCCGAGCAGACTGTCTATGTTTGTCAATCAATCTGCCAATGACAGCAGCCTGCTTATCTGTCTGTTTTCCTGCCAGAGTCTTGATCTGAACATCACTAGAATATCTATCTCACTTTTTCTGTCTCCCGCTTGAAGTCCACCCAGCTCACTATCTGCAGTGGCACAGCCTTCCTTATATGTCACTCAGAGGTTCTTTTATGTTTTATGATTCATGCATGCACACACATACTCATTTTTTCACATATCCTGCCCTCTGCCATCCATTAAAGACAGTTGGTTCAAGATATGGCCTTTCACCTCCTCTTGGCTTTCACTCCCCTGTCCCCTCTCCCGTCGGTGTCTCTGCTTGGGCCATTGTCATGCATATGGTATCTTGTGTGTGTCTTTGTGTGTGTGTGTGTGAGAAATTCAGGGTAAATGTCAGCTCGCAAAGGCCCCACGTTATCATGAAGCTCTATGGGTTTTGTCTCTTTTCAGTGTGACGATAGATACTATCTCATATATTGCTACTACTGTATACGATCATTTTCATGGGAAGTTTTTATACTCTGGGCAGCTGTGTGCTCGAAAGAGTGTGTCTGTGTGTGTGAGAGTGTAAGCCTGTGACAGAGACAGTGAGTCCACCTTTTTACCTTTTCATCATCTATTCTCTCTTTCAACATCCTTCTCAGTGAAACAAAACACAGCCATCCTCAAAGTCATATTCAAGAGCAAACGTTTGTCAAACCGGCACTTACAGTAAGTGTCACCCGTCCTCCTCCACAATACTCCAAGTCTCCAGTGCCAACCATGTGCAGAATGCTAATGCTATCGCTGTACTATTTAATATCATCAGCAGGGGCTAACAGTATCAGAGCGCCATACTTTCCACTGCATCCCACATACTTAACCCACTTGAACCCGTCGGTGTCCTGACAGTGGTATTTGTCTACTCTGATGTGTGAGTGTGTTAGTGTGTGCTGGTCCCTTAGATGCCAGCTGAAGTGCCACTCTGTTTCTGCCTTGATTGAGGCTTATGGAGCGTAGCTTTAACAAAAAAAGTATGCGCAACAGATGCTTTTGTGTATGGATGCTATTTTTAAGGTAATCCCAAAAGCTGTCTTTTTTATTGCTTTTAGAAAGCATTTGAATTTTGCATCAGTATTTCTAACAGGTAAAAAAAAATAAACATTGGAATGTGCCAGAGCAATGAAAAAATAGAAATAGCTTTTCAATGCATTTCAGCCCAGTAAACCATCACTCACTCAAATATAAATAGATCAAATCAGCACTGCTCTGACACAGTGTTTGCAGCTGTGGCTGATGTGGGCAATTACTGAGAAACCTTTTAATGAAAATAGGCTTGGAGAGAGAAATATTCTTGGACTATTTGCAGTGCTATGTATACTTCCAGTTGGCTTCAACATGTAGTTCATACCATAGTACCAGTACAATGGGTTATGATTGAGAAGGAGATGCTTTACTGAGGAGATGCTACAGATCATGTGTTTGTGTTGTCACATTTTATGCTGTCAAAGTGGGAATAATTAGACTAATGCGTTTTGAAGATTTGAAGGTTTGACTTAGGAATTTCAATTCAAAAAGGTTTTGTTTAAGGTTATGGTACACTAAAGTGATAGAACATTTACTTGATTACTTAAGTTTTGGTAATCTACCTTGGACACTGCATTTTTAAAGAATTTTTTCCACATTTTATAGATTTTTTCAAAAATTATCAAAAGAAAGATGTACTGGTCAATCAATGGAACTTTCCAGTTAGTTTTGCTATTGTGGTGGTCAACATTTATGACCATCTATGTTCTACATAGGTGAAGGAACGCCAGATGACGCATTCCAAAGTCAGCCTCCTCCCCAGGGTCTGGGGGCGACTGACGAAGGAGAAATCGCTAAAATTTGATCGAATCAGTAATTTATTAAAATATACTTAAAGAGGCGAATGGGAGAAGGGAGAGGGAGGAAGAGAGGGAAGAGGAGAATGGGAGGGGGAGGAGAAAGAGAAGGAAAAAAGACACAAAAACTTTTTGTTTACCTATTTATTTACTTATGTCTCTCTCTTATTATTATATTTCTTTATTATTATTTTTTTCCCTCCTTGTTTATTTATTTAACACACTTTTTTCTCTTATGTCATCTAGCTTAACCTATTTATACCCATTTCTCTTTCCCTTGTGCTTGCTCCGCTGGTTTTATCTCATATTCACCTTTACAACTTCACCAGCACCCCGCCACACACACTCACACATGCATACACACACACACACAGAAGCTGCAACTCAGCACTCAACATACATTTTACAGATTCACCAATGTGCCTGTATGTTTGTCTATCGTGCCAATTGTCTTTTGCACATGTCCTTTCTGTTGTCTCTGCCATTCACCTGTTGTGTGCTTGCATCACCTAATAAAAAAAAAAACATTTATGGTTGGAGGTCTGAATGCATTGTGCCTCGATAGCAGTGCTTCCATGTAATTGTGAAGCGAATTTGAAACAACCTTTTCAAATGTTGCAAAAAACACAAAGAAATTAGACTTAGATGTGTTTCCATTAAATTCAGTGGAGTGAATAAACTAGTCGATGTAGTGCCATCAGGAGATTGCAGTGTAGGCTATATTCTGAGTGGATGTAATATACGGACAAGAAGACGCCCAACACAAAGCAAGTTGTTTGCTAACTGCAAAAAAAAAACCTTGAATAATAATAAAAAGAAAGACAATAACAAAAAATCTTTGACAAAAATTTAAATTTTTGTGAATAGGTAAAACAAAAACAGCTGAAATGAGCACTTTTTTTTTTTTGTCTTTGAGTTTTACCATTTTCAATAACTTCTAATGTGAACTATCAACATGTGCATAAAATAGGTTATTGAAACATGACTAAAAATTTGGTCTTCACTCTTGGTCATGTATAAAATGTGCCTATGATCACATCTTTTTAACTTTAGAGCCTCTTGGGGCTGTACCTACAGAGGACGAAGACACAGGATTTAGAGGAAAATAATGTTGACTGTACACGTGTGTCTGTCAACATGATCAAAAATAATCAGCAGTTTGGAGTGCATGGGCTTTCAGATGGATCTTGCTGTGTTCAAGCTGCATTGTTTGTTTTTTTTCTATTATTTTCACCTCCATCAGTTATGCTACGTTAGTGTTATGTGTTGCATTCCTTTGTATGTGCCTTAGTAGTGCAGAGCCTTTCCCCTCCTCCTCCAAACATTTCTGTTGACATTTTCCACGTCAGCCACTTCTAACCACGAATTCGCTTATTTTCCAAGGAGCTGTCCATTTCTAAATGTAGTGCCAGCAGCATCTTAAGCACCTCTCAGACAACATTCAGTCGTAACAAAATGTTTAGACCTCCATCGCCCATAAAAAAGAACTGAATGGCTTTAGTAATGGCGGACTATTATGCTCTCCTATATTCCCGTCTTCCTACTACAGCAAATTCCAGCAACAAAAAAATCAAGACGTCTCATTCAGACCTGTTCAGTTTGTCCAGGTGAAGAAGTTGATTGATAGGAATTGAAGAAATTCTGCCATTTCCAGCTAAAAAAAATGAGGGATGAGTCTTTGTAGCAGGGATGAAAGAGGAAGGTGCCCGTCAATAGGAGAGTGGATGGAGACTGATGAAAGAGAAGAAAACTAGGTAGAAAGAGGCTTAGGAGTGGCTGTCAGTGAGGAAGGGTTAATAGAAAACTGTAAGAGAGAGATACAGAAGGAATGAGTGGATGATGGAAGGAATGTAGAGAGGGTGAATAAAGAGGAGAGGTTCTGTCAGTGGGAGGGATGGCAGAGAGTGTTAAAGTGGGAAGAAAGGACGAGGAGAAAGAGAGGACGGAGCTCTGTCAGTCACCACTGTGAGAGAGGAGAGACTAAGGCAAAAACATTGTTTTAGGATTGTAAAAATAAAAAGCAAATAAGGAAATAAATATAACTGTGTGTGTGTTTGTGTGCATGCGTATCAGTAGTAGCAGGTGGTGAGCCCCACTGTGAGCCTTGGCCTGCCTGCTAACTCTAATCTGATAACACAGCCACTCTATTCAGCAGCAGTCTGCTCCTGCACACACATTCACACAAATGCAAGAGTGCTTTTAAATGTGCACACATGCAATCAAACCCACCCCATCAGTTCTGTACACTGTAATATCCCCATTGTTAATATCCTTTTATAAAATACTAGCACACGCTGATTATAGCTCTTGTGTGATTGCTACGTTTACATACATCTGTGTGTGAACATTGTGTAGTCATAAACACATATTCGTGCACATATGTCTCTCTTTCCCTGCCTTCATTCTACCTCTCCTTCACATTCATCATCTAAAGGCAGCCACGTAGTGAAGGCCCAGGCCACATAAAGATTAGCTGTTCTCTCTGATGTCCCTCCCCTCCATCCTCCATCCCTCTCTCTCCCAAATCTATATAACTCTCCATCAGCATCCAGCTAAATATCTCATCCACGCCGCTACACTCCACTGGCCGCCATCACCAACATGTGATGGATTCCCTCTTGTCAGGTCCTAGCTGCCATGTATCTTACTTCATTTGGGTAAAGATAAGGAGTTGGGAGGTAAATTGTGACAAAGGAGCTTTGGTGCATGAAGACTGGGTTGTTCTTTTCCTCTGTGAATGGAACTGTCATTGTCATGTCCTACAACCCCTACCTCGTGTAGGAAATCATCAAGATGTCGCAGAAATACAAATGCTGTGTCAAATGAATGTTGGCATGACCAGTTAGGAAATATCCATTTGTGTTTTTTTTTAATGAGGGAGCTTGTTCCTTTTCTTAATGGGCTTCTAATGAAAAGACAGATTGTCCAAAAGCAGAGCCTCTTTAATGGATGCCCCCAGCAGTTGACCTTGGAGCTCTGATTATTTGCTTTAAGCAAAAATGTCTTAATGGTCAGTGTGCGTTATTGTGAGTAACAACACAAAACAAAATTCTCAGTATTCAACATGTTATATTTACTGAGAATATCACAGTGATTATACTGTTGTGGACTTTTGAGGCTTGTTTATTAAATGGCCAACTGGTTGTACGACTGTCGTGCTTGCCTTTGAGGCCAGTGTGAAAGTAATAGAAAGAAACATTACGTTTAGATTTACCTTGGACGCCACAACAGTAAGGGAATTTTCAAGAGCTCAGCGGCCACGTTGCTGTTCTTTTGAGACATAAAGCCTGTCCGTTCTTCATGTATTAATTCATTCTCCTTTGCCATATTTTTTCTTCAAAACTATGCAACTATTTTTTCAGTGGTATTTAAAATGCCACTTATTTCTGGGGGGAAAATTATGTTGTATATTATATTGTTTCCAAGTACATTTGTAGAATTATATCCAATTGAGGAATATTGTGACTTTTTACCAAATTACATCAGTGACTGTATCAAAAACATTAAATCAATACCAAGTGGGATAAACAAGTTCAGAGTCTGCACATATGAAAGGCAAAAAACGTACCTGATTTAAATTTGGTCGCCATCCCCTTCAAAGAATCACCTTGTGCAGCTATACATCGCTTCCAGCACTCCTGCTTGGAACGCTTCCTGGAAGTCCTGCTCTGTAAGTGCATCAACCACCATCTGCAACACATGCTGGATCGCCTCCACCGTGTCAGAACTCTTCAACTTGAATTTCATTTCATTTCACTTTTAGGGAATAGGAAAAAGCCACATTGAGCCAAATCTCGTGAGTCGGGTGGACTATGGTGTTGTTGCATTCAAAAATGTGCATGTTTTCAACAGGTTGTGAGCAGCCATGTTGGTATGATGATACCCAGTTTCCCTTACACAGTTCAGGTCATTTGAATGAAATATTTTCTCAGAGACACCCCAGGAAGTTACAGTAGAACTCGGCTTTGACAGTCTGACTCTAGACAATGAATTCATAGTGAACATTCCTGTGGATGTTGATAAAAAGGACAAGCATGCTCTTGATGCGATCCTTGCCTGATGCGCCTTCTTCGGTCTTGCTGTTTAGTCTCTGTGTCGTGTCCATAGACCCAACTCTTGTCACCAGTGATGATCCTGAACATGAAGGTTGTGTCTTCCTGTTGATGGAGATTCTCACAGAATTGCAGGCCCAGATGTTGATTGCTCAACACTGAGTGGAATCCTGACTCACTACTCGCACCTGTTGCATGCCCATGACTGTGCCATGCTCCATTCGTGCACGAAAGGAACAGCTTGTTGTTAATGTGCTTAAAACTAAACCTAGCTAACCAACAACTGACTATTGACCAGACAGACTGGCTGATGAGCAGTTTAAAGTGGATATAATCAGTATTTACAATAAATGTATGAAATGTTTTTGTCTCCTATTGTGAGGAACCTAACAAAAATTTATCATTTGAATCTGCAGCTCTGCTCAACTTTTATGAAACTTTCAAACAAGTTTCAGCTCATTGTTTAGCTGTCTGGTCCGTAAATTTGCTGTTTTGGCTCACTCTCACTGCTGTCATCACAAAACTCTTTGCTGCTTTCAGACAAAAAAAAACAACAGCTCTAAAACCCACAGCACCCTACCTTCTCAGGTCCAAATGACAGACTGACACAGTTAACATGTAGCTGGTGAGAATGGTGAAGCACTTAGCAGCTAAAGAGCCATTTTCCTCAGGGGTTAGTGGAGACCGAAAACAGAGCTAAAAGAGAGTGACTATTGGGCTTAGATTTGTCAGGAGGCCAAAAACAAGACTCCAAATGAATGGTAGTGTTGCTTTGTAACTGCTAGATGTGCAAATGTTTGCAAATAAATGTATCAACTTTGGGATCTCGGTTTGTGTTTTTGCCGTCCTCTAAAAAAATCAGTTGCTGCACGTTTCAGTGGTTCTGCTCATGTAACCAACCAGCTGACTAACTGACTAAGAGGCTTCCTCGATTGACTAATTGACTGTCTGGCTGCCGTGCTGACTGTGTAATCAGTGAATGACTGTGTGTTTATAAAGCAGTCATAGCCACAGTGACTGTCTGATTGACAGTCCTGCCTGGCAACTGTCTCCATTCCCTCCAGAGAGAGGCAGAGAACTGAGTGCTGTTAGCACTGAGCAGAGAAGACAGTTATTGATTTTCTACTTGTCTATTATTTTTGTTTTTCGCAGAGAAAAGACAAGCGAGTGAGATGCATGCGTGTGTGTGTGTGTGTCTCTCTCTCTTTTCATTTGCTGCAGATGTATTTGCATGTGTGTCTGCTGTGTGTGTGTTGCCCATTAGCTTATAACTGCAGAAGTGTGAACATGCCCAGCTTGTGCACACTGTTGCTTCTCTGCTGTAGCCGTCCAGAGTTGATTCCCAGCCAACGAACATAACAATCTATCTGCTGCTCACACTGCTCTCTAATTGGATGGAGACTGGCAGGTGGAAGAAAACGTGTTTGTGTGTCTTGTGGTGAACCAGTGTTTTTATGTGTAATAAATCTAATCTGACCAGACATTTTTCCACTGATAATGAAATGAAGTTGTTGGCAGCTTTGCACTTTTGCACCAACAGAGTGTAGAAATGAGTTCCAACTCATGAGAATAGATTGAGAATGCAAGAAATCACATTATGGTTTGACCTCACAGTAAAATTACTAACATTTAAGTCTTAGATGTGGTGCATATATCTGTTAAATAGCCTTAGATATGCAAAAATAAAACAGCATTCTAACCTTCATGAGGGTCGGATATCTTGTGGTGAAGTTGTATTGGAGTATTAGTTCCAGCTTGGTGTATCTTAATAAATTGGCAGCTGAGAGTATGTCTAAAATTCAGAGCAGACCTTGAGCTAGAATATTTGGCTGCCCTCCCTGTCCAAGGTGTTGTGCATAAAAAGCTTTTCCTGTCTTTAAATTATCCAAGTGTGGATGGCGGCAGTCCAAATTTGGACCTGGGGCACCAAATTGAACTGTGCGTACTGTGGGAGGTGCCAGGGGTCAGTTTGAAATTCAGGAACTACTTCATGCACTATGCATTAGGCATAATGTTCTATCACGCAGCCGTGTATGAGCGTGGCAATACCAACACCCCTGTTGCCACATACTCCCACATGCGTGTACACACACACACACACACACACTCACACACACACACAGACACACACAGAATGCATGCATAAACTCCTGCAGACATAAACAGCCATTGTCACACAAACAGTGAGTTTTCGTGCACTCATGCAGACACACACTGTCCCCCTTTATATCTCAGGACGTGAGTGGAACAGTAAAGCTAAATCCCCTTGTCACGTTTGCCGCTCATCTCCAATTCAAAGGCACAGGCTGGGATGCCCTGGGATGCACTTGGCAAGTGAACAGCTAACCTGCCCGCCAGCATATCTGCCTGCCAGCCGAGCACAGAGGTAGTTAGCATGCCAACTAGCCCACCCAGCAACCACAAGCTAATGCTTCACCAACCCTGTGTTGCCCTGTGCTCCTCCTGTGGCTGTGTGTTTGTGTTATGTGTACCGACACAAGAGTTTAGTTGTACCCTATAGTCAGCTGGGTTTCTAAAACATAATCAGCTATAAGTGTTACACTACGGCAACATAAAAAGGCAAAACTTAATAATCTTATCTCATTTTATAACCCTGCCAAGTCACTGGGGAAGTATTTGATACAAAATAAATCTGCAAGGATGAGCCCTTGTTTTATCTCATTTTAATCTGTGCAGTTTTGTTCCAAAATGAGGTATCCTTAAATAATTAGAGAGAGTATGCAAGTGGACCTTATGCTCTTTAATTTATTTGGCAGCTATGGAGTGCAGTAGCTCAACAATATTTTTCTGCTTTTATGTGGATTTTTGTGTGTGTGTGTTTGGAAATAAACTTCACCATCTGGTACTAAAAGTAAGAATCCAATAAGAAACCAATCCAAGGTGTCTACTGAGCCATCAGACCAATCTGCTTTCATCACATTTAAATGCAATTTTTTTTGTGTGTGTGTTTTCTTTTTTCACTTTGGTGGCAACAGCCGTGTGTCACACAGAAACTGTGATGCAACTGTTTGGTGTTTTAAGTGCTGCAGTTTGACTTTTAAATTCTTTGTAAATGCCCAAGGTCAGACTGAGTGTATTAATACTTTCCTCCAGAAGCAGTTGATGTGCAGCAGATACTAGAAGACACGCAAACAAGCAGTACAAAGTCATTAAAATGTAGAACAGAGCAAAGTGAGAACTACAAAGAATGCAGATAATAGTCTAGGCAGAGATGAAGCTGAGTGGAAGGGAATTTTGAAATTAGTCTGATTTATTGTCAGCAGTCCAGTGATGTCATCAGTCTTATTTAAGTATGTAATACTGGCATTACATATACAAAATATTTAAACTCTAATAAATCTCAGTCATTGTGTAGTGCACCCATTCCTCCAACCATTGCACAAGACACAGATATACACCAACACAAACCCCCTCAGCTTCTCTTCTCCACACTGCAGCCTCTGCAGAGTAGCTGCAGCTGAAGTGCCTCGTCTCAAAAGTCTAGGGTTATTTTCTTAGGCAGACAAGTTTGTTTGAATTGTTACTTAGTCTGTTGCAGTAGTTGTGGCAGCGCAGCTATTCCACAAAAAAAACTCACTCTGGTCAGGTTATGAGAGTGGCCAAAATATGTCAAGTGTAGGTCTATTGTACCAATAAACCACTTCAGACCTTCCCTGGAGCTACTATGATTCACTGGATTAGAACTGGAGTATGTGAATGTGTGTGTCTGTGTGTGTGTCTCTGTTTGTGTCTTTGTGTGTGTGCTCTTGCATGGCATCTTTGTGAGGACCACTTTGAGTTTTAGACCTTGCGAGAGAGGATGTTTTGAGAAAGTAAGGACATTTTTTGCCAATGTTGTATGTGTGTGTCTTGTCCAGTTCCTTAGCTGCTGTCTTTCTTTCCATGTGGTTTAACAACAGTCGCATCAGCTACAGGCCCAGAAACCTCCACATAGGGTTTAGCCTCTCTGTAAGAGCCACAGTAAACATATCTAACACACTATAGTTCTTCTGTGCACCTCATTATGTATGTGTCATGCATGTTTCCATCCCTGTCACTCAAAGATGTCGACCAGTTTGTTGATTAAATGCTTAAATGATTATAACTGTTGTGCTTGTTGACATCAAAAACCTTGCCATTGTAAATTATGTATGATTCTTTTTTACATGAAGAAAGTTCCTGACAAATGAGTTTTGTCTCCAGGTTAGGGGGATAATATCCAGCATTCACAGGAAGAACTGCAAAAGACATAAGCTCATACCATGCTAGTGAGTTTCTAACTTGCAGAGAAAAGCTAAAAGTTAAGTTTCAGGTAAATAGGAGGAATGCTCACCTTCCCCGTGGTGACATTTAAGTATTTAGGTGTCGTTCTTTCTTGGTATTGTGGTAACGTGCAGTGTCACTGTTTGGCTGCTGTGTTTGCATATGAGTGCCTGGATTTCCCATGGTACATCCTGATTTCTCCGAGTTTCCCCTTGAGTTCTGGTTATTTAAATTTACAATTTCACAGTTTCTCTTCTTCTCTCCCCTCCCCCTCCCTTGTCTGTCTCCTCTTTCAGAACGCTCTGACGAATCACGGCTGAGAAACCCAAAGAAAGCAGGAGCGAGTGGAGAAGAGGAGAAGAAGTGAAGAAACAGAGAGCATGTCAAATCCGTCCAGTTTTTTCCCCCTCTCTGTCCTTCTCTTATCCATCCATCCATTTATTTAGCCACTGAATAACCCCCTCCTCTTTTCCATTTGCCATCCTTCTTGGTTTTTGAGTGTATTATCTTGACTTGTCACTCCAGAGTGTACAATGTGTTGATTTATTGTCAAGTTGTGCCAGCACACCCCTGCCGTCGCTGAAATAAATCCCAGTGATCCAGTGGTGATGAGACTGCAGGTTGTGTGTCTTTGTGTATTTATGTGTATGTGTGTTAATGTGTGTATGTGTGAAGCGTGGTGGCGGATGGCTGTCTCTTGTCACGGCACGCTAATAATGCTTCCACTACTGAAAATGGGGTCGTGTGCACCCTTCTGACAATGCTGTGCAGGCCCAGGGGCTTGATTGTGTGCCGTGCTCATGGTTTCATTAAGAGAGAGAAGGGAAAGGGGAGTGAAGGAAATGAGGGATAAATGAAGTGGAGGACAGATGAATAGTGAAGTGTGCATTATTAATATGTGCGTGTATGTGTGTGTCTATTTTTATTTTTTCTCGTATACCGAACCCGTGCGTGTTGTCACATATAGGTGCTTGTGCGGATGCATGAGCAGCACACCGGACAGGGCACATATTGTCCCTGCTAGCTGTGTTTCCATGGTGACAGCAGGGGTTTGTGCTAGCAGCAAGGTGTGGAGGAACCTTCCAGATAACCCTGAAGGTCAGCACACTGAGCTACAGCTCACAGCACTACTCTGTACCTGTGTGTGTGTTTGTGTGAGTGTGTGTGTGTGTGAGAAAGTGAGAGACTCAGTCAAGATGCATTTCCACTTATATATGGACATGGTTGGCCACCCTCGGAATGACAGAGGCTTGTTATCACACGCACGCAAACACACACAGATCCACACAGCAGACACACACAGAATATTAATAGACTTATAATGTACCTGTGTGCTTGTTCCTGGACGTAAGTACGCATTTGCACAAGTGACGTTCAGTGTAGTGGAGTGTGTTTGTTAATGATAGCTGTGAGGAGTGATCTATTGATCACAGTTTGACTCCCACTTGCCACCATGGCATTGATCGTGACATAACACGCACAATGCAGCTGACCAATCCATACGATACGCACTCCGTTATAGAAATCTAGTAAAGTGAAACGGTGCGATCAATGAAATGATAAAGAAATGGATTCTGGTTTGTGTAACGTCTGTCGGTCCCGTTTTGTCTGTGCGTCAGTGAAAAGCCTCCAATTCCGGCTGCACTTCGTCACCAGGGATTAGGCAGTTCTAACCCAACAGACATGAAGCGCATATTACCTATATTAAAGTCAGCACCATATTAGAGGTTTCAGCCAGTGACTCTCATATCCCTTCTCTCTCCCTGACATTTCTTTACAAATACCAGCCTCTATTCACTCTGTTATTGCCTTCTCCCATTCAACAATTCTCTGATTAAACAAGCTCCTGAAAAGCCTGGGCACTGCTATCTGCCATTTGGCTTTTATTAGAAAACCCAACCCCTTTAATTAAATTGGTTGAATTACAGAAATATAAGGGATATTTCGGCAATATATTGGATAAGAGAGTACAATGGGTGAAAAAATGGTAGAATGGGTTTTATGAGATGTTTTGAATGTGGTTTGGCAGCGAAATGAGATAAACACAATCTTGATAGCCGGGTGATGTTTGTTTTTTTAAGGAACTGAGGTTGTTCGATCTGAATGAGTCTCGTTATCTAATATACGTCACCGCTGAAACTCATTAATATCTTTTATTTTAACCGATTTGCCTTAGAGACTGGGTTTATTTTTCACTCCCCTCATTCTCTTCCAGACACCTTCAGTGCCATGTCTTTTTTTTTTCCCGCCCTATAACTGGAAGGATGTGGGATTGAGGTTGCCGTGGTAACCAGCCCGGCTTTGATTGGGGTAGACAGCTGCATGGTGCAAGGTTAGAAGATGGCTGCTCACGCCTCACAATGTGCCACTATTGATTTCCAGTCTTTGACAATTACCAGACCCAGTTGTGTGCAGTGATTTGCAGAAAATATGCATAAAGTGGAGGGTTGTGTTCATGTGTACATTGTTTGGGGGGTGTTGTTACTGTAATGCTCACTTTGCAGCCAACATGCAGTAATTGTCTTGCTTTTCCCACCTACGTAAATGCATGTGTTTGTCTGTAAAGCCATTCTTTGAGCTGTTGCCATAGCTTTAACCTCTCAGACATCCTGTAGCTTGAGCTGGAGACAGGTTTGACAGTCAGCCACGGAGTCTAATGTTATATGTTTTAGCAGCCCGGCACTCTCTCCTTTGTTCCGTTCTTCAAGTACTGTTTGTCGGCTGTTCTTTCTCATCCAGCTGAAGGGGTGTCAGCAAATGAGAGACGGTGTCAGACTTTGACAAACTGCTGCCCTTTGTAAAGACTTAATGGGGATCAATTCAAGTAAAGTTAGACGCTTAGAATTCAGATGCAGTCAAGATGAAAACGCTCGCACACACACATCCCCACACATGTACCTACTTCTTTCTGGAGTTCACCCAGTGCTGGAGTTATTCGCCCTGCGCTTTTCTCTCTCCCTCTCTGCTTCCCTCCTCTCTTTTCTTCTCTCTTCCCTCAGCCAACTTGGCATTGTATATGTGAGAAGTCGACAGTGAGCCTAATTGGAGCGTGTGGCTCCATCAATGACAGTCACCATTCTGTTTCTGCACGCAGCACACACTCACATGGAGTCCTTTAGCTAATTGAATAGTCTTTTATTAAACTGTGTTAATGTGAACTGAAACTGGCTGCTGGTGAATTAAATTAGACCCCCCATCCCTAACTATAACCATATGCATTAACACATGCGGCTCAGTGAAGCCGTAGAACGGATGCAACCTCAGCGAGGAGGGAGGAAGAGGAGAAGAAAATGGCAAGGAAGTGAGAGGTGAGTGTTTTGTCACATTCATTGTAATGTTTGTGTTTTAGAAGATGTGTGAAAGTCGTAAACTGTATATGAAAGATGGAAAAAGCTGCCATGATGTCACCCACAGTGTCACCATTTTGGTCTTTTGAAACCAGATATGATGACCACTGGTGGATATGATTGAGAAGCCTAAAACACTACGCTCACCCAGGGTACTAACTTGTCAGTCACAAGGTGGCCACACCCCTGATTTATTTATTTATTTATTTATTTATTTAATTAATTACCCCCCCAATTCATAATTTACAAAATTAACACCATTCTGTATTTAAGGAGACTTGAATTTAGCGATTTGGACTCAAAACTCATGAGAAAAATGTTTACTGCGGTAACAAATCAGCTGGGAAGTAGGGCCTTTTTCTCATTGATTTCTATACAGTCTGACTTCTTTTTGGACCCGCTACCTGCTGGCAACTGCAAAGAATGCAGGTTTGAATGACTTTAACGTTAATTCTAAATTATGCTTTCTGCAAGGGTACGTGTGACATCAATTTTGATCAATTTTGTCATCCACTCAAGTCCACTAAGGTCCAGACTGTCAGTACTACAAGTATGCAGAAAACACGTGCCAGAAAAGCAAGTGGTTCTTAAAACAAATGTTTGGTATGAGGAGAGATTGTACTGGTGTACAATCTCAACCATCCTCACCTTTAGAAATCATCGTTAACAGAGTTGTAATTGAAGTAGTCGCTGCCAGACTTGGAAGGAGCTTTGTTTCTCCATGCTTTCCATCAGCGGAGCTCAAACACAGTAGGAAGTCCTCTTTTCTCCAGAAATCCTATGTTATGTTCACACACCTCAGGAATAATCACTGTTACGGTGCTACTGTTTCACCAGTAAGCAGCTGTTGTTCCCTCGTGTGTTTTTCTGTGTTTGACATGGGAGGAAGGCTACCGGTGCTGCCCTTCCGTAGTGTGAAGAAAGCTGCGTCCACAGTCTGCTTATTGGCCTGCACACATGGACATGGAAAGCATGGATTGGCCACTGGATGTAGGCTGCAGGTGTAAGCCTGCGTTGAGGGAGTGCATTTCACTGGACTTTCTCCTTGCCTTCTGCTATGTGTTACAGAGTCCCCTTCACTACAGGAAACAACATAAAACAACCTATAAGTGGAACATTTCCAGTTTTGCCAAGGATTTGGATTTCTTCAGGAAGGCAGCCCTGCTAGTTTTCTTTTTTCAGACAGTTAGGCATTTTAAAGAGAGAGCTCCTTTTTTCACCTTAACAGTTCCTCCAATTGATTTTGAGGGGACACTATCATTGTATCCTGGGCTTTTTACCACCCAATATAACTGTGTTGAGTTTCAAGAAATACAGACAAGCCAAGCATTTTTCTTTTTTTTAGCAAAATAATAATGAGGTGCAGCCAGACTATTCTGTGCTGCAGAATGGTCTGACTATGAGAGACTACTTCCACATTGGCTTCCCTTTTCAGGCCCATAAACCATTTCCATTTTTGTACACAGAATATTGGGAAAGCTCTATGATTTGCTGTATAATAATAAAATGATGCCACTGATAAGTCAGTCAGTGTGGATATATGTAGGTCACCCAAATCTTGCATTGGGAACTTACTAAAAAACAACAACAGAAAAACTCCTAAGCTGCCACATGTACATGTCATATCTTCTGTTTAACAGGTGTCAGTATATAAAATGAGACATTGTGATTCAATGATCACCTTGGGATTTGGTACTTGGTGTTTGGTATTTACTATCACCAGTCCTCACAGTGAAGCAGCAGGAATCAGACATACCTATAACTCTGGAGAAGACTTCGAACATGAATTTAAGGCAGGCTAAAGGTAAAGACCGGATACCTTTCTACACTTCCAGCACCTGCACCACACAAACATATCCTGGACCAGTTTGTCCACAGAGACCAGACTCCCCTATGAAATTTCTTGTAAAAATATTATAATTCCAAATAACTATTCTTTATATCATTATGCCTCCATACTAAGGTATTACTGGTCAACACTGCCCGCAAAAGTAATGAAGAACCAATGAAATTTCAGGCAACACAATTCACAACCAAGTTGGGAGAAAAGGTTGTACATATACCAAGTCAGTCAGATATGTCTGGGGAGGGGGGGTTTATAAAATCTAAAGGAAAACTTGGCTATCGAAGGAGTAAGACGGGGAAAGTGCCTATTGTCATTGTCATGCATGTTGCCTGGAAGAACAAAGAACAAAAAAAAGCATGTCTGTACTGCAAATATCTGTATGTCACATCTTATGATACATGTTTGGCCATTTATTAAATAGGAAGACTTAAGAAGGAATAAAATAGACACAGAAATGCAGTAACTTTAAATCTTAAAATACTGTTGTGTTTTCTTTTGATTGTAAGTAATAAAGGAGTCTTAGTCTGTTAATACTTGATGTTGGCTGCGCTACGAATACTGTGTCTAGTTGGCCCCTGGGGAGAACCACTTTCTGTTTCATCCAGCGTTCACAGACAGCGAGAAAGAATACAAAGGACAGTAGGGCTATTGAGACAGTGTAGAGATAACCAGAGGGTCCTGAAGCAGCAGGGGGCCTGACCCAAGTGTCTGGAGTGAAGCAGCACGTGACCGAGGGTGGAGCAGCTCAGGAACCTCATATGTGATACTGAAGGAAGAGAGGGAACAAAAAGAAAAACAGAGGGCTGAACAAATCCAATACATGAGCGAAGACAAAGAGTGAGAAAAGGAACAGGGGAAAGGGGTCAAGGTTATGGAGGACAAAGTATTTCATGTGGGAGCAGAGGACAGAAAGAGAGCTGAAGATGGCAGAAGTTATAAAAGTCGAAAAAAGAGCAGGAGTGGGTAAGATAGTCCGGTGAAGCTGGTGGAGGCAGCTTGGAAAAGATAGCTCCCTCCTTTCTGCATTATTATATTAAACTGGTGGATAAAAAGAATCCGACATCCTCTAAAGTCATTACAGCCCAGTAAGACTGGCTCAGAGGGCAGCACAGCTCCTTAACCCCTCTCAGCACATGCCTGGATGTGTGTGTGTCTATCTCGGAGGGTGATTGAACGGGAGGAAGAGTGTGCACAGGCCTGAAAAGACCGATCAGGCCTGTTTGTGTGCATGCGTGCACACACATTAACCAAACCAAAGTGGCACATCACTTAATCCTTCCCCAGTAACTAGGATAAGCCAGCAGCCTTATCTTTCCTTCTCCCCTCTCCTTCGTTCCCTCACTCTGTCTTTCCTCTGGAAACTATTGTCCCTTTTCCCATCATGCCCTCCACACTCCCCACTTTCTCTTTCAATCTTATTATTACCCTCCTCAGCCCCAGAGTTTAATGCCTCATTATTCTGTATTTAGGGCCTGGAATCTTCTCTTGCGCCAGCAGTTGGGGCTAACATGGATTCAACGTTTCTTTGCTTCTTTTATTGCCAGGCTGTGCACAGGATTTGAGAGCATCTTTCTGAGAGAGGAAGGATTTTGCCGCCATCGATAATCGTGCCACCAGCTCCTGGCAAGGTGTGATGTTGTGATATTGTGGCAGGCAGTGTCACTACAACTACCCTCAAGAATGGAGCAGCAGGTCTAAGAGCATCTGAGGTTATGTTGGGATGCAGGTGCTGTAAATGTGTGGCTTGTTTTCAAAGCATCAGACAGATTTGAAGATGTGGCCAAGTGCAATGCATATGTGGCTTCCTGAACGTCTGATTTTCTTTACTTCAGTAGGTTTATGTAGATGTGAATTTGCACTTTCAGGGATTGAACAAGTGAAACTGATCCTAACAAACATCTGTGCAGCTGAAGTCTAGATAAAGGTGGACCACACAGTTATAAGTCATAAAGCAACTGTTTTTATTGTCAGTCCCTCCCATTTACATTCCCTTACTGGTTTGTTTGTTTATTGATAAGATCCCCATTAGCGCAGCTGAGCTGTCGCTGTTCTTCCTGGGGTCCAACAAAACGATTCATAAAATACAAAAAGATACATTACAACATACAAAATACATAGTAAAATACATGTTTGGTATAAATATGTCCAACACCTCCAGCCAGAGTTCATTTCATTTCAGTGCTTTTTAGTTAATAAAAACTTGCTTCAATACTGATCAAAAACTTTTTGTTTTTTTTCCTCCAGTGTTATTATTTCTGGTAGCATGTTCCAAGCACGCATTGCTCTGTATGTGAACGTTCTCTTATTGCTTTTTGATCTTACTTTTGGTATTTTTATATATATATATATATGTATATAAAAATTCTTGCCATGGCATGTCTAGTATTATAACTGTGCTTTTCATTGCTAAATAAGAGGTTTTGGCAAAGAACTTCAGGCCACAACTGGTGTCAATACCAGTGTTCCAAATTAACAGCTGAAAATAGTATTCCCTCCTTAGAAAAATTAATCAAATAAAACACTACATACCCCCATGTGAGGAACATTTGCTAAAAAGTAGTTTCCAACTATTTTAGGATTTTTTTAGCTTTTAATAATAAGTGTGTGTGCGTGTGTGTGTGTGTGTGTGTATGTGGTGTTTGGCCCAAGACTTTTGCCTTCAGCAGTAACTAATGAGCTGACAGTGGGAGGTTGGAAACTATTCACAGATGGACTGGTGCATTGTTGGTTTTGGTCTATTTATGGTTTTTGTTGACAGTAAGAAAAACAAAGAATGTTGCCAGCCTCATTCCTTTAAGTTCAACTTTGTGTCAGACTGTCTTCAAATTTAGCAGAAAAAATGCCCTATGACTTGAAATCTAATTAACTTTGCTTGGAGACTTGCTTAAAATATATCTGAGTATGAAACTCGATATGATGACAGCAAATATATTCTTGCAGTCTTGCCTAATGAGTAATTATTAAGCAATACATACCCATGCATGGCTCCGTATAGACAACTAATATACCTTATTAACTTTCAGGGAATTCTCTTGATAATATGGGAAGAACAGAGGAATAGAAATCAGTTTTCTCTTGTTCACTGTTCATTCTCATTTATTCCTAAGTTTACCTTAAACATGCACTGAAAAGAGCATCAAAATTAGCAAGAGAGGAAGAACTGTCCTCAATTTTCTTCCAATGTGTGCAGTTGTTTCTTATAGAGATGATGTTTAAGGTTTGACAGATTTATAGCATGAGGACACGATTAGTGTGATGCACTTCGGGACTTAAGCTGCAAATCAGGGCTCTTCAAACTCCTGTGACTCAGTAAAGTTCAGAAGTGCTGAAGAATTAGAGAGACAAGACCAATGTTAATTGAACAGTTCCAGTTAGAGGGTTAAAAAGTGTTGTGATACTCTCCTCTAGAAGATAACTGCCATCCTAAAAGCAGGACTACTTATTTATATCTTAACAAACATACAGGAAACACAGTAAGTGCTGGATGGACGGTCACTTCAAAGCCAACAAGTTAGGTGTCATCCAACCACATGTAAAGATAATCTGTTTATAACTGTTGCTAATGACCTCACCTGAGCCCAGGTCGAAGAACCTGTCATCACAGTAAGTGTCATGATGTGATGAATGTTATAAATGTGGATAACGGTGCATACTTTTACACAACTTCTCCTCATAGATTCCCATAAAGTGACAAATGGGTCAGGCCAAGTGCTCCTTCTGAAACATACCATCATACCAAGAGTTTGCTGGTCAGCCAGTTACACACACTGTGCTGCTTTCCGTGCTTGTAACACATAGTTGCTCTTCCTCCTTCATACTATCTCTGTCATCCGTGCACTCACACAAACGTAGTGTCAATAATGGCAGGGTGCTGTTTGTATAATGATCCTATCTTCCAGACAGACGGGGTGCTATCGGCTTTGTCTGTCACACAAAGAGAAGAGAGGCAGTGTGAGTACAAGTGGATCACCCCTCGACACACACACACACACACCAAACCCCTCTATCACGCTTCCCTCCAATAGACTTCCTGTGTCAACAGCAGCTTTGATTAACTGGGGACAGGCACGAGCCTTTGTATCAGTTGGACAAAAGCAGCGTTACACGGTGAATATCTATTGAAGACAGCACGCTGCAAGTTGCGGCAGTAAAATTATGTTTTGCAGTCTGGCACAGTATGAAAGCTCTAACAAGGATATTTGATTTTAATACATCAAATCATTTTCAATTTTCCTTTCAACCCCACTGCTTTGTTTTTCCGCTCCTTGTTTAAGATTAATACTCTGAAAGAGAAAAGACACGTTAAAAAAACAATCCTATACTTGCCGACTCTCATCTTGTAACTTCAGCCAGAAATCTTCTGGAGCATAAATTAAACACAGCCAATTTCCTTTCCCACTGACAGTGTGATTTTACCTTAAACTTCCAATTAGCTGCCTTCACTTTAGCTATCAGTCACTCTCCAGAAAGGCTTTCTCTACCCGCCACATGATGTACATCAGCCACACTGTGATCAATTTAACTCTGATGATAGGCAGGTAGGCTGTATCCATCAAACCCGCCTAGTTATGACAGCAAAGGGAAATTAATATTTAGTTGCTTTCATGTACAGAGCCGGATGAGACGTGATGTCTGTGAGTGCACATGAGTTTGTGGATGCAATGTGTGTGTGTGTGTGTGTGTGTGTGCGCTCACACCCTGAAAACAGAAAGTGAGCGTGTGCAGAAGCAGATAAGTGACAAGGTGAGGGACCTCTCAATGAAGCCCTCTGCCGCTTTACCTCCTGGCAGGGAGTCTGCCAGGTGAGAAGCTGGCCAGTGCCAACAGGGCAACTGAATGCCAATCAGCAGTGGCCTGGAGGTCATGTGTGGCCAACTTTTGTTAGAGGAGGGGGTGATAAGCTGCAGTGGAGACTTTGTAATGTTTTAATGAGCCGTGTGTGTGTGTGTGTGTAACTGCATATTAAACTCATATTGGACCCGGCTGACAGGGTTGTGGTGTCGGCAGGAGAGGGATTGTGACACATGCTCAGGTATTAGAGGACAGAGAGAGTGTGTTGTCTGCTGAGATATCAGTGGACGCTGAGTCCCACCTATAGATGGCAGCATTACACTCAGAGTTCTTGTCTGTCCGTGTGTGTGTCACACCCGCTTCTTTTCAGCACAGAAATCACTCTCACACTCCTGGGTCTTAAAGACTGAACCTCTTTTCACTTCTTTAGGGCACAACCACAAGTTGTACACTCCAGGAGCTGTTGGAGTCTCGGCTTCCTGCCCAAGAACGTTTTAAGTACCTACACCGCAAAAATCTGAAAAAAAAAAATCTCTGATAGCCAGGCAGCAAGGGTGCCAGAAAAAAATATGTTAAAAATGGTGGAATGCTGTAACGTTCAAAAACTGTAAAAACTGCGAATATGACAGCACATATCTGTAATAATGTGTCTTAGCTGATTTACATTCAGTAAAACCATAATTTTATGGTCACACATCGTAAAAGAATAAATGAGTACTTGTAAAAATACAATTTTTTAAAGTGGACATTTTTTAAAGTGTCGGCCTTATTTATTTTTTTTTTACAGTCAACATGTATTTTTTTTTTTACTATATATAATTTCTAAAAAATAACAAACTGATTTTTCATTTTTCAATCCTTAAAATGCATCAATTTTTTCTCAACAAAAGGCAAATATCTTTTTAAAAAGATGATGATATTTTCACTGATTTAAGTACAGTAAAAGAAATAGTGTATTTTATGTTTAAACAGAGTTTTAAAAAGTTTAAATTTGAATTACTATTTATGAAAAAACACGTATTTCTGATGTGGACATTATTTAAAGTTTTGCCCTGTTTTTAAGGTTAACATATAAAACCTTTACCTGTGATTTTACTGGTGATTACCAATATTTAACAAAACCGGAAAAATCTGTAAAATATCACTAAATTGTTGAAAAAATAAGCCAAGAAATTCAGTTTAAAACGGTTATAAAATATTCATTTCTTACAGTTTGCTGTCATGGTTCTGATTGGGACACCAGGTCAGATTCTAACTTGCTTTCATTAAAAACTAATGAAAAATCTTCTCCATCAGCCTTTATTAAAGAGTGATCTAAAGCCCTTTTTTCTGAATTAGTAAATTACACGTACTTGTAAATGCACTTTTAGTTCAACACACTCAATTTTTCTGTCAGCACTGAAAATCTTCCATCCCTCCCGACCACAAACTTCCATGAAGCGTTTCTCTGCTGTCGGCACAAAAAGACACCAACGGATCTCTATCATTCACACTTTGACAGGTTAGCTGTGAATGTCCCCAGATTTATCATTGTGTGGTGAATTTAATTTCACACAAAATGTCATTAAAAGTGAGTTTGACTCCTTTCACACTTCTCTCCTTATTTCCGTAAATGTGCACATCCTCCCTCTCACTCATCCCCAAAAGTGTTAGTGGTTTCTGTCTGTTTCCTCCTGATGCTCCCAGTGGTCCTGACACATTCATCATGGCAGCAGGTGTAACATCACAAAGCTAACAAAGAAGAGATTTTTTTGAATTTTTTTAACCTATTTTCAACTGCAGTTAACAGACTAGTTTATCTAATGTAAGTTGTAAGTAAGTCAAAAGTGTCCATGTGCAACTTTGAAGTCCCCAGGATACGTAGCCGACACTAAGAATAGACTCATCAGTGAAGTTAGACACATCCAACACGTCAGCATATTCATAAAATCAGTGGTTTGCAGTGTGGGAGGAAAATGTAGAAATCCACACCAGACAAATTATTGTTGAAGTAATTATTCCAAATATTATTTTTAGGGTTTGAAACATGTCCACAGGGGATCCTCTGAAGCAGACCCCCCGCCAGCAGGTCTGCAGGACCTTCCTTTGCTTGCTCGCTTGCTGGTCCTCCACATTAAGAAAAACCCAGAGGACTGACTGATCGGAGCACACAGCAGCCCATAGCCCACATAAACTGGGTCACGCAATCTGTTGTACAGATGCCTCTACATTCTGTTTACTATCACGACCCATGAAATTGATTCTTTTTATCTGTATGTTTGTGAGCATTTTCGCAGTGTGACACAGGTTGCTCCCCCTCTTTCCCTCCATGCTCCTCACCATATAGTACCTGGTGTGTCTGCGTCGTGTGCAAGATACTCATTTCATGCTTCATTTGTCACCTCACAAGCTCCTTTAATAAACAAGACCCTTTGTTGCTGCCGTTTCTGTGACACCACCGTGTGTATGTGTGTGTGAGTGTGTGTGTGTGTGTGTGTGTTGGCTGTCAGGCGACTTGTCATCGGTGCTCGTTCAGGATTAGGTGAGGCGTCATGCTCGTCAGCGTCGCGCCTTTGTGTCTTCTGCAAGGGAAAATAATGTCAGACTCATTACCAACTTCACCATCACCTGTTTAGGGATCAGAACTTAGTAAATCAGTGAATCTGACTGCCGTGTGTAACAACAGATTTTTAAAGTTGAGAAATGGTGGATTTTATCCAACTGTAATCAAAGGAAGCAGCTGAAGTGCTGTTTTTCTGCTTGTTATCTGTCTTTCCGTGTGTCCATCGATCTGAAGAAAGAGAAGCGTTACATAAGAGCCGTTCAAGGCCAGAGTTCATCTCCCGTCTGCCCAGAATGCACCTGTGATGGGAGCGAGCAGTGGTGCCACCTGAGATGCACACAAAGGAAGGTCCGCCTTTTTCATCCAACCTCTCCTCTTCAAGCATTTTACATCTTTCAAGGAAACTCAGTCTCTTTCTCTGCATTTAAAAAAAGCACTTTAAAATTCATCTCTTTTATGACACATTCATAGTCGGCTTTGAGAAAGATGCACAAAGGAACAGTTGACGGTAATAGTAGCCTTCGTGATTTTCAGACTAATGTAGGTGTTTATCAAAATCTTCTTCACATTTGTTTCATAAACAGAAGCCGACACACCCATGACGATGAAGCAGATATCACAGTAATTCATATTATTTTGACTTTGTGCTGCACTCTCCATTAAAAAGCAGTTTCCTTGGAGCCTAACATTGAATTTTGGGTTTTATTTTTTCCACTCAGACAGCATGAAGGAGTGTTTATATGTTGTGTTATTAAAAGGGAGAGAGCTCAGACAGTGACTAATCTATTTCCTTTCACACACTGCAGCCAGTAATCACTGTTCTATGGAGCTGCTCACTCATCCATTCATAATGTTATCAAGACACATTATCTGTGTGTGTGTGTGTGTGTGTGTGTGTGTGTGTGTGTGTGTGTGTGTGTCGGTGTGCGCTCGTGTGTTCGTGCATTCGTGTGATTTTTAGGGGCTTTGAAAGCAGGTGTTTGTGAATGTTTGGGCATTTGCAAGTGTATGGATTTGACAAGTGTGTGTGCGTGTCTTTGTGTCGGAGCTCCGTCCACAGCGCGAATTCAAACGCGACACTTTTCCCCCGCAGCCTGTGGCTCGATCTCACATTGTCAACCAGTGGAGGTCATACACTAATGTGTGAACATCGGCCCCTCTGCCCGGCCCTGAAAGGAAGATGAAGTTTTTTGCTTGGACAAGGCCACAAAGCAGTTTTGTTTTGAACAGGATCTGGCTGACAGCGCTGCTACCATTTTCTATTGATAGAAAATTTTGCAGTTATTTCTACATGATAGGCAGGTATATGACTAAAAAGTTTTCTGTACACCAATCAGGCATAACATTAGAACCACCTGCCTAATATTGTGTCGGTCCCTTTATGTACTCAAAAATGCTCTGAGCCATTGGACATGGACAAGAGGACCTCTCAGGGTGTCCTATGGGGTCTGGAACCGGGACATTGGTAGTGGATCCTTTGGGTACTCTGGCTTGTGCAGTGGGGCCTCTGTCAATCAAACTTGTTCCACTGCATCCTGTTGATGCTTGATCAGAATGGGGTATAGGAAGTTTGGAGGTCAAATCAACACGTTGGGCCATTGTCATGTTCCTCAACATGTTCCTGATTGTTTGATGTTTTTTCCATGTGGTGGGGTGCATTTTCCTGCAGGGGTAGTCCAGTGACATTTGGGATTTCCATTTGCATGAGGGAGTGTGATTGTTCTGGGACAGTGTTCATTTGGGTGTCTAAGTCTCATCAACATGGATGCCAAAATCCAAGGTTTTCCATCAGAACAGCACATAGTACCAATATGACCAGTGCTATTCACTTCACCTGTCAGTGGTTTTAATGTTGTGGCTGATCAGTCTTTATTGTGAATTGACAGGGATGGATTCAGAAAGCATGTAGCCACAAGAACAAGAAGAGTGAAGCATATGTTGCTGTAAATTAAGTGCGTCGAGATGTTGTGGTCCATGTCACATGTTGTATTGTGGTTTAGATGGTTGAGAAAAGGCAAGTGATGGAGAACTTATGGAAAACATACACCTAATCTAGTGAAGTGCTGGCTTGTGCATAGATAGTGCCTTGAATGAAGACCACAGTACATGATGTAGACATATGATAAACATGTTGGAGGCTCATGAATGAGTTTTATAGAGCTCCTTCCTTCATAGAAATCACCATTTTTGCTTGTTCTCAGGTCTTTTTTCTGTCTGGCCCAAATGGTTAAAGATTATTTTTCAGTCTCTCTTTACAGTATTGAAATAAGAACATATTGCGGTGAACACATCGTGGTCAGGAAGTGATCCCCGTGGGAGTGTTAGGACCCCAACCTCCACCTTCACATGAACCCAGCTCTTTTTTTACCGCCTTCAGCCTGCTTCAACCTACACCTGTCATCACCTATTAGATATTATGGCACACAGCACCACAGGACGTATCCTCGTTCACTCTTTGACCTTTCTCTTACCAACATGTATACACATGACGCAGGACAGTCAGGAAGTCTTTCATCCTGAATTTCTTCTGGTTTTTTTTTATAAGCAGCTGCATCGATCAGATAATACACAGCAGTACTGTGGTAAAAGGGAAGCCACTGCTGATCGGCCGTTAGCCAAGATAAGCATATTAGCTGTAGTTAAGACCAGACTTTCAATTGGTGAGTTTTGAGGGCAGTTGTGCAACTAAACATTATAAATCTTTAACGTCAAAATGATAGTTCAGATTATTTGTTCTATCAGATTCCAAACAAATTACACTGATGTAGAAAAGAGAAAAGAAGCTGATACCGTAACACTTGATATTACAGGATTTATACATCTACTGTATATAAAGATAGAAAAAACCCTCTGGTACGTTACCAAAAGAGTTTCTGAACAGCAGTTCTGAAGCTCAGTGTGATTTTAGCATTGTCTGACTTCTCCTAACTCCTGGCTAATCCAAAAAATTAGCAATGAGATGGAGCTGAGGCCGACTATGCGAACATCTCTTGGCCATGGACTCTTCTGTGACACTCAGCTGCTTCTCAAAGTGTCAACTCCCTTAGTTATGCGTACGTTTGAGCCCTAATAAAAATAACAATGGTAAACTGTAAAAGGATTCACCCCCAAACAAGTGTCATAAACTGGGAAATTAGCTTTAGAGACCAACACTGTTTTTTGTACCAAGCTATAAACATGTTTATGTCTTCTGTAAATTTGGATATTTTAATGTCAAGGACTGTTGGGATTGACCTGTCCAGGGTGTCCCCTGCCTTCGCCCGAGTTGGCTGCAGAGGATGAAGCGGTGTATAGATATTAGATGGATGGATGGATGGATGGATGGATGGATGGATGGACTGTTGGGATTGACTCACTTTCGGAGCCAGCCTCAAGTAGTCATTCGACGAATTTCAGTTTTTGGTACTTCTGCGTTCTTTTTTCTGCCCCGGAGGTTGCTGCTTGTTCTTACAGTGTAATTTGTTTGCTTTAAGCAGGCAGCAGTAGATCAACTAGCAGGTTCCTGGTTCTTGTAGACACAGTGGAAGAAGACAAGGTCATCATTTTGGAAACATGACCGATATAATATTTGATATCTTCTTTGATTGAATGTTTTAAATGGAGAGTTTGTGTTTCTAATCTAATGTACTTTTTGTCAAATTGTCTGCTGGTTATCTGTTCTTTGTATGTGCTGAAAAAAAATAACTCTGACTCTGTAAATGGGGATAAATGTCTTCCCTCTCTTGAAGATTGTACTTTGTCCTCTCTGTTCTCTCTTTTCCTACAGGTCTTTTAGGTTTTTCTGGCTCTGAAGATGTACGTTTTTGATCTGCGGTCCACTTATCCTGCTGATTGGGCCACTGTTTATGTTTTCTTGTTTGTTGTCAGTTTTGTCTCTGCTGTCTTTTTCTGTCTCCCTTTCATCCTCACCCTGGCCAGTCGAGGCAGACGGCTGCCCTGACTGAACCTGGTTCTGCTGGAGGTCTCTTCCTGCTGCAAGTGAGTTATTCATCTCCACTGCTGCTAATAAAATACAATAAAATAATAATTAAATATTTTAAAAACAAAATGGAACAAAATGAAAACAAAACTTGCTCACAGTGGATCCAGGGAATTTTGGGATTTTGGGTTTCCATGTATGTTTTGTCGGATTAAAACTAAAGCTCTAAATTAGTTGGGATAATCTCCATAATTAATCATGCTGTAGGGTCTTAGCCTTAATATTTATATAAGTTAAGTTTAGTCATTTATAATGCTGTTGGGTCTTAGTTATATTATTACATTTGGTTATTCTCCATAATTCATAACACTTTGGGCTCTCAGCCTTAATATATATTGTAGTCATTTAAAGTAGTACTTTATATCATTTTTGTAGGGTTTTAATCCCTGATATGTAAGTTAACCAGGTAAAATCACACCATAAATAGCACTGTAGGGTCGTAACCCCAATATTTTAACTTTGATGAGTTTCGCAACACCAGTCATAATCTTTTTTTGTTTGTTTTTTGTCTTATATGTGACATAACAGTACAGACAGTAAAGAGGATTGCTGATTAAACTGAACTGGGAACACTGTGGTTACATAGTACTTCATAACGCACCAAACAAAGAGGGCTCACCAAAGTATAGCATAACATTAGATTAACTGAAGAAGTGACTTGTGGTTGCAGATGCAGCACAAATTACTGATGCATGTATCAAATTTTACGCGCCACCGTGTATAATAGCCAAATTATGTAGGAGACAGCTTCGATCAGAAATAGGCATTTTGGGAGATAAAACATATTTGAAATGGAGGGTTACGGCAGCAGGCAGGTCTGAGGTGAGGTGGAGAAACATTTCAGTGACTTAGTGAGTCATGAGGCTCTGGTTCTTCTGCAGCTCCTCTCTGTACATTGGAAAGCAGCCTGTGTGCCTTGACTCATTCCCTTCTCCCCGGGGAGTCCTCTCTGTCAGACTGCTGGGGAAATTGACCTGTGAGTAAAGCGAGCATTTTGGGGAATGGTTATTTATTGAACTGGTGGAGAGAAGACTTGATGATTCACTGACAGGTTTGCGCGCACACACCCACAGATGCAGACACACAAACACAAATGTTTTCATTGCACTCTGAGGGAACTTTTATGAAAAGTACCAAGCAACCAGATCTAGCAGGGAATTTTTGATTTTCCCCCCATTTTCATCCCACTCTTTTTCTCTGACTCACAATAGAGCTTTCTGTAGAGACAATATGATCGGGTTTAGTCAGTAGAAATGTTTCTCACGTCTGTGTAATATGATTTTATCACCCCTTCCTTGATTTAACTTAATTTTGTTGTCAGACGACCACTGTATTGCCTTTTCAGGAGTTAAGAAATACATTATTTGAGGTTATCTAGTGGGATTTGGAGGCTTTGAAAGGGATGAAAAATGTTTCCAAGCAAGAGAAAACCAAGTATTTTAGTTTCATACTCAAATTCTAAATTGTTGGCCACATTTCTAAATGTTCAGGGAATGTTGAAGTGTTTGTCATGTTGAAATACTGATCTTTCAACAGACATAAAAACAAACTTTCAACTTTTCAGCCATCATCAGTAATTTTTCAAAAGAGTAGATTATGTTGGAGCTCTGTTTATGGTACTTCATTCTCCATGTTGCTCTGTTTTTAGTCTCAATAAGTGAAATATTTGTCTCTTGAACTGCCAAAAAGCCAATATGTTCATATGTCACAATTTCTGTTTGAGCCCTGTTTTGTTTCCACTTCTTCTCACTCTGACTCAATATCATCCTGATGTAAGGAAGAAAATGTTGTGGCTTGTTTGTATCTCTTTGAATCAATCACAGTTGTCGTGGGTGGAGCTATGTGAAGGATGCAGCTTTGAAAACAGTGATGGATGGAATTGTGGTGGTGAAACATTTGCATATAAGGAGACGACACTGTCATAAAAATGGATAAGCCGCTGAAAAAAACTCTCAGGGATGTCTTACTGCATGATCCAATCCAGAAGTTTAAATTTTTAGTGTGGTAGGTTTCTGCCTGGAGGTTGTTGCTGTTGATTCACGTGGTGAAGTGGATTTTAAAAATGCTAACATGCAGATAGCAGACAGAGAGGAAAAAGCTGGCCGACGTGAGAAACCATTTGCAGACTTCCACCTGCAGCTTTCATCCAGTGAGTCAGACAACCAATTCCCCAATCAGCCCTGGTGTATTTATACCTGCCATCTTTTGGTTGCCGTTGTTGTTCTTGTCGACAGATTCTGTTCCTGTTTTCCACCAAACTGCTTGTAAGCTCTAAATTGCTCTTTAAAAAAAAACCTCAACTGTTACTCTGAGCCTCGTCGTGTCTGCATTTGGGTCCTCCTTCCTGCTCTTATTGTACAAAACATGACATTACCAACTAGTAACTAACATTTGGTGTTATGTCCAAAAATTACAAAATTACACCAAATTACATGATGAGAAAAGTGACTGACAGATACACATAACATATCCTTTGACATTGTTGCCACCATTCACCAATATTTGATACTAATAAAATGTATAGAGGTTTTTCCGGGGCCGCTGTGTAACTCACTGAGCTAAGGTGAAACCACATGGGCTTAGTCCCTTAGCAGTGGTCGTGAGTTTGAGTCCGGTTCAACACCATTTGCTGCATGTCACTCTCCTGTCTTCCCCACTTTTACTCTGCCTCTCTCCAATAAAATGGAAACTCCCCCCACCCCCACTCCCCCCCAAAAAAACCTCCCAAGGAGGTGGTATAATCATAATTCGTGTCAAGCGTGGAACCATTTTTCTTTTTAGTTTAGTTTCTTAAGTTTTGTTTTTAGCTTGCTGTTTGGTTACGTTTAAGCACAAAACTTCTCATTAAAGGTTGCAAAAAGGACCTCAGTTTGGGTTAACATACGTACTTTTACAGCATTAACCTCATATTCCAAGGCAAACTTTTCAGCATCTAAAAACAGTGACGATATTTGCAGAAATCATTTGGCTATGGCCTCATGGCACCTATTTCTGATATTTGTAGTTTTGTATAGGTCTGTCCTATAAACACAAACCCTCTATGTTTAAAAAATTACTCTAAAGGATAACCAGCGCATGTAATTTGTATGATTTTCTCTGTAGGTTAGTCTCTTTGAGGACATAGTCATTTGACTGAAAAATATTAATTAGTGCGAAAATATCCATGAACATTAGAGTTGTGTTTTTGAGTTGTTATTTTTTCAATAATCACATGAAAAGAGACATCTCTAGGTGGCAAAAAGCTTCAAAACTTATCTCTTGATCCTTGCACAACCAGCACAACTGAACTGAACAAAGAAAGACTGAGATGCCTGGAGAGCATCTCATGAAACCTTTCTTTGAGAAGCACACAAATGCACCGCACCCAGGCCAGCAGCCCAGCTGATCTGATGCTTAGCGACGTGACCTTCACGTCTTGCCCAGCACCACGGAAAGCCCCTCGGGTGCCCCCCCCCCTGTCTGTCTCCCTCACCTCCCCCCACCACGCCGCCTGTTCGGGGCTCTCCCTGCCCTGGTCTGGTACCTACTGTCACTTGCTATTCACAGACGATAGATAGGCACAGCAACCAACACACAGGTGCAGCCGAGCATGATTAAGACACACACAGACTCGTATACACACACTGAGGCAGGCGCACAAATGACAAATAGGGACAACACAGGTTTAGAGAGGGAATATCTAGGACAGAAGGGCTGGAGGAGGGTGTGGACGAATGTGTTATTAGTTTACTGGTGTTTGCAGTGTGACGAATGTGAGTCACTGAAAGATACAGTGTGGTTCAAAGTGCTGCAGAATTTTGAAATCGTTGTGACTGTGTGGCGATTTGTATTTCGTGATTATCTATTCTCCTAAAATGCACTGTCGCCACTGTGATGTAAATCAACAGGACATGAGTTGAAAATACCTGCCGCACCCTGCTTTAAGGAGGGGGTCATAGTCATTGTGTGTGTGTGAGGGAGGGGTGACTCAAGCCCCTAGTTGTCCCAACATGAACTGGTCACTTACCATCCTGGAGACATGCTCACTCTGACAGCCGACATTATAATTAATGAGGTGGATGTGAGTCTCCTCCACACACCCACCCCATATCTAACCTTTTGGTGTTCATCGACACAGCGGAGAGAATTTTTACTCCCTTTATTTAACGGCTTATAGCTACAAAGACAGCCTCGCAGCTTTCCTGTTTTACTCCTGCAGATTGTTTTCTTCACCAGGGAAGTAACATAATTTCATTTCGCCACTTTGGTCCACACTAAAATATTTTAAAGAATATTAAATGGACTTTCATTAAATCTTGTTCACTCATTTGTGGTTCTCAAACAGTCTATTTTCTAGTGACACTACAAGGAACATACTCATGGTTTAACTACTGCATGGTGGAAGAAGAACGTGGAGATTTAGAATGACTTGCAGCAATTTTGGTTTTCCCTTAACCAGTAGGGGGTTACCACTTCAACCAGTAACTGTCATGAGTCTCTGGCTACCACTAAGAGAAGAAACATCATTTTTCATAACGGAAAAGCCTGTTTCCGAAAAAAGAGAAGCGCACCAGAATGATGCTTGTTTTCTTCAATATTCACAGGGTTGTGCTCAAGAAATTGGCCCCCAGGGTCAACTGTGACATGATAACATGTGAATGCCCCAATCCTCCGTGTGTCTGTGACAGTTCTCCGGCTATATTACACAATCATCATACCCCGCCCACTCTACCGACCAGGTTTGACTGCAGCGTCAAGCGAAATTCAAGTTGAAGGGTGGCCGTTTTGACACAGTTTACGAGAATCAGCGCCCATCACAGTTGGTGCTTGACATGCTTGCATAACGGGACTTCCGGGGGGCGTTATAAACACTGCACAAGCGCCGCAAGCGTTGTGTCACTACACGAGGAGGATTCTTCGATGTGTATGGTAACCAATTTGAAATCAGGTAAATAAAAAAAAGGCATCAGAAGCTAGTATTGCCCCTGAAGCAGATACAACTTCTTGCAACTGTTTATGTGTAAATACACATAAATCACTGTTATTGGCTTATTTGAGATATTTAAGGGTTTTCATGAATGCACTGATAGTTTTTGCCCGTAAGTTTTATTGAAATATTTATCCTTGTTGTCTTAGTGTTACACAGTGCCTTGCATCTTTATTCCTTCCTTCCACATTAAGTTTCATGTTGACCCAGGTCCTTGCAGGTACATTGCTTTACAGTAAAAGTCCTTTATTTATTGTCAATCTAACAAAAGTATGGAGACATTTTACTGTGAAGTGATTGTAGGCACAAGACATATACAAATGTGTTCAAATTATCTCAGAATACTAACAGACACCATGCTGTTGCTTTTTGAAAACATCAAATGTATGCCAAAAAGGTCTAGAAATAATCAAAAATTCTGATGATCCAGGATAAGTGGATCATCAGATGTAGAATTTCAGCAGTATGGAAAAACAAGCAGCACGTCACCATAGACGAGAAAAAACCAACATCTAGAAACAATCTCAGAACATTTTTGCTTGTTTGGTTCTGTACTTATTTTTCTTTCCCCTTCGCCATCTGTGTTTCTTTTGCTGGCACTGTATGAAAAATTGGAATGTTGCAATGCAGAAAACAGAGGAAGCCTGTGTTTCAGAGGGACGTGTTTGTGTGGAGTGGCTTCTCGGGGCGTGTATGTTTGAAATAGGAAAATGCACTTTGGTTCACAAGCTTCTTACACATCTGTCTGGGGGAAAGTCCAGGTCAGATTCACAGAGATTCTCTCTGTTTTTCCTTTAGGGTTATAAAAAGTTGTTTGCATCAGTGTCTGTCTTCCCTCTGAGGTTTTAATTTGCTAAATCCCATGTCCAGAGCAATGTAATTGCTCCACTGCTGTAGTTTTTCCCCCTTTTGCAGTGAGAATGAGGCACAGTGTGAGCAAATTCCTTGGGTTTGTGCCTTGCTGGACTAGATGCTTGGATAACTCGATAACGTCTGCACTATGAATAGCCATCTTCAAACTGACCTCAAACAACCCAGCACATTATGGTGCCTTCACACATGCTCCCATGTACACAGAATTGAACTGAAAACATTCAGAAAACATGGTCCAGTTCTTCCGGACTCAGAAGTGTTAGACATTGCCAATAGGCTCAAGAAAATGGCTGTGTGTGTGTGTGTGTGTGTGTGTGTGTGTGTGTGTCTGTGTGTCTGTGTGTATCTGTGCGTGTGCATGTGTGTGTGCGTCAGTACATCTGTGTGTGTGGGTGTTTTTGTAGGAGACACATGTGACTGGAATATGTACTGTGAGCAAGTATGTAAGCGCAGAAGTATGTTTAAAAGAAAATACTGGGTTTTTTTTCTTTTGATTCAACCTTTGGCTTATTTTACACGGACATCTGGCCAGTTATAGTAACACTTTATCCTCCAGCTTCATGGAACATGTTGGAAAGTGCAAGAACAGAGTCTAGCAGGGCAGGGAAAAACTAGGCTGATCAAACAGGTTTTAAAACAGTTTTACCAAATGTCAGAAATGACAAACATTAATCGTTAACATCATGCAACGAGGCCTTGTAGCCAATATTTGGAGGTGTTTTTCATAATATGGTTAAAGTGAGGGTTTGTTTAGAATCTATGACTGATTGATTGTCTAGCAGCAAGAGTTCACTGCTAGTATCTAAACATTATGTTCACACTGGGAATGATTTACAACAAGTTCAAAGCTAACACTCAGTGCTAATAAATAGTCCTTTATATGGAAAGACTGAAACTCCATTTACACACTAATAACATGTTGTTATATTTGGATAATGATGTGATTGCAAGCATTTGTTGTTCCAGATGTTCTTACGGGCCATCTTGATTCCACCTGCATTGTGACCTGATCCTAGTATGCAAGACAGATGTGGTGGACTTAATTGCATGTGCCAAATACAGGAGTTGATGCTGCTGTGTAGTGCATATGTTTATTTTGTCAAGTGTAACAAAGTTTGGACAGTAAGTAATTCCACTTGCCATACATTCTGTAGTGAAGGGTTACAAGATACCCTCATGCTGGTAGCAGTGAAACTTTGCCAGTTTGTACAAGATATACGAGTAAGTATTCTGGGTCTGAGATCATACAGGTTGTATACGACTGATCAGTTAACATATTCTTTTTCCTATCCTGATGATAAAGGGTGGACAGAAATAAAAGCAGACTTCTGTCCTTCTTTCCTCTTCACAACTCAACACAAGATCAGAGGATTGCTTACTGGTTACAGTGGGGTCTGGGTAGGCTCATTCACACATGAAAGTTGCTTCCCGTATCATCTTGTGTCATCCACATTAAGGAACTAAATGGCAACCTTGGGAGCTGAAAATGAAGTCAGTGCAGAAGTACCAAAAACTGCAGTTACCTCAAATGGCCGCTTGAGGCTGGCTCTAAAAAGCGAGTGCATAGACCCCATGTTAAAATGGCCAACTTCAAAGCAGAAATAAACATGTTTATAATTTGGTATAAAAAATGCTTTTGGTCTCTATAGCTAGTATTCCCATTCATGACAACTGTAAGGGAGAAGAATTTTTATATAACTCAGTTGTTTAAACTGCAGTAATGCTTAAAATTATGCTGCATTGAGGGGTATGTTGGTACCGTCTCTGGACCATCTGTGGCCTAGAACCTATTGCATGGCTAAGCTAAATGTGGTCTAGCCAATAATTCTAATTGGGATACATTTTTTTGTGCATTTGCACTCGATACAGATTTTTACCATTTCTGTATTTTATTAGATTGTAGCAAGTACAGGTAGAGACAGACATTACATATGGGGAAGCAGAGCAGGGGAATGACATGGAGGAAAAGTCCAGAAATTATAGGTGTGATCTGCATCCTAACCACTCTGCTACCAGGTTGCCCATGTTGCAGGATTTTAAAGTTATATAATAATGGTACGGACATAAAAAAGTTTTGTTCATAACATAGACATCTTGGATAAAAATTCAAATTTTAACAATTATGACCAAGAAGTGTCGTAGACATTATAATGTACAGTTGAAAAATAAGCTTCTCACCTCTCTCTGCAGACAAACTTGCGAGTGGTAACGCTTTCTCAAAACATCTGTTTTACATTTCTGTGCTTCGATCTTTCGTAATTCATCAGCAGATAAATTCCTGCGTACATCCTAATATAGACTGTGTGTTAACACTAGGTGTAAATAGACTATTCAACCCCTTAAGCCTTAGGCTATTTTTTAAATTTCCACTTGAAAAAAACAACTCTCACATTTAGTCCATAACAGCTGCAAAACTATTAGGCCAAATGGACAACCTTAGGTGCCATGGATGAGAAACACTTAGGAGAAATTAGAAATGCAATAAGTCTTCTCATCCTCATCACAAGGCAAGAGTGAAATGAGAAAAACCCCAACAAAAATTGACATTTTTGCTTCTGTCAAATCAAAACTGTAAATTAGAAAGTAAATAACTGTGTCGACTATTACTCAATATTTTTAGTCAAGCGTGACAAAAATAGATTTGCAGCTGCTTCAGCTTGTGCAAAGCTGCATGTGTAGATGTTCAGTGTTTAAGCAGGGTTTATCTAGAACGTAAGTATGATGCTCTCTGCTGGGTAAAAGTTCTCTTTCCTTATATTTGCACCTTGAAATTTCATAGGCTTTATTGATGATAGACATGGTTATACTGCCAGACAGATAACATTTACTTGTTCCTGCTCCTAGAAACTGAGTCATTTACATTATACTAGGATGCATCACCACTGTAATTTATCTAATTTTGCCTATAGACCAATCTGTCTTCATGAAAAACTGCATCACCATTTGCATGAAATTCCATGGTGTTTAGTGCACAGATCATGAAAGTGAAAGGTAAAAGGTTTCTAGAGAGACACATAATCCCTTTAGATAAGATATGGCCTTGTAGAGTCTAAATAGAACAAACTCAGTCTTTCTTGCCTGTATAACACTGCCAGGGTTCCAATGAGGCTAAAGCTCTAAACACAGGCTACATCTAAACAGCACATTAATGAAATGTAATACACAATGGTAATTACAGTCAGACATAGTTGTGCCTTAATGGTCGGGCAGTAATACTAATAAGTCCGTTAACCTTCATGTTGCTGTTTGTCTGTATTATATTTTTAAACTCCTCATATTAATGTAGGTTTGTAATTTGTTCTTGTAGGAAATATGCAGTTTTAGACCTGTCCATGTTTGGTCATGACTGATCATGACTGCTTTTATATTGATATCCTGCTATCCCCACCCATCTCATCCCGACCCTCACCCCAACCAGTCGAGGCAGATGGCTGCCTTCCCTGAGCCTGGTTCCGTCCGTGTTTTTTTTCCCCATCCCTGTCTCAAGGTTTTTTGGTTCCTTCCCACCATTGCTGATTGCGTACTCATAAGGACTCCACAGGCAATTTTGGATTGTTGGGTTTTCTGTTCGCTGTTTATAAAGTTTGTACATTACTATGTTAAGCGCTGTGAGTAGACATATGTTGTGAATTTGCGGTGTATAAATAAAATTGAATTAGATTGAACTGAATTGATATCCTGGCTATGTTAAACTTGCTAGATAGTGCCGTACAGGCCTCATGAAGAATAACGGCTACTCTGTTAGCAATGAATGTGGATACAAGTCAACAAATATAACAATGAGTCAGTAAGCACTCATGCTGCTGAAACTCTGCATTTCTATGCAACAGAAACGAAGCACAACAATGCTAAGTCTTTTCTAATAACTGTAGTTCTCTGCAGACTCTTTAGTGAATTTGCTGTGCAATTTTTTTTTTACAGCCTTGGAAAATGGCAGCAAATGTGTTTTTATAACGGATACAGTCTGTTCCCAGTATGTGGAAGTGGTTACTGTTGTGGTAGATGTATGTCTGACTTTAATGCTCGCGTCCTGACATCCTTCATTCAGCCAAAACCACAATGTTTCCTAAACTTCACTTATTCCTCAACCATGCTGTAGTTACCATGCACTGATGTATATGAATGACTGAATGCTCAAATGCATTGTCAGTAACTGTAATCCTCAGTTTTTATCCAATAACACCATTTAAGTTTCCACTGCCTGAGTCATTACAACACATACTATGACCACAATGTTCCTGGTTGGATTTGTTGCATGTCAGACCACTCTGACTCTGAAAAAAAGTCTAAATACCCTGACTAAAATGTTTTCCTTCCTGTCAGTAGTGATGTTTCTGCATCCCAAGATCTCACCCACTGACACATTGATGAAAATGTGATAATAGCTGATAGATATCGTGACCAAAACCCAGAATCTCCCCTTTAAAAACCCCACACATTAAAGGCTGTCTTTACCTGTGTATCTTCACAGATCTTGGTTGAGTAAAACCACACAAAATAGCATGATCTACAATAATGTGTAGTATGCAAGTGGTTGTGAAAACATCTTTTTATCTTACACATTCAGAAGACAGAGTGAGTGCAAAGAAGCAGCTTGTGCTTGCAGACAGGTGCACTCATCTAAAAGACACTATACCTCTCTGTCGAATATCTACATCTGCATCTCTTCCGTCAGCTCCTCCCTCCTTCCTCCTTCCTTCTCTCTCTCTCTCTCTTTTCCTCTGCAGTGTTCAGGTGGGATGGTGATGCATCAGCTCAAGCAGGCATCTTATTAGCCGAGCGCTAACAGGCAGTCTGTGTTCCCGTGGGGGCTGAATGCTGCTGAGTCATCCTGTACGAGCTGAACAGTACGAGTCTTCAGTCTTCTCCACACACACACACACACACACACAAACTGGCAGCTGGATGGCAAATACCCTCACCTGCACATACACGAGAACTTCTGATTTGCCGGATTCCGATGGGAGTTTTACAGCGTAGGTGTATCGGGTTCACTATGTGTGTGCACGTGGGAGAGGAAGGGTTTTTTTTTCTTCTCCTCTTCACCTGAGCAGCTTGTTGAGGCAGCAGCATGAAACCAGGACTGTTGACAGGGCCTCTCTTCGTCCTATCAGTCCTTCTCTTTGGTCTACATTACCTGATTACACTAACAGCGACTTTGAAACACGGCATACAGTAAATGGATCGCTTTGATGACAGATCGGTCCCTGTGCTGCACTATTGTCATCAATTACAACCTCCGCATCCTGAACGTTTTTATGAATTGTGTGGTTTTTATGGCAGGAACCCATGTTTTTCTGCAGATTGCACATTTGCATAATTGACTTCTTGTTGTTAAAGGAGCAAAATCAGCTATTATTTTCTCACTGATATTTGTTTAACAACTGTAAAACTCACCTGCTATCGCCCAAACCCCTCATTCCTACTCTCACGCCACCCAGTTGAGGCAGATGGCTGCCTTCCCTGAGCCTGGTTCTGCCAAAGGTTTTTATTTCCTTCTCCATGAAAGGGCTTTTTTTGTTCTTTCCCACCATCACCAACTGCTTGCTTATAGGGAATCTTAAAGAAACTTTGGATTGTTGGGTTGTCTTTTTAAATTCTTGATGTCGTCATTTTATTATGTTAAGTGCAACAAGATGACATGTTGTGAATTGGTGCTATATAAATAAAACTGAATTGGATTGAGTTAAGGCTTCAGTTGTTATCTCCTAAGTAGCTGGAAATGTATGTGTTTTGATCAGTTTGTCAGTGGCTATTTCTCACTTCTAAACCAGACCTTATTCCACGTCTAGATCTAATGGCAAGACAATCAAGACCCAACCCATACCTCATGATATGAATACATTATGTTATGACCTGTCACATTTTGTATTTTAAAATAAATTCCCTCTTTAGCAATGTGTTATTACAGACATTAAATATACAGTGTAGCTGGAGTTTATTCATGGCGACCACATCCTTAGATGAATGTGTTTTTAATGTGACTTATCTCCTCATCATTGACATCGTTGTCATGGCAGCGTTAACTGCTGGAGAGTGTTGTATGCCGCTGCTGCTGAGTTCCTGCATTCATGTTACACCTAAGAATCTTCAGTCAGCTCCGAAACTGCAAATACATAACGTGGTGCATTTTCTCTGCAACACAAAGTCGTGTAAATGTAAGAAAATGTCTGAGTTATTGAATGCATGCAAACAGTGCCATTTCCCCGATTAGGCTCGAGTGTATTTTGGCTCCCTTGACTCTCTTGAATTTGAACATCTGCTGTTTTAAAGTTATAAGTGAGTTATATTATGATATTATTTTGTCATTATTAAGTGTTCTAGACCTCTGACCTTTAAAAAAATCAGATGTAGAATTCCAAGTAATACAATTTGGAACCAGACATGATTTCTGCTATTGCCCGACATTATCTCCATGCTCACCAGCACCAGCTCTGCAGCATCAGTGAAGCTCTGGGGTTTTGCAAAAACATCGTCTGTTCTCCAAGAAGTGGTGACATCATAAGCTCACTGCTCTGCAGAGTGGCATTTTGGATCCACAGTTTAAACACTGTGAAGCCGTTTGGCAATAACGAAGAACTGAATTTGTCATGTTTCCTCTAAGTTGTCAAGTTTAACTGATGTTTATAGCTGTACTTTTGTATATTTTATCCCTGTAACTGTAGGAGTTGTGTTTTTTTCTGACAAGGTGTTGGAGCTGTGACACAGTTAATTGCTTGATTTGTCGTGTTTTCTCTGGTTGTCACCTTTGACAGATGTTTGCTCTGATACACTGTGAACTAGTCTCTGTAACTTTAAAAGAGGTCTTTGTTCCCATGTTCCTACCATGATGTAGGGACTTGGACACTGACAATGCTGACTCCCATCATTGGATTGATCATCTGAGAGATTTAAAACCTTGTTTAGACAGCTATCCGGTGACACCTAGTTTAAATTGAAATCATCTGTTTGCCTCGTGTTCGTGACCACTTTGACTCTGATGAACACAGTAGTGTTGAAACATTTGTCTGTTTGCGCATTTAAAAGCTGTGAATTAAGCAGTGAGTTCCAGCTCCCTTTTGTACTCTGGAAAGCAACTGTTTTAGTTGTATTTAGCTGAAAGATGTGTGAAGAACCTTGTGTTTCCTAGATACATAAATCAGGCATAACATTATGACCACCTGCCTAATATTGTGTTGGTCACCCTTATGTCATTAAAAAATTGACCTCTCAGGGTGTCCTATGGGGTCTGGAACCAGGATGTTGGCTGTCGATCCTTTGGGTTCTCTGGCTTGTGCAGTGGGGCCTCTGTCAATCCAACTTGTTCCACTGCATCCTGTTGATGCTTGATCACAATGGGCTGTAGGAAGTTTGGAGGTCAAATCAACATGTTGGGCCATTGTCATGTTCCTCAACATGTTCCTTATTGTTTGATGTTTTTTCCATGTGGTGGGGTGCATTTTCCTGCAAGGGTAGGCCAGTGACATTTGGGATTTCCATTTGCATGAGGGAGTGTGTTTGTTCTGGGACAATGTTTATTTGGGTGTCTAAGTCTCATCAACACAGATGTCAAAATCCAAGGTTTTCCAGCAGAACAGCACATAGTACCAATATGATCAATGCTATTCACTTCACCCATCAGTGGTCATAATGTTGTGGCTGATCAGTGTATTTTGTATTTTAGACTCTTTGTTAGAATGTGGCATGTCCAAAAAAAAGATGGACTTGAATGAATTCTGTTACAACTATCCAAAGTCCGTAGATTGTTTGTTTGATAGTTTACTGTTTCATGGTACATATGCCGTTTCATTAACAAATTTATAGTTAATTTGTGTAACAAGCAGGCCTCTAGTATTTAGATGTCCAACAATCTAGTTTAATAAATGATTTACCATATAGAGAAAGCCAAAGCTGCTCAACAAGCTGATAATTTGCAGTTCCTAAGATACGATCATGTGAATTATTGTGATTTTTTGTTTAATACATATATGATAGGTACAAGATGATGTTGCATCTCTCTTTTTCAGTGTTCTTAATGCTGTTTGCTCTACTGAGTCCATGCTGCTACTGTATTTCTCAGAGGGAGTTTATTTCTGATGTTCTCCACTTTTCGCTTTGACAAATGCTGCCAATTCTCCCTTTATACTGAGAAAAAAAAACCCTGTTTCCTCAGCTGACAGAACACTTACTTTAAAGTGTTAGTCTTGGGTTGTGCACGCTGGGTTCAGTCCATGAACTGTTCTGAAATACTCGCTTCGATATCCTCTGCCCCGGCATGAATATTTACAAAAATGAACGACAAAGTTTGGAGGCAAGAGACAGAAACAAGGCTGCATGGGGTCAAACTGCACGTCCGCAGAGTTTATGTGCATTTGAAATAAGTGGCAGAGCGAGAGATAGCCGGGACAGCGGAGAGGAGAAGAAATAACGAAAGAGGGAGTGAAAGTAACAGTAAACAGTCAAATGATCGATGAAGGACTGACGTGACTCAGCTCTCAGTTGCCGGCCAGCATTTCCATGACTGGCGAGCTGCCTGCACGACGAAGACAAACGACCCGGCAATGAAGGAAAATGAGGATTTTATCACCCATTTCCCTCTCACACCGTTGCCGGCCCACGCTCCCCAGATTGCTTGCGTGTGTGTCTGTGTGTGTGTGTGTGTGTGCGCTTCTGTACTGGGAAGTTAACCAAATGTGCATCCCGCTTTCCTGACAGGCTGGGTTATGCTCATACGCTGGCCCAAGGGTGCAGTTTAGAGAAATCACTCACACAGTTGGAGACTTGTGGAGAAATGCCCAAGGTCTGGAAGATCTATACATTACCTGGGATCTGTGTGTGTGTGTGTGTGTGTGTGTGTGTGTGTATGCAATGGAGTGTTTTTAAAAGGACATTTATCTCATCCTCAGATATAATTACACTGCCCCAGGTAGAGGGCAGTTATCCAGCCCTTCCTCCTCCTTCTCAATCTCCTCTATCCTTCTCCTTCACCCTCCCTTTCCCCTTTACCTTCTCTTTCTTATCCAAGCTGAGAAAGCCGATCCGACTCTGCCATCTTCGGAAGTCATTATGGGATTAACTTATTCCCAGAGTATGGATCTCTTCCTCGGAGCCCATGAAGGGGGACTCCGGTTCTTCGCCCTCCCCACATACGGTGCACCGTAGCTGGGGTAATCAACCAGCAGTGCTCCTTCCACGCAGCCTGGGGCGCCACCTCAGGGGAAATCATTTCTCGCTTCTCCTCACTTCATCCAAAATATTAATCTTCCCAAAATCTACTCAAAAACACAGAATTAAATATATAAAGATCCCCTTTTATTCAGGAGATGGGTTATTACACTGGAAGGAGGGTTATGAAAAATTGTTGGCGATTCTTGTTTTAATCTGTGCCGTGTAAAGTAATAGCCGCGGCAGCTGGAGCTGACTAACAAACGAGTGCTTTTGTAATGATAATAAGAGTGCTCCCGCAGACCTGACAAGGAATCCGCAGCCTTGGGGAAGAAGTGTAATATCATCACTTCCTGTTTGTGAATCCCTCGCCCCCGTGGGCTGCTGGGTAATGACACCTGCCAACATGCCAACGACTCTCACTTACTCTCAGGGCAAGATTAACAGTTGAAAGCAAAACAGTTTGTTCTGAAGGAAGGAGCAGGTTAGACAGGCTTTAGAGGGTTTGTAATGCTCCTCACCTCGACTTACCTACAGTTTATCATCCAACAGAAATGCAGGCAGGGCCTCTCAGACCTCACACCGCTCTCCAAACCACACATACGCTTCTGCTATGTGCTGTACGGCGATAAACTTTACATTATATGCTTGCTCTTTACGATTTGGCCTCAAAAAAAGGAGGCGAAGAGGCACTAAAAGTTATTAATTTGTTGTGTCACATAATGTGTCTATTGATGAAATCGCTTGAAGGATTTCTCAGGCCACCAGGCCCCATTTTATGAGCATGAGATATAGAGAAATCATGCTCAGTGGGTCTTTCCTGTTCTCTACTGTCTTCACAACTGTGCAGCTGTCTTCAGCCTTGCTCAGGGGCATAATAACCATGTGTTGGTGCCACACACACACACACACACAGAGAGAGAGAGAGAGAGAGAGAGAGAGAGAGAGAGTTATCTTCAGCTTCACAAGTTAGTGTTTTTTTTCTGGCCCAGGCCATGTGGCAGCCTTCTGTTATAAAGGAGCCACAGATATTTTGGCGCAGGCAGGGCATTTATCTAACATAATGTGATTGTGCTGATGGGTCAGGATGGGCCACATGGTTTGGGGTCGGCTCCTCCCTCTGGGCCCCTGTTTTTACTCACAGCAGTGCTGGGTTTCTGTTTGGATGTCTTCCATCATGGGGATCCAGGCTGATTAAAAGTGAAAACTCCCAGTTTAAGCGCTTCTTTTTCTTGTTTAATGTTAGTTTTTGTCTCTATATTTGATTTCAGTTGTTTTTCTGCACTGTAACAGAAAAACAACTGGAACCATCAGCACTACCATCCTGAAGTCAGTCTGTGTGCAGTCTATGCAGCGTCTCTGAAATTTAATCTACGGGATTGTCTGGCACTGTGTCATTTTTTTTTTTAAACTGCAACTGGGAGGCATCAAAGTGAGGTTTTCCATCCTTATGGTCTCTTCAAAAAAGTATTTGAATACTGCTTTTTCGTTTGTAACAAAGTAAAGTTAAAGCAGTATTGTTTGATTTTTTTCAGTCCCTTGAGGCATCACCATACAAAGCTGATGTGGCTAAAATGCTCAATAATTTACAATATCTTATTTACACGTTTAGCAGCATCATTGGACTTCATGCTGGAGTCTTTATAGCTCTATTCCAGTTTTCCTGAACTCCTGAGGGAAATATCTATTTTGTTAGCGACCAAATGCTCCACTATTTTCACCCATTAGTCACTGATTTTGCGTGTCTGCTGTTTGGTGTCAGGCAGGTAGCATACATGTGGTTTTAAGAGCCTTTTCACTGGGGAAAAAAGGAAACTGAATACAGCAGTGACCCTGAAAATCCTAAAGACAAACAGACTGAGAGCTGAGCTGCAAAATCTGGAGAAATTTCTCTGTGGGTTTGTCAATATGACTGACCCCATCACAAAGTATTGATCATAGCGGCTTTAATTAGCATAATCAAGCATATAAAACTATATCAGAGAAGAAAAACGATGTGCTACACCTACACATCTCAAAAGCAATAAACAGAATAACTAAGTTTTGTCAACCTTAAGCCCTAAACATATCAGAATGTCTCCTCTCTCTAGACCTCCCACTACATACCAGACAGCTCACAACACAGTTCATCCTCAGAGCCTAATTTAGCCCATGCTGGCCATGTGTGCTTAATCTGATTTAAAGTTTCCTCTCTCCTCTGTTTCAGTTTTTCATCACTGTCGTCCACATGTGGTAGTTGTTGTTTCTTCTCCCTCTTCACCATCTTGTACCTGTCTCCCCATACCCTCTCCATCTTTCCCTGTCTTCGCTTCTTTCCCCTCTTCTCCCCTCTCCTTCAGGAAGCCCATCTCCAGAGTAATGGCTCATTCTGACCGAGTGTTACGACTCTTTCAGCCACAAATGTCTCTTGAGTGACAGCCTGAGAGGAGGAGAAAATGCCAGTCAGATTGCAGTTTAAGATAAGCCAGTGGGGGAGAGACAGGCAGCTGAGAGTTTAAATATTCCACCTAGATTCCTCTTTGGTAGCAGACCAGGGGGCTCCCGTCGACAACACTACCGCAGAGATGGCTCTGGTGAGGGCCAGCGAGAGGTTGTCGGTTCAACTCCCTCCTGGGACGTAAAATCAACTCCCTAAAAGAAGATATACGAGGTTTATCCTGTGTTTGTGCATCAGTTGTTTGTGCAGGACTGTCATATAATACATCTCTCCATCTTTCTGTCACTCTCTCGCTTCCTCCCCTTCCCCCTCCGCCGCTCTCTGCTTTCCTCCGCTCGGCGCTGTGGTGGGTTCACTTCTTGACAAGGCCCCACATCCAGCTAGTTGCTAAATGAATAATACATGCATGTTCTAGCAGCGCTGTTAGACAGAGAGAGGGAGAGAGAGAGAAAGGGGGAGAGACAAAGGGAGAGTGTGAGAGATGCTGTGTATGTGTTTGGTCTTGAAGCCCCTTATGGAAAGGCCAACGCTGTCACAGAACTTTAGATCCGGCCTATATGCGGCATGTACTAGAAGAGATGTCTGCCTTCGACAGTCTCATGTCAGATTCTTTTTCTTTTTTTTTTAAGCAGAGGTTGCTGGTGCAATTCCCACAGAGAAGCCAGTGCAGTCCCTCAGGAAAGCAACTGAGAGCATCATTTTCGTCAGGTTTTGTCGAGCTTTGATTTCTCCGACTCCATCCGTATGTTTGTGTGTTAGTAATACAGCTGTTTTTGGAGCCTCCTTTAACTCCAGCAGAACGAGGGCTGTCCTACATTTTATCAGCTCCCCTCATTCAGTTTTGATGGAGATCAAAGCAATGTGCCAGCAGCCAGCCGAGCATGCATGCATTATCAGTCATGTCTGTGGCTTTTTGTTGTACAGGGGAAAATGCATTGCAGAGATCAAAAGGAAAGGGTCATCAAAGGCAAAAAAAAATTGTTTTCTCGATGCAGGGGGTAGCGGTGAACATATAGGACAGGGTGCGAGCAAATCCAAAACATTTTGGCTACGTGCGCTGTTGTGTTGTGTGTGTGTCAGGTGTGTATCTGCGTAACAAAGGAAATAAGTGTGAGCGAAAAACGTTTTCTGCAATCCGTCCTCTGACCCCAAAATTAGACGCATGAAGCTCGGTGCTGTATACTTCAGAGAGTGTTTTGTTTCCCTTCATTCCCTCTCTCCTCTCTCTCTCTCCTCTAAAGACAAGAAATTTCTGGTATGAGCATGGCGTGTTATCTCAAAGGACACATGCAGAGTCAAATGATTTGCCTCTCGCTCTGAACTATTTCCACTTTTATTAGCTAAAAAATAAGAAAACAGAGCAAATGAAGGGGAGCGGAAGGGATCTCTGGGCTAACTAAACTCAATGCAAGCAAATGAGCCTGGCTTGTTTCCATGTGACATATGTGAAGTGAGTTTTTTCCAAGGTTGTTGAAGAAGTGTTTCGCCGTCGATGAAGTGCAGTGTCAGCTGCTTCCAACACTCCAGGTACAATGGAAGTTCTGGCACCTCAGACGGCAGGTTTGCTGATTGATGCGCCATGACTTCGTGCCTCTCACACCGACAGGCAGCTCGGGAATCTGTCTAACCGGCTCTGTAACAGACTCACGCAAACATCCACAGACACTTTGTTTCTAGGCAGAGTACCTGTGAGGGCAGCCTCTCCATTGGCAGCGTCTTTAACCTTGACACACGCTGCACATGACCCAGATGCATGTCCGCCGTTTGTCTTCTTTCGCTTTCTCCCTGCCGCCCCCCCACACGGCAGCATTCACACACTCACACCTCATGCAGTGGTTCTTAACGGCAATTTAGATGCCATCGAGAGTTCACACCGGTGACAGGGCTGAGGTAACTCGAGGGTCCTTTCCCTTATGCACCTTGAGAATGTTGTGGGAGTTTTATCTCTGCATCACGTATGAAAAGCTCCTGTCAATGTAAACAAGTGGAGCTGCAGGTACTAACTGCACAACAGATGGAATCTGAGTGGTAATGCATTGCAGTAGTGTAATTGTTTCAGTACCAAGTAGTGTGGCAGATTGCAGTATGAAATTCAGGACAGCTACTAATTCCCACCACCTTATTACTTTGACATATTGAGTTGCAGGTTGTTTACTGTCTGCTGCTGTTTGATGGGAGGATTGATAAGGGTTTGGTCTTTGTGAATTCAGTGAACCAGATCTTGGTGAAGTGGCTGGTGATGTAGGAAGTAGCTGCCACTGTTTTTCTGGTTGTTGTTGTTGTTGTTGTTGAAGTGCTGAGATGATGTGTAAACAGTTAAAGTTAGATTCCAAGTTTTGGAGGTAGGTAGAAATAACTTGATCTGCATCGGTTTGGGCTTAGTCAGATTCAAAACAACAGTCAGAGCCAAGTTGCTTTCCAGTAGAGAATTGAGAATACAATTACAAATTTACCTAACAAGTTTAAATAGTATGTTTAAGACCCTACAGTGTTATATATAATGTAGATTTGCCTGACTGACTTTATTTATAAGGTTAACAACCTGCAATATTATATATAATACAAATTTACCTGATTAATTTTATAAATAAGGTTAAGAACCAATATTATATGATACAAATTTACCAAGTATCAAATATAATACAGGTTTACCTCATTAAGGTAAAAGTTCAGGTTAGGACCCTTCAGTTTTAATAATAATAACAATAATAATGCATTGGTTTTATAAAGCACTTTTCCAGGCACTCAGAGACGCTTTAAATTGCATTATTCATTCACTCCATACTTGATGGTGGTTAGCTACGTATGTAGCCACAGCTGCCCTGTGGTAGACTGACAAAAGCGAGGCTGCCAGTCTGCGCCATCAGCCCCTCTGACCACTCACTCTGACACTGTATTCACCCAGGCTTCCTGGTGTTCCCTCATGGTCTCCCATCCAGGTACTGACCAGGCCCAACCTCGCTTAGCTTCTGAGATCTGACGGGATCAGGCATCCACAAGGCGTTATGGCCACAATCAGGTATGTTTATATTTTATAATCCAAATGTACATCCCTAAATGTTTGCAAAGATAGTGCAAACATTTAAAGGATGTATTAAAAAATAAAAACAAAACCAAAATATACACAAGTACTAGTTCCAGAAATAACAGTATTGTACATATCAGTGGCGTTGCTCGGATTTTTGATTAATCGAAATACTGAGGGAGTATTAACATTGTATGTAAGAAAAGCAATGATACTGCATGTATTGTAGTATATTTAGAAAAACAGATATTGCCCAGGGTTTTTAAAGTAAAAAATATCTAGAATTTACAGAATGTGTTGAAATTGTACCAAAGAGAGGTATGACTGTTTTTTGGTGTGAGGTCTACTGGCAGCAGTGCTGGAATTATATATATGATACAAATAGACACAACAAAAAAATTAAGGTTATGAACCTAAAGTATTATATTCTAAAGCCAAACTACCTAACTAATTTAAAAATTAACGTTCATGCCCTAAAAGAATTATACATGGAAAAATGATTAAAATGAGAGGAAGCACATTTCAACGAGGGGAGCGGGGGGGAGACTGACTTCACTTCTCTTACAATTTTCTCCAGAGACTTGGAATGTAATATCAGCCATGTGTGAACCATGTGTGTGGCGTCATCATGAAGACTTCAGGGTAACACTTTCTAATACAGCCTGTGATTCACAGTGTAATTCCATTGTGTGAATCAGTTACAAGTATAATAATGACTGGTAGCTATTTGAATGGAAGTACAATAGAAAAGGATGCAAAAGAGGAAATTAGTAATAACAATTTTAGAAGAAGGCTGGTGACTGAAAGTAAATACTTAGAATGAAGATTACGATTTAAATTAGTAATATATAATCAGTAAATTATCAAAGTTTTTGTCCATTTCCCAGCACTGTTGTTGGGACATGTTGTGGAGCGTAACTGACACAGACAAAGTGGATTATGCTGCAGGGCTGGTTTAGAAAGCTTCAGTGGATTTGATACTTCAATTTTGACATGAAGTTGGGTCATTTAAGATGATTGTGACTGTCATGAATTCAAGCTATCAAGAATCTTTGCAAAGCACTAAACATTTCAGGACCACTCTTCAAGCTTTCAAAGGCTGAGTATTTGATATCTGGTGATATTCCAGTAAACATTTTGCCACTGATCGAGTACAAACGAAAACAACAACATTCCTATACAAAGACCACAAATGCTCGAAGGCTTTGGTACATCGACACAACTTTCCCTACCGTGGGCCTCTGTCTATTTTAGTGCATCAACATTTAGTGTATAAAAGGCAGAAATATGCCACTTGATATAAAATATTGTGTTTTCCTTTGAAGTTATTCCTGTGACGCCAAACATGTCAGCGGTTCAGCCAAGGGGGTAAACAGTCATTCAGCTGCAAGATCGGTTTCAGTGTACAACATTTAGACAGTATGTGCAAGAAATCAGAACGCTCTTTTTTATATGCTGGATTTCTTTTGCGGTTTAGTGCTTTTTTTCCCCTTGCAGTGATTTTGCCACCCGTGGTGAGGTGAAAAATAACAGGTCTGATGTATCAGATGTGGTCACGTAAGAACAGACTCTGAAACCAGCAGTGGTGGGGATTTAATGTGAAAATATGTATATGTGTAAGTGTTTGCATGTACACTGATTAGCCACAACATGATGACCACTAACAGGTGAAGTGAATAACATTGATCATATTGGTACTATGTGGTGTTCTGATGGAAAACCTTAGATTTTGTCATCCGTGTTGATGAGACTTAGACACCCAAATGAACACTGTCCCAGAACAAACACACTCCCTCATGCAAATGGAAATCCAAATGTCACTGGCCTACCCCTGCAGGAAAATGCACCCCACCACATGGAAAAAACATCCAACAATCAGGAACATGTTGAGGAACATGACAATGACCCAACATGTTGATTTGACCTCCAGACTTCCTACACCTCATTCTGATCAAGCATCAACAGGATGTAGTGGAACAAGTTGGATTGACAGAAGCCCCACTGCACAACTCAGAGTACCCAAAGGATCCAGGGCCAATGTCCTGTTGCCAGACCCCAACGGACACCTTGAGAGGTCCTCTTGTCCATGTCCAATGGTTCAGAGCATTTTTGAGCACATAAGGGGGACCAACACAATATTAGGCAGGTGGTCATAATGTTACGTCTGATTGATGTATGTTTACTGTATTTGCCTTAAGTAGCTGAAGTCTGGGTTTAATTTTTGCTGCGTTTATGCGCATCAGTGTTAAAATACCTCAAAGCATTGGTGTGTCTACCTTGATTCTGTGATGCAATGCAATGTGGGCTGAAGTGTGAGGACTGAAAGTTTGGCCAGCAAGCCAAGGTCACCAAAAATGTAAGGCTTTATTTGTATAAATGGACAAACAGTGTTCCCATAGCAACTACGCTGACAGCTTAAAGAGAGTCTGTCTGTATATGTGCGTGCGTCATAGAGTCTGGCTTGTTTCTACACAATGTAAGCACACGGCAATAACCTTTAAGGGTCAGCTCCCCCAAATCACCTCAGAAAATGTTCTCTATAGGATTTAAAGTGCACTGAAATTGTGTCTAAAGGAAGCTTGGCCTTTTCTCTTGTGTATCTCTTGTGTATCTGCGTGATTGCAGATACACAAGTGCTGCAGCCCTGAAAGTGGCTCATCCACTGCAGAGACAAGACAGAAAAACCCTCCTGATTAACCCGAAGGAAGCCTGGCTTTAAGCTGAGAGCAGATGCCATGCCTCAGCCTTGCATGCTTCGGCTGGCACAGTGGCTCAGCAGCGCTAGTAGCACGACACGGTAGCATGTAAAGGCAAACAGCAAACTCATGACAACCTCCTACCATTAAATATGCTTCAGCACAAAGGAGGAGCACGACTGTAAACTCCATCCTGCCTTCTGCTCGGCATCCTGATCTCTCTGATTGCATCTCCACTGCTGTCTGTTCTCACACACTAACCCACCGTCCCTAATTTACCTTTCCCATCCCAAGTGCCTCTTAATCACTTGTTCTCCTTCCTCTCCTTCCTTCTCTCTCTTTCTCTCTCTTTCTCTCTTCCTCGCCTCCTCCTCTGCCTGAGCATCCATTGAGGATTCACAACAATGGAGTTGTAGACTGGATTAAGCAGTACAATGTCTGATAGAGGGGGTGTAGTGGGGAGAAATCAATGGGCAGATGTGATTTACTAAGCTGCTAAACATCCTCTGACACGTCGACCAATTAGCTCTGTCAAATGGGGATATCTTTACTGTGTGTACAAGGTCATTAGATAAGTAGGTCCGTAGCAGTGGAGCTTTTGTCTTCATGTGTGTGTGTGCAAAGACAGAAGAGGTGTGTGATGGAAACAACAATAGAGTCTAGCATAGCTCCTTGGTTTTGATTACCTGTCCGCATTGCTTAATAGCATTGGGGATTGCACAGCTTGCACCTTGTCACAATCATTGCAGTTGCATTCAGTTTAGAGGAAAGAGTGAAGAAGTCATTTTTTTCCCATCATTTCTGTTCTGCAGTTAGCAAATGCAGAAAGCTGTGTTGGACTGTAAGCACACATCTCAACACATCCACTGATATGTTTTCATTCTTCTTCTTTCAGCCATTACAGGACACCTATTGGAAGAAAATGAATGATGTGTTTTATGTAATTCACTGCACTTAAAAACACCTCACAATAGCAAACAGTACTACACACACTGAATGCAGCTCTACTCTGATCTGTGGTGGAAATGATGCAGCTTAGTTAGAGATATTAGCCATGTATTCTTTATTGCAATTCTGTCTGATATGAACTCAAGCATCTCACTGTGTCAATAAAAAATCTCATTAAATCAGTGTACCACTTGTCATATTGGTGACACATTTTGCTGCCAAGTCAGATGTCTTCCAGGGAATCTCTTCAAACTGGGAGCCTCTGGTAGGCGAGACTTTATTGGGTACAGTTATTGCTGAGCAGTGCCTCCAGCTGAGAAATGCAGGCTGCAAATATGGAACAGTAAAAAAAAAAACACTAACAGTGACACCTGCAAAACTGTTTAGGTGCAGGTAGAAGAGAATACAACTCAAAAGGAATTATGGAATAGATTTTAGTCCTGGTGCTTTTTATGCTTCTTTCAAGAAAGTTTACAGTCAGCAGTGTTTTTCTTCTGATGGTAGTGGACTAGTGGCAGCAGAGGAGGAGGAGGGTCTCAACTCAACAATGCATTTGATCCAAAGATGACATCACACAGTAAGGAGGAAAAAAAACAGAATCAACAAAGTGCTAATAAGGTGTTGTTTTGACTCAGTGGTTGGGGCTTTAGGAGGCTGGAGGTTCAAGCATCAGCACCACCAAGATGCCACCTTTATGCTCTTGAGCAATCTGCTCCAGGGGCAAAGTAGTGTGGCTGACCCCAGCTTCCTAACAAGCTGGAACACGCAGAAAGACATAAGTATAAAATATAGACAAGTATTAGGACAAGTATAAAATATAACAAAACAAATGGTATTTTTTATTATTATCAACATTTTCATTGCCAAAAACAGCGTCAGCCTCACATTTATTGCTGTTTTATTCTGTATCTGTATATTTCTGTTTTTAAGCTTGGTAAATGTGGTCAGTTGGGGGAAAGTATGGGATCAGTTTAGTGTCAAAAAAATGAGAATACATTTTAAAAATGGTAGATGGCAGTGAGGGCAAAAGTCAGAAGTGTAAACAAAAGGATGTATTACAAAAAAGTAAGAGGCCAGTAATTTAGACAATTATAAAATGTAACACAATATAAATAATTAGTTTGCAAAATAATAGTTTTACGTTTGAGATGACTTTTTTTGCTTCAGTACGCTTTATTCTTTCTCAAACTCTTCTTTGTCTTTGTTTTATTTTTAAGTTTTGTTTGATGAAACTCACACAAAAATTCATCCAATAAAATGAAGAAAGCTTTACACATGACACTGTTGATGAGGCAAATATGTAAGCAAACGTTTGCATATTTACTAATCTAGAAGAAATCTCAACATTAGGATTTATTTGGAATCAGGTTTCTGGCTGCCTTATCGATGCACATCCAATATTCATTCTCCATCTAGCTCTGTTTTGCTCTCCATGAACTCCTGAGAAAAATATCAAGGTCTTCAGTTGCTAAATGCTCCACTCTATTCAACAGCTAGCTGCTGCATCCAGAGCAATACAATGAAGGCTTTTTCTCCGCTCCAAGACAACACAGGGGGCTTTTTTTTGTTTTACTAAATTCACTCTAAATTAATATAAAAAGAAAACCACCAAAATTTCAAGGTCAGACAAGTAAAAGTTAAGGGGATGCTGACACAAGTTTAAAATTCGAATACCAGTGAATCCTCTGAGCGTCCACCCACACATCTATTTCTTTTTATTTTCTCATCTTCATTAGCTGTCAGTCTAGCTAATGGCCCCGTGGATTGTTAATATATAGGAACCTTGATTAAGCGTCCTACTTTTACAGCATATGCCTTTTCCCCCCTCTCCTCCATATGGCACTGAGCAGTATGTCATATTTGATGAAGCACAGAGACAACATTAATTGAGCTCTGTGTCATATTGCAGGATGTCTGCTATATCAAATGATCATCACCTCGTTCAGGTTATAAATGTTGTAGGTTGGCTGCTGATGTGTCTGTTGAGGATGACAGCAAGAAACACTTTCAAACGGTAAATATTCCTTATGTATGCATTCCTGGGACTTCATACACTTCTATACTTATATAGACCTGTAGCTTTTTCATGCTTTCCATTTAATGTATTCTGGCAAAATCATAAATCTGATTATTGGTTCAATTTAATCGAACCAGTAATCAATACCACTTGTTTCTGTTCATTTTTACTAAATGTATTTATGTTAAAAAATATTTACTGTGTTAAAGTTGAATTCATCAGTTTCATCTATTAACTAAAATTGAAAATTTTGTAAAATTATGATACATTTGCGATTGTTTGCTTCTGTCTTGTGGTAAACTTAAATTTTCTTTTAAAAATTGAACTTTATGGTTATTCAAAGCTAGACTTGCAAAGCAAATGTAAGTTTTAAAAATTTACTTATTATTATTTTGAATCTATTTTTGTAATTTGACTGAGATTTTTGCATATTTAAAAAATATAGAAAAAATCTGTAAAATAAAAAGGGAAATTTGTAAAATTATAATATTTTTGTTGTTTTTTGTTATCAGTTAACAAGTCATTAAGTCCGTTAATTACACTGCATAGCCACAATCTGTCCTCAAACCTAAAGTTTTTTTTCTTTTATCTTCTGTGGCCTCACATATTGCATCCTGCTGAACCAATCTGACCAGTGACAAGTTGCATCCTTTAGCATTTAAATGACTCTCATTCCCTCTATCTCCTCTATGAAGAAAAATGCAACTGCAAGTGTATCTTAGCATCCTGGCATATTGTGTTGTTTTCAAGGGTTGAGGTGTGCTTGGCTGAATCCAGGACAGCTGTGAGTGAGGGCCATTTACTGCTCTGTCAGGGCTGGAGATGGAGGCACTGAACTGAGGCCAGCTATCCTGTGCTACTCCTACATGTCACCTTTTCTCTCTGTAATATGTTCCTGTATGGGAGACAGCTTAGAGTGAAAAGGAGAAAAGGAAAAATTGTTTTTTTTTCCATGCGTGTGCGCTTATCTGTCTATGTGTGTCCATGGAAATACCAAAAAAATCTGCAGTAAACGAGTCACATAATGCCCTCGAGCACAATCCTACAGAAACCTCAAGGTCTAACCATAGAACTGATTATGTAAGCTCCTCTGTGTGGATTACATAAGAAACACTGAGTGTGACATCTTGATGTGACCCTCTTTAGTTTTCATAAAAAGTGCCATTTAAAGCTGGAGCAGCTTGGTGTGAGAAACGATCAGAAACTATGGACTTTTTCCACGCATTTCCGTTCATATGGAGTTTTATATTTATTGGTTCAAATGTCACTTTCTCTTGAGCGACAGTGTCAAAGGTCATTGAGTCTCTCATTGTAAAACGCATCCACACATGTTGCTTCGTCCAGAGAGTCTCAACCCACACCCATGATGTCATGGTAACGAAGCAGGGCAGAGGTGAGCTGTGAACAGGAACAAAGTGCAAACTGCTGGTACTGAAACCCCTTTCTTAGAACACTTTCTTGGCAGGGGTGTTCATTCACACCAGAATTATTCTTTTAATTCTTCCTCACAGGTTTTTTTTTTTTAAAAACTACAAGCCACTGTAGGTTGCCTGAGGGGAAAATCCACACTCTTGGCGAGACGGCATATTTTACAGAAGAACAATGACCTTGGGCTGCTCACTGGAGAATTAAAACAAAAAGACTCTCATTTGTGCAGTCAGGAGCCAAATGCTGCAGGTACAATATTGCAAAAATGCTGGCAGTGAATCGGACAGCTTTGCAAACACGCGTGCCGACTTCCTCTACAATAAAGTAATTTAGAGAGGCTGTGTGTGCACACCGTGGCGATGCTAGATGCTGTGCATTTCATTAAATATATATATACATGTCTACCATAGATGCCACCAGGAGCAGAGTCTGCAAAGCACAGGCTGTGCTTTGAGAAAAGCGTGGCAGGATATCCTGTGTAATAACACCTGTCTAAGCAGAGTCCGACTGGCATTTGCATTCTCTGTGTTTTGAAAGAACAGGCCTTTTCATCTGACTTTTTTAAAGACAAAGATCATCAGAGATCTTATATATCGTGTGCTGCTGAGCTGCTCTCATGCAGCACTACATATTAGAAATCACTTCTAGAGACAGTTGCACCAGCTATTCATGTTAAACTCAAGTTAAACTTAGCCTATTGCTAGCATAAGTGTTTGGAGTTTCCTGCATGATAAATCAAAAGAGGTTGCACCACAAAATGTAGTTCTTATGTAAAGATTAGTTGCCAATAATTATTTACATCTTCCAACTGCCAGCTTTACATAATGTGCAACCCACAGAATCGAATGACAAAACTAAGGTTGACAATTTTATCCTGTAACTTGATAAAATGCTGTTTAAAGATTTTAATCTTGTAAATTCTACAAATTACATTTCACAAAAACAACAGCATAACTCACACGATGAAACTTTAAGCCCGTCACATTTGGCTAAAGGAATCTTCAGTTATGTTTGCATGATTTAATATTTCTCTCTGATTCTAAGCTTTATAAAGACTAGTTCCTCTGAACACACACATATAGCATTTCTCCACGTATACAGATATAAATGAAACAAATGACATTTACAGAGGATGCATCTTCGGCATTTCTAAAGCAGTAATTTTGGAGGTTTAACTCTGTTGTGCAGCCTGATGTATTAAATCACTTGTCTCAGAGTAGATAATACTATCTCAAAACTTAGGACTTTATGTTCTAATTCATAAAGGAGTTGCGAATAGCTGGTGCATCTCAGTCTTCTAGATGCCAGAGGGGTTTAAAACAATCCTGCACACATGAGCTGGTCCTCTGCACTGGAAGTCTTGCATTCATGTGCAGTACAGCATGTTTCAAGTGTGTTCCTTTCATTTTTTGGCCTCCGTCGTGATTCAAAATAAAGCTGTGTGTTGGTGATAAAACTTGACCGAAGCTGGCTGCAGGACAAAGACTTAACAGTATCGTGTGCAGGTGGTCTGCTTCTGTACAACAGTGTCTGTTTTGGGTTTTCACCCTGAGGCCACCAGGTTCTGAACAACAGCGATGTTTCTCTCTACATGGGATCTTGTGTCCACGCCACCTTCTCAATAATTCAATGGAAAGAGGAGACGTCAGCTCCTGTATAATTACTGTGTGAGGGTGACAAGCTCCTCTGTCAAGGGCAAGACGGGACGGGGCTCTATACATCACTGTAGAGAGCTGAAAGGCACAGCAAATGTATGTGCCACTGATACTGTGGATGACACAAGCTTCGGCTACGATGAGATGATGAAACTGCAGGTAATTTGTGTGGAAAACGTTGCGACAACATGCAGTGTGTTTGTTTGTCACTAAGAACCCAGCTCAGCGAGTAATCATTGCCGAGTGGCCTCAGCAGAGCCTCAACACAAACATTCTTAACTTTACCCCTGAAAAATGAATCATTAGACACAGGTGCAACGTTTCATTTTTGAACATTAATGTGCGTTGCGGGTTTTGGGTTTGTTCGGTGCGTTCTCAGCGGTACAGAGGCAACGTGATCCATCAACGTTAGGCAGAGAGGTACAGTGTGTGAGATCTGATTTCAGCTCTGGGCCCAGCTGAGATGACAGACTCTGTTAAATATAACACCAGGCAAACCCCAAACTTCCTGCTCAGAGAAAACCCTCAGCATAAGCATACCTGCCAAGATATGACTAAAACTGTTACTGTCACTGAGACCTAAAACCAGGCATCGGCAAAGGCTTGGCATCAGGCCCTCGGTTTTTAAATGAGCTAGACAAAGTAGGCAGTCATTAGAAGTGGACGTTTTGACATACTGTCTCCCATGGGTACCCAGGGAAATGTCTGGACCGAAATGTATCAAGTCTCCCAGAGTGAGAGTGCTGATTTGGAACCGCTGAGAAGGCCCCCTAACTGTCTCATTCGTCCTAATGTAAAAGGCTGGGCTGATCCAGCACTGCACTGATGATGAAACTCTTCTCAGATATCTGAAAGCATACAGAATGTTCTAAGCATTCAAGGGCAACTCAGGGATTTCATTAAAGCATCCTATATGTGGTGTTTGTCACAACATTTGAGAAATATTTTGGACCCTAAATATTCCTAATATTCAGCCTCTGCTAAAAATACATGCTTTTACAATTGTACTGCAAGAATCTACAGTCATTTTTGCAGCTTCCAAGTATGATCTTTACCATATTTACTACCGTGTGCTGCTTTCAATACAAATCAGAAAATGTCTTAGATATTGCTTACTCAATATAAAGTAAACAATGAGCCATTAGGCTTTTTTGAAAAATGAAATTACCATAGGTTATTGGAACCATTAATGGTTCTTGGTAGGTTATTATGTGCAATATTCTGACTAAACTGATATAAAGTATTATGTGTGAAGCTTCATATTCATTGTTTACTCTCCTCCTTTTCTGTTTTGTTTATACACAGATCAGCCACAACATTATGACCACTGGCAGGTGAAGTGAATAACATTGGTACTATATGGTGTTCTGCTGGAAAACCTTGGATTCTGGCATTTTGGATTCTCCATGCTGATGAGACTCAGACACCCAAATAAACATCGTCCCACAACAATCACACTCCCTCATGCAAATGGAAATCACAAATATAACCAGTCTACCCCCAAAAGGAAAATTCACCCCACCACATGGTAAAAACATCAAGCAATCAGGAACATGTTGAGGAACATGACAATGGCCCAACATGTTGATTTGACCTCCAAACTTCCTACACTCCATTCTGATCAAGCATCAACAGGATGCAGTGGAACAAGTTTGATGGACAGAGGCACCACTGCACAAACCAGAGTACCCAAAGGATCCAGTGCCAACGTCCTGGTTCCAGACCCCATAGACACCCTGAGAGGTCCTCTTGTCCATGTCCAATGGTTCAGAGCATTTTTGAGCACATAAGGGGGACCAACACCATATTAGGCAGGTGGTATTAATGAATGGTGTACATCCAATTAAGTTCTGCTAAAATATTCACACATTGCTATAGGAAGAGGAGTTTTTAAATTTCAGTCAGGTGTAAATTCAAGCTCAGAATTCTGATTTTCCAACTCAGAAATTTCCCACCTATGGGACGCAGCAAAAATTTTGTTTGTTGGTACATCTTGAGGAACACCCAGAGAAAAAGAACACACATAAGGCTGATGGGAGTGTCATTAGCTTTGTAGCTATCTGAATTGCTGATTCCAATAAGTCACATTTCACTGAAAAATAAAGATGTCTGCCTGTTGGGGGCACTAGAGGACGGTTCAGAGGTTAGCCAAAGTTCTTAGGCTTCATCCTCTGAGGACCCTAAATATCTGCACAATGTTTCATGGAAATCCATCTAATGTTGAGATGTGTTATCCTTAAAACACCCTGAAGAGTCATTACTGCTTGCTGACATTTGCAAGTGCATCCAAAACACCTCATCTCAGGATCTCATAGGAACTCGCTCGAAGCATACAGCTGCAGCATGAGGCATAAATACTTTCTGACACAATGGAGGAGGATGGCTTTGTGATCATCTTTAAGCCATTTGTCCTAATATTATTTCAAGCCCACACACTGAGCAGAAGAGTGTGACTACAGTTTAAAGCGAGACAAACTGGAAACATCAAAGCTTCCTCATTTTCCTCATTTCTCTTCCTCCTTCTCTCTTTCGCTGTCCCCCAAATCTCACAGTCTGTGAAGTGAAAACAGGGGGGAAAAAATATCAAAAGAAAGTCACGACACAAGTTTCCTGTAATTTTTGATCATAATGGAATGTGTTTAATCAAAAGGGTGGCGTTCACTGGTCTCCCCGTCATGTGCCACCCTGAAGGCGCGCACATCAGAAGCCGGTCACATTAGGAGTTTCACGGCAGTAGAGAGACGACACAAAGAGGCTGTTTGTCACTAATTAGGTTCAGTTCAGTTTAGTTCGCCTCACCTAGATTTTAATTATGATCGGGTTCTTCAAAAAATTTCTGCGCCGAATATCTCAGTACCTTCTTTCAAGCTTCCTAAAAAAAGATATGAGGGAGGAGAAAAGCTCAGCAACTTACTAGTTTAGCATAAATAGAATAGAATAGAATAGAGGAGAGTAGGGGAGAATAGAGGAGAATAGAATAGTGTAGAGTAGAGTGGAGAAGAGTAGAGTAGAGTAAAGGAGAGGAGAGGAGAGGAGAGGAGAGGAGAGGAGAGGAGAGGAGAGGAGAGGAGAGGAGAGGAGAGGAGAGGAGAGGAGAGGAGAGGAGAATTGAATAGAGTAGAATAGCACAGAATGAAGTAGAGTAGAGTAGAATAGACTAGAGTATAGAGTAGAATAGAGCAGAGTAGGATAGAGGAGAATTGAATAGTATAATATAGGATAAAATAGAGTAGAGTAGACTACAGTAGAGTCTACACACAGTCAGGTCCATCAGAGGAAAAAGAAAAAACACAAATCATCATCGTCACAAATTAGGTGCATTTTCACGGCGGTCCTACTCTCCCGCCGCATTCATAATTAGAGGAATCAGTCTTCAGGGCTTACCACTCATTCACCGCGAACCAAACCGTTAATTTTGAGATTTGTGAGCACCTTAAAATGATTCACAAGCGGCTGCAAATTATTATCTTACCAGTCTTACCCCCCCCACCCCCACCTCCACTTTGACAGATTGCAGCCCAGAGGAAAACATTCAGCAGGATGAGGAGCTCGAGCACAGACAGGTGATTCACTTCTAATGGATGTTAATGTGGCAGACACGACTGAGGATATTCCCAGTGGTGTACACTTACAGTTAATTGATAACTGAGGTCTATGAAAAGATGCGCATTAAATCTTGGCCAATGAGCCTGCCTATAAGGTTGCAGCAATTTAAAGAACAAGTCTCCAGAGTCTCTTAAGGTTCCCCACAACTGAAATGCACTCTGAATGAATAATTAAGACGGAAATATTCTTAAACTCATATTACCTTACTTAAGTTATTTCAAACGCACTGCATATGCATAATGTTGAAACGCATACACAGTTTAACCTCCACCAACTCCAGGTTACCCCATCCTCTAATGACTGTCTTGATGTCTCCTCATGTTACTGTTTGATTAGTATCTTTCCTAATGAGCCCATATGTTCAGATGCGAGATTTATTCAAATGTAGTAGTTTGTTACAGTTAACATCAATAACCTGCAGCATGCTGCACATAAACTTTGATTCTCTTTGCCACCAACTCGTAATATAGGAGTTTAATCTACAGTAGAGGCACTTCATATGCACATGTTTTGCATGTTTACAACTGAAAAGAAAGCTTTTAAAAAATTATACTGAGTGCCACAGTGCTTTTATTGTGTGTTGCACTTTTTGCAGCTAGTAATTAGACTGGGCGGTATGGATGAAATTATTATATTAATGCCAAGCGTCTCAAATATTAATGTATATCATGATGCAAATGTATGGCAAATGAGCTGTATGCAAAAAGCTGTGCAATCCGTGCCATGGTTGCATTAATTACAATAGACAAAACTCTTCGTATGCAAGGCATGTGTAGCTTAAAGTCATTTATCTGATCAACAGAAACGTGTGAAACAAAAACACAAGCTGACTACAATGTGTGATTGGGCTGCACATCTATGATAAAGTGGAACTATAACACAGGACAACTTTAGGTATATGAATTATGCCAATTTGTTTAACATGAAAGTAGTTTACATTTGCATTTGCAAGGGGAGCCTGTCAGTCATTATGCATGCTAATGTATATGAATGCAGCTTACTGTTTGCTGTCTATTATATTCTTCAGAGAATATCAGTTTGAATACTAGAGCAGAGAATGATGGGACAATTTTAATCATTAAATAGCTGTAGGCTTTACAGTTGCATGCTTTGTTTATGTTATATACATACCAGCAACTGTAAGTTGACAGGATTGATTCCTTAGGTTTGTTTTATAAAAAAACCCCAGAGATCTGAATCCATGTTTTTGAGCCTGAGTCATTAGTGCACTGCAGTTTTAAGTCACTGACTGCTTATTTCACTCATGATAAGCCTTTTAGCATATAAAAACATATGAGAAAACAACAATCATGCGCTTCATCTTGACCCAGAAATGAAACAATAGCCCTGAGGGTATTTTGGCACTTACTCAAATACTCAGAGCATCTTATCATGGCCTTAAATCTCAACAGCAACAGACAATGTGCAGACAAACGTCTGTTAGTGTTTTGTTATTGTGAGTAGCAGAATGCATTGACTTCAAACAGATATTACAGAAAGTTCTGTCTACGTCCTGATCCAGTGGCGGCGTGCACAGATGGCGTTGTTCCAGAACAACCGAGGATCCTGAGAGCTGGAAATGGGATTGAAGCGACTGCACAAACAGATCAGACAGGTTTAGCCAGATGATATCCTGTACCCCTGCAACCCAGCAGTCAGCCATCTTGTTGTTAGCCAATTAATGGCTCATTACCAGTTTAGCTCGAGCTGCGCCACCTCAGGTTACGAGGCCACCAAACCTGCACTTCACCCGCTGGCTCAAATCTGATTAGTTTCACCTAATTGGCACAGATCAGATGTTTTTTTTAGCTTTTAAGTAAGAAGGAACCAGTTTCATGGGAAGAGACAGAGGTGGCATTGATGACTCGTAAACAGTGATCGTCTTTCAGGTTTTGAGAATTAAAACAAATACTTTTCCTGTTTGTTTTTTAAAATGTTGTGTCTCTGGAGGTCATTATAATTCCCTGATATGTTATCTTTTTATCTGGAATGGCTGGAAAGTCCAGGTAGTGCCAGTGAGATCATTTTAGGGTGCATGAATGCAGCCTATTGTGTTTTGTAGATAGAAAAGCTGCAGAATCTGTTTGTCTTTTTGTGTTCTGTGTACAATAATAATGCAAGCAGCCTTGCTTAGTAGTATGTTTGCACAGAATTGTATGCACACGTGTCTGCACAAACGCATGTTGTTGTATGTTTTTTCCAAGGACGACTGGGACTCTTTTCACTCCATGATCAGTCAGTTGTTGCTCCTCTCTGCTCACGTGAAATGTTTGTTCTTTTTGCCAAATGCGGGGCCATTAATAGTGCATGAATTTAAAAAAAAGCAAATTATGAGCAAAACAGCAGCACACCACCAAACAGCCATGCGTACATTTATTTAATATTCTCAGTGCTCTCAGCCCAAGCTGCTCGGCCTGTGCACTGTCGAGTGAAGTCATGACAGCTGAGTTATGAGTTCTGTAGAAAAAACAACTTTTTGGTTGTACACTGTAGGTAAGTGTACTTTTTTTGTTTGAGTCCTTTTCCGCTGCTGTGGCTTTATCGTGACTTTGTCTCCGATCTTTCCATTCTGCATGACAATATTCCCATGAGATTTTACACCAAGCCTGAGGTGAACAAGATGAACGTGAGCCGCAGTCACTCAGAGCTAATCAATGTGTTAGTGTTTAAGTGTGGGATAGAGAATGGCTTTGTCCAGAGGCCTTTCACATGGTAAGTGAGGCTAATCTCTTAGTAGTACTACGGCCAAACTAACCATTTCTAAAGGAAGACAGTGGGCTTTTGAAAGCAATTGAAAGCTGGGTGGTGTGATAGGGGGAAATTTTCTGGCGAGTGCCGAAATTCAGCTGCTCTTTTATTCACGTCGTACGCACAAATATCTTTATCTTTCTCAATCAAAAATACACATTCCACCTACTTCCTTGAAACACACTCTTTCTCTCTCTCACACACACAAACACAGTCAGCACATGAGGCCAGGTGGTGCGGTTAGTGCCAGAGCTTGCTCTCTGCTCTCCTGAGTGCAATCGGTAACCTGAGCTGCCTGTTTGAATAACTCAGTTATCCCAAAAGCTTCCTCGCTGCAGAGACATCATGGAACAGTGCCCAAAACACACTTTCTCTAAGCTCCTAATATTCACTGACTGCATGATGAATATTGAAATTCGGCTTTGAAAGTCACTTTCGCTGTCTCGAGGTTGTATTTCATAAGAGAAGAGTAAGAATTAGACGTTGCATGGATTGCCTTACGGGTACAGCTTGTATTGAAAATCTGTCATCGGAGTGTCACTCAGTGTAAGTTAATCTGTGCGAATGTGTCAGCTGATGGGATGCGACAGGAAGGCCCTGGGCCTCCTTATTTAATTAGGAGCCCGCCTTGTTTTGTGGAACTCACAACCAAACCTGTCTCCCATCATCTCCAGGGCTTTTTCTAATTTGAACCACATTCACTGTAAATTTAGCAGAGACATTTTCTGCTGTAGATGGAACCTGCAGGTGTCCAATGTTCTGCACCACATCAGGGCTAAAGTGTATCTGTCAAGGCTGCACTATTGATGTCATTCAGTTGGCCTGCAAATATTTACTGCCACCCTGTGCCCTGTCCCATCACCACCACTGTTCAGTCCCCAAACAGTCCTGCCCAGGTTCTTCCTTCACCTGTGTTTTCAAAGTGCTTTAAAATATAGTCCTAATGATGATAATGATTGTTGTAATGAAGATTTTAGTGGTTTTATCATTAGGAATTGTTGTAAAGGTAGTCAACAGTTTTGTTTATGGGTCTGTTTTAAGTACATTTCTGTTTGTTGTTTCAGAATGTTGTTAAATTGATCAAGTGATAATTTCTGAAAGCATGAGTGTGAGACATGCAAGACCTTTTAGAAGCATCACTTTCCTGACTTTGTATTTGATTATACCTAAAATAAGATGATTAACTTACAATACAGTGATGAAAAGTACTTGTGTATGTATTTTTTTTCACAGACTTAATTTACTGTATATAAATATTCAAACAGAATATGCTGTTAGCTCATTACAATACAACTGAGAGAATCACTGCAAAGAATATATTAACCTCCAGAACCTCAAAACCTGCCAGTGGGTTTGAAAGGCATGCTATCTTTTTAAGAACACACACCATTTATCAGAGGATTTTCAGATTTTCAGCTTTCTAGCAGTACTTAAATTAATTGTTTGAGATGTGTTCCATCAGAAAACATAGCTAAGTCTAAACTTAAAATTGTGACGCTTTAATCTAAATCATACATGTCACATTTTTAAAAAAATACCAAAAAATAAAATGTGTGTTCTAATCACATTCTGTGTATAACAAAAAAAATCTGTGCTTCTTGCCTAAGCGCAAAACCATTAGTGACTTGACTGTGAGCAACAGAGACTTTTCAGCTGAACTGGGATGAACTGCAGGCTGTGTTTACATGAACCACATCGGAGACAAGCATAAAAACAAATAACTATGTACAATATAGTACATATACAATAGTCACTACTTTTTTCCATTTGTAGTAACAGCTTTGGGACATGGGAAAAACATTCCACATGTTTTTCAGTTATACTAAAATAACTGACCAAAGGAATTAGGGATCTCCAATATGGGTTTTTTAAGGGCCGATGCTGATTATTGGTAATCACGAAAGGTCAGTAGCTAATATTTCAAATTAGGATGCTCTCCCCTGTTTATGTGGAATTGATGTGAGATTGATCAGTTTGTCACATGCAGTTATGTCTGCTGCTCTTCTCCATTTGATTAATCTTTCACTGTTCAATCACTTTTATTGCCAACTAAGGTCCATATCTTAAAGTGTTATTAATTATTGTTTTCCAGACTCTGTTTCAGGGTGATCTGTGGCTGCCTTATAACTTAGCCGCTAGCTGTTAGTCTAGTCTTAGCCACTGTAAGAGAAGCTAATTTTCTGGTTTGTGGCAGCAGCATGTGTTTCTGGTTCAGTTTTTGCAGTCTCTGCTTAAGAAACATTTGTGAGAGACGACAGACAGAGAGAGGAGGCTGAATTAGAACTGAAGTAGCTCATTTAATATATCAATAGTTGGTCAATAAGAATACAGATACCATCCTTCATCTATATACCGCTTAATCCTCTGTAGGGTCGTGAGGGGCTGCAGTCTATCCCAGCTGACTTAGGGTGAAGGAAGATTTCACCCTGGACAGGACAACACAGAGAAAAAAAACAACCAAGCACATTGACATTCACATCTATGGAAAATTTAGAATCACCACTTAACCTCAGCATGTCTTTGGACTGTGGGAAGAAGCCGGAGCACCCAGGAAGAACCTATGCAGATACAGGAAGAACATGCAAACTCCACACAGAAAAAACCTCAGGCCGGGAATTCAACCCAGGACTTTCAAGCTGTGACCTTTGACAGTGCTAACCACCAGACCACTGTATCTCATTCAATCCAATTCAGTTTTATTTACATAGTGCCAACTTACAACATAATAAGGCAAAGACCTTTTGGCTTTTAAACAGACAATAGAGAATCCAACAATCCAAAGTTTCCTATGAGCAAGCAGTTGGCGACGGTGGAGAAGGAACCAAAAAAACTCTTTAAATGCAGGGGGAAAAACAAAACAACATCTGGCAGAACCAAGCTCAGGGAAGGCAGCCATCTGCCTCAACAGGTTAGGGTGAGAGTGGGGCTGATAAATGTCAGTGAGAAAAAAACAGCTGATTTTACTCCTCTAACTGCAAGAAGTCAAATATGCAAATGTCTAACATGCAGAACAACATGGGTTTCTTCCGTAAAAACCACACAATTCATAAAAACGTCAAGGATGCAGTGGTTGTAACTGATGACAGTTGCACAGCACAGGGACCAGTCTTTCACCAAAGCAATCCATTTACTGTTTGGCACCCATAGGGAAAAACATGCAAACGCCACACAGAAAGACTCTAGGTCAGGAATCAAACCCATGACCTTCTAGCTGTGAGGCAATAGTACTAACAAATGGTCCACCATGCCATCCTGATATTGTAGGTTCCTTACCTTAATTTTCAGTCAGGTAAGTTTGTAATATATAAATAAAATATTGCAGAGTTTTACCTTCAGTATTTAACTTAGTCAGGCAAGGAATCGAACTCCTGACCCTCTAGGTGTGAGAGACAGTCCTGACCACTGAACCATCGTGCCGCCTAATGCCAATAGCTAATAATATAGTGGCATTCGACGGTCATTTTTGAACAATTTCTGGAATTATAATATTTTTATCCTGCAAAAAAGTCACATTATACAAATATAATCTTGAAAGAGTTTTGCCTTAATATTTAAATTGGTAAGGTGAGGAATCGAATCCAGGACGTTCTAGCTGTGAGGTGACAGGTCCACCATGCCACCCTAGTGTTGTTGGTCCCTGACCTTAATTTTTTGTCAAGTAAATTTGTAATATATAGATATAATATAGCAGGCATGTAGTGGGCGAGGAGTCAAATCCAGGACCTTGGAGTTGTGAGGTGACTGTCTGGACCACCGTACCACCCAATACCAATACCAATAATCGGAAAAATGCCATTTTTTGAATCATTTCTGGGATAACAACATTGTTCTACTGCAAAAAGACACATTTGAGCTCTCTCTACTTCTAGCCACTGTTCGAAGTAAAGATGTGGGGCCACCACTAGGGACCCCACCACTGCCCCACCATTAGGGGCAGTGGTGGCCCAGTGGTTTGTTAAGCCAACTTGTAACCAGTGGATTGCCGTTTCAGTCCCCGGACTGGCAAGAGGTTGAGGGGGGAGAGTGAGAGCGACTACTTGTCTAACTCACCACCACTGTGGGCCCTTGAGCAAGGCCCTTAACCCCTGACTGCTCCCCTGGCACTGCTCTGCGGCAGCCCACTGCTCCCAGTATGTATAGTTAAGGTTAACTATGAATAGGATGGGTCAAATGCAGAGAAGGAATTTCCCCAAGGGGATCAATAAAGGTTAGATTATTATCATTTTTATTATTAGTTGTGCAGTTTCCATAGAGGTGCAGGACTCTATTGCAGCAAAAAATGAGCCCACAGAGCAACAGTGAGGAAAAAATGTTACAGGAGCTGAAAATAACGCTTGGGGTTCATAAGGGGTTAATAAAAAAAAAGTCCAATTAAATTAAATAGAGTGCAAATAGAGTGTGGAAAGTGAGACTACTTAAAATATTAATGTAATGTAAAGGTGTGCTCGGTGTTTGCATTCCCAGGGTGTGGAAGCCCTCTGTAGGCCGGCGGAGGTACTGCAGCAGCGGGGCGCCTCCTCCTCCTCCTCCTCCTCCTGGAGCCGGAGCTGCATTCCTCTCCTCTCCGCTTCATTCACACGCAGGGAGCCGCCGGAGAGAGAGCACCGCCACTCCGTGACCAGCGTGGAAATGTCCCCAAGTTTTGGAATTTAAAAAAAGAAACCATGGCGAGGATATCAAGCCTGCGGATCACTTGAATCTGTAAGTATCGAGAACACTCCGGAGGTTTTTTTTCTCTCTCGTGTGGAAGTCGCAGGGGTTTTTTTGGTGGAAATTTTGAGGTTACGTTTTCTCTTTCTCTCCCTCTTTCTTGTATTTGGCTCCGTGTTGGTGAGTTTTGGTTACGTTTTCTCCCTCCTTTCGCTTGTCTGGTTCCTCCACGAGTTCAACCTCCCACTAAAAAAAATCCTCCGTGGGTTGGAAAAAAAAGGCGTGAAGAGGACGGTAATGTCCACTTCTTGCTGCTGCTGTGCGGAGGCTTGTGTTTCTGTGCGCCCCGGTGTGACCACCAGTCGGATTGATTCACTCGCAAACTGTTAAACTGCGGATATCTTCTGGGCGCCGAACGACGCTTTAGCTTGGCTAACTTCATTAAATCCACTTAAAATTCACTTGAATTCGAGAGGTTTGTGCGTAAAAGTGCGCAAATGTTGTTTTTTATTAGTGCGTAACCTCGGTTTGTGGTGCGGTGTGAGGTGAGTTTTTTGGCTGCTTGGAGACACCCGGCTGCGGTAAAAATGAGACTTTTTCCGGGGAAGTCTGGTGCTTGAGCCACCGGGACTTGGAGCTCGGTGACACGGACTGAGCTCGCTGCTGTACCCGGAGGAATGCCACCACCAGTAGACGTAATTACAGGTATTCGAGGAGCTGACACTCACTGTCGCCTGGATATATAGTCCAGCTTCAGCTCAAACATTTCCCTTATATTTATTATGTCAAATTTAACTGTATGCATTACACCATTATTTTTTTATTTTTTATTATTAATCTAAAACGGACCTCAGGGAGGAGTTGTGTTCCTCCAGGGGGGTTCAAAATCGATCCCCCCTCTATTAGCTTTGAAATAATTAGAAATTGTGTCGGTGTGCCGTTGAAAAGAGCGTTAATCTGCTAACGAATGAGAGGCCAATTTGTAAGCTTTGTTATTCGACAGCAATTGAATTCCCCTTTTGAGCTGGGATGGAGTGGTGAGGGCTGTCTGTGGGTGTGTTGAGTGCGCATTGGTTGTCAGCTATTGAAAATGCTCTCATTGCTCTATCGGATTCTCCTCACTTCCATTTTTTCCTGTTAAATCAAATCCTGGTTAACCAAATTAGTCTACCCACCCAGAACCCCGCACACCACGTGAATTCATTTGGATCCCCATTTTTAAACATGATATTCATGAATCATATTAGACGAGCAAAGGGCTCAGACGTGATTTTAACCTTTTTCTTTTGAGAGAGTGGGGCCAGACTGGAGCCCATCGACCAAAATCTCTGCATTGTTCCTTAAATATTGATGCAGGAGCCTTACAGTGTGTCTGCTGCACAAATAAATGCAGTTTATATAAACGCAGAGACTGCCTTTCCCTTGACTGATGTGATAATTCTTTATGATAAGTGACATGACCCAGTTTTGCCTCAGTTCAGTCAAGCAACAGCTCCTTATTGACAGTTCAATGCAATGACCAGCATTCACATGTAAATGATGTGGGATCTGAACCGTGACATGAGTGTTTGTTTAAGAGGTGGTGCCCGGACAGGGTTTTAAATCATTCAACCACAGGCGGAGTGACATCTCACCAAGCCACACAACACAAGTGTACCTAACTTGTTTAATCAAAACAAGCATTATTTGCATTCATTGTGGGACTGACGGCGAGGAGTGGCCGTAATGTAACCAAACATAACTGTGAGTCTCTTTGTGCACAGAATAGCTGGTGACGAAAATGTATCCGGTATGGGACTTTTAATGGCAAAATGTTCTGTGTTATTGTTGTTAGAAACATCTTCAAGTGATGACTGAGGTGACAGTAGGATCATAAAGATGCGTGTTCATGTTTAGACATGCCCCAAACAACCACACTACTCTGGCCTAAATCTGAAAACAATCTGCGAGACACATTCTCATTTTAAACGGTTTCATTTTCCAACTTCCCACCATACAGCTGAGGTCTTTAGAAAAATCATTTTTGTTTTGCAAAACTGTGACCTTGTATGGCATTTTACATGAAAGCTGGCAACCCAGCCAGAAAATTACGAGCAATTTGCCTCAATCTTCCCTAATTATGATACAGATCTGCCCCACAATAGACCAGCAGTGTCATGAATTTCCAAAAGTCTGCCCTGTCCGGTCCGCCTGCTGCTGTGAAGGGTAAATCTGTGATGTCCAAACTTTGGAATTTGAGCTGACATGTGCACTTTGCACCCCTCTGGTCCTGCCATTGTTCGGGTCTCCCCACGTCGCATTCCTCCGGACCTTTCAGTGAGCAGCATAGTTAAGGTCTAATTAGATTGGAAATGGATGACAAAGCAGAGGGGCCGTGCTGAAGTGAGAACTGAATCGCGTCTTGGCACACGGTTGGACTGGGCTTAAATATTTTTAAGTTTTAGAGTGTTTGTTGATGAAGGGTTTTAGAATTAAAATAGAGGATTTGAATTAGATTCTAGCAGCCTCACATGAGACTTTCTCAGTTGGAGTGAAAAACGACTTAACTGGCTCAAGGAAATTGTTTATGTATGTGAAAGGACTTTGAGTGCATAACTGTATTCTTCAGGGTACACTGTACTGTGATTCATGACCGATATAAAGTCTGTGTTCACACTCAGGGTCTGCAGTGTCTCTCTGTGTGTGTTGCTAGACTGCAAAATCCAGTCCTGTTTCCAGTGTCCCTCACTGTTTGACATTTTAAACCAGTGTGACAACCTCATCTTTAGGCGTTTCCTCTTCTCGCCTTCCCTCTCTGCCTCCGCTCCTCTGCCATTCTTCCTGCCTCTAGACTCACGCTGCCACTCAAGCTTTCTCTCCTCATCTTCCTCTCTCACCAGTCTGTACACCTCAGTCCTTCCATGCCGCCTCTTTGTTTTTCTTTTTCTTTTTTCTACATTTATACATCTCCCCATTCTTCCTTCCCCTCTCCTACCTCTTCTAGAGATGAGACCATGCGCATCTAAGGCCTCTCTCTTTCATCCTCATCCTCTCCATCTCTTTCTAAGTCCAGACTCCCACCTTAAAATCTCCCCCATTTCCCCTTTTATCACCAGTTCTCCACTGTGTTTCTGCTGGGATGGCTGCTCTTCACAGTTTGCCATTGCCGGCCCGTTGCTCCTCCTTGGCTCTGTGCTAAATGAAGAAGCATTTACTACTACTGAAAGAGGATCCCCTCTCAAACTGATGCGGCGGTTATGTCAGAGAGTGTCGGGTACGCTATAGTCTGAACTCTTTCTCCCATGTGTGATTGAGGGCTTTCTTGGCTCGGTGGTGCTGTAATACAATATCTGTTTTCATATCGTAGCCGGTGGAGATGGCGTGTTTTTATTACATAAGTTTTCATTTGTGTCAGTCTTGCTAAAGAGGTTAGAAGGAGTGGCATGTTGTTGGCTCCCTGCTGTAAGTGTGCTTCATTCGCTGTGTGCTTAGTGTCGTTTTTGCTTTCCTCAGTTTTTCTTTCCTCCGTTTTGATCCTACCTTCCTTTTTTGCTTCTGTCACATCCCGTTCTGCATCTCTGTGGTGTCACCTCTCCATCTCCTTCTGAGTCTTGCCCCATCCTGTCTCTTTCTCGCGCTCTTTCAGTATTTTACTTGGTCTCTCTGGGGTTTGTGTGATGCCCTGAGGCGAGGAGCCACACAGCAGCAGCAGCAGCAGCAGCAATATTAAAACGCACTAAAGAGGGACCAGCAGCAGGGCTCTATCCGAAGGCCCTGTTGTATACACACATCCACACTCCCACAGCTCTCATGGTGCTAACACCTATCCAGCCGACAAGCCTTAATATGAAATAAACTCACTCGCCAATACCTGGCGGGCCTGTCTTGACTGACTGCTCAAATAGGAATGACCTCCATTTGGCCCAAATAAGAAGCTGGGATTGAGAGTCAGTAGGCGGTGTTGAACTGCGAAGTGCTGGTGCATTACGAATCACATCGAGAGGTGAGTTTGCAGGTGAACCTGCAGCATAAACCCTCATCAGTGCCAATCAGAGGCAAATGTAAAGGTAGACCGAGCTATCTGCAAGCTTCATCGCATTTTTAAAGAAAGGAGGGTGCGCTCAGGGCTGACAGCTTTATTTTGGTCCGTGGAAACTAGCCGAATTAGAGAGAATGCATAAAAAAAAAGTGAGTGCCAGTGCAGAGAATTTGAAATGAAAGCACAGCCTGTATTGTTTGATACCTTGACCTCCTTTAAAAAGATTCGTTGTTGCATTCCTCACTTCAGATGTAGTCAAATAAATATGACCACTGTGGTGGCAGAGCAGAAATGTCCTCAGCCAGAAAATGGCTTTTTTCTTTCTTTGAGGAAAGCAGCCTCAGTTTCTGTGTCTCTGTCGTGCTCATCCAAGTGAACTGTCTGTTATGTATAATTAATTTTCTCCTCTCTCCCAGTTTATTTTTATCGCCTACTTTTAACCGTTTTTTTCAAAGGACCCCTCCCCCGCTTCTGTCCTCTACAGTGCCTGCTGAAAGTGACAGCTGCTCGGGTACGGGGATGCTTTTTGAAGCAGGCACTAAAAAGGCCACTCACTCAAGACAACTTGGAATAGAAAAATCTCGGCCGTTCTGACAGTATCAAAAAACATGCCTGCTAATCTGGGTGCAAATTGAAAATAAGCTCTACTGTAGTCTATGCTGCCTGTTGGGGAACAGAATTTACATGGTCCCCTTTTGTTCAAAGGGTTGTTGATTGGTTTGGTTGAAATGCAAAGCAGAGTGACAAGACTGACTTAAGTAGGGCACCATGAGATTGTCTTGTTCACCATTTTGCCAGCACTTTCTCTTATTGAGGAGAGCACTGCATTGAATTTATTTCCTTATAAAGTCAAATTGACAGTCTCTCATTTAATTTGTAGATTGCGCTGTCTACCAAACCACAGAAGCATTGTTATTCGTTGTATTTGACCCTCAGCCCCTTGCACGCCAGTGCTTAGATTGAGTTACAGTCTTCATAAAGGTTCTGGCTGAAGGTCCAAAGACGCAATATTAACCCGGGTTCCACTTCTGACCTGGTGGCCTTGGGCAGAAATCCCTCCGCCCCTGCAGCTCGCGGGCACAACCTCAGCATATGAGGTTTCCTCACTGGCATGCTAATGCTCTTGTCAGCATTCTGTCCATCTCCCCTCAGACTCTGACTCAGACAGGCAGCTTGGGTCCCCGATTTGTGCGGTCATAAAAAATGCCTTCTCTTGTTGCTTTTCCTTGTGTGAAGAAGAAGCTCAGGTCTTCTATTGATCAGGAAGTCACTGTTCTTTCCTGTAACATTAGACAACCCCTATACTTGTTATCTGTATTGTTCTCTAATTATATTGCTGTGGTGTGCAGCACACAGGGTAGGTCGCACTTAATATTTTCTGTTATCTGGGCTATTCCTGCACAATGTTCAATCTGTTTTTCTTGATAAGTTTCTGTGGAGTGAATCGTCCAGAATCATGCTTATAATCACCTACTGTTATTGCACAATGATTTCAAGTCAGTCTATCTGCTTCCTCACAACAAGTAAGTTTGAATGGAGTGATGGTGAAGCAGTCACAGATCGTTTCTGAAATCAATCTACCTTTAAGTCATTAGCAGCTGTTTGATGGTACAGATCTTATGGCTCATTATTTTCAATTTTTTATTAAAAAAATTAAAAGATAATTTGGACAAAATTCAAGGCAAGTGCTTTTTTACTTACTTGGTACATTACCACCAACTCATTTATCGTTTCTCCTCGGCTTTCTGTTTCTTTGCAGTCTCAGGGCTGTGGTTTTCCTAATTTTATACTGCAACAATCTAAACAACTTTTGTGTGGGAACATAAATTCATGTGGGGTAAAAATCATCTTGAAGCAATTGCTGTGTCTAAAAAGTCTCTCTAATCTGGGGAAAATGGTACAAACTGTGAATGATGAGTCTTAACTTGGGCATGCCATTAGTGCTCTATATGGGAGATCTATTGGATTAATCACAAATGTATTGATAATAAGGTGCCACAATACAATATTTATTTCTCTGCTTTTCATTATGATAGAGAAGATATTGGGATGTGTTTGGGATTTTCAGACATACCCAACGTCTTTCCTTTTGGCAAAGAATAACTAATTTCACTGGTTCAGTGGAAAAAATCTTTGAATGGATTGTATGCAGACCAGCCTGTCAGTATCATTGGCAAAAATTGTGTGTTGCTGATGCTGAGATAGTCTCAGTTTAGATGAGGAAGCCTACTGGTTGTTTACTGTGCTCACTAGAGTCTGTCTGCCTCTTCAGGCATGTTTGGCTTGTTAATGAGAACCACTGTGTGAGAGAGGAGGCAGCGCGCTGTGGGTGTGTGCCTGTGCATGTATTTGCATTGAGATAAGCAGTGCATCGTCAGTGTGCATTTGTTGATGTACACACTGTATATAGGATGCTATCTGAGCAGTGTGGGGACTTCTCATGTTTAATGTAAGGTACCACACCACTGTGGTGGATGAAACAGGGAAGAGTTTATATAGGCACATAGCCATTTATTGCCGTGATTAATGTTAATGGTGCAGCAACTCATAATTGCTCACTTCTTTTTCATCCTTCTCAGTATCTCTCATGTCTTCATTCCTGTCTTGCAATCTTCGCCCTCCCCTTCTTGCATACACACACCCTCCTGTTTTCTGTTGTGTTTACCAAGGGGAATCTTAAATAATTCAGATGGTCTGTACTCCCCAGCCTTGTAAATAAGACTAATAGAAGGCGGGTTTTTGAAGAGAGCCACTTGCCCAGGGAAAGCATGGCTGTGGGCTAGCCTATAAATCAGCTGGCTGCCTGTCTGGCTCCTTTGCTGTGGTTGTGTTGTGGACTAGCCAGCAGTAACCTCCATGTTACCGGAAGGAAGGGCGACTCTATCCAGGGAGGTCAGGAGTTTGTTTCTGTTGCCCCCGAGGCACTGGTGGGCATTGAAAAAGTATGTACATATCTATGTTAAACACAGGTAAGATCACTCTCTCTCCCCCTCTCTCCTCCCTTAGTTGCATTTTGGCTTGTGTTTGTGTGGCACACATATGGACCCGCGTGCTATGGCTCATAAACCATACACTCTGATGTCAGCACCTGCATGTGTGTTTACCAGATGGAGATAAGTGCTCATTTATTCATTTTGTTTACCACTCATTTTTCCCCCTGAGTTCTTGGCACTCGTTAGATGTCGGCTGGTCCTGCTTGCTAGTTTGGTTTATGTGTGTGCACGTGTATGTGTGTGTGCTTGGTGGGGCCTTATGGAAGCAGACACTTCACAGAAAACCAGTCAAAAGGGGGGAAAACATTTTGGTGTTTCAGAGTAACAGAATGAGCAGTTGGCCTTCTTAAAACCTCTATGCAATCCCACTTCAGCTGCAAAAAGAAGGGTAGATTTTGAGTAGCTTTAGCCCTAAATCACTTTGGAGCACTTCCCAGCTTCTCACCTCCTGTCGTTTAACTCTCAGTAGCCAGTTTTTTATAACAGGGCCAAGTGGGACCTGTCAGGTTTGAGGACCAGCTCAAAAGTTTTCTAAGCCCTGACTAAAAGCAGTATCGGTCCATTTGAAACTTGAGCCCAGATGACAAATAATTACTGTTTGTAACAGATGTCCAAAAGAACCACAGAAATGTTATTTTGAAGAAAACTGCAGCATAAAAAAAGTGCGAGCATAGAGTAAGTGGCTTTGTTTGTAGCAGGAACAGGGCCGCTTACTCTACACCCCTGATCACAGTGTTTGTCCTTGTCTAAAAAATATTTTTTTCTGTGTGCTTACAGTGAAGCCAAATAGAAGTTGTCAAATAAAAAAATGTAGTCTGAAACTCATTTTAAAGCAGCAATGAAAAAGCATAGAATATCCTAAACCTCCTCCTTCTTCTACCCCTTTTTTCTTTCCACAGCCTCTTTGTCAACTCCCTTTTGTACTCCTCTCAAAGGGTTAAAGAGGGAGAAGTGATGAGTAGCCTGCTGAGCCTGGCCTCTATTGTATGTTGGCATTGTGCCACTGCATAGCATGTCGACCATAGACACATGTACAAGAGACTTTTCCCTATTCACAGCGACTACAGTTACCCAGTAATACTACCCTCACCTGCAGGAAAGCAATGCAAATACAACAAACACTGACATTGCCAGAGGTTTCTCAATGCAAAATGACCTCATTCAAATAAGGATTAAACAGTTTTTTTTTTTTTTGCAAATCATTGCTTAACTTTTGGTCCTTTTCCCTCCCTGCGGCCTGATAAGCTTGGAGCACCTTTTTAACATTTTGCAACCTTCGCCAAAAGTTTTGGGATGCTCCAGCATGATCCTGTTTTTCTTCTTCTCCCTCAGTGGAAACATGTGCTCGAAGACTATAAAACCGTTTCCCTCCCTTTCCTCCCTTACGTAGCTTGTTAAGGGGAAAACCACTCGACGGCATGTTGTGCAGAACATTGGTAACTGCGCAGGCTAATTCTTTCAGCAGACCTGGGCTGCCTCCACACAACAACGGCACAAATCCTGGGGGTGCTTTTAAGTTGTCTCTCCCTCCTCGACCCCCTGCAGAGAAAAGGCAAGCAGAGCAGGGGGGCTCTGGGAATAAGTGCTCCAGGACAGACAATGGCAGACCGCCGGGAAGGGGGGTGGGGTGTAGGTTGTAGCCCGAAATAGAAGAAGAACAGGAGGAGGAGGAGGCCTTCAAACTGGAAGGTGGGGTGGAGTAGGGGAGGTCAAAGGTTAGACTGATCCCAACTTTAAAGGTGGAGAGGGGCCTTGGAGGTTTTATTGCCAGGGCTCTCTTGTTGCTTTTTGCCCAGCCTGGGGTGAACCTCTGAGCTGCTACTGCGTCATTTGGGAGGGAGATTTAGGTGGGTGTGAGTGTGAGCTGCACATTGCTGTCCCATGATGGCTCCAGTTGTGCTCGGTGACCTCTGACCCCGGCCTGTCACATAGGTCAGCAGCATGCTAACTCCCACGTGAAGAGAGGTGGGGTAGTGAACAGTGTCTTTGCCCCGGCGAGTCCCAGCGAGTCTATTTTCCCAGCTGGCAGATTTTGTAGGGGAGGATGGGGGGCCTGAGCATGTGACAAAGTAGCCAGCAAATATGAAGGAATGCGTTAGTGATACAATTCAGCTCTTGCGTTCCAAATTAAATGGGGTGTGTAACTTGTGACTGGTGTGCTGATGCGTGTGAGCTGGGAGGAGTTGCTTCCATTATCTCCAAGCCTTATTCTCTTGGGCCTGTCCTCCCTCCCTGCCTCTCCAAGATCCACGATTTCCTTGGTTTCCATTGCATGCAAAGGAATGTGGCTGTTCTGGGTGATCAGCTCAGGTCTTCATTGTTACCCAAGTGTGACCTCATTTGGCTCTTGAGATCAGCGTGACATAGCCCGTGGTGCACCAGTATACTTGCTCTGCTTGTCCTCTGACACATGACAGATAGGATTTGTCCAACTGGCACTCCAGGCAACACCAAATGTTGAGTGTAGCTTGAAAACATTGACATAAAACCATTGGTTAATTTTATGACAGACAAACAGGGCAGGCTGATTGTCACATTTTCCATTTTCAAAACAGATAAGTCATCAAGCTGAAGCATATTTTTAGAATATAGTCATATGTGACTTTTCTTTTTCTAGAGGACATACTTTAGTGCCATTGCCACATTGGCTGTTCACAAAACATGGCGCAAGCTGTTTTTAGATCGTTCAAGAGGCACACCTCATCCTGCCCTCGGCAATCAGTGCCGCAGTCAAACTTGGCCACAGCACAGACACATTTTCAAAAGTAGCCCATCTCCCAGTCTGCTTGTAGCTGCATCGACATAAAAGCCTTGAGTGTTTAGATTTGTGAAAGGGCGGGATAGGAGGGATATGAACAAAACGATGCCAGAGACTGCACCTCGGCCAGAAACAGCTGAGGGAAAAGAATAAGACAGCCGAGGAGTGAGGGAGGGAACTTGGCAGCACGAGCTAACTCAGAACAGCAACAAGGCAGCTCGCACCAAAGAATAATAAATAATGTTGTTGCAGAGAGGAGCTCTTTTCGGCAAAGCAGGGCAAGGAAGAAGAGAGAGTGCAGGATGACGAGAAGCTGATTCAAACTTTAATTAAGGTCTGAACGCGGCAGTGGAACAGCTGCTGTTGCTTGCGCCACCCCGCCACACTGGCTTTACGGGTTCTTTTTTTATTTGGAAGCCAAACAGATGTTATGAGGGGGTGGTGACTTTATCGGACGAGAGGTTTGGTTTCAGGGAAGAGGAGGAAATTAAATTCTCCTGCTCTAAGACCAGTGATTTCAGCAAATCAGTGTTAACTTCTGACTGTGACCCTATGATATCTTGTTAGCCTCCCCACATTACGGTGTGATAGAGCGACTGCACAGGCATCCCCAGCTCTGGTGAAGTGCTCTTGAGCAAGTTACTGACCGCCTGTATAATTTAATATACAATATGCAGTGAGATGCCTCCTTGTGCTCACTGCCTGCAATCCTCTCAGGATAATTTCTGTTTTGCTACTGAGCTTTGTGCTGTGTTTGACATTTGTGGTTTGCACTGAGGTATGCCAGCTATGTTTCAGGTGCCATTCACACCATTCTGCACTCTGCGGAGTTTCAGTCTCTCCCTCGTCTAATCCAAATGTCTGTCACCATCAGCATGTAGAGATCCCATTTGGTTGGGCTCACTCACCTCCCTTATCTGTGTGTCTGTCTCTACTTGCTCTCTCTCCCTCTTTCTCTTTCTGTCACTCTCCTATGGAGGATGTGATGAAAATGGCTGTTTAATCATGCAGAGAGGTCAACCAATCAAAGGGCCCGGGCCGAGTGATTTAAAGGCCTATTCAGAGCACAGCTGGAGGGAGAGGGAAGGGGAGGGAGATGGGGAGAGAGAGGGATAGAGAGAGGCGGATTGGGGTTTGACTGCTGTATGGCGCAGGTCACCTCTCATCCACTTACCTCTGGTCTCATTTTACCAATAATTGTCCCTGATAGATTGATTTATAGCCAGGCAGATGAGTGGATTAAATAGGTAGAGGGCGGAAAGGCAAAGAGATGCACATGTTAGTGAGCTGGCGGCTTGTGATGAGATGCTAAACAGCAGTATAGACCGTCGTCTTCCTCCTATTAACTTCAGCAGAAAACTTCCACTGTAGCTTCCAGGCTCTGTATCTCTCTCTCTCTCTCTCTTTCTCACTCACTCACTCACACGCATGCACACACACACACACACCACACACACACACACACAAACACACAGACAGATATGATGTCTGCAGACAAGGCAGTTCTCACCTGAATGTCAATGGGTGAGAATGACAGATGGTTGGGAGGAGCAGGGGAAGTAAAACAGACAGACGCAGTGATTGTCTCCTGTCTTAAGCCCCTTTCACACACCCACAAGTCCTCACGCATCAAGTTTATGATATAGACATCTTGTGCACGGTCAATCCGTGTTCCGCCATTTATTTGAAACATAGGTGTAAATTATCTCATCACTGTCGCTCACAAGAGATCCAGGTCCTTATAACCTTTACTGCTAAAGCAGAATTTTACAAGAGCTTGTGAAATTCTGTGCGCTTAAAAGGATTATCACGTTTCAATGTCATTAAAGTGGTTACAAGTACGTTTTTACACCCAAGCTTCAACAAGGCAGACAGTGCAGACCAGCTCAAGATTCCTTTACGTCGTCACTTTATTAAAAGTTAATGCAACAAGTTCTGTTTCTCTTCTAATATCAAGAACAGAAGAAGTCATAGCTGAGAGGTCATGAAGTTTATCTGCTATAGTGGAGCTGTAGGAAGGATTTTATTGGCGTAATTATACAGTTGCGGTATTAACCTCCCTCCACCTTTCAATGACAATTTTTCAACATGCAGACATCCCTGGTTATTTCTCGCTATTTTGCATCTTACTCAGAAAACCTGTAATGTTGCTATGGCAAGGGCAATGGGTCATGTTTATTTGTGTATAGAATGCACTCATACATATTGTGCTGGTCTCTCAAAGCTAGATGTGCATCAGCAGTGGAACATGTCATATGTTGTTATATTAGAAAGGTGGTTGATTCCTGTTGAGGTTCCCCTTGAGTTTTGAGTTTTCGATTCTTGCAGTGAGCACCTACATGGAAGTGTATTATAAACTTTATTTCAGCCCAACCTGAGAGTCTTGTGTATTTCTTGCCACACTAGAATCACAAGAGAAAGATTGAAGGGAATTTCACCTGGTGCTGACAGGGGTATTGCCTGATCAACTTTATTGAGTCAACAGTATTGACTTTTGCTTCTGTTCACACGTCACCTTGACATGGCAATTTTCCACAAGGTTTCTAGGTGAAGCTAAATGCTTGAAAGGGATGTCTGTCACTCCGGCCCTGTATTTTCTGGCCGTCGCTCTTCAGTATTTTCTCCTTCTCTCTTTCCTCTTTCTTTGCTTCTCCCAGAAAGCCAGCAAGCTGAAGTGTTGGTTAACCGGTCAGTGGTCTCGTATCAGCTTTACAGTGTGACTAATCAGATGGAGTTGATGTGTTTTGGCTGCTTCCAGCTCTGTGAGATTAACAACCCACCAAGTGATTTCTTTGCTTTGGATTTATTTGATGTGCCCTAATGCATCATGCTGTCTGATCCTGCTGTGGTAGTTTTCAAACAATTTTCATTTAATGCCGCAAAGTATTAAAGGAGAGCTGCAGTGAGTGCAATTCTTTGCCTTTACACAGGCAAGCGCCACCTGTTGAACTGAGGGCAGAAACTTTAGCAATCAAGGTTGGCGAGGAGAGCTAATGTAAAGATTTTGATCAGTGCGAGATGTTGATTTCATTATTTTCTTCTTCTTTCCAACTTGCAGTGGAAGGTTGAGGAATTCAGACTTAATTAATCATAGAGTATATAAAACAGCAGTTCATAGGTAGAATTACCAGCTGCTTGTTTTGTCTTGAACTGTCATTTAAAATCCAAAGATACTGAATTTACAGTGACATAAATGAGCAGAAAGTTATCACATCTGAAAAGCTGGAACCAGCTTGTCTGTCTAACAAATGGCTCCAGCGATTATTCATCAAAGCTGTTAGTTTATTCTTCTGTTAATTGCTCAGTCATTGTTGGCAATAAGTCATCATTTAAAGCTTTCTTTTCCTTTTCTTTTTCTTCTGTTGAATCCAAAGTTGCAGAAAGTTTCAGAACAAGTTTCGATGTCTGCGTCACAGTTGCAACGTTCAGCTGTCGAGATTTGGTTACTTTGTGCTCACTGTGTCCCCGCTTGTGTTTCTGATACAGCCAGCGAGTTAGCATTTGTGGAGTACCACTCCAGTAGATAGCTGGCCTCTTGCTTTCTATCTCTCTCTCTCCCTCCCCTTCTCTATGACCTTGCGTCGGCGTGTGCTGATGAGCGCTGAGTGGATACACTCATGAGTGGTGTGTGTGCATGCGTGTGAGGGCTAGAGAAACCGTGGGAGCTCCATTTGTTGTGTAAATGCAAGCCGCTAATTGACTGCCGGGCACGCAGCCTCTCCTTCTGCGGCTGAACCCTGCCCTCCGCCGGGTCCCGGGGATCCTGCCAGGGGAATGTTTGCCCCCTCACACACACACACACACATCCACACGCTCTCAACAACCTCCCTTTCTGTCTTTTCCTCTGCTGGAGCAGGCCTGGCACCAGGCCAAAGTGAGGATGGGCACAGTGCAGGCCTCCCTCTGTTCTCACTCTGTCTGCCTGTCTCTGTGTTGAGCTCTCATCATGAAAAACTACACAGCATTTACTCATAATAACATTCAGGGCCTTTTGACACACTTATTTGATTCAGTTTCTACTCTCATGAAATACCGAGTTCTCTCTTTTTTGCTGATTTCAAAATTGATTGATAAATGTAATCATTTTTGAAACAAGCAGACTATGTGAAATCTTTACATGCAAGTTAGGTCTCAGTAGTGGTAGTTACACAAAGAAGAGTGCCACAGGAAGATAAAGGACTGCTCACGACACTTAGTAAAAATCGAAGCCTAATACCTAAAATTTTACACTAAGATTTTTATTTTCAGTTAGGGCCCAGTCCAATAATCACACTAGCCATATCAATGTTAGCCGCAGTGGGAAGCCCGCATGAGACATCCAGCCCAACTGTTGCCTGGCGAGAGGCCCAGATCTCACACACACATGCACACATGCACCCACACACACAGAGGTGTCTATGTAAGACCGGCTGAATTAATAGCCCATAAGTGCAGATAATTCTCTTTGACCTCTCGACTGATTGTCTGTATCCATGACACGTCGGCACAGACAAACGTTAGTCAGCAACTACTACTGGACTGAGTAATATTTTGCTTTCAGAGGATGTGTGGTTAAATGATTTTAAAAAATGATTGATGCTAAAGTCGGTGTGGTCTCCCAACATGTATGGTAAAAGACTTCATTAGCTATTATACTCAGCTGCAACAACATATGTAACTTAGATCACAAAATTATAAATAATTTCCAGTGATATTTGGGCTCATAGAGTGTCAAGTATGTTCCCTTATGAATGGGCTTTGGCATGTACTGGGCTGCAGGATGCTATATAACAATTTATGCCAAAATGTAGTTTAGACTAAGAAATTTAGACTTACAATTGCTAACATGTTGACTGCTTTAGAAATAGATACTTCAATAGTTTTTTTTCCCCACAATTTTTCAGTGACACGAACGCTTAACTTTCTGTTTGTTGTTGCGAACTGTGATGAGAGCATTTATCTGTTACAGTGCATGCTGGAGAGGGTGTTGCATGTGTCTAGAGATGACCTAACTGAGTTGTGTGAGTTAAAACAGGAGGGCAAGTTGTTCACATGGCTCAGCGGTGGTTAGTGTTTTGTGTGTGTGGGAGCCTGTTATGAAGGAAGGATGGAAATGCAATCAAAATAACAATACTTAATATGAAAAATGGACGCATGCACACACACACACACACACACACACACACACACACACACACACACACACACACACACACACACACACACACACACACACACACATACACACACACACAGGACAAGACCTTCTGTGCTCAGGTTTTCCCACACAAACGCACACACACACACTTGTTCCTTTGTGTTTGCAGTCTAAACAGAGTGTTATGGGAGAGTGTGTCAGTTTATTGTTTGTCTGTTCCTCTCTGCGTGCTCCTTGATGTTTACCTCTGCAGAACAATGGACTGGGCTGAATGTGTGTGTGTATATGTATGTATACAACACCAACAGCAAACTGCAGTTCTAAGAAAGAGAAAGAAATGTGGGTTGCGGTGCAAATCCTGGTGTATAAAAATGGCAACTTGCCAATTTCACGCCATTAACCTTCCCACGGTAGAAAGCATCCAAATGTCAACTATGTCACTTTCCATTCCTGGCAGTTCAAAAATGCTGAGAATGCAGCGGATTGGCAGCAATAACTGAATGAAGTCAGTCCAGTGGGTAGCCTCAGTTAAATGTTCTGTCATGTTCAGCTTGTTTGATGTGACATCCACACTGTATTTTACAATATGTGTTCATGGCATGTGTGAGAATGGTACTCGACTTTCAAACCTGGCCGACACTTAAATGTAAAGCACAATTATTTCAGGCTTATTTATTTCGATGACTGTGAATGAGACACAAAGACACAAAAGCAAGGATTTCACATCAAGCTCAGCACTTACGCTCCAGAGACAACAACAACAATAGGATTAGCTGGCTCACTAAATAACTGAGGCCAAGGCCAAGCTTCATATACTATCACAAGGTCTTTTTTATGCATGTTTATCCGGTCACCCATTATTCCAATAAAAATACTTGCCTCTGGAGTAACATTTTTTAGATTACAATAGAATTTTTTTGCTAGAGACGACTGATGCAATGTTATATTGAAATCAGAGACATTTAAAAGTATGCATTTTAAGAGACTACTTTATAAGGGCTCGGAGGCTACCTCAGTCAGGATCTGATGACTGTTTCTTCTCTTGTTTTTGTTTACATTTCATGTGTAATGTACTGAACCAGTAGTGCTGTTAATTCCCAAAGTTGTCCAACGAGTCTGATTCACTTGCAGCAGCTGGACAAGAATATCTGGTTTCCACAGGTCGGAACAAAAATGGAGCGACACAGAAAAATGAATTCACTGCCAAGGAAGTTGCTCACCATTTAAAGCAAATGTATTTCCTGTTTTGATCCCCACTGTAATCTCCACATCTGCTCCGCAAATGCGTTCACTGCCAATAAAGCTTATTGAATCGTATTGACTGTATGCGGAAGCTATGAGGAACGAGGGAAAGATAGAAAATGACAGGGTGCCTGGTAAGTGGAGCGAGGGAATGAGAAGTGGAAGTAAAAGTGATAGATGCGCAGAAACTTAGGAAAAAAAACAGTGGTGGGAGAAAGTAACACAGACAGGGAGAGAGCAAATTGCTCTTCCTCCCTCCGAGCTATAGCAGCACTATTGCAGCTAGACAGGCAGCGTTGAATCTGAGTCAGCAAGAGTTGAACGGGGGCCCTACCCTATAGCCCCGGGGCCGCTGGTAACACACATACACACAGGCTCACACAGTGTCAGACCTGTCGCCCTATTCTCCTCAGCCCTGCAGCTCTAGCCCTAACTATAGCTGCTCAGCCAACCACTCTTAATTAGTAGCTGCTGCTGCTGCCTGCCCTGCCCCGGCGCCACTGTGGTGAAGCCCCGGCCCCACGTCTGTGTGTGTGGTGGGTTTCACTATGTGTTTACTCTGTGCATCAGCTGCAGCGCTGCCTCTTTGCAGTGATGTGTTCACTCATTCTCTGTGATATTACAGGTGGAACAGAAAAATCTTAGTAAATACTGTGTCGTGCTGTGTTTGCTCAGCAGACAATGTGGTTTTGTGCATCATATTCTTGCACCATTTGCTTTGTCTCTTTTTAAACTCCTCATCCATCTCATGTTGGTGCTCAGGAGAGCTGCTGCTTTAAAGCTGGCATCATGGAGAAAAACTAAAACATTTTCTTAGTGCCACTTCTTGAAACGCACATTCAGTAAGTGCAGGAGAGTAGATGTGCTCTCAGAGCCTAAAGAGACTCGAATACTGTCAAGGAAGTTTATATTTCCACTACTTCCGTTGTTCTGGGAGCAAAGTTGCAGTAACTGTTGACTTCACAGTTTCAGAGATGGATTCAGAGTCTTGTTTCACTGTTGTTCTTGTTGAGGTTTATGCCTGTCAAGAGAGCCAAGTGTGGGCATAGTTGTGTGTATTTACTGCTTGAACACTTGGCTGTACTTCAGCGACCACAGGAGACAAAGATAGTACTACACACAATGCTTTCCCTAGCTCCCTGTCCATGTTCAAACTCTGTACATCTTCACCCTCCCTGCTCCTTATTGCGCCCTGTCATGTTCACAGTATGAAGCAGCAGTGAGGGTCTCGTCTAAACTGTGGATCAGTCTGACACATTTCTCCCAAAGGACCCACCCCAGTACAAACACATAGCTGGAATATCTTTGCTAGCCAGCCACCGCAGCCACAGGCCTGCTAATCAAGACCATATTACGAAGACAGAGAGAGAGAAGACTAGCTTAGCTCAGCACAGGAAACACACACAGCTGGAAAACAGACAGTGGATAAAGTTTAACTAGCCCCACATGCACGTTTTCCTTGCACACATAGTCATATGTGTTCCTGGAGAATCAAAAGCCACAGCCCGGCAACATGGTGACCCAATTTAGTGGCACTGCAGCCCCTTTATGCTCTGAGGCTGGATCTGGGCCACACAGAGTCACGCTCGCTGGATGAAGCACCTCAAGCATCGTCAACCACCGACATGCATTCACACACAACCACAGTGGTCCATACATTGATGGATGACTTACAAATCCATTGTGAAGTGAGAGATTTGGTCGTATGCTCAGCCGGGAGCTTGTAAAATAAATGCTCACAGCATGGCGCCGCAGTTGAGGCTTTCCAAGAATTCTCCTATTCGACATGATAACAGTTGTAAGAGGGTTTTGGTGTTGGTCAAAGCGGTTGTGGTCACTCTACATAATCTGTCGATCTCTTTTACTTCAAGTTGCTTTTTTTCCCCACCAATCCTCCTTCCACAGTGAATCAGCTTACAGAGGAGCATCATGTTCCAGTGTGCTTGTTAAGCCCCATATGAAGCTGCACAATATCCCTATCTAACCCTTCTTTCGTGACAGACTAATGCATGTGACAACCCAAAAATGAGATCAAAATAATGACTGCTGTACTCAGCATTAAACTGTCTGCATCTGTTTTGCAAACACAACAATTTACTGACCAGTCCTCATATAACTGTACAGCTTGCAATATCCTAGTTTTTCTCCCTCCTTTCTGTCTTTACAGGAATTAATGACCACCTCCACGAAGATGGTTAATTTTGCCTTGTGTTTGCTCTGCATATGGCTTGGGTCTACAATCACAGAAAAGGAGTAACATTTTTCAGTTTCTTTTCCCCCCAAGAGCAAGTTGTCTGCATTTCGAGTAAGATTTTCATTTGCATTTAAGATGCTAATGTAGCCTTTTGGGTGAGCAGAAATGGCTCGAGTGTGCGGTGCTGTTTTGTCCCGGTTATTCATTAGGCTTTAATAATTACTGCCTTGTGCTTCATACGAAACACAGCCAGGAGAACTCACTTCATTCTTTCCTTGGAAAGGTCAGGGGATACAGCAAGACACCTTTTCAGCACACACATTCACAGTTGGTGCGTCACTTCTCTTAGAAAATGTGCTTTCTCTTGGACAATTGAGCTGTAAGCCCAGTGTTTGTGTGTGTGATTTTAAGACAATTGCTGAAATTCAAATGAAGCATGAAGGTTGAGACTTGGAATATTTCTCGAGAGGAAGAAGCGGGAGAAGCGGGGATCTTAAGAAGACGTCTCTCTCTTTTTTGCTTGGGCATTGTGGGTAGAGGTCACGAGCACCACTCTGGTGGCAGGTTCTTGTCGTTGTGTGAGTGTTAACCTTTCCCCCTTGTGAAATCACATGAGTTTTAACAAGCTAGAACAGATCATACAAGCCATCCTTCAGCACATCAAGGGAAGGGTCAGACGACCTGCAGAGGAAAGTGGATTGCAGTGTGGCGACGGAGACCGGCTTAGTGCTGAATCCCATTATCAAACAGCGTTTGTCAAATAATAGGTCAAGGCCCACTTGTACCGAAGACATATTAGGTTGTGGTTTAATTCCAGAGCTTTGTGGAGCTGATTTTTCTCTTTGCAAAGTGATTTGGCAGAAAACAAAAGGTTGCTTGTATTAAGTCCTTTCAGACGTTGGACTGAGGGCAAAGCTTGATCATAGTTGCTTTGCTGAAGAGAATAAATATGCTGGTAGTAATGCTGGCAATATCTAGAAAGCCTGCACCAGTATAGCTGCTTTGATTGATACTGGGACCACAGTTAATGCTGGTATTATTACTCTGCAATTTTGTAATCACATTAACATGTTGACTTTGTTTTCAGCCACAGCAGATGCTACAGTACCGCTACCATGCCTGTCCTTTATAAACTGCATAAACTAAATAACCCATTATTACTTGCACCATTACCAACCACATCTACCTCACTTGAAAGCGGAGTGACTCAGCTTGTGTATATACCTAAACAATGTATGATAATGGTGATCAAATAACACCTCTGCCATATTTTCAATCTGCTTTGAAAGTGGTGTTGAGTGGCTGAAATAAGGGTCCTGGGAGTTATGAGTGGCAGCAGGTCCCTGGGGGACCATGGAACATGGCAGGTCATTTGCCTGGCCAACATTGGTGTGATATATTTGTGCACAACAGTGAGGTGCCCGGCTGGGAATGCAGTGGAGGGGGTGGAGAGATAGAGGGAGTGAGGTACTTATTCAGCAGACTGGGTTGCACTGTAAACAGAGGGGCGACTTAATCAGACTGCGGCAAATAACATTTAAACACATTTAAAGCCACAGGAAGCAGAGTATTTCTTATCTTCTGTGATTGCATCCCCCAATGAGGCTGTATCTGTCATGCATAGTAATATTCTGACCTGAGACTGGAATTGCCACTTTTGTTCATCATCTCTGTAGGATGCACTCTGCATGGGGCTTTGCAGAGAAAAGTTAGTCTTGAATTTTGTTGTGAGGAAGTTGGCAAGATGTGCATGTGAGCAGCTTTAAGCGTGTACCGTCCAGATGTCCTACAAGCCACAGTTACACCTCAGACTATTCATACGTAGCACAGTGTTGTGTTGAGCAGGCCGCTGATGTATTTTTTTGTCTTCTCTCCAGTCTTCTTTCCTCTCCTCGCCTCTTTGTCTCTGGCATTCCTCTCACTCATCACTCTTCCTCTCATCTTCCCCCGCTCCCACCAGTCTCTCCTTATCTCTCTTCCTCTGTGCTCACATTTCTGTCTTTCCAACACATCTCCCTCTGTGTTTTTCTTTCTTTCCATGTCTGTTCTTATCCTCCTCCATGCTCTCCTTTCTCCTCCCTACAGCACCGACTCGTCCCGGGCTCTGTTGCTGTAAGGATACTGACAAGCTCTTTGGACACAGTTCTGGCTTTCTCACCAGCCTTACTGTCACTTGCTACATTTAGACACGGGGATGACTAATGTAAACTTAGAGGGACACAAAGGCCATGGGACACCCACAGAATATGTGCACATGGCCTGTTTACACTGGCGGTAGCTTTATTAATTGTGCTGTCTGCCAAGCTGAAAGACAGTCTCTGTAATATGACCTAATGAACGTGTGCTCGAGGTTGCTATGTGTTTTGTCTTCTGTTGAACCTCTCGGCTCCTCCTCTCTTCTTCCCTGTGGCTGGCTCACAATGGCTGATGTTACTCGTCCTTCTGGACTGACCAGTAAGCCCGGCCCTTCCTTTTGGGACAGCTCCAAGAACAACTAGGCGTCTCTCATACTGCTCTGATCATTAAAAAGGCATGTTGGAATGAAGACTGGAATTCTTCTCAGGCTGTAATGCTAGCAGTGCTAGCCTGAAGTATTAATGTTTTGATGTATGCGGCTCATTTTTCATTGCAACATAAAGTCCTGCACGTCTATGGAGACAGAACAACCATGGCTAGAGGTACAGAACACAAAATGTCTTTTTTGCAGTATAATAAAGTTATAATGCCATATATTATTGAAAATGAAAAAATGAAAGTTGGAATCAACATGTACACCATTTTTCCAAGTGCCCAAAGCTGTTACCAACACTGGAAAAAATTATGGCTCTACATACTATAGATAATTTACGACTTACACTTTCTGTTTCTTTCCATCCTTGTCATCTATCTGGTTGAAAAACACAGCCTGCAGTTCAGCCAGGTTCAGCTGAAAAGTCCCATAATTTTTATCCTATTTCAAGATAATATGTCCAGATTTTAAGCTTAGACTTGTTTTTTTTGTCATGAAGCTAAAAGTCACACATGAGTGGTTTGAGGAACATTGGAAAGTTCAAAATGAAAAAAAAAATCTTTTATTAGATATTGACATGACTAGCACTGAAACACCTGTTGAAGAAAAGATGTGTGAAAATTAACAGCTCAGCTTCACTGAACAAGGTTAAATTTATCACAATAAGAGAAGCTGTCAATGACATGCTGCTCACAGGTTTAAAAAAAAACTCGAGAGCTGTATAGGCTGTGATATATTGGAAACTATAAAGGAGCAACATCTGTGAAGCCTATTGAAAGATCTTAATTTACCTCTGTATGGAAATAACAATGGGAAAAGATTTGACATTTTCAGTTTGTCCATTACAGCAGTTGTAAAATGATTCCTAGCTACTCTTATTTAAAACCCATGCAGTGATAAATGCATGACTTTTGAAGCACTTGATTAAAACTCTATAAAATGTGGAATCCTTGTGAAAGTTGTAGCGTGGAGTATTGTTTTGGAGTACTTAGTTGAAGTTGAAGTGGTGTTGGCTGTAGTTATGTGACAGGCACTCAGTTGCCCACTAGCCGAGGGAAAAAAAAAAAATCCCTTTTAGCTAAACATGCACAGACTGGTCTCCTCTTATCTCTACCCCATTCCTCGTCGTTCCGCCTCGCTGACTATCTGAAAAGGTATCGTCAACTTCCCTCATCTCACTCTTCTATCTCTCCCTCATTTCTCTCTTTTTTCCATCACCACGCCTTTTCACCTGCACCGCTTTCTCTCTCCCCATCTCCCACTTTATTATTACACTCTTTTTCACTCAACCTCTTTATCCTCTCACTTATATTTTTCCACTCTCCAGCCCGCTATCTCGGTCAGATTTTCTTCTCCTTTCCACAAGACTTTTAGTCAGGAGGCATCATTAAATGTACATTTTGTCTGTTGTGTACTTAAAGAATGGAGTAAGTACAACGTCAAAAAAAGTGTCATTACCGTACGTGCTGCAGTTATGACTTCTGCTTGTGAATGAGGTATTAGTCACACACTCCCACATGAACATGCACCAGCCGTCGTCGCCACCGCCGCCGCCTCTATAGTGAAGCAGTGATGCATGCAGTGCTGTGTGTCGTGCTTCACCAGGAATACAGTATGTGCTGACGATCAGGGACGAGACAGAAAATCGCCTGAGCTCACAAGCCCCCATTCAAACACAAACTGTCTGCTGGCTTGAATAAAACAGGGCTCCTGAGCTATAAATGGACGGGATAGATGCGCTCCCTTTGTTTCAGCTCCACAACGGCACGACTGAAGATAATTGGCGTTGGCCTCACATGACTCAAATGTAACTGTGCCAAACTAAATGAATGGTCCCGTCCCACTGAGTTCCTGGACGTGACGCTGTCTTTGTTTAGTGTTCATGCTGTTGCGGATTTTCCTGTGTATTGTGATGAGTTTGGCCATGTGGGTCACTGTGTTTCTGGCTGGCCAGCGTCTCTTCATTTCCAAAAGTTTACAAAACCTGTTTTCTTTGGATTGAAAAATGAAGCATAAAAATCAGTGAGACCTTATTTTTTGAAGATTATAACCCTAAACAATAACCTACGCATAAACAATGACCTGCAGGTGTGGCCTTTTAGTATGCACATTGCCTTACAGCGATTATCACGTTTTCTATGTGACAATTTACTGTTGAGGAATTGAACCTTCATTCCTTTTAAGCTTAGACATCTGCATTAACCCTGTTGTCTTGTGACCTATCTGAGGACATAAATCGGCTAAACGCCATGTGACACAAGCCACACGCCTGTCTTAAAGCATTTAGAGCAGGGATAAAGCCACGCTGTCATAGCCAATGATATGGTTACTAATACTCCACAACAGCATATAGCCGGAAACAGTATGGCCTTAATGGACAAAGATGGATAAGGATGCTGTCTGAGTCAATAGTGAACCAACCCAGATGCACTGTTTGTGTGTGTCAGTGTGCATGTGATTGTTTTAGCTTGTGTGCTGTCGACCTAATGAAGCTGGACATCTATTTGTACTTGTGGTGGATGACGTAATGATTCAGACGAAGGGGGAAAAGTTGAACAGATGGTCGGTTTGTCTGCTTCAATAAAAATATGAACCGAAGACCATATTGCATGTGACGGCACCAGAAAAATTCACAGCTGACAAGATATGAACTAGATCAAGGTCTTGGACTCGTGTCAAGTCTTTGAAGTGCTCAGGTTATATGGCAGCTTCTTTATGATGTAATCTCAATATGGAAGATCAGAAACTAATTCTGGTTTAGATAGCTTTATCTAGAGATGCATATTTTGTCATGTTCTTACTGTCATGTGACAAAAACCACAGATACCACAGATGTGACAAGGCCAACTAAGGGCGTCGGTTCAATCCCTCAACCAGAAAAAGTCATAAAACAATGACATAATTTGTCGGCTTTGTAGTTCTCCAAGAAACTCGCCAAAGATGCGTTTGAAATATTTCCTCATTAGCTGCTGATAAATCATTTATGAAGTACTGACAATGCTGTCTAGCTACATAAGCTGGAAACATTAAGTCCAAAAAGGGGAGGATACCTTTATGGCACCATTAAAACAAAAGGAGACAGTGATTCTTTTTAATGCCTTTCTCCTTGAAGCGACTCCTCTTCCACAGGGATTTCCACAAGTGTATATATAGAAGCCAGCAAGTTGGAAATATTTTGGCTGTGCAATCTCAAATTTGGTGACCTCTGGCATATTTTAATACCACTGTTCCATCACACACATGCATACACACACACGCCCACACACACACACGCCCATGCACACACACACACACACACACACACACACATACAGATGTTAATTACTGCTTATTTTAATGAGTTTCAATACCTGATTCTAAACATGTAGTGAATTATTGTAGAGGAGAGTTAGGCATCTCGCATACTTTAGCCCATAGAGTCTGTATAAAGATGTTATTAATATTTAAAACCACACCTATTCCTGACTGTTTTGAACTTTTGTAATTAAGAATCATCAGACCTTATCTGTTATTTTTTCATTATATATTGAAACCGTCACTGTAGGGGTTATGAAGACACACCACAGCGATGGTTGATGTATTATTTCACTAACAAAAATGTATGTGGTTTTAAGAGGGAACATGTTTGTATTCCCATGTTTTACCTATATATGTGCTACTTAAGTTATTTTTGAAATCCTAATATGTAAAAAATAACAAAACGTACAAAACATGTGAATCCCTCTCCATCCTCAGCTGTTAAAAATGCAGACTATACATTCATTTGTTCATTCACATATGGAAAAGGCAGTGCTTTCACTTTCTAAAGCATAGTAATAACCAAGTTGCTGCCACCAGTTTTTTTAATAAGTATCTTGTCAAATGAGAATGTCCCCTTCCAGTACAGCTGTTGCATCGTTTTGTCATCGGTTATTTTGAATTTTTTTGTGAAACACTGAAGATAACTCTCTACTTAGTGCATGCACACATTCATATGGAGCATGACAGATAGGCACATTCCTCAATCATCATGCTCAGTGTTTTGAAGCAAAGACTAGTGGTTGTAAAATGTTCACACATAGAGAACCGCAGCTTCTTTATTGCAACTATTATATTAGAATCAAGATTGATATAAAAGTAGCTGCCTAAACTTAACTGAGGAGTCAGCTGTTTGGCTGGCAGTCATGGAAATCTCTGCTGTTCCACCTGGCACCACTATCACCAGCATTGTTCCCAGATCATTAGTGGGAAGATTTATAATGGTATTCGTGTTTTTACAATAATCAACACTCTGGCAAGTTTTTTTCAAAGCAGTGCAGCACAATCCAGCTCCAACACCCTGAGTGTCAGGGGTCAGTGTGGCTCATAAATGAAAAGTGTGAAGCAGAGAAAGTAGAAGGAGGGAGCTGCAGTTGAGGACAGCAGTGTTTGGTAATAAGCCGTTTCGGGCAGAGCAGGCTGCATTCCATTATAGTGAACTCAGCAGGGAGAATATAAGCAGCACTATGGAGGAATGTGCAGGCTTTGTTTTAACAGAAAGAGCTGAGAGCACAGTCTTTCTTTGTGGACACAGTCCATATTGCGTTGCATTTTAAATTTATCCCAAGAGCATGCAGCATAAAGAGTGAAACATTTTGTTGGTAATTTGATATTCATGAATTGTGTCCTACATTTATCATAGCTGAGTAACCAGGTTCACAGAGTTGACTGACTGAATTGGTTCTCACCTGTGGTTTTATTACATCAACACCTGCACAACCAGCTTGGAAAGCTAGAAAGGATAATTTCTTATTGTAAGTATAACATTTACATTAAAGGACTTAGTTTTACAGGACACTTACTGTGAGCCATACGTGTAGGCCTGGCTCTGAGGCTTGCTGATTGAGGTTGTCTGAAAATCTCAGTTGGACAGATCTTGTCATTGACAAAAAGCTGTAGTTGATTTGTGCACAAAGTCACTGAGAAATGTAGATGGTGCCATGGGGTTGAACAGCTGCAGATGATTTGAAACTCTTTATGATAGATAAGTTAGTTTTCCTTTTTTCTATCATAGGTTTTCCACATTGTGTAACAGAGTTGTGTGGTACTCTGTTATCTACAGAAAGCTGGAATGTCTGAGCTATAAGAGTTAGTTTACAGACTGCTATGTAAAGTAAATAAACACTGTAATTCATCTTTCTCTGTGTTGAAATAACAAAGCTGCTAAGCCTGAAACTATAACTTTTGTGAACAATGGCCACTGTGGCCACACAAGCAAATGAAATATAGTTTGCATTCAAATAGTCAAAGAGAATACATCCTATGTCTTTTACTAAAAATGTTAAGTTGGAAAATGGCATGAGATCATGGAAAGGTGTGAAGGAGAATTCATAACGAGGCAAGAAAAGACAACAGCAATTACAGGAGAATATGACTGCACTTACATTAGGCTTAGGTAAACTTGGATAACTAGGTTATCATGCAACGGTGGATTCTGTTGATGTGGGTTTGCTGTGGATGGTGTGTCACTTCAAATGTTGCTACCACGAAAAAATTTAGGACCGCATTATCTACTTTTCTTTTCGTAAAGGATAAACCAAGTGTTTCAAAGGCTCAAGGAAACAAGAGAGGAAGCACTGAAGCATATCTCCTTTGCATTTATTCGACCGACTCTTATCTTGGCTGCCACTTAGATACTTCTGGGTCATTTCATTCATTTACGAACCTTCAAGAGCAAAAAAGACTATTTGTACTCAACGGTAGACTTCCCAGACCAAGTCAAGCTTTGGTGTGAAAACCTCTGAGTGTATTGAATTAAGTGAAGGCGTATTTCGTTGGCTGTGACTTTATCTACAGAGGAGAAATGTGTTTTTCCTATTTTCGAAAGTTAGATTGCTTTAGTCCAGTAAAAAATCTAATCAGCAATAGTATTAAGAAAAGGTACATGTGCAAAAATCAAGTTGTACTGCAAGTGTGCAAGACTTAATGTGTCGTTGTTTTATGCTGAAATATAAAATGTATTCCTGCAAAGCAAGACATGGGGATATTGTGTGCCTCCGTACTGAAGATGAGCTCAAGGTAACAACCTGCTGTTGCCTGTCATCACCTCCAGTGATCGTTTATCTTCACCGTTGTTGCCTTAAAGCCGTGTCAAACAGAAACAGCATTAGTTTCATGTTTCAGACAAAAGGACCGGCTCAGTGTGCTTTTGCTGTGGAGAGCTGGTGGTGAAATGCCGAACTGTAGGTGCACTGTTACTGCTTTAATTTGCGACTCTTACTTGGCAACACTCTGGCCTTGACCTACATATCGCCTACCTCTCCCACCTTTGCACAGACACACACAGACACTCACAGACAGACACAGGATTTGTCATGGAAATAAAGACCCAGTCTCACAAACACAGTCGAGAGATTAAGAGTAAACCACTAATCTGACGGTGCCTGCATCAGTGTGTTTGTGTGTCTGCGTGCTTCTTTTGGAAATGTGGGCAGGTTTTATGTGATGTTTGGTTCAGCACTGTTTTATTCTGTCATAGCAGCTGCAATGAAGGCCTTTGTTTTTGTGAGGAATTCCACCCCTGAGAGAAGAAACGAGGAGGAGAAAATGTGCTACTATGCTAATGTTTTCAAATTTAGTGTTTGAGTAATTCCTATTTTAGTTGGGTTTTTCTGCACTGCTGCAAGTCTAAAAGGTGGAGAACATGAAAGAAGGAGATATACAAAGAACTTTCTGGCAAAATGGAGAGAGAAAAAAAAGGAGAGAGGATGATTGCATGGAGAATATTGGGGGAGATATAAAGAAGGAGACAAATACAGTCTGTCTGCTCTTCATGTGTAATTGTAAAGACAAGGGCTGCACGCCTGGGAGACAGCCTGGGGCGCTCAGCCCTGTGTTCAGCAGCCAAATCAGACACAATGTTCATAAACCGTTCAGAGTGCTGAGATGGTGGCATTCACCATCCAGCCATCTCAAACTGCTCAGAAAGTGCTCCTTTAGACAGAAATACTTGCTTTATAGGTAGTGATGATATTTAAAGGACAGGGTGGGGCACAACACCTGTCAGGCAGATAATATTACACACATAAATATGGTATGTTTTTGATTTGATGAGGTGATAAATTTCCCATGGAAGTTTGTCCACTGTACATTCTCTCTGCATTCCAGTTTAGAGTTGACTTAGTGTCGGGGAATAGGATCAGAGCGGTTGCAGGAGTGGGTGTCATTGTTATAATGTGGTGTGTTAGTGTGTGTGTGTGTGTGTGTGTGGTTGAGGGGTGGGGGTGGGGGGTGTGCGCGCTGTTTCATAAACCCCTTTCTGAATGCTCTCTTTTCTGCTAATCTGATGCCAGTTTAATGTGTCAGTCTCATATCTCAATAAAAGCCCCGGTCATTTTTTAGTGAAAGGCATGGCAGCGATCTTACCAGGAAGGATCTAATGATATTTCTGCATTACGTTCAGCATTAAGCACAGCAAAGCAGTGTATTGATACAGCATGTTTTCACTTACAAGGCGCCTACCACTCACGACGATCTAGGAAGTGGCACTTAAAACGTGGCTTTTTCCGTGGCAAGTCTAAATAAAGCCGCAAGGAGCATTTAACATAAAACTCACTCATGTTTGAATGTCACAAGCCAGCAATGTTGTGAACTCTGTGTCTGAAAAGGGCTGTATTCAACAAATGCAGGCAGAGCAGGGACAACTGTGCACTGTGGCCTCAGAACACAGATGTATATGCGCATAGCCGTAACTACCACACACATGCAGCCACATACTTGTGTAACGCTGTGACCGAAGAAATGTTTGTCAGCGTATAATTCCATTTACCTCTGAAAACACGAGAGCTTGTGTGTGTGTGTGTGTGTGTGTGTGTGTGTGTGTTTACTGTTGCACCGAATGAGGAGAGGAAGAATTTGTGTGATGTAGTGCCCACAGTCTGTCTACTGTCTCGGAATGGCAGCTGTCACACACACACATACAAACGCACACACACACACACACACACACACACACACACACAAACGCATACACACACATCTGTTATCCACGGAGCACTCTGGGTGTCAGGGTAGCAGTTGTCCTTGTGCTCGCTGCTGCTCCAGACCTTGAACGTACGAGTAGATAGTATGGCAGTTTCTACCTCCGTCCTTGTGCAGGCCACTGGCTCAGGCCTGGGAAACAAATAGAACAGGACCGTGAAAAAAAGAGACAGCGGTCAGATTAACTGATAAATGAACAGACTAAAGGCTGGTTTAGAGTTTTTTTTTTCCCTTATTATAAGTTTTTACAACTCCGTGGCTCATGATGCTCGCTAAAACAGTGTAGAAACAATCATTTTACGACTTTCAAATTCCATTATTGCAGCCTGTAAAGTGATTGCTGTAAAGAATTTACTCTTGGCTAACGTACATGGGCAAAATTAACACAGAGCAGTACAAGGACAATGGCGTAGTCTAGTGCTTCTACTCTGTGGCCTTTTTTCCACACCTTCACGTCAAGGGTAGCCACTAGACAGGTCTGGATCAAGTTTTATCTTTCCAGCCGGCCTGATGGCTTGAACGTCAGCCCAGCAAGGTGTTTTAAAGACAGGGGGCTCAATTTGTTCCAGCGTCTGACTTCGTAACAGGCACACACACATTCATACATGCATGCTGCTTTGGTGCTCTGGAACAAGGCATTTGTTTTGGCAGGCCACCTGCCACAGAGAGGGAGAGGGGGGGGGGAGAGAAAAAGGGCACAGGCGCTTGTCCTCCTGAAACTGATTTACGTTGGCACTAAAACAGAACTCGTAAGGGCTTTTTATGCGCCTCAAGGCTTGCCAGTCAGCTTGTTCCTCCAGCTGAGGCAGGAAGGAAATGATACAAGATACCACAATATACAATACTGTCTTAATGTCCGTCCCCTTGAAAATTGGTCTTACCTCCCCTGAAATATGTCTTGGCTTGCCGGATGACAATTTTTTTGGTACCTAAAAGCTCACTATTTGGACATTCCTTCTTCACTAATGTCACAATAATGAATATTAAATCTTAGCATGACTCTAACTATCCACATTCAGTTATTAATACATATTCTGCTGAACACTGGGTCCTTTGTAAACAAATTTCCATGTACGGTGACAGATGGGCTTGGATATTTTTTTTGATAGTATTCCAGTAATCCTCAGTAGAGGAGTGACTGATTTGTTGCAGTTTTGAGATTTGAGTTTGTCGTGTGTTAAGAGGACAGTTTAAGCTTCAGCGTGCTTTAGATTGATAGTCTGACCCCTCCTATCCCTGTCAGTGCCTGAGACATCCCCTGAGTGGGACATATGTCAGACTGGTGGGCTAATCAGGCTGCAAATGACAAACCTGCTCCATGTTTACCTGCAGCAAGGGCGTATATATGTGTGTGTGTGAGAGAGACACAGTACAGGCCTGAGTGTATATTTGTTTGAAGCACCAAAATAGTTTTAGGAGCAGCCCACATCCTTTACCCTGCAATAACTTTAGTCTGACTTTTTGTGCGTTTATGTCAGTTTTTGACTGTATTGTCTGTCCAGGGATTGCCACCCACTCCCCTGTCAGTCTGTCCGTCAGTGTGTCGGGGGATGGTAATCCATTCTTCCCATATGCAGATAGTGGTGGTGAGATTAGGCAGACCCCGGGAGAGGATTAAGGCTTCAGGGCTCGGCTCCCCTTCTATCTTGCCTCCTCTCTAACCGTCCAACCCCCACTACCAGCACCCCTCCACCCGCTTCCTGCCACCTCCTTGTGCTGTTCAATCCCTCACCCACCCCTCAGCCGTCTCCCTTTCCTCCCCTGGGCAACTATCCAATCTCTGGAGTGTGTTAGCTGCTTAGTGAAGAGGTGGAGGGCAGATTAAGATAGACCCATTTGGTTTAGTTTTGATGTGTTTTGTTTGTGCATTCAATATTTCTGTGTTTTGTGCACTTATATTATTACTTTTTGTTAACCTTTATGAGTTTATTTTATAGCAGCAGGGGAGACAGACAGGAAATATAGGGAGAGAGAGAGAAGCTGGCATGTCGCGTAACGGAAGCCAGGCTGACTGAGGAGTCAGGGATGTGAAATGGCAAGTGGTCTGCACTTATATCGTGCCTTTTAACCTTAGCGAGGTTCTGCAAAGCACTTTACAATGTGTTTCCCACTGACACACTCACTCACACATCAGTGGTGGCAGAGCTGCCATGCAAGATGCTAGCCTGCCCTTGCCAGCCTGTGGTTTTGGATTTTTCAGTGAGTTTCTTTTAGTAATGACTGACATGCTTTTTTCAAGGCAGATGCCAGTTATTAATAATCAGTATGGTTATTGATCTCTTTGACACCTCCAGATATTAGGAATTCAGAAAAACTTTACTGAAATCCCTTTAGTTATTTATGTTTTACATCACATATTATATTGGCTATTACTTGTGATGTGTTACCAAACTTTGCTCATAACCATAGAGCGGTAACTACATGTAGAGAGAGGCCGAAGTGAATATTTGATTCGATAATTGGCTAAAGTGATAATAAGAAAACTCCTAGATTGCATAGATACTATTTGAGAGAGGAGAACGTGCAGTGGACATGTGTGGGTTAGAGTGTGCCAAATGTGTGTCTTCTAAAATCATATTGCTTTCAGTCACCTCTATGATTGTCCTATGCTTGGGTTACAATAATTGACTTTGTGTGCATGTGAGAGTGTTCTGTCCGTAGAATTTAAATTAATTTTCAGAGCTTCTCCCTGATTCGCTCACACGCATAATTTCCTTCATTCCTCAGTTCCACCTCTTGTCCCAGATGTGACCCACATGTTGTGATGCAACGCAGAGGGCAGAGAATTTGTCTGAGTGCTGCTCTTCTTCCTTTCTCATCATCATCCCTCTCTCGCCACCTTCTCCTCCTCTTTCTCCCCTCCAGTGTCGAGTGCTGTAATTGATATGCCACTGGCAATAAATCAGCACAGCTTTACGCTCTGTGCAGCGACCATTATCTGAACGGACAGGTTTAGCTGCTTTGGAGAAGAGGGTGAGAGAGGGAGTTATCCAGCTCAGCTCACGAGAGTCACCAACAGCTCATCACTTCACCAGCCGCTGGAATTTTCTTACAGCATACATCAAAACACACCACCACCTTGTCTAACTATCTTTAGACCAAATAAACAAAATGAGGTAAAGCAGTAGAAGCACCCCTCCTTTCTAAGCTTTTCTCTTACGTGCCCTGCCTCCCTTTTAACCCCTCATTCCAATTCTCAGTGCCCATAGGGACGCAGTACAGTCCTGTCAATTGATAGGACGTGCCGATATCAAATCCAATCAACTCGGCCCCTTACAGCCCGCCGTCTCTAATGCTTTCCCCTGATGTGATAACGGCCTCGGCTCCCCCCGATACGGTGGCTGCCCATTCCCAAAGCCACAGACACGCTCCGGCCCAAAATGATTGACATGTTTTTCCTTGATGGTGCCAGATATGGCTCGCAACCTTCTTCCAGCCATCTTCCCACCATTTCAGTTTAGCTCCGGAGGAAATTGAAATTGAAGAGGGTTTCAAGGGATAAGGGTGTCTAGAGAAAATGGAGAAATCTGAGGAAAAAAAAAGAAAATATGTGAAAGAAGCTGAGTGAATAACTACATCCTCAACAGTTGGGCGTGTCTGCTGTGACAGGAGATGGAAATGGGGGACTGAAGGTGAGGGAGCTGTTTGTGAGGAGATTATCAGTGTGGTTCTTTGATCCGTCCTGTTTCCTCCCCTCGAAGTCTTTAAGTTTTTAATATGGAGCTGGATAACTCCACTTTGTCTTTTCACTAACCTTTGTTTGTTAGTGTGTTTTGTGATGTCATTGTCTTATTGCCCAGATAGATAACAAGCAGCCACAGACCCCCAGATGCAATTTGTTGTGCGATTCACACTCTCTTACATCAAGCTGTGGCTGCCCTAAATGAAGAGGAATTACTGCAGGGACGATTTTTTTTCAGTTTCTCTCTCATTCTCTATCAGGCTCTCTCGTTTGCTCGCTCGCTCACTCTGCCTCATTGTGTCTTTGGCTCACTTGGAAATGACAAAGGAAAATGAGGCAGCCGGCCTCCCTACGCGCTGCCACGCTTTAAATTGACATCTGCTCTCATCGCAGCGCGACTGTATCGTTGAGCAAGAAATTAGTTTTTTTATAGGCTGGCTCGTCACTTTATTGCAGCTGCTTATGTCGAAGAGGCCGCGATCCGCGTCGAGTCGTTTTAATCTCACAGAGTGGAAAGTGGGGGTATATCTGATAACTGCAGCTCAGGCCCTTCTCTCTGCAGTTCCCTTGCTGAGGTGCCTCGATCCACAGGGCTCCCCTGGTGTTTGATTCAAGCGAAGGTAGAGCCCTGATTAAAATGCAGCGGAAGTGCAGCCTTTTGTTTGGCTCCTGCTGCTCCTCATTCACCCTTCTGCTCATCTCTCTCTGTGTCTTTCTATCCAGGCAGTGTCTTCTTCTGTCTGTCTCTTACTTTCTCTCACTTTTGTCCTGCTTGTTTCTTCTTTCTCTCTCTGTTTTTCCTCTTCCTATACATTTGTCTTCTCCCGACCTTTCATTTGTAGAAAATTGGAAGACACCACCTCTCCCTGAACCTGGCTAGCTTTGTGTCAGTTGAGCTATGGTTTGCTATTCCACGAACATCGCCACCACTATTTCTCTTCACTGCTGTTCACACTCGCTCTTATTCTCTTCTCTCTCTCACGCTGTTTGCAGCTGCAGTGACTAAAATTGATGAGCAATTCAATGAGTACTCTTACTGAGGTGTTTAATTCTTTTAGTACTTGCAAAGTGCTTTTTTTTGTTTTACCTCAGAAGGTTTACACAGACTTTCACACACACATACCTGCCTTTCACAAGCAAAGCTACAGAGAAGAAAAAAGGAATAGGTTTTGAAACAAACTCACATTAATCCCTCTGATCTGGCCAAACAGACTGCACTTCCTGACCTGTATGCTTAGTGATTGATAGACAGATAGCCCTGCTCCTGAGTGGCTCACCAGAAGGAGAACAGGAGGTGGAAGCTGAGATAAGGAGAAACGGAAAGAGAAAACTCATCCCATCACCTCACCTCTGTCTCTCTGTCCTCCCTTGGATTTTCATCTATTTCATGTTTTTGCCTCTCTCATCCCCCTTTCCTCATCTTCCTACCTTCCTCATCTCTCTGTAGTGTCTCTCATCTTTTCTGATTTGGCATGGTCATAAAACACCCGTCGCACAGACACTTTGATAGTCAAGGTGAAATTGAAGTGTTGGGTCCCTAGGAGAGTTGCGTCCTGTTTTGCATAACCAGCATTTACAGGAGAACTAATGTCCTGGTATTGCAGGAACATGATTGGCCTGTCAAGTAGCAGCAAGCGCCCAGCAAACCCCGCTCCTCACCACAGTATTGTCATTGTAGGACGCCTAAAGGAGCATATATTTTGATGCCTCCTCTTCTCCTCCTTGTCCTTTACTTGTAAAATTTCCATCCCTATAAATGATCTTACTCCCGCCCTTAAACATAACACTTCTGTTTCCTGCAAGGGGTACCAGCTGTGGGTTAAATTGTGTGCTGTGTGAAATATATTGGTGTATTTGTGAAAAGCTCGTAAATGAAAGCAGACCTAAGTAAATGTGTATTTGCCAAGCTCCCCGCTCGTCATTTTTCAGAATTAACAGGTATGAGGCGACAGGGATGGCAGTGAGGAATGAAGCAGAGCCAGTCGTATCGAAATGTGGGAAGTGTTCAGACTGAAAATAGCTCAGTGTATAGGGAAAAAAACGAGGGCTATGTTGGTGTAGGCATGTTGCCACAGGTACTGGTGACAAGATGAGCAAATCATGAATAAATACATCAGGTACAGGTTTTAAATTTTAGGTTTTACATACCAAAATACTAAACAATTTAATAACTACATAAAACCTTATTGGCAACAGTCATTTTATGCCATGTTTTGACAGTGTCAGGATAAACCATAGAATTCAGCCATCCATGTTAAAAAAGTATTTTATCTAATATTTGTACTTCAATTTATTCGATTTTCCAGATGATGTTTTTGCAAAACAGACGCATCGGGACCAGCTCTGGACTATTGTTGTAATGTAGCAGTGGTCTGTTTCAAACAAACAATGCCACTTTTTATGAGTCATCACAATTGTGTGGCTGCAGTGACATGTAGGTGACTGAATACCAGAAGACAAGCAGGTTTTGACTGTGCTGACTGTAATTGAGGCCTGAGGCCAGTGGGCATTGGCTCCAGAAGAATGTTGTGTGAGATGCTTAACTAGAATTGTGCTGTATGTTCAGTATATACACATCTTAGTCAAGATTTCTCATATTTCTCTTTGCTGAGGTTATATATATTTGTTATGCTGTATATGTGTGGTATATATTGCGATCATAGCTCCCTGACGGGAAGGCAGCCCAGCAGAGCGCTGGGCTGCCTGCTGTGCTGCCACCAGAGCCCAGTGCCTGTTTTAAATTGCCAGAACTGCAGGAGTAATTACAATAAGGGGTGACTGCATAGTGTGTTGACACTGTTCAAAGCATGACAGGAAAGCCTTCAAGCAGACCTGGCTATAAATTGCTAGCTGTCAATGTAACAGTGCCCACTGGCACTTTTTCAAGAACACACCTCCTCCAAAGCCACCATGGCAACGTTGAAAGTTATGAAATATTAAACAGTTCAATGTTGTGAGTCTATAACTCATTCCCAGACTTGCATTATGAATCCAGAGCCTTTAATAATCGGCCCATGCCTCCCCTGCATCTTCACTGATAATTAAATGGCGACACATTTGCCTTCCAGACTAGATTTAATATTATTTATTTATCACTGGGGCAAATGTCAGCTTGATTTTTTTTCTAATTTTGGCTGTGCCTCTTTGATGCATAATCAATAGGAAATGTTCCTTGGACACTCACCATATTTTTCATTTTACCTTCCAGGGCTCCCACCTCGTGCCTCTGTGGATGATGTTCCCGATGACTGCTCACAACGCTGAGAACAGGACAGCGGATCAATAGGAGTTTTGTTTCCCATCCCTGATCCTTCTCTCTCTCTCCCTCAAACTGTCCTCCTTAATTCCTTGACAGTAGAACACAAAAAAAAAAATCCTGACTTGGGACTTGGTACCAGAGCTTGTACTCCTCCTCCTCCTCTCTGTCTCCTTCCCCATCCCCCTAAGCCTTGCCTCTGGACAGCCCAGATATGTGCCCCCTAGCTCGGTCAGCGACATCCCCTGGCCAGGGGAACTTGTTTCTCCTGTTGGGGGTTTTACTCATCATCAGCTCATCCTTCTCTGGAGGCCAACCCCCACCCTTCAAACGATTTGCTCCCACTGAATGTTGGCTCACACATCTGGCCATCCACAACAAAACTGGAGAAGTGTATGTGGGAGCTGTCAACTGGATTTTTAAGCTGTCTAGCAATCTGACCAAACTGCGCAGCCACATGACTGGCCCAGTAGTGGACAATGAGAAGTGCTATCCTCCGCCCAGCGTCCAGTCCTGTCCTCATGACCTAGCCCAGACTCCTAATGTGAACAAGCTTCTTCTTATAGACTACGCACAGAACCGCCTCATTGCCTGTGGTAGCACCTCACAAGGCATCTGCCAATTCCTGCGACTGGACGACCTCTTTAAGCTTGGCGAGCCCCACCACCGCAAGGAACACTACCTCTCCAGTGTGGCAGAGTCAGGTACCATGTCAGGAGTCATCATAAGCTCCCCTCAGAGTCCTACCAGTAAGCTGTTCATCGGAACCCCAATTGATGGCAAGTCTGAGTACTTCCCCACCTTGTCGAGCCGCAAACTGATGGAGAATGAAGAAAATGCTGACATGTTCAGCTTCGTCTACCAGGATGAGTTTGTCTCCTCTCAGCTGAAGATCCCCTCGGACACTCTGTCCAAGTTCCCTGCTTTTGACATCTATTATGTTTACAGCTTCAGCAGTGAGCAGTTTGTCTATTACCTTACAATGCAGCTGGATACTCAGCTGACTTCACCTGATGCCAGTGGGGAGCAGTTCTTCACCTCCAAAATTGTCCGACTCTGCGTTGATGACCCAAAGTTTTACTCCTATGTAGAGTTCCCCATTGGGTGTACTAAAGATGGAGTAGAGTACCGTCTGGTACAGGATGCCTTCTTGGCTCGACCAGGTCGGCAGCTGGCCAACTCTCTGGGGATTTCTGAGAATGAAGACATCCTCTTCACAGTGTTCTCACAGGGTCAGAAGAATCGGGCCAAACCACCCAAAGAGTCAGCATTGTGCCTGTTCACCCTGAGGAGGATAAAGGAGAAGATCAAAGAAAGGATTCAGTCCTGCTACAGGGGAGATGGGAAGCTCTCCTTACCCTGGCTGCTGAACAAGGAGCTTGCCTGCATCAACTCGGTGAGCACAAGCGTTTGTGTTTCTTCAGTTTTTTTGAGTTGTGTTGACCATATGCTTTCTTAAGAATAAATATACTTGATTAAATATACTTGATAGCTTGAAGTTGATAATGTGTTCCCCACTCATCGTAAACTCAGCTCATAAAAGACATGTAGAAAATAATCACTTGGTTTAAGCTTTGGCAAATCTCCCCTGAGAAAGCCTTATTTCACTCTTCTCAAAGCCATTTTAGGTCATGTACCTGTCTGAGTTGTGATTGCTGAAGTACTCGAGTAGGGAGACTAGAGACTTCTCTGTGCACAGCTGCCTAGCTACGTGGTCTTTAAATGGTTGAGTCTATTGATAAACAGATGTATAGCAAGTGAGGTGTTTTAGGTACAGTTTAATCTTTAATCTATGTTTTGCCTCAATTATTTGAGGCACAATTAGTTAATATAATCATGCTGAAAATGCATCAACATTCTTATATTTTATTGCTGTGTGCCTTTAATTCTTGAATTCATTATAACAAATGTTTAGCTGTGTATCATTGCTGTGTCATCATGATGTTTCTCGTTTGTGGCTCCAGTCATTGGTAAGCCATGCTACACTTTTAGACAATGGCAGCAGCAGCAGAGTCTGATTTGATTTAGTGCAAAAGTTTTAGAAGACCCAAGGCTTCGAAAGTCGTGGGAGAACTTAAAATTATCACAACAAAAGGTCGTTTGTACACTGTACCAAGTTTTGGTTGCATAACTAGCACAATGCACAGGCGCATGAAGAAAAAACACACAGGCACCATTTGGCACAGAGGCACTTTACATCTTTTTGCTTCTCTCCTGCTATCCTCGCTCACTTATGCTGTAGTTTAATTGAGCCAAATTCCTATTAAACCTGTTTTCATTTACATATGTTTCTATTTCTGTTGTCAGACAATGGCATGAGTATAAAATGTCGACTGGAATGTGGCTCATTAAGACTGCATGTTAACTAGCAGTCACTTCCAAGCTGTGGCTATGCACTGCTAAAATCCTGATTTTACAACTGCAATGGTATCTGAAAAACTCACCATACACATGAGTTAAAGACAACAGCTGTGCTGTGAGTTCAGCTGTAATTTAGTAGAATTTGAAGCTACTAGCAAAATCAAAGAACAGTTACTCAGCACAAATGGGAAAATGAGTTTCTTTAACTGATCAGTGCTTGTACAATATCCACAGTGTCCACATTAGACTTTAATACACAGACCTAACTTCTTCACTTCAAGGGGTTTAATAGAAACTAAACTAAACTTAAATAATAATCCCACTTTTTAATTATTTATATAATATTGAATTGCCAGTTTAACCCTGCAGTTTTTTACTTTAATATATAAACAAAAAAATTACATTTCACACTGAGCTGCAAAAAAAGATCTCTGCAATCTTAGAGGAAATTTATTTGTTTAGGTGAGTTGATTAATCAGTTAAATGGTTGATAGATTTATTGATAGAAAAATAGTAATTAGCTGAAGCCCTAATTAGCAGGACTGTACCACAACATAGAGGTGAAAGCTGTTTTTTTAAATGTGAAAATGCAAACAAATGTTTTGTCCCTAAAATTTATGAATAACTGTAATAAATAATTGTGGTCTCAATTTTTTTAAATGTATGTATATATTACAATTGAGATTATTATTTTGTCTGCAATTGTACAGCCTTAGTAAATAGTAACACAGACGGCATCAACATTAGGTCCCTTTAGGAACCACTATAATTGGATGTAGGCATGACTGCTTTTAGCAAACACGCATTGCTTACCTGAATGCAACCTTTTCTCAAAAAATGTGGTACTAAATGTATTGTAAACACATACAGTAGGCGTTTAAATAGTAAGAGAAAATTTTAATGCCAATAAATTTTTGTGCCTGAAGCTACTTCATCACTTAGATTTTTTTCTCACCACTTTGGCATTCCTGGTAGTTGGATCCACATTTATTGATAAAGACCGCCCACCTGTACCCACCTGCAGTTATTAATAACATAAAGCATGAAAAGGCCCTTTTGATATGTCATGCTTTCTCCTTTTCACTTCTTCTACACATTTTCTCTCATTCCACAACCTCTTGGTGCTTTGATTTAGTTAGACATGGGACATCATTAGCCCAGTCCCCTGGATTTGTGAAATGTCACTCAGGAGGAGCTCTCGCACACGCACACATGTACACGCAGCATGGTTCAGTGCACCACAGTGTAAGATCCTGAGGGATAGCATGAGTTAGACTTGGTTTTTACTAACTGATCCACAGTGCATGGCCCTGCATGCATTACAGAAGACACGGCACTCATGCACGGACTCTCATCGGAGACCTCAAGGCACTACAGAACAGCTCAGTCTAGTGTTTTTCCCCATCGTGGACATATATACCTGCGTACTCAGTTATTTTCTCTGACCTTCTCTCCTCATTCTGATCTCTGAATCTCCTCCCCATTGCTCATCCACTCTCTTCAAGCCATATTTGCCAGAATCCTCTATGTTTAGTGTGCCTTTCTCCACCTGTCTCGGCGACCACGTCTTCCATCCTATGTGGTCTTTAAAAGCACCCATCCGTCCCCTCCATCTTGCTCTCTCTCAAGATAGCTTAATTAAAGGACCTGTTTTAAAGCTTTTTCTTTAAATGTCAGTGAACACCATTTTAACGGCAGGTGTCTTTGCCACGCACACATACACACACAAACCGCTCACCCTGTGTTGCATCTAATGGAGTGGGATAGTTGGTAAGAACAGCACGCTTTCTCTTTGTAAGTCTTCATTAGCTTGAGTGAGCAGGTGTGTTTTTATGGTAGTATAAGTGATGTGAATGCCCCAGCCAGGTCCACTTTTACCTCCCTCTCCTCTCCCTTTTGCCACTTTCTGTAAATGTAGTCTCTTTCCTGTTGAGTAGCTGTTTTCATTCTTTCCCATTCTTTTCATTCTTAAGGCCCATCTCTCTGACAATAGCTCTGAGGCTGAAAGGCAGGCTATCTCATTTATTTCAATTAGACCTTTGCACTGGTGCAGCATGAGCTATAGGTGCTGCAAAGAGCTTGACTCTACCTTTTATGCATTGCAGGACATCTGGTAACTTGCTGCAGTGCCTAGTCAAATGCTGTGTTTGATAACTTCGGTAGATAACTTTGTTATATTGTGCTGATATGCTGTCATGATAACTCTCAATATATGGATTCCTAAACGTTAACAGAGTATAACTGCTGTACGTGGTGTTTGCTTTTGATAAGGCTCCAAACTAGACTTCCTGGTTTGCATGTTATCTACCACAGTCTCACCAGGACTGTTTTACTTGTTATAGCAGGAGCGGAGCAGGTGGATCCAATAACGTTAATGATGGCTTTCATTGAAGTGTCCTAATAAATCATGCGAGTGAGCCAGCATGCACAGTATTGCAGCTCTACCTCGATGGATTGCAGCTGTTATTAATTTAATCAGTTGCTCCTACACATTTGCTCCTGAATGACACAACAGTGTTGATGTAATTTTGAAAGTTCTGTCTTTCATTTTCATTGTGAGCTTTGTTAATTTCTAATGCCACAAAATGCATTTTGCAGAAAGATTCTTCAAGCTTTTTACTGCTACAACCTTCGTGTTTACCTTGATGTCTCTAATTCTTCCATCCATCCACATGTTTCTACTGTAAACGTATGTTTGTTCAATACTTAAACGCCCCACTCTGTCCCTCCTTTCTGCTTCCCGTCCCATGCTCCCAGTTCTGTTACTATGGTTACTGGAGTTTTAGCAAGGAATAAGTCCACCAATAATTTATCATCACCTCAACATCATCTCAAAAATTGTCATTGCGTATAGGCTGTCATTAGTGATGATGTAATAGTGACACAGTTAAGCTGACCCTGTAACAGCAGCAAAGCCTGAGAGGTCAGCCTCAGGTTAATAACGTCTGCTAAGTTGCCTCTAAGCACTGACCTAATGTCAACTGCCTACCACTGACCTTACCCTCAGCCAGCAGCCCGAGGGATCTCAAATCTGGTATCATTTTTCAGTACGGGAGGTTGTGTGGTGCAAAATAACTAAACATAACACACACAGAGGAACACAGAAAGAACTGATTCAAACAGAAAAATCTAAATATCGACGATCATTTAAGATGTAACCGTAAATGCCTCAACATTAACCTCCTCTTCCCAAGCAGCAATGTAATTAGAGAAGCAACGATTAATCAAATAATCAATTAGTTGTCAACTATTAAATAAATCCCTAACTACTTTACAATCGATTTCTCAGTTTCGGTAATTTTTAAGAACAAAAAAGTCAAAATGTTGTGATTCTGGCTTCTCACATTTGAATATTTTCAGTTTTTTTGTCTCCTTCATGACAATAAACTGAATATCTTTTAATTGTAGACAAAACAAGACACTTGTGGACATCATCTTGGGCTCTGAGAAACACTGATCACTATATTTCTCTATTTTGTGACATTCTATATTAGACTAAATAATTGATTAACCAAGAAAATAATCCAAATAATCAACAATGTAAATAATCATGACTTGCAACCCTAAATGCAGCGATTGACTTTAAAAACTGTATAGCATGCAAATGATGTCTTGTGGTATTGTGGTTCATAGTTTCCTGGGTTTGCTGTAATTGTTTCTTAGGTATCTGCAAGATATATATTTTAATGAAAAGCATTGCTAATGTCTAAAATACAATATATGTATTTTTAAAAACAACACATTTTCATGACCGCGGTGTCTGATTTCATTCATTTCTTTGGTCAGTTTTCTCCACCTGTTAGAATCTGACCATTATCAGGGATCCAGTGAGTGTCTGTAGGTGTAATTATTTTAGATTCCAGCTATCTTGAGTAAATGTCTGTGGTGTATATTTTAATGAGGAAGAAGAATTCTGTGTGTTTCTGTGGTTGCACCAGTCAAAGGTTCCAATCCAGCTGGTAGCTGTTGGACTATAAATAAACCATGAACATACACAACCGGCAATGAGTCATTTCCTCACCTTCATTCCGGCAGGTGAGCTAGGCATATAAACTTGCAATCTGTTACGCCACAGATCTCCAACCTTTAATACTTTGGCTTTGAGCCACACCCAGACTTTCTCAGTCATTTCAGGAATTCAGATGCCGTGTGAGCGGTGTGAAAAACTCTCCGTGATGTGAGGGCGGAGGAGAGGGCAGGGCAGGGCATGGTAGGTGGTGGTGGGGAGGGGGGCTGCGTAGGCCTGGACAGCTGTTAGCCACACAGCCATGATGGATGACCAGCCGCTCTGTCAGCTCCCCGCGTGAAGTTCAGATTTGCGCTGGATCATAATTTCTTGCCTCTGGCCATCATTAGGTTGATATGTTTACAGGCACAGTGAGACGGTGGCTGTTTGCTGTAAACACAAATGTTTGGGCATATTAGAAGCAGCTCTGTGATAAAACATATTTGTCCTGGACAAAGCAGTCGTGCACACACACAGCATTTAGCACCTCAGTGCTGCTACCTGGCTATATTTGTCTGCTGTGTGTATGTGCGATATTGTGTTGTTTGTGTGCCTCTGTTTTGTCCCTGAGCTTTATTAGTGAACCCCTGACCTTCTCCCCAGTTTGTGAGTGGATCAATACAAGCCATTTCCACAGGAGCAGAGGCAGAGAGTTGCTAAGTTAGGGTTGAGAGAGAGGAAGATGACTGCAAAAATAGGAAAGATAAAGACTGTAGCGAGAAGGGTGGGGAAACAGAAGGGAGGTACAGCGGAGAGGTGAGTGCAAGAAGGGATGAACGAGTTGCAGGTAGTAAACGAGAGAGAGAGGCAGCCAGAACCAGAGAGCGTCAAGAGAGAGAGGGAAAGAAAGGTGCAGGACGTGGGTGGATACAAAAATGAAAGAACAAAAGAGAGTCAGAACTAGAGGAAGAGTTAGATGCCAAAGCAGTATACAGGAGAGAGTATGGGAATTTGAAGGATGGTGTTGAGGAGATGAGAAAGACGGAGTGAGAACGAAATAACAAAGCAAGCCAAGGAAGAGGCTTGAAGGGAAAGAGAAGGGATAGACAAAGAAAACACAAAAGGAAAGAAAAAGCAGCAGTGTGCTTTGTCCAGAAGGCAGGCGTATTTACGAGTTTCTTTTGAATCTGAGCCTTAGTGCTGTTTTGTTCACGCTGTTAGTTGCAGGTGATCAGGTTTAAATGATGTGTTCAGGCGTCTTTAATCTGCCTGCTCAGGTCACGTTGGAAACAACTGTAATGTAGGGCATTCATCTCTGCACCTTTTGATGCTGCATTTTGGAAAACAAAACCAAAAACAGAAAGCTGCAGGCTGGATGAAAAATGAAGAGATGGCCCTTTAGTCTTTGCACCATGGTAATTTCAAACAGTCCTGAGGAGCTTGATGTGAAGCCATATTTTGTGCTACAGTCATGACTGGCTAACCGTTCTTTAAATGTGATGTCAGTGTTATCTTGTGTTTTGAGGGATGATGGTTAGAATTATGTTTGGCTGGACTGATCATTTCTATAAGTTGATTTGAATCAGATTTCACCTTTTAAACATATTTTTAATCAGATTTACAGCAGTTTTCATGTGTGATTTCTTTTTTTAGGTGACTTGGCGAAGCGTGCATATTCCAGTCTGTGTAGATAGAAAAAGTGTGACTTGCCAGCCTAAACATAACCCTGGTGAGAAAGACGGGGAAATCAGAGAGGATGACATGAGTAAGAAGTAAACAGACTTGAAGAAGAAAATGCTATATAGGGATGGAAAGAGAGGACGAAAACAGCCAAGGAGAGAACAGCAAGCCTTTTGCAGCCAGTGTGTGCTTGAAGAAGAAGCAGTGATTCACCGACGGAGAGAAGAGGAGGGCGAGAGGAAGAGTGATAGCCCCAGAAATCTTTTCACCACCACTGCCAAGAACAGCTTGAGAAAAGGGTGGATGACAGAAAGAGGGGAGGGAAATAGAGGGAGGAGAGCAGTGCGTGATTGAACGCTGGCTGCTGCACAAATAATATCGGTGTCCGTCACCTGGCCACTGCACTGTCCTCTTTCGCAGCATGCCTCTCTGTCATGTTGACTCGGTATGTGTTTCTGTATGTGTGTTGTGGCTCGTCTGACAGGGTGTGTGTGTGTGTCTAGGTGTTAAAATAATGAGGACTCGGGAGCACAAAAACTCATTTGTGTGTGTGTTCATGAAATATCACCAAACTTGAAGAGGTGTACTCCAGGTAGAAAAAGTCAGGGAATCTTTTTGCTCAGGGGTCACTTTGCAGAATATGTTTCATTATTCACTAAATTTATCTTATTAAATGGCGATCTCCAGCTGTTTCTCTCCACAGTAGGAAAAACCTAAAACTAGTGAGCAATAACCTTTTATGGCTAGTTCTTTTTTAGTTATACATAGTCCTAGAAAAGTTGTGGAATTTCACATGAAAGCAGCGGATGAACTTCTTAAAAGCTCCATCTGAATCTCTTTAGCACTATGCACAGCAGTCCTTGGCAAAGATGTCCTGTGACAGTCTCCATAGTTGGTACTGGAGCTGCTCAAGGCGCTTCCTAATTTGCTATCATTGCACATATGTGGAATTCAATCCAGGTAAACTATTGTGTTTCAGGCACATAAGCTGTTAGTGTTGGAGAGTAACTGAGTTACGTCTTTAGGATACAACATATGAGGAACTGTTATTAGTTACAGATACAATTTAAGTAGATGGCAATCAGGGTACATTTACATCTTTGAAGTCTATAGATTACAGGGATTAGGGATATTTTAACACGTCTTTTAAATCCAACTGTTAGTCAGACCTGCTGTATACGTGGTTCATAATCTTCAATGTGAATGACATACTTTATTCCATGAAAATGATGCAGTTACTATGGGATTCAATTGAAAAAGCTTGTGTTTTCTTAATCCATGACTACAAACCTGCTTTTGGCTTTGTTAATTGTAATATGAGCTCACATCATGCCAGCAGTGCATTGAGCAGCAGAACTGTGTTGATAAATAGAGATATTGACACTTGCCTCTATGTGAGGTTTACGTTTGACCCAAAGAACTATTCAAAATGTCAGACTGCTTTCTCTTGATCACCTGATGGATGGGAAGGTTATGAACTTTGTCACAAGCCAATACATCAATCAGTCAGAGAATCAATCCTATCCAAAGAGTCGGTCTCGAGTATTCAGTGTTTTGAGGCCACATCGGCCAGCTGTTATCTGACCAGCAGTGTCAACGGTGAGATTCAGTGCTGATCATGGCATCAATATGGAAGTGATCACTTAGCTTAATGGTCAATTTATCATGGTTATTTAGATTTTTGGAATTTTTAATATACATTTTTTTCTATTTTCTTGCATTTTGGCTGTTAATATGCACAGTAAACTATTTACATCTTGTGTTTATTACAAACAAACTGATATTTCTGCTGCTGAAGCTGTAGGTCATCGTCTAACCGTGAAGTTGTTTGTGTATGTTCAGTCTAGTCAGTGCAGCTGCCGAGAGGAGCATGATTATCAGACAAAGTACCATCCTGTAGCGAGCTGCACCTGAGACTGATTACACCAGTATAGTAGATGCAAATGTTGTACTGGATCCCTTTACCTATGGCTGATAAGAACACACTGTAGGAGAACATTGTAGTGATGCTCTAAATGTAATCCAGCAGAGCAGACAGTGAGTTCTCTTTGTAAGATACTGCCCTTAGAGTTTTAGTTTCTGGTTTAATATGTTGAAACTTGTAATTTTTATTTGGGAATTCAGTTGACAAAATTGAAATAAAAAAAAAAACAAAAATCGAATATCAAGTTCTTTCCTCGCTCTTGGCTCCTACAGCAGCATCTTACAACAAATATTCTGCACCTCATGAGCCCGCATTAAGTAAACCGAGCAGATTTTCATTATGGTGTTTCAGACAAGACAAAGTGGAATTGACTCCGAGCCCGGCTCCTAACCTTATTAAATCTATCATTATGAATATCATCTAATGAATGTAACTCGCTTGTGGTCTTTGTAAAACACAGTCCTATTTCTGCGGACCTAATCTAAAAGGATGTGCCGGCAAATGTGTTTAAGTAATTAGACCTGATTAATTGAGCCAGAGTTGATGAACGGAGTTAATTGACAGTCTAAATGAGCTGAGCAAGGAGATGCTGATTGGACGGGTTGTCTTTAAAGTTATCTGTATTAATGAGTCGTGTTTCAGTTAATATTTGGAGATTTAATATAGAGTTTGATTTAAAATGAGGGAAAGTGCTCGAGTCTTGATTTGCGTCACTGTGAACATTTGAGTGTCTCACACACTCAAATGCTGCTCTGATTCCATTATTAAAGAACAATAGAAAACCTTTGGAAGAGACCCCATGCAGACTTTGTGTGTGAGCTGCTTAATTCTCTTCTCTTTTTTCTGACCTTTCTCTCCCGCTCTCCCTCTGAGGAGCGTTTAGCTCAACAAATCCCCATCTCTAGCACCACTCTAATGATACTAATTGTCAGCGTAATTATGTATTGATCGGTACTGTGTGTGTGGGTGGTGTGTTGCATGCATCATTATCAGGAGTAGTCAGGAAGTGTGTGGAAGGGGTTGTGCTTGTATTGCACATGCCAATAGTCTAGGCGTGTTTGTAGGCTTTAAGTTTCTTTTTAAATGCTCACATCTGTTTCCAGCTGCAGTGTTTGCATTCTTGTTAGTAAAGCTGAATGTGTGCAGTCAGCAATAGTATATTGTGGGAACTCATTTACCATTGCTGTATGTGTTTTGTGCATACACATTATACACAAAATCCGTTGTATCGCATGAGGTTGCTTTAATTCAGACCTCCTCTTTACCGCCTGGATCTACTGGATACAGTTTGTTTAAATATCTTAAGCTGATTGAACTCTAAAATGCTGACCCAGTGTTTCCCTGCTGGTCACTGCACAGCTCCATCACAGCAGTCAGAGGTTAAGTACTTTGCTTAAGGGCACCTGTGTTGGTTGATGATGTGGAGGGCAGAGGGGTGTTATCCATTCACCCTCCTCACCCACATTTCCCAGCTGTTGTACACGTTTGAACCGATTGTCCCTCTGATCACAAGCGCTCCTCTTGTTCCTAACTGCCTGCGAGCTTACATCAGCAAAGATTCGTTTCCAACTGACTGCGTGCTTCTTTGTGTGCATTTATGGGTGGGTTTGGTGCCCGTACATACTCTGCTCGGTACGTATTATTTCTCCTCTGTCTCTCCCATTCACTTGGATTCCGGTCTAAACATGTGGTGACAGCTTTTGGAAGCAGCTCTCTGAATACGTGCCAACTCCTTGAGGTCTCACTGTCTGCCTGGAGTGCACTCAACATAGAAATTACTATCCAGCAGCCTATGAATATGGAATTGGTGCAATCATCTCTTTTACTAAATTATTGATCAGCGAGGATCAAGTAACATATTCTACAAAACAGCTTTAGCGATTCAAAAGGAGACAATTTATAGATGGTAAACAGTTGGGGGAAAAACATTGATTTCTTCCTGAGACAGTTTTTTTCTTCTTTCTTGCTTGAGTCTGTATAAGTCATTTTTATAACTCTAGCCTGGTGTTTTAAATTACCAGCCACAGGAAGACTTATGTAGGATAACAGGCCCTTTTCCCTCATCATGATGGTAATTTATCTTGGTTTTTGCTACACATTTGTCTCCTTGGACCAAGTGGCATCACATCCTCATGACAGTTTTACGTCTTGTTATCTCATAAACAGAGATTACTGTGCGCATGTTATAATTTCTGCTTGTTTTTACTTATGCGCTATAAGGTATGGAGTGATCGTCGAATTGGCAGATTATTGGATCCGATATTCATGTCACTCAACCCTTACGTACCATGGTCTTTGCATATCATGTACAGTTCTGTGATTATGAAAGTTTAACTTTGGGAATTAGGGTGGTTTGTGGCTCAGAACATTGAATGTGTAATTTTTTGATGTTAAATTAAATAACAGAATAATGCAAAGCTCGCTGTCAAATTCTGTAACGTTTTAATAGAGTAGTTTGTTGACAATTTAAAATTCGACCTCACGGTGTGTTTAGTGAGTGTACAAATAGTAACGAGGCCTGAATGCATCATGAGATGAATAATTCCATCCACTGAGAGATGAATAGCTATTTTTATGTGAGCTGAAAGAAAATAAGGAAACCACAATAGTTGTCACATAAGACAGTTTAGGGAATTGAAAACCTGTCACAGTAATCAGTGAATCTTTCTCCTGTATGTATACATGGGACCACTAATATGTAGTTTAATGTACTTGGAGTCAACTACCAGATAATTGGAAGCAAACTTATAAATGTAATATTTGGTATTTATGCACATCCTTACAGATGTCACCTGTAGGCAGTTATTTCAGTGTGTTTATTTTAACTTTTTTAAATCGCCATACATGAAATTGTAAGAACCCAGAATTATATAAAACAGCTAAGAACTGATATGTATGAGCAGTAGTGTGTGCTTGTGATATCTGTGTGTGTTGCTAGTTTCCAACATTTGGGAGTTAGCAAGCGCCATGAAGCCTGTAATTCAGTTTGACCTGATAGGAGGTCAGCAGACTCTGTGTGTGTATGTGGCTGCCATACTTTCCCTTTTGCCTCAGGCTAAATATTACTATATGAGAGAGACTTTTGTTCTTCTGTGGCATTGATGCCGACTGACTTTGACTACAGAGACACACACGTCAACAGGCAGACAAACTTTGCATTATGAATGTGTAACTATGGAGACCCATCAGGTTGTTGTTGACTCTGCTTTATAAATCAGCACATGGGTGTATGCACACGCGCGCACACACACACACAGACACACACACACACACACACACATAAACACTCGCAAACTCGGCAGCACTTTCTGTGTTTATTCTACTCGAAGAAACTCCAGCAATGTCTCCATGAGTTCAGAGCCCCTGCTGAGATTTCTAGGTAATTTATGAGCTGCCCTCTCCCAGAATCCCTTGCTCTGGCTGGAGCCAGTCACACATACACCAACAGAGATGCACACATCAGGTACAAGGCACCTGTATCTGCCCATATACTTGTGTGTTTTTTGTGTGTGTGTGTGTGAAAATTTTTTATCGTTCGTTATGAAGACAAGACTGCAGTGGAACAGCTCCTCTGGTTGATAACATGTAGTTTGTTTCCCTTTCCTGCGGTCTTTTCTTTCACTTCCCTCCTGCTTTGTTTCTATGCCACCTACTGTGTCTCTCTCTCTCTCTCTCTCCCTCTCTCCCTCCCTCTCTCTCTTTCTTTCTCTGTTTTACAGACACACTCTCACATCATATAACCACAAATTCACTAACCCTCGCAGAAGTAGGCCATTTTATGCACATACATTTCATGTCTACAATAACAATGAAACGCATCACTTAGGTGCATGTTATGTTTGAGAACATAAAGAACGGGTGTTTCTGAGGTGACAGCTGATGACTAATGGGGAGAGAAGCATCTTATTTGCTGTCTCTGACACACACACACACACACACACACTTCTGTCCCATTCTCCCTTGTCCTCTCGATTCTTCCCAGCTCTGCATGATAGTATTTTCTTCCAGTACAGACAGGTTTGCACAAGGAAACATTGCGCCTGTTAGTGCAATGGGCTGTCCAATTTATTTGCATGTTGCAAAATGAATGAGTGTTTTATGTTTGCCGTACATGTTTTCCTTCCACCTTAATAGCTGTAATTCACAGCAGTGTATTCAATCAACAACACTGTATGTTCCCATGCATAAGCCCACATTGTATTCTGCTGTTTCCATATGTTTCTCTGAATGGAAGTGACTATTGACAAATTCCACTTGAGGTTAGCGTAATGTGTGCCCACACATATTTTCCTGACATAATAAGTTAAAGAAATAGCAATCATAGAGGGAGGATTATTCAGCCATTTCCTTCAGCAGAGGCCAGCCAGTGCACATCTGTAATCAGTCAGTGTTATTGTGGGCTGAGTTGTGTGTACACACGTGTTTGGTGCCATATGAATGACTGTATTTCATCGTTTTTCAGTATGAAGTGGGTGAAGCAGCTCCGCCCAGGGAAACCACTGTAGTTGTGGCTGTTAGCCATCATCACACGTGACCTCTAGCTGTATCTAGAGACCACTTTGGATTTATGTGTGTGTGTGTGTGTGTGTGTGTGTGTGTGTGTGTGTGTGTGTGTGTGTGTTTGCAGGCCTTATATATTGTATCAGCAGTATCTAGGTCACATATTTTCTGTGACCTTGAATATCAGCTGACAGCTCACATGTACACATATGTTTACTCTTTGCCTGTATATTAACCCTTTCAAAACCAGAGAGGTCAGTGATCAATGTCAGTCTGAGTATGCAATAAAGCTTAAATGATTAGCTGATAAGTCAAGAAGTTGATCGAAAGAATAATTAACTTGTGACTATTTTGGTAAGCAGTCACTCAGTTAGTTTAAAGCAAAAGTTGCAAAAACTCACGCACTGGTTTTACCTTCTTGTAAGTGAGTATTTTCTGTTTGTCTTTATTTTTTACTATAGTACACTGAATATATTGTGGTTTTGGACTCTTGGTTGACAAAACAAGACATTTTAAGTTGTTACTGTGGAACCTGGGATTGCCATTTTTTGCAGAGTTTTGCTGTTTACTAGACCATATGATGAATTAGTTAAACAAGAAATGGAGTAAAGTAATACAAAATGAAGATGATCAGAAACCCTCCTGTTTTATAATAATATTTTTTTTTATAAATGCCGCCTTCTGTGTAAAATAATGGATTAGAAGTGATTAAAATAGTGTAAAAATCATGAGCTTCTGTTTTCACATTGCTGCCTGAAGCACAACACACACATATGCACACACACAAAATCTTTTTGTTTTTGGGAGGGGGCCCTTGAGCAGAAAAGGGCCAAGTTCCTGTGAACTGCAAATCCACAAATTCATTCAGCGTGCACGGCATGCACCCTGTGAAAATCAAAACAAGAACTCTCCTCTTCTGCATTTGTAAGACCCGGCTGCCAAAGTCAGTGGAAGGTTGTTGGCTTAACTCTTTCATCCCTGGAGAAGTTCTGCGTCTTTGAAAACACTGCAGCACATTAGATGCAGTCTCTAGCCAATAACCCTGCAGAGACCACAGAGAGGAATATTCTTTCCATACTGAATATCAGCTCTAAACTCACATGGGAATCTTTTAGTGTGTTAAATTGCAGAAACCACATCAGAATGTAGGCTCCGTTTAAATGCTTTCCGACCTCAAGGGAAACGCCTTTTATTCCATGCTGATCTATGCTGTTTAAACCTTCCAGACCTGCAGGAATGCTATAGCACCTTTACCCTCCAGTGCCCCAGAGAGACCAATATAGGCGGCTGTGTTTGTTAGTGTGTGCATTGTGTGTAGAGTGGTATTGTGTGTGTTAACCCTCATGGGCTCTTGGGGCAACTGTCTACAGTGTTTTCGACAGTTAGTCTCCTCTATAGAAGATGGATTAACCCTTTTAACTTGCGCCCCGTAGGCTCTGACGTCATTGGATTGCTTGTGAGTGTGTCTGCATTTGTTTGTTTGTGTGGGGCTGACTCTAATCCAGACTGATGGATGTCCGTCACATGACTATATGGTTTAAAATTATTTCCTGTAGCTGTATGTCATATGGAGATGATGGAATATTGTTTTGTTGCTTGTAGCCACATCTGTGTGTACACACAGAAAATCAACTGGATGCTTGATCTTGGTTTATATATATGTGTGCACAGGTTTATCGGTTCATACGTGTGTTTGTCGATGTGGGTTGTCTGTCAGTCACCTTTGTTCTGAGGGGAAGAAATTGCCTCCTGGCCATTAGTGGCTACAAAAGAAAGTTGTCTCAGGTAATGGCTCTGTGTGTTCCTGTCTCTCACTTTCTTAAACGCACACACCCATACATAGAGAGGATTCCATTAAAATGTCCACGGCCTTTGTTCTTTTCTTTACCATGTGACATGACCGTGGAGGAAAAAAATAGAGAGCAAGAGAGGGCAAGCTCTTTGTTGACTTGAGTTGATAGCCCTAGCGCCTTTTGGAGAACCTAATGTAGGTCCACAGAGGTGTGTGAGGGACGGAGCAAAGACTGAGGGAGACTCTGTGAGGAGGGGAAAAGAGAAGGGATGGACAGAAGTAGAAAAGGACAGAGAAGGGAGGGGATATTGATGTCTTCTCAGTTACTGTAGCTGGAAGGAGACAAAAAAAGAGTGAGAAGGTAGAAAAAGGCAGAATAATGTTTTATTGACGTGTGCTGAGCTGCAGGCAATTTAGGCAGATCAGGAGGGAGAGAGGAGAGAGAGTGAGGGAGGGGTGTTATCTTTTCTCCTGTGTGGATCAATCAGATGATGTAGTGATAAGACTCTGGATTACACCACCATTTACACACTCCCCAAGTGTGTGCGTGTGTGTAGCAACTCGCACAACTCACTATTGGTTCGGGTTAACATACTTCAGCAGTCAGTGAGAAAGTGTGACTGACACACACACACACCTGTGTTTTCACACTTACATACATTTGTTGTCTGTCAATGACAGCACTATCAAAGCAGCATCTGAAAGCAATTTTAGAATAACACACAAGTGAGTTTCACCCTTATGGTGATTACTGTTTTTGAATATGTGACAGATCTTTTGTGTATAATATGTGAAAAATACTCACCACAATTCCCCACAAGCCAAGTTGGTGTTAGGTGGTTTTTTATCTGATATGCAGGAATTTTTTTTTTTATCATGTTAAGTCTACAGTGATATGAAACAGGCAAATGAGAAATCTTTGCAGCATTACAAACTAAAAACTGTGAAGAAACTATTAGGAAAGTTCAGCCCTTGAATTGATTAACTAATCATATCAGCATTAATGAAAGCATTCTGATACTAGACACACATTGAAAACACATATAAAAGTTCAAAATATGTTAGTTAACAAAACACTCTTTGTCCGTGGCACTTTAACCCTATTTTATTGATTATGCTCCGAGTGTGTGTGAGTGTGTGGTGACTGGTTAAGGCATCATATGGGTCAGTGGATTGCCCAGGGCGATAGGCCCCTCGTGACACTGGAATGTTCCAGATATTGTCACATGATCACCAGCATTACCGCTGTGTCACCACCGTGACTGAATGCTTTAGAACAAAACGGTTTTTGCATGGTGGGATTGTGCTTGAGGGACAGTAGTGTGCGTTTATGAATGGGTCATTATTTAAGTAGCCTACTTAACATGTTTGGTAATGAAATGAAAGCTTGAACATTTGATGGTGCACCTGAAGGCCTCTCTGCAGTCCCACTGGGATACGGAAACAAGAAGCACGCAAACTTTTAGACAGCTTGGCTGCTTTCAGGATCTGTTTTGAGGGGTCTACTGGGTGTGATTGAATTGGAGTGATTGACGACTGATGTGACTTATCCCTCCTCTCCAAGTCAGTGTGCTCTCTATAAATAACATTTTAAAATACAAAAAAGACTTAATTGTACTCAGCTGCTGTGGACGTACTAAATCAGAAAGAAATTGCACAAGATAAAATACACTTTGCGGCATTCTTGAATAAATGAAGATGAATATTCATAGGGATCAAACAGAAAGTGATTCTGTGACATGTTCATTGTAGTCTTTTTGCATTTCTTGTACTAACCACCAAACTGATGTGTAAACATCTTAATGCATAATAAAGGCACGAGCTTATTGGAAGACAGAAAGCACTCACTGCCTTCACATAAAGTATCACAGCTTGCATTTACATTCTGTTCTTATTGTGGTACACAATGACATCCTGAGAATCTGGTCTTATTGTTGTCTTTTTCTTCTCTTTCTGCTTCTTCCAGCCGCTGCAGATCGACGATAACTTCTGCGGCCAGGACTTCAACCAGCCTCTGGGGGGAACCAGCACCATTGAGGGCATCCCGCTCTTCATTGACAAGGATGATGGCATGACGTCGGTGGCGGCGTACGACTACCGCGGCAACACTGTGGCGTTTGTCGGCACGCGCAACGGCAAATTGAAGAAGGTAGGACTGTTGATGTGCTTAATATTTTCCATTTTGGCTGTTTCTTTTATATGTGAATGAAATGCCCATTGTTTTTGTCAGTTTTTAGCGCAGTAGTTGAGCGGAAACTGTATTTAAGCTTTTCCTTTCATAGACATTTCAGGACTCTCACACTGTAAACTTGCAGCTTCATTGTTTTGGATTCACACAAGGCACTTTGCAGACATTTTTACACTAAAATTAAATGCAGTCAACACCATTTTTTCTTGCAAGTGGCTATTTCACACAAGACATTCTAGAGCCTCTTTAAAACCGGCTACTCTAACAAGCGATTTAAAGCAAGTCTGCGGCTACTCCCTCATTGATTGTCATGTTAGTCACGTCAGACATAAAATATTACTGGCATAAAATGTTACTGCTGTATCCCAATGCCACGTGTCTCAATGCTGTGTCTCAATGCCACGTACGGCCTCGCCTCTAATTTTAAGAGCTCGCCTTCAATCAATCCAACAGTTATGACTGGCGAATGGCTTTTCTGTTCAGGTCAGCTGTGCAGCTCTGACAGTTCAGGTGGATAGATTGAGCATTGGGCAGAAGGATAAAGTGATGATGGATGGAGCTTTAACTTTCTTCGCTGTCTGAATTTATTGATAAAACTATTGTTTTTCTTTGAGTAAATTTCTTGCAATGTTTTTTTCTAGTCAAAAATATTTGTTATATGTGTGTATTCAGTCTATGGAGGACAGAGCGTTCGGGGTAAATGGAGGCTCATTAGAATTCACCCTGTTTCCCTCCGCTCGGCTCAAGACCTGTCATCCATTCAATATTATGAATGTATAATCAGCCTGTGTGTTTGTGCACTTTTAATGCGTGTTTTTGTATGCACGCAGTGTTTGTGTGTTTGTCACTCACAGTATGCAGAATTATTTGAATGCTTGTGATGGCATGGATTTGTGTGCGCATGTGTGCGTTTGTGTTTAGGAGAGAGCAAGAGACAACAAACAATACAATGTCGACTAAGATTCAGTGCCGCGGATTTGACACCCATTCACTTAGCTTGGCAACCATCCCTTTATTTATTTAGCTGCTCTCACATGTCTTTCCTTCTCTGCTGCTATGCACTCTGGCTGAGATATATGTGTGTGTGTGTGTGGAGTATCACCTGGGAAAGCAATGCTACAGTCGGTTGTTGAGGTATGTTGCTTTTATGTGTGTGTGTGTATGGCTGCATGTGTGTGAGTAACATCAGAGCCAAAGAGCCTGCAGTTCTTTTGGCTGCCTTGTGTTTCAGACAGAAAACCCCAAAACAACAAAAAAAATGTGGTTTTGGAAAAGATTCCGTTTGCTTTAGAAGAAACTATCTAAAACCTAACATTCGATTAACACACTCATTCACATAAAGAGACAAATGAAGACAGTATGGAGAATACGATGCTATACGCCTATACAACAGATTCTTCGGTCCACAGACTCTGAATTAGTGTCTCTTTAGGTATTTTAAATTGTATGTCACATTATGAAAGAGTTCTATGTGAGTGTGTTTTTTGGTTTTGACAGCTCAGTGGGCACGCATGCAGACCATGGTAGAATGATGGCGCATGTTTGCGTCCTTAAACCTTCTCAGGAGAGCCTGAGTGTTGGATCTTGTTTATATAGCCATGCGTGAGGGTGTGGAAGGCAGAGAGGGTAGACACAAGGAGAGTGCTGGTAGACTGGATGCATGGACCTCAAGGAGACCGGTTGCTTGTGTGCTCTTCATTTACACTCTAAGAAAAAAGAGAGGAAGAAGAAAAAAAGAATGATGATGACTGCTGAATTGATAAAGATAAACCAGTCTATGTTGCATAAATCTTTTCTTCATTAGGTTAAGAATATTTCAGCTTGATGATTTTACCTCAACCATCTCTTCATTCATAATTTGGCTAGAATTGAAGTGCTTCGATATTCTGCATTATTAACAGTCTATTTTTAACCAACTGTAATGCTCAAGGTTGTCAAGAGCAACAAGACAGTGGCATAAACAACATGTTTAAAGCACTAATGAATCCCACTGTACTCCATTGGCCACATTTGCACTGATACTCACATGCACACGCTCACAAGGGAAGGTTTTTCTAATGAGTTGAGGTTTGGTGGGAGGTAGATGGGAGAGATACAGGAAGCGAGATAGAGAGATGAAGCAGATAGAGGAAAAAGCTGCAGGAGGTGGAGGAGAGAAGGAGGTGATGAAGAGAGGTGATGTCCACTGTTGTGATTAACTAATTCCAGCGGTCATCTGGATACTGCTGCGGTCAAGGACACAACGGTGGACTGGCCATCCGCTACACTTAATATTTAGGATTAAAAGCCTCCATTCCCTTTCACAGTTTCATTATCTCTGGCTGCTTGGCACAACTTGTCATAGCTCCGTTCATCTGTCAGCAATGTGCCAGCTTCACACGCTGAATCTCACTCTGTCCGCTCTCTCTCCTCCACTTTTTATGTCTTTCTGCACGATGAAGCGCTGTAACTAAGCCGCCATTGTCTGTGCAGTAAAACAGATGGATCAGATGCACGTTCAAATGAAACTCTGGTGACTTGGGCGGTTCTCTCAGTCACTTCTGCACTTTCAGGCACTGTTGAGCAATGACAATTAAAGGGCACACACCCTGACATCCACACACTTGCACACATATGCGCATTCTCAATAGGTGGTCCGAGGAGATGAGACAAAAAGAGAGGATCCCGGTCGATAATCCAATACCTATTGTAAGGGGTTTGTATTTGAAGCTGCACACACATTTGAACGCAGACGCGAGTTAGGATTCCTCAGCTGCGCCCTCCATCAGGGGCCAATGTGGGCCATCTGCTGTGTGTATGTGGCCAGTGTGCCAGGTGGTAGGAGCCCCCACTGCCCACTGTGTGTCCATTGTGGCCATGCCAGACTCAGGTGGGTGGGTGCGGAGGTGCTGTGCAATGCTCATTCATCAGTGCATCAATGGAGCTAACCTGCAGCTCCTGACAACAACCGAAATAGTCAGTTATGATTCAATGGCCAAAGTAGGAAAAACAAGACAAAGTGAACATTATATGTTACTTCTAACAGATGCATACATCATAGCAGCATGAAAGTCCTTCAGTTCAGGATTCATCATGTTGAGGACAGCAGAGTGACTCACCGTTCTTGTGAATGTCTCATAACCGAAAGATAACACGATTGACCTCTGCACCAGGGAAAGCGTTTCCGTGAACTAATTAGCATTGGTTCTGTTGAGGTGTCCTTGAGAGAGAATAAGAAGCATTACCAGTTCTGTCATCACAAAGGGGATGAGAGGATGACTGCATCAGCCAAGCAGCTCCAGATCTAAACATTATGGGCCAGATGGGATTTGACATGTTGTAGCTGTTTTGTGAACAGCAGGCCTTGTGAAGCCACAGTTGGCCTTATGAAAGACACGGTATGGTCTCTAGTTTTGGACTTTGTTCCCGTTCTCAAGTTTGTGCTTTTCCCAAACTAAATTAAGTACACGCAGCTCGGTGAATGGAAGAAAGTCTGACCTTTGTGCAACAGAACCTAAAAACATTGAATTCAATTAAATACTTTCTGCAGCTTCTTGACCATCAAAGACTTTTTTAAGTCTTGTATTTTTTCGGTAACCACTGACTGCTATAAATTGATTTAGTACAAGGCAGTAAAAGCGATTGCACACACTGACTGTAGGATTCGTAATATTTTCTGTGATTATTGCGAAACCAGAGTTTCAGCAGTGGCTGCACTGGTGACATTGACATTCCAGGGGTTAATAACAAGTGACAGTTTGTCGTTTGTATGTGTATATTGCTGTGTGAAGGCACTGATGTATTCCACTGGGACTGCCGGTGTCACCATCAAGGGACCATGTCATGGCCTAATTGACTGATGATTGTTATTCTACTGGTGCATAATGCTGCTCTGTCAAACTCCCCTGTGTGTATATATTTGTGAATGTGGGCATGTGTGTTTGTGGTTTGCATTTAAATGCGTGTTCGCCTTTGCAGACAGGACCTCCACCCTAAAAGGAACAAATAAACATACTGTGTAAACACACCAGGTTGGACTAAATGATACTTTCAGGGAGGGAGGATGGAGGAAGAAAGGTTTTATGTGAGTGCTCTCTTTCTCTTTCATTCCCTGTGTGCTGTGTTTCTGATTGAGAATGTACTAATCTGAAAAACAGAGAAAATATGACATGAGGACTTTGTTCCTGTGTGTGTCCATGGTTTGTGTCATCTTTTGGCTCAGCTACCCGAGCCACGAGTTGTTTGGCCCGGGCATGAGCACAGAGGCTGGCTTTGTGCAGGCGTTTGGTAGCCCTCGGTCATTAGTTCACACAACTGCATGGGGTCACACAAACACGCACAAAGCGGATGAGAAAGAGACGGAGGAAATGGAGATGTAGAGAATGATGAAAGGGATCCGATACGGTAGATGCAATGGAAGTTAAGATCAAACGCTCAAGACTAAACAGATAATTTATACTTTGGATTCAATGCTGAGGTTTTCCACCTAATTTAGCTCTTTCCCAGAGTCCCATCTGTAATCCACTCCTGTCATAGTTTCTTCTATCTCCCAACCAGATAGCTTTTAAATGGCGTTTTCTGATTACGTGTAGCCCAGTTTAGCCATAACGGGAATGTGACAAGTCAGGCATATACAGTGTGTCTTTCTCACCATAGGAACGCTCTCTTAGCATGCAACCTAGCATGAAATCAGCTCAATCAAATTAACTAACTGGCTGGCTAGCTTTGCTATTAATCTGGCACTCCTCTATGCATCTGACTGTGTTATTCTAAACACACAAAGACACACGGAAGCCTTGGTGGACCCAGTAAATATACAATACCTGTGTCACTTTGGCACTTCCATCTCTGTTTTTACTCGGCGTCTGAGCAACCGCCATATAGATTGTTGGTTTTTATAGGCTCCAACAATCCACAACTCTTGTTTTAGCTAAAATAGCCACTGTACAACCACAGTTATGAATTAGTAAAGGGAATCATCCATTGCTTCTATACTTCGCCTCTCTGCTTCTGTTCTCTCTCATTTCCTCCGTTTCATCTGCTGCTCACATATTCTCTTTCCGCTCTCTCTCTCTCTGTCTCCTTCTGTGATCAAAGATTCCTCTCCCTGATAATAGTTGAGCGTTCGTATATGTTGAGACGAGATGTAGTGATCGCTATTTTTCTCTAATCATTTTCTCTCATTAAAGAGAAGAGCAACGTGCGCATGCATACACCAAGTATCGACATCGATTTATCAACGTACATGTATGTGGGAAGATTGCATGTATAAAAATTATGTGCACGGCCTTGCATACACACACACACACACACACACACACTCACACACACTTTCACATCTTAGAAAATGGGTTGTAGCACTTAACTTGTAAGGGTAGACAGTAATGAGGGGTCTTCCTAAAAGATTTAATGCCACCCCATCATCTACATACACACACACCCGTGAATCCACCCACTCAGTCTCATTAAACCACTGTCTCTAACTCTGCACCTTTTTCCTACAAGAGCCTCATCTGCCATAATATTCATATTTTCTACCTTACTAACAAGCAGAGGCGACATTAAGTAGCACTATGAGTTGATAGTCCTCTATGCCAGATCCTGGTGCCAACTATTACGTAGTAATTTAACCAGTGCAGGCAGCAATAAATGTTCAAAGCTAATCACTTATACGGAGCAGGATAAGTTACAGTGGGCTCCTATGTTAGCTAATGCCACAGATGAGAACGGTTCAGTCCTTGATAATCTCGGTGCTAATGCACTTTAGCGCGGTCCAGCAGCGGTGACTGTGCTGCACTGCACAGCACTCATTCACTACCTCTGCGTTCTTCTCCTAATTTACTACAACTAGGGGTTAATGAACCAAAGTGAGAAGTAGATGAGAGTGGGAAAGAAAAGCCGGGAGAAAAAGGAGACGGACTGAAAAAAAAGAGCAAGGGAGATGAATAATAAATGTACCACGCTAGAATCCATTTTTAAGGGAAGATTAGAGGAGTCTGGATGCAAGCTGGGATGCTCACATGATCCAAGTGAGGACGAGGCTAGCCTGTTTCTAGGTCATCTCCATTAGGCATCTCGGGATTGAACATCAAAGAATTCCTGCTTTTTTACATCATATATACAGTATGTGCAGAGTTCCATGCTTTTCTTCAAATTATATTCTCATTTGTCAAGAAAATTTTTGTCATGCAATAATCAAACATGTCATGTATATATAATGCATGCATTCGGTATATTTCTTATCTGCAAATAATCTCATTTTTTTCTACACTTGTGTCTGGGGTGTCAACACTGTAGAATTATACTGGCCTCCAAATTAAAGTCCAAATACCTGTTGGTGTTGACATGTCTGACTGTGTTTGTGCGCCTTTAGAGAGGGAAGTTGTAGGTAGAGATGGTAATATTTCGTCCTGGCATCACTCTGTCTTTGCCAGCTGATACAGCCAAGAGCACACCTGGTGGATGGCACAATGCCAGGGCTCGCCGGGCACACTCACTCCTGACAAGACACACAACTACACACACACACACACACACAGACACTAGAGGAGATGTCATATCTCAAGCTAACAAGCCAAAATGAGCACATTCATGCAGGTATATATAGTCTTGAATACATGCTGGGGCAGTGCTGTGTCCAGAGGGTTACTCATGAGTGACACAGCAGGTATAGATTACCATTGGTAGCTGTATCTTACATACAGGCATGCACACTCACGCAATGTCTCACACTTTTAGTCTTTTGCAATTAAGCTCCGCAACCCCACAGTTTATGCTTTGGTTTAGAAGAGACTGTCTAAAAATCACAGCACAGCTCTCCACAAGCCCTTAACAACCACATGTTGAAGCTACAGAACTTCTTAGCCAGCAAGTGGAAGGAATCATCAACTGTTTACAGAAGGATACATGCACGTAGAAGTAGAACACATAATGGAACATGACACAGCACTTTGATGCTTCCCTTAAATCTCTATAAGTAGCAGGATGCGCGGAGCTTCTTCATCTCCATGTCACCAAATGATGAGTGTAAATATGTGAGTTACTATCAAATTAGCTAATCTGCTGTGAAGAATGCAGACGGCACACACATGCACACACACACACACTCTCCTATGGGAAGCGACTGTCGCAGGCTTATCAGATTACACATTGCCAAGCTAATAGATTCTTAATAGATTGTTTTTGATTAGTTCCTCTGGTTTAGTGACGTTAAGATGATTAACGTTTGTGTACACAGAATCAAATGCATGTTTGTGTCCACATGCACCTGCACATATTTGCATGTGGTGTCTTATTGTGGACAGAATATGTTCTCTCTGAGATGTGTGTGTTTTGTTTGAAGTGTGTGTCTCTGTGTTGTCATATGGCAGTCATATGCTTTGGGAGCATTTCAGGGCCACAAAATTCCAGCTTGGCATCAGTCTCTCTCTCTCTCTCTCTCTCTCTCTCTCTCTCTCTTTCTTACACAAACACACACACACACACACACACACCAAAATACTCTTGAGACGCACAAAAACAACTCCAAATGCAACAGCTCCTTGCGCTCATCCTTCTCACACAGCATGGCGGCATCTCCTGCTGTCTAACTAATTACCCCCCCATCCTGTACCCCCCAGAGGGAATAGCTTCAGCCATAGCTTCGGCCTGAAGCTTTGTCATAATGTTAGCTGGCTTGGTAGCTTGCCCCCAGCCTGCCTGTTTTTAGACTACTCACCTCCTGACCACTGCTAGCCATATTGCACTCACCCTGTGGCTAATCCTGTTAGCGTAAGAGTTGGTGATAGCCAAGCGGAAAGCCAATCCCCCATGCTGGTCTAATGCCCTCGAGTTAATCTTTTAGTGTAACAGTTGGCTAAAGTGAACTTATTCCAGTTTCTTTGACTTCATTTGTTGTTATTTCCGATGTGCAGGGCGGCTAATTACAGAGTTAAGATTTCATTTAGTGTTCATTAGGAGGAGTAACTGTTGTCTCAGCAGTGTCTTTGGCTCCTGTTTTTTTTTTACTATGAGTGGAGTTAACAGAGAAGCAGCTAAAAGCTCTATTATTGGTGAACTTGTGACTTCACCATTTCTATCTGCTAAGCCCTTAAAAATGAAGAATTGGGCATTTAAGAGGAGGCTTACTGAGCGCAGAGTTGTATCCCTTTTTCGCAGAGGGTTATTTCTTTTTCACCGCCTCTCCTTTCTGTATGCTTGCATTCCTCCTCCTCTTTCCATCCACATTCTCTAATCGCTAATCGTCTCCTTTTGGTAAAATATTTATCCATCCTTTTCTTTGGTTCAGATGTTTCAGACTTATTAATTAATCATGCCTGCATCTTTCTCTCTTCCCCCCGTTTGCCTCTTGTTCCTCCTTCACTTCTCGTCTCTTTCACTCAGTCCCTCAGTCTTTCTATCTTTGATTCACTCACACCATTGGTACTCTCTTTCTGCTCCTCTCTTCTCTCAATGGAATTAGTCATTAGCTGACTGACTGAGCTGATTGCATCTATTCCCAAGGCTGGCATTTGTTTGTGCATCTTCTTTCTTTTCCCTCCCTCCCCTAGTCCTCTCTTTCACTCTCTCCCTTGCTCCCCACCCTCTCCGTCTCCCAACAGTCTTTCTTATTCTCCTCCCAACTTATTTTCAGTTCATCTACCTTCTTTACACCCCCGTTCCCACCTTCCTCACTCCACACTATCTCTCATATCTCCCTGGCTACAAGTACTTGTTTGGATCGCTGAATTTGCATACCAGTGTACACAGACACTCCCAACAGTCTCCTCCATATCTTCTCTATAGCATTAATTGCACAGTGTCACCCTAAATTGACTAACACCAATTAAGCCCTCACTATTATATTTAATTGGTCATTTAGCCTGGCTATGGCTTGAATGCTGTGTCTCCCTGGAAATGGTTTTGTTGGCCTCCGACAGCCCGTGTGGCCATTCTGAAGACCGTTTCCTCCTCCCTGTGGGTTTTACAGTGTTCTGGCCAGCTACTGACACTGCCAAGAGCAGAGATGGAGGAGTGTGTGGCGTGGTGTGTTTGTTGGAGGGGGGAGTAACTAATGGCAGGGAGAGAGATATTCTCCTCTGCCTACCCTTCCCTCTCTGCCACCTCTTGTTCTCCAACCTTCCTCACACCCCTCTCCCACTCTGCTCCGCCATCCATGTGTTGCTGGTGGATTAAGCTAATTAAAGCACCGCAAACGGGGTCCCCAGAGAGAGGCTGCAGACACACACAAACACACACACGCATTATCATACACATGCACTCATTAACAAAGGCAAGTACACGGGCGCACACAATAGGAGAAACAGGAAGGAAACATGAGAACAAGCGCACACACACACACACACATATATATATATAATATATATATATAAAGACATGCATCACACTCTGCAAGAACCATAGCAGCAGATTATGTTGCCGTGCGCCGTAACTAAGGACAGCATACATTACGGTGTCAGAGATTATATTTCTCTCAACAAAGCATCATGTAAATACTTTATGGACCACTTTCCTGCTTTCTTGCACTGTAAACAGGCTAAAGATCCCCTTCACTAGATTTCAATAGATTTCCGTGTAGATTGAATTATTTGTCATCAGTGAAGAACTTTAGCTTAAGTCCGTGTAACCCCACCCCATGTGGATAATTGGAAGTCTCTGTTCGCTCAAAGCTGCAGCCGAAGGACTCTCAAGTATGTGTTATCATCCATAAGAGCCTTGTGCTGTCTATTTATGGGTCAGTGGCAGGGAACCAGTGGCCCTGAAATAACACAAGACCCTCTCTCTTTAACCTTAGTTTGTGTGTATTTCATGGGAATGTGTGCATGATCTGAGGAAGAATGGCTGACAGGTTCTGTAGCACGGCACTGAATGGTGTTTTAGGACTCGAATGCCGGTCGATGTGACAAGTATGTGTGAGTCTTCATGTTAAACAAGTCCACACATGTTGCTGTGCATTGAGGATTTGAAAGAGAATAGACAATTTGCTCCTCAGACAATAAAAGGAAAGAGAGGCATAGATGAAAGAAACAGCACAGGCCAGAAGGTAACACTTGATCCTGTCATAGAGAGAGGAAGGAAGAGAGGGAACGCTGTGTCACTTAGTAGGAATTCCTTCCGGATGTTTCTGCTTTCAGGATATTGGCTGTGTCTCTGGAAAACTGCCTGCTTCCAGGGAAACCTATTGGATTACTGATAACCTTGGAATGGATACAGCCAGCGCGGAGGATGTATAAGTCAGGGAGGGGAGGGATGGGTGCACAGTCTTCTTCTGCAGTTTGCTGTATTCTTTATATTTTTAAAAATATTTTACCCTCCTCTATTTTCTGTTATTTTTCTCAGTCATTGTATTTTCTTGCTGTTAAATCAATGATAGACTGACGTTAAGTGAATATGTTTGGCTTTCAGTGTTCCTTCTAAACTGCATTTGTCCTCCCCGTGCCATGGTGGTTGGGTATTGCTGTTGACTGCACTGATGCTCCCGCGAGAGACCTGTTTTATTATTGTGCAGGAGATATCGAAGCGTTTTGAGCATACAACAATAAACACGGTCACACCCAAGCACACACAGGCGCACACCCAATAATAAGGCTCCAATAACATAGGGGTCTTTACTCCAACTTGTCTCCAAATCCCCCAGTGACGGGCCTGCTCCTCGGTTGCCATGGCAACAGTAGTCAGGGCAGCCACGGTTGGCGATAGTGAGGAAGAGGAAGGATGAGAGAGAGTCACAGGGAGCATTGATGTTTGTGATGCAGCCATGGGATTTGAACACAGTCACAACACTGAAACTGGGTTGCTGCAACGTTGCTGAATGTTAGAGTTGCTCACAGCCGCAGAGCAGTGCTGGGAATGCAGTTTCAACAGGGGTTGGAAATAAGTGGGCTTGTAGGTCATGTTTACCCCTGTGTGCATCTGTGTGCGTGCATGTTTGAAAGAGTGAGAGAGAAAGAGACGGAGATGTGTGAGAGAAAATACGAAACTGCAGAGACAGCACACACACTCATTAACTCCTCCTGCATGTTCAGTCTGTCTTCGTGTTTGTGCGTTTGCAGATGGGCTCTGTGTTTGTGTGGATGTGCTCATTCATGCACAACGCAGTGGCTGTGGACGGGATTCATTCTACTCTCAGTTGCTTTCATAGCACATCTGTTTACAACTTTTCAGTTTTCTGTAAGTTAATAAAATGCAAGTGAAATGTAAAAATTAAATCTTACATAAACTGGAATTTCACACACTTTCAGCTTTTTTCACCTCATTTGACTGTGGGAGAAAATGCAGCCCTTGGATGAAGCTACCCAGTTGACAACCCATTGCCGCTGCCAGAAAGATTGGAAAGAAATTAGGAAATGTTGTTGTTGGGGAAATCTCTCCTCTCCCCGCCACATATACTGTACAGAATAGCGCAGCAGAGACTGGATGCACAGCAAAAAGGCAGTTAGTGTCAGAACTCCGATGGAAAATCCATAGTTTCATTAGAGGCCCAGTGGTATGAATGTGGCCGGGAGGCGACCAAAGCTCTATCATGGGCCCTACGGGAGCCAAAATGGCTGCATTTAGTGATGCAGTGGAGTGAAGAGGAGGCAAGAGGGTCAAGGCTGCCGCTGGGAGTAAAGTGTGTTAGAGAGACAGAGACAAGAGGCCAGATAAAGTTCATGTGCAGTTACTGGCACAGCAGCAATTGTACCCTACACACCTTCAGTGCTGCAGGTCACAATATAATGCTGTTTATTACAGACAGGACCGTGACAGAATTTTCCAGCAAGCTGAACTTCCACAACTCTTTCTATATTAGGCCATTTAAAAGGCAGCTGTGCAGATTTGTGTTTGCAGTAGTTCTTTGAAACGCCTCATAATTGAACTGAAGTATCTGAAACATGTACGTCTTTAAGTTCTATTTGGTTTGGTACGACTGCTAACTAGCATTGGCATGTAAACACTCTCTACATCACCATCATGCCAGGTGCTAAGCTTAGGGCACACTTTTCCATCACTAAAAATCAAGGAGTGCATTAAAGGCACGAAGCCACTTAGAGTTATTGGAAAAGGCCTGAGGTGAGTTAATCTGGGAGAAGGTAGCACTCAGGAGCTCCGGGCTACTGTTTGTCCCTCTGGGTGATTAGAGGTAAGAGACGGGCTTTAAGGGAAATTAGCTTTCGATTGGGCCTTCTGATAAAAAGGTAGGATTGTAATTGTTAGTGACCTCCAGGTCCAGAAAGTAAAGACCAGGTGAGATGTATTGTCCACAGTAATGTGGATTGATTTGAAAATGTTGCTTATTTGCTGAAAGTTTTCTGTCCACAGAGTGCTAAAGCAGCAGAAATGTACTTTAATCCCTTCTCTTTTCTCTGCTTTAAGTGGAATTTAGCTCCTTCCTTTTTTAACACCTTTAAATATTTTGTAATGTATGTAAATCGGCCATGTTTGTGCAGAACATATCACATGGTTCACCAAGTGCTTGGGCACCCTCTCATCATCCGTTTCTCCACCTAACCATCCTCCTCTTCTGGGTCTCTGATGAATAGACATCTGTATTTTTGTCACACTCTCACTACCACGTGTACCTAACCAGATGATATAATGTCAAACCTTGGAAAAACAACCCAATTCCTCTGAGGAAGAGGCAAGTGAAGGATTACAGAGGAGAGCTGGAGCGCAGGAGAAGGAGATGAGAGGAGAGAAGAGGCGACACACGCACAAACATGCACGCACACACACACACACACTTAATCAGACTGATTGCTTGCGGCTCTGACTCCTCTCGTTGCATCATCTCTCTAATGCATTGGTCCTGCATCACCCTCTCCTGCTGTGTATGTGTGTGGCAGTTTTAGAAATGCAGGGTCCTCAGAAGGCTGGTGAAAGCCACAAGGGGCATGCCCTGATGTTATGAAACCTTGTTCACCAAAACGTGTGTCTGTGCGCTTGTTTATGGGCTTCTGATTCACGTCCAGTTAGGTCTGTTAATTCTGTAAGTGTATATAACATTCATCATGACTTTCATCTGAGCACATTTATATAGAGCCAGTTTTTATTAGCAGGCAGATCTGACCTTCATACTTCAGTGAAACAGTTGAAATAAATGGAGTATTGACTAACTGAAAGCCTGGATAGATGGATGATGTACTTGAACAAGTGTTTAAAATGCACTAACAAGTTTTGTGTTTGTTCACAAGACTGCATAGTTCTCTGTGCTGACTTCACTGATATACATGTTTTCTCCTACTGCTAAGTTTTGACACTGTTTGCAGATACATACATTTACTCACACGCACACATTGACTTGTTCTTCATTCTCATCTCCTCTCCTCGGAGAGAGCGATGGAGCCAGGAGCGATGCAAATTGGGTAAAATGTTCCAGAAAGTGGCTTTCCCCACTGGGACTTCTCAACTCAAGCTCTGAGTTAGCACTCTGTGTGTGTGTTTTCCTGTGTGTGTGTCACAGTTCTTGCTCTTGCTTTTGTGAGCGTGTGAATGCAAATTGTTCCGCATGTGCCTGTGTATGTAGAAATGTGTACGCCTGCATGTGTTTGTGTGCGTTCATCCCCATTTCTCGCAGGCTGCTGTGGGCTACAGACCGGCTTGTGATTTTAGGGTGAGTAGAGACGGAGAAAGAACGAGTGTTTATAAAGCGAGGCGATGGTGGAAATTGAGGGCACGTCTCTGTCAGACCTCACCAATTAGCTGCTCGAAAGGCTTTTCCAGCTGTTAATTTGACCATCGGTATAAACAGAGAAAAAACAGCTGGAAAGAAGGAGAAAAAGAGAGGAAGAGATTTGGTTAGAGAAAGAAATCGACAAGTTTACAGAATATCCTCCTAATTTGTCAGAGACGGTTTACCAGCTCATTACCTTCTTTTTTCCTTTTTTGGAAGCACATGATCTCATACCTGGGAGTTGTTGATTGTTTACTGTCACTACAAATAAAGCCTCCAGTCTCTCACAATCACTCGACAGCAATTATTTATAAGACAGGCCTCGACACTGATGTTTATTTATAGCGATTCTAAAACTGTAAAAGAGAAAATTAACATAGATGCATTTCCCTGTTTTAAACTATAAACATTTAGCATTAAACAAGTAGCATAGTATATATAAGACACATGGGAAAACTGACTTATACTCTACTGTCATTGAGTAAACTCCTAGAAGTACATATTTAGATTTTTTTCTGTGAAAATAATCCATTGATGCTTCTCCCCACACACACCCTCTCACAGCTTGAGCACACCAGCTCCCTTAAGAATCTTCTGAAGCACTTAAAGTCTTTATTTTCACCAGAGGGCATCTTTAACTAGAGGAGTTCTTAAACATATGATGTGCCTTGGACCTAAAAAAGGACAGGTATGAATCGTGATTGGTGATTGGTGCGACCCTTTTCAAACATTATAGACTCATTAAGGGCTTTTATCAGTTTATCCTGTATGGAATTTCTTTGTTTCAAACTTCTTTACTGTTCTGTTTTGGATTGTTATTGAAGTTCTGAACAACTAAAAAGACATACATTAAGATGACAGTTTTGAGTAGAAGCCTAGTAAATGTCATCCCGTGGCTGCAACCTGAAAATGGGATGATCTCCAAACCTCCTGATTAAGAAGAGTTGATCCATTTGATTGATTGTTCTAAAATGAACACATAGATTCATGGTTGGCATCATCTCCCACAAGCAGCTCAACATGAGTGACTTTGGGAGGAAGCCAAAGCCAGAGTGTTGACAATTAACACATTTAACTGCCAAAGTTAAAAAAAAAAAAAAACTGATCCAGATGCTGTTGAAATCTGTTTTTTTCTTGTTTTAACAAATATACTTGCTGAAGCTGACAGTTTGAATGGCTCAAAAAAAGTCTTTAATATTCTGCCAAGTTCCTTCATTGTTGAGGAACTGCACCACATGCCCTTCTGTGAGCGTGAATCAAGTTTACCTCCAGATGAACTCTGGAATTTGGTATGTTTTTCTGGCATTGGCCGTCACTCCCGCCATGTACGTTGCGGGGGTTGCATTGTGCTGGTTTGAATTTATTGCCCTCACTGAATGTGTGAGTGAGTAAGTATGTGTTTTTTGTGTGTGTACCCAGTTAGGGCGGATAGTGAAGCATTGCCCCTTTCACAAATGGGCCGTGGAAAACCTACAGGTTGGACCATCTGCCTCTTGCACGTGTGTGTGTGTGTTTCTGTGTGTGTGTGTGTGTGTCTTGTGACTTTTTCTGAATGGAGCGGTATTGTCTATTCAGAGTTTGTGACCTGGCCAAGAGCAATTCACCCATGTGCGCACACACACACAAGCACAGACGCACAAACAGTAGATTTATGCAGTGACTGACTCAACAGACTTGGCATTGGAAAACTTGGAGGAAGCAGGAGAGGAAGACAATGGGACTGTGATACATAGTTTTACTGGAAACCATGTAAAGAAGAGGAAGAGGGAGAATAGAACGGCAAGGAGGGAAACTTGAAAGCAAAGCCTGGAGAATGGGCAGAGCTTTGGAAGCAAACCTGTAAACAGTTTAAAGGATGGATTGAGGAAATGACGAAGAAAGGGAACAAAACAAGCTTGTGAATGTATTTGTGGAAAGACACAAACATCTTCTCTCTCCAGCAACAATCACTGAGCCATGCAAACCTCACTTAAAGGGTTTGAGCTCCTTAAAAACATGCAATATCATTTTGTTATCAGCAGTATTGCATTGTAAGGACGAGTGATGCATTTTCATCAGGCACTTATCGCAACGCAGCACCATTAGATGTGTTTACATTGAATCCCTCCCCCCTCTCTCTCTGCATCTCCCCCCGTGTTGTCTCCCAGGAGGGAAGCACCGAAGTGTGTTTTATAAAGCAAAGAGTGGGCCACGCCATCTGTAACATGCTCATTGCTGGAAATAAGAATATAAGTCTAATTGAGCTTTTTAATTTTCCTCTAAATCCTGCTGAGCACCCATGCTGCTGCCTAATGGTGTGTGCGTGTGTGTGTTTTGTGTGCGTTTGCATGCGTTCGGGTATGTTGGGATGTGAATGCTTCTGCTTGTGAGTGGAGAGAGTGAGTAAGCGAGCATGCAGGCTCCTTCTGTGTGTAATGGGCTAATAGCAGTGTGTGGTTACCCTTTGAGGAAAAACGTTAGCGTGTGTTGTGATTTTGCAGTTTCGTGGAGAGTGTGTGTGTTTTATGTGAGTCAGGAAGCAGGAGAAAGAGAGACTGAGTAAGAACCATCCATGCTGAGTTTGCTGCATCATCTTGGGTGTTTTTTAAGTCTCTAGACCTCAAAATCTGCCGGCAGGTTTGTAAGGAATGTTATCTTAAAAAGAACACACCAGAATTGCATCATTTATCAGAGCCAGACAAGTGAGAGAATCAATGGGTTTTTAAAGTTTCCAAAGCTCTTTGAACTAATTATGTGTTTTATCTGGAGCATTAACCAAATCTAAGCTTAAAGCTGTGATATTTCATCAAAATCACTTTATTCTGCATGTCTCATTTAAAAATGTACCAAAAATAAATCATGTGCACTAAACAGATTCTGTATAAAACAAAAAAAAAAAGCGACTGAGACGCCATGAGAGACTCGGCTCTGATCGTATGAAAAACATTCAGGGACTGCCTGGCTGAACTGCAGGCTGTGTGTGCACAGAACAGTTTGGAAACAAAATACATTTGTAACTTGTAAAACATTTATAGTATGTAGGTCATCATCATCATCATTTACGTCAGGTCTCCTGGGCTCAGGGTTTGGCGTTCACCTATCGCTTTCTTCCAGTGTGTCCTGTCAAAGGCATCCCCTGGTGAAAAGCTCCACAAAGTCTTTCTTGACCATCGCGTCCCATATCCTCCTGTAGAGTGTATATTTTTTCCCCCCATTATTGGTAGCACTTGTGGGCACTTGGGAAAACATTGTGCATGTTGATTCCAGGTTTTTATTTAAATTTTTGCGAAAATAATCAAAACTGTTGTTTTATGATTTATGGCATTTTACTTTTGTTTTAGTGCACAGAAGATTCATATGAGTTCACCTTCTCTATCCATGGTTGTGCTGTTGCCATAGAGGTGCTGGATTTTTGTTTTGCTCTTAAAAATGATGATAGAAATGTTACAAGAGCAGAAAACACTCAGAAACTGCTTGGGGTTCAGAGGGTTAATCCTTTTTGTACCTATATTTGTGTGAGTGTGTGTAAACAACAGATTGATGGCCATTGTAGCAGTTGACTTCCAGTGTAATTCACTTTGATTTTGAGCTAATCTAATCACATGGATAACACATTGTACAGCATCAACATAAACTGTGTGAGAGAGAGCGGATATTTAATTTCTCTGGCTTCAAGTCAAGTCAGCACAGCTGGAATAGAGTCATCAATATATGTGTGCCTGTGTGTGTCACTGTATAATTAACACTGCCTCCAATCAGACCTTATCTCTTTGATTGCCTGTGTAATTGTCTGTGTGTGTGTGTGTTTGTGGTTTTACACGTGTGAGAGAAAGTCATCTAGTCCGAAGGATTTCCTCTGTTTTCTATATGGACAACTTCCTCTGCTCATAGACTTTTCCTGTCTCTGTGTGTGGTGCAGAGAGACGGGAGGAAGGAAAAGGGCAAGATAAGCTGGCAGATGTTCCTCTGTGTGTGTGTGTGGGAGAGAGTGAGTGCGAGAGACAGAAAGAGACACAATAAAGAGCACTTCTATAAAAAGCAGTCTTGTGACAGTCCAGTGCACTCAGCTGACTGTCTGGAAACTTTGCAGTTGCTTTTCTTCTCCTCTTGCCTATTTTGGTTCCAGGGAAACCTTCTCACTAAGCTGAGCATTTTCTTTCAGCATGTGCATTAAAGAGGTGACACGCAATTTTCGCTCGCTTTCACCCCTTTTTCTGAGCTCCGTTTTGAGCACGGTGTCCTGCGGTAGGAAACTGAGAGAGCTGGTTAGAAAGAGAACTAGGAGAGCAGATTTAATTCGCAGTGACATGTGTCAGAAGCTGCTCTGTCACGGACCCACATGAAAACAAACACAGATACTGCGGCGTTTCATTAGATGCTGATGGTAGCACACAAGATCCTCATGCCTGTGTGATTTCCTGTAAAATAACTGTTACACTGAAGTGATTGTGCATGCGGACCTTCTAAAATGCACGCACACTGGACCATGAAATGTAGCATTACCTCTACATCCCTCTACATCCCTTGATCCAAATTGTTGATTTCGGAGGGAAAAAAAACGTGTTGCACATAACCACAGCCAGGAGTCTGGACTTTTTACCACGTTGCTACATTCTGTAATTAGCCTATAATTAGCATGATTGCCAAATGGGTTCATAGCCCACTAACAAGAAAGAGCCTGCAGGGAAATGCTGTGAGAATAAGCAAATTGTATGAAAATCTAAAATCCACCATAATTGGACTCTGTGTACAGCAAACGCTTGTGCTACAATTCCATTTTGTTGCATAAATGGTCAGCTCGGTGGATTTTACACAGTCGGGTAGCTGTTAATGTGCATCTGACTGGTCGTCTACTGAACTACTGTCAAAATGTAGGTGATGATTACACTGTTATTGAGTCAAAATGTAGGTAATAGTCACAATCGTATCCTGCAACATCACATTAAAAATCCACTCTGCCTGGAAAAAAAAGTTAGTGATGTCTCTGACTGAAGCTATATTTTTGCACCCACACACTTTACAGTTAAATTCAATTTTATCTCTCCGTGTTTATGTCCCAAACATCATGGCCAAACAAGTCAGCCTATGCTGCTGCTCAGTGTAGCCTGTGTTTGTGTCCCAATTTGGAGTTCTGCAGTATATCAGGGCCTTCAGTGATCATAATGTTGTGCTACTGCATGTGTTCTGAAAACCAATGGCAAATTTAATGTCTAAAGTTTGTGTGCATTTAAGAGTGGGTATTTCGCCCATCAAAAGAAAAGCAGAGCTGACTATAGATTTATTTTTGGGTCACTCCTTCCTTCCTCTCTGCTTCTGACAAGACCCGGTTCCTGATTGGACGTGACTCATGGCCACTGTCTCCATCTCCCTCTCTTATATGTCCTTGTTGCCATTTTTCCCTCTGATTTTCTTTGACTCCCTCCCTCTCATCTCTCCCTTGTTCTAACCCCTCTCCTTACCTCCATCATGTCCTTCTTCGCTGACACAGAGGAATGAGAGTTGACCCAGCTGGCCACCACTTTAGACAAACTCTGCTCTCTCTCTTTCTGCCTGTTTGCCTTTCTCTCTGTCTCTCACTCAACCAGACAAAACCACACAGACAAATTATCTGTTAGTAATAGGCAGCCAGCAGCCTCTGGTTTCCAAAGGTCTCACACTCGTCACTCAGCTTTTCTTGAGCTTTCTTCTCTTTTCCTCTTTTATCACTCGTCCTTTTATCCTCCCCTAATCTCTGCATTTGTTTCGGTTCCTCTTTTCAGCACTGTCCTTTTTCTGTTTGTACTTTCATCCATCTTTCAACACATTACAGCATAATATTTTAGTTGTGGTTTTGGGGTGCTGTAAATCATGTAAACACTTTCTCAATGTGGGAAACAAACTATTTAGAACAAAAGAGTCATGAATGAGTACAGAGTTTGCAAACAATAACTTGTTGGTTTTCTTCATGGTGCCTCTGTGTTATTGAATGTTGCTAAATTTGCTCATTCTAATTGTATAACTGCCGCCCAGCCCTGAATAAATTCAGGCACCCACAGAAACGTACAGCAACTCATTTACAGCTTTTAATTGTCATAATTTGGCAGAAATGTGGTTGAACGTGGGTGGGCCGTATCATCTGGATAGCTTTGGGTGTCAACCAAACCCATCCCCACCTCCTCTCGAGAGACTGCAGCCATTGGTCAGGCCCCATTTTGTTACCATGGCTACAGGCCAAACCAGAGGCGGGGCATCTGTCTTCCACCTGGTCGCAGCAGCTGCTCAGGCACTGCCGCTATGGCATGCCTTGAGTGTATCTGTGTATTTGTGTGTGTGTGTGTATGTGTGTGTGCACTGCTGCTTGTGTCTGTTAGCATGCCAGCTCCAGTGGAGGCAGAGAGTCGAGTGTATCCCAGTGCATTTCTGCATACTGTACACTTCCTCAGCAATAGTCAAGCCTTATCTGTACCCCCAGTGACCTGGCAGTTACATAAGGTAGTGTAAAGTGGCTCCAGTTGAGCAGCGGAGGTATTAATAGATGTTATTTGAGTGTAGCATACCAAACCTGCTGCCCACATATAGAAGCATAAAGAGACTCTGCAAGCGAAATCCAGAGGCAGTAAAGCCGTACCTGCTTCCTGGTTCAGTTTAACCATCATTGCTTTTCATTAACTAAAATGTGGTGGGTGAATGATTTATGACTCCACAGCTCTTCTTGTTGGCAGGAATACAACAACTGCTTTCTGGTACTGTATATGTACCTCATCGGGAAACAATACAGATCAGATTTTCACACTGTCCTCAGTACCCTCAGTTAGTATCTCTTCCTTTGCTCTAACAGGAAGCGATACGTTGTGCACTGCAGACAGGGTTGGGCTGTTGTCTGTGTTTTCACATCGTTCGATTGATTAGCAGCAGTAGACAATCTAATCAACCTGCGGCAGCAGATCTCATCACTCATTTTAAATGCCAATGCAGCCGATTTGACAGCACAGCTGCTGTCATCAACCTGTATTGTGGTTCATTCTATCATACAATGTAGTCATCACAAGTCATAAGTTGTTCTGGACCAACTGCTTTGTTCTCCTGTACACAGATTTTATTCGTCCCTCAATCCCTCCCTGTGTGTCTGTCTCTAATTATGAACACAGAACGCATGTTGTTTCTATATCCACAAGGCTGGAATCAGACAGTAGCACCAAGTATATGGAGAATGATGATGTACTGTTTTGGCAGATTGCACAGTGCATTGTAAGGGTTTGCAGATGGAAAACAGTATGCGAACAGGTTGCAGGTTGAATTAAGTAACAGAGTTACTTGCAAAGTCACAAGCACTGACAGTTGATCGGATTTCTAGACTGTTATACGTGCAGTCAGGTGTGTCAAGGTGTGCACGTGGACAAAACAAACCACATTTCTAACATTCCTTCTACCAGTTTCTGTTCTCTGTTGAACTGCACTGATTACCTCTTTGTTGGCAACGATCTGTTGCAGTTTGCTTTCATAAAGAGACAAGAGAAGTGAGATTGAAATCGAGGTCAAGTTGTCAGCAACAACCGAGGCAAACAAGAAGAGGGAACAGAGGGGCTCTCCGTCCACACCAATCTATGTTTGAAATCACAGAGACACACTGGTATTCAACACATGCCAGAAGTTGTGTCTGCAAATGTGTTATCTGTAAAGGTTAATTTTGTGTGTTTTTGTCCACCTCTTATGCCAAAGATGCTTTTAAACTGCATGAAGACCTTTTTGGTTCTTTAAGTTGAAACTTAAAATGACCTGTTTACCACCAGACATGCTGAGTTAGCTGTTTAATAAAAAAATAAAAAATAAAAAGGGAAGTTTGGATATTGAGCAATCATACCACTTAAAACATTTCACAACCTTTAAATAGGGAAGACTAAGGTGGAAAAAATGTCAAAAATGTTTCATCCTTTTTCCATTTCCATTGGCATAATTTCATGAGTAATATAAGGGATTAAATAGCACTTAGTTTTAGTGTGCGTGCTTGCACACATGGCTGGCACATCTGCTAAATGTCACCATGTATTCTCTACATCTGCCCCCCTCCTCTGTCTCACACACACACACACACACACACAGAGGCAGATGTGGTGTAGTGTTTAAATAAGGTCCAGTTAGAGCTATGTGTGTGTTATTCTTTGTCCTCTGTGACTTCAACAAAGCCAATCTCTCTGTCTCACCCTTCAGTTGTTTATTCGCTTCAATTCAGTTTGTACTGAACTTCACTGCTTGGGCTTCCTCACCCGCTATCTCTGTTTTTCTCTTATATGCACAGAACAGAAAGATGGGAAACATTTTCTCCTCTCTCTGCCCAGTCCAGTCTGTTGGCTCTTGAGTCAGTCATGCTCGTTGTATTTGGTGGGCAGCAGCCAAGACCTTCCCTATGGACCATTACAGCACGCTAGGAGAGCAGAATGAGCCGACAGGAAGGGAGGGAGCAAGGGAGAGGAATGGAAATGGAGCTAAGAGATGGAGGGAGATATAATAATGTAAAGAGAAGAAGAGTGCCGAATGAACAACAGAGATGAAGCGGCGGAAGAAAAAGTGTTGAAAGAGTGTAAGGGAGGCATGAAAGCCACACTACTCTGACTCCCGCTCGTGTTCTGTTGGTGGCAGTCTTCCCGGTTCTCCTTGTCTTCTCCTCCTTCAGTTTCAGAGGTGGATTCCCAGCAGCAGGCCTGAACCCACGCCAGGGACTTTACTCTGGCTTCTCCCCAAACAAGAGTTAGCAATATGGGTAGGAAAGTGGGTGGCCTCACCTGGGGGAAGGAGAGATGAGGGGATGAAAGCTGGGTAAGGACAGGAAAACAGTTATATTCTGTCTTACCATACTGCTGGGTCAGGCTTTTGGTTTCAGACAGGAACTAATGTTGTCTTTGCTTGGGTGGAGAAGCCGAATGGATGGCTTTCACTGGAAGGCAAATAAAACAGCAGTGTTACATTACACTAGTTATTGAGTGCATATGTGCATACAAAGAGCCACACTCTACTAAAAAATATTTGTTGACTCATTAATCAGCATGATGTGCAAACCCCTCCTCACCACTCCTCATGGAGTTCTGTTTCAGTAAAGATGTGTGTGCACGAAATTGCGTTTCCTTTAGTTCACTCACAGCCAAGTAGATACTTGAGCATATTTTTAGTTTAAAACATTTGCCACCCTTCTTCCCATCAAGATTCAGTACATGAGTGACTTTAACCTCATCCATCAGGACATCTCTCTCCAACTCTCAGCAGAAGGCATTGCATTTCGCCAGTGCCAAGAAAAACAGAGTTCTGCCTCATGGACAAACACAAATACAGTCCAGCCGTGTTAAGCTAACAGCAGAACCCCCACCAGACCTGCAGATCACATACCGCATCCCCATTAAACTCAAAAGCAAGACACACATCTTCGTGTTTTTGACTCAAACCGAAAGTTCATTTCTTCCCTTTGCTCCCTCCCTGACACCATGCTGTAGTGTGGAAGACAGATGCACACACGCACACACCCCTTTCTGTTCCTCCTCACCTCTCTGCACTGATTGTTGTGAGGTTGCTATGCCAATGTCTATACAGTTCCCCCTTGTCATATGGAGTGTGTCGGTGGATAAAACACGACTGGTGCAACTGTCCGTGTGCACAGAGGTGTTTCCAGAGACACAGAGGCATAAACATAATTGCATTGCAAACACTCACACACACACAATGTAGGCGAGTCGTTGGCGAGGCAGGAGATGATTGTATTGAAGGGCAGGATTAGGGCAGCCATGTCAGGAATGTGCCTCCTCCTCTTCTACAGAAACCGGGAGCAGCACACGAACACGCACAGCACTATTTCTGAACATAACACCCTACACCTTTCTGAGAGTTTGCACTTTTAACCTACTTATACAGTGAAAGACAATTTGGTAAAAGAAATCTTGTTGGGGTAACTATCTTAAGATGAATATATCAGTCTTTTAAAGGTCTGGTCACATTAGCAGTTAAGGTCAGTTAATTAAATGATATTGCAACCTATGGATTCACCTGTGGGGCAAAGCAAAAATACTTCCTCGCAATTTGTACTTTGTTGACTCACAAATTCCCACAGCTGAGAAAAGCAAGCTGGCTTGATAGTACTGACATTTGATTGGTCTGAGAAAATCAGAACATTTCAAACATTTGCAGTCTTCAGGTTCTTAATCCTCTTAACCCCATGCAGTTTCTCTGCATGTTTCGCTCCTGTCACATTTTTATTCACTGCAGGCTCATTTTTTAACTGTGATACAAAGTCCTGCACTGTTACGGAACAAAATTGCTATTTTTTTTTTAGTTTAGAGGCTTAAATGTGTGATATCTCCCTGCTGTTTTCTGTTGTTTTTATCATTGTGTATGATTGTTGGTCAAAAATCCAGAACTTGTTTTACACTCAGGTGAACTGTGATGAGCAATTTGTTATTTCGACATTTTTATAGACTGAACAGAGAAAAGAACAGAAATAGATTAAGAAATGCAACATGGGATGGTTGAAATGATAGTGTGTGTGTGTCTAAGGGTGGAGTTGTCCATCTTACTGGAGCTCTAAACTTACAGGACAGTGCCCTGAAAAGTGTACCATGTTAGTACACTGCCACTCACTGATTAAACACACATACACAAGGCCAACCACCGCTGTAAATCGCTCGAAACCACGCTATAAAAGCTCATTTTAAACACCATCTGCATTCCTCATTGTTTACAACTGCCAGACGTTATGTGTGTGTGTGTGTGTTCTCTCATTACTTTTCTCTACCCTCCAAATCTCCTCTCATTTAAGCCACCATGCTTCCTATTGTTACCAGTAACTTTACTCCTAATTTAAAACATCTTTCTGTCACAAGCTGACAGTGTTGTGGTTTCACTGGTTTCTGACATTTTGTGCTCTGCGCTCATTTTGACTTTGTTTACGTCAACTTCTGTCTTTCCTTTTCTCACTCGCTCTTTCTTTTTTTGCCGTGGGTGTTTTGTGGTGTGTGTGGTAGCTGAATGGGAGTTTCACTCTTTTTGCTTGCATTTTTGAAACACAGAAGAGGAAGATACTGTTGAGAAAGGGACTTAGAGGAAAGGAGGAGGATTAATGGGCGAAGGAAGTGTTGAAACACAAATAAAGAGGAGGGGAAAGAGGGTTAAAGTGATGAAAGTACACCTTTTAGGAGAGAAGGGAAATAAAAATGAACAGAGGGGGAAGGTATAGAAATGAAAGGAGCTGAGGAGAGGCATTTGTGGCCAGGAATGGTTTGGCACACATTACACTGAGGTGTGGTTTTGGCCTGGCTCCCATTAGCCTCTTGTGTTACATCCATTACAAACATCTGCACACACACACACACACACAAGCACCCACTATTACATGACAGCACAGTCAACACAGACCCACATCTTAACCGCCATAGAACTTCTCCGCCATAATTCTGGTCCTTCCCAAGAAAGATGGAAATCACTCATCTCTCCCTTTCCCTCTCTTTCTCTCTCTCCCTAAAAGATGTTATTAGAGGCACCAGTGGCCATGTAATCACTTTGGCTCTCCCACAGGAAGACACACACACATGCACGCACACACCTACCTTGGTAATTACAGCTGAAGATGAGGTCCTTTTCGCTGTAATCCTAGCGAAAGGCTGATCTAGTCAGTAAATGGTGGGTCAAGCGGTGCTGCGTAGTGTCACGTCAGGAGTGCGTGTTTTTTTTTTTTGTTTGTTTTTTATTTTTTCCACTTATTAATTGATGTCTTATTAATGTGACTGATGTTGATTAACTCCATGCACACAACTGCTCACTTGCATGCATTCACTGCAAGTGTTTTGCTAAACATGCAAATTGATAGACTGTCTCGCATGCTTTGTATGCACACACACTGTCTTTCATACAAACACAAACTCCCCCACTCCTGCACGCGCAATACAAATACTCTGCTTCCCAGCTGACCTCTTCCTGTGTTTGTGTGTGCGCCACTCCTCTCTTCAAAGCTACATACACACTCCGTATGATTACATCTGTCCCCCCTCATTGCATTAAGCACTCTTCCCAATCTTTGTTTAGTTTCCCACCTTCCTGTGGCTGATAAGGCAGGCTGCTAGCTGCTTGTTAGCAGGACTCTCACTTTTTCTCAGTGGCTCGGAGGCCTCACAGCCATCCAAAGATGCAAAAGTCACAGGAGGAATCATGTGCCAGGTTAATATCTATTCTTAAATGCATGCACCCATAACCATATTAAAGCTAGTCTTTAAATGTACATGTTATGTCTTTAACATAAATATCTTCTCAGCAGTCTTTGATGTAAATGTGTAATATTGTTTCGGTTGAGATATCCCATAAGGGATTTGTGTTGCACCTCAATGTAAGAGGAGGTCTTTTCTCATTTGAATGGCGACACTAAAAAGGCATTCAATTGGAAAGCTCTATCTTCGAGTCCCATCTTATTGTATATGATAATGTTGTGGTGCAATTTCTTCCCCCGTTTGCAAGACAGCTGATAAAATCAGTCATAGTAAAGCACCTCTCTAGATGCAGTGCTCCCCACACTCACAGCCGCGTGTGTGTGTGTGTGTGTGTGTGTGTGTGTGTGTGTGTAACTCCATGCAGATGATTGAGTTAGTGTGATTTAGTGATGGTTGGAAGATGAAATGCTGCCGCTGTGCCGTGTCTAGCAACTCGCTACACACACTTATCTGACGACTGCTAGCTAAAGGCATTTAATTCAGGAGGAGGGAGGAAGGGAAAAGGTGGCGAGATGGGAAGATGAACTAGCAGTAGGAATGCAAGTGAGAAGAATGGGAGAAAAGGGGAGGAATGCATATGGAAAAGGAGAGAAGACATGGGCAGAGATAGAGCAATGACAAGGTCTTTTAATTTTGGCGAGCATGAGGATTAAAAGGCCTTAACAGTGATGAATAGGTTTAATTTGCTATTAAAGCAGCTCACTTTCTTTCACCATGTTTACACTGTATTATATGCATGCACCCTGGGAGAGGCACACCACTTGTAGTTCGGCCCTTTGTTCCTTCTCCGTTTCTTTTTGTATCTGTCCTCCTCTTACTCCACAGTTTGTTACATGTTTCTTTATCTGTGTGTGTGCACGTGTGTGTGTGAGGAGGTGACCTTTTGGGCGCACTGCTGGTGAAAGGCCACGGGCTCACACATGAATAACCATGGTGTAGACATGCGGATGAATACCAAAGCCCGTCAATATGAGTTGGCATGGCAAGTAACCTGATATGATGGAATACGTTGGATTACACAGCCACGTATTTGAACCCACTGACGAGTGCTTAATGTAAGCTTCAGCGTCTTTGATGGAACGTATCAGGTGCAGCATCCAAAAAGAAAATCTATGTTGTGTTGTAAGACGAGGTGCTCGTTACATGACATCCCATTGTTATCAAATTTCAAATCCCTGGAACAGATTTTTGGATAAGGAACAACAGAAAGTAGGAGCCGTTCTAATGTAGAAACATTAAAAAGATAAAAAACAAATGACTTTTTCGAAGAATTGTCTAGTAACAGAGAAGTGACAATGATAAAAGAGAACTTCGAAACCCATGATTCTTTGTGCTTCTAAATACAGCAGAAAATAGGGTATGTGATTTAGTGTCACTATAGTGTGGTTGTGTGCAGAAGAAGTACTGCAGAGATGTGTGTTTTTGTCTGGGAGCTGCTGTTAGTTATGGCTTCTTTTTTTTTTTTTTTTTACCGCAGACTGCCTTCATTGCCCTTGCTTTCCCTCTCCTTTCACTTAATCTAGCTTATTTAGTCTATTGAGTGCTTATATATCTGTCTGTATAAATAAACATACATAAATAAGTAATATCCAGAAGCAAGCTGGGCTTCCTTCTTCCCGCTCTCTCACAAATATAAGTAATATTGTTGAATTTCACACCAATAAAGCTCTTTAAGTAAAAGTTTGCCCTCCGACTCAGACCTTAAAATAACCAATTCCAGACATACAGTGTTTTGATAGCAGACGCTCTGAAATTCCTCTGTGTGCCTATGTGTGTACATAAGTGTTTGAGGGCACGCCTCCTCCATCATTGTCACCATAGCTCTTTGTCTGTCATGGTTCTGTTGAAGGAAAGGCTGCTTGGTATCTGACTGTCTGGCCCACATATGGAAAAGGTTTACTCTGAGCTCCTCTGTGTGTCGGCTGCATATACTGTGTGTGTATATATATATATGTGTGTGTGTGTGTTTGGGTGCGTGGTGGTCGTGGGGGATTTGTCCCATAGCTGTATCGGGGCAATCACTCGCTCATGTGTGATGCTCCATCTGTTCTCAGCTTTTAACCACCCAGCCATACATGCACACATACTGTATGTACAAACACCGCCACGGAGCTGAAGTGGGTTTTTTATTTACAAAATAAAACTATGTAATCCATCAAAACATTTTCATACATTAGAGGGAAGCACTCTTCTCACGAACAATGTGTGGCAGGAAGGAATGAATATACGACTACCCACTGCGCTATGTACGTGTGTGTGTGTGTTTGTGTTGAGAGTACAGTTTAAGTGCCCAATGCTTCCTTTGTGTCCCAGTTCTCCTGCATTGCTGTTAGAGAGTGAAAACAGCAAAATAGCCATGAACACACACACACACACAAACTGAGCAAGAAGTTGTTTTCTGATGTTTCTAGCGACTGTTGCCATTTGAGAACAACCGATGGATTTGTTTTGTGTCTTGCTGCGTTCAGGTTCTGCCAAGCTCGCAGTGCGATAGGAAGTGAGTGATATTAGCTCTTTATCTGAATGCCCCTCCTGGAGATAGAAAACTGCTAAAAGAGGGAACAAGAGGATATGGGAGGTGTTTACATGGAAACAGTCATTAGGTAGATAGTCCCCTGTAAACCCAGTTTATCTTGGTGAGACTGTTGCATGAGTACATTTAAATTAATGTGAAACAAAACCATGATTTAAACCATCGTAGGGTGTGTTGTTGTAGTTCAAGGTTAACCCTCTGAACCCCAAGCAGTGTCTGGGTGGGTTTTTCTTTTTTGGTCTGTCACCTTTTTACTCACTGTGGGCTTATTTTTCGCCGCAGTATAAAGTCCTGCATCTCTATGGACACAAACATGGTTAGAAGTAGAAAGAACTCAAAAATGTTTTCCGTGCAGCATAACAATTTTATAATGCATAAATCATAGGAAAAGGAAGAAGTTTAATTTCTTTGACTAATCAAGTTACCAGGGAGAAAAGATGGAATTAACACGTTTTCCAAGTGCCCACAGATGTGACAAATACTGGGGGAAAATGGCAGGTCTGCATACTGTAGATATTTTACTACTTAGAATTTTAATTTACTTCCATCTTTGTCCCCTGTCTGTTCTGTGTAAACACAGCCTGCAGTTAATCCCAGTTCAGCTGAATGGTCCCTTCATTTTCATCACTAGACTGTAGATCACAGCTGAGCTTCTCTAGGCTTTTCAGTTGCGCCAAGGAATGATGAAGAATCTCAATACAGGGCCCATTTCGTTGGTATTCTGGAGCCTTTAATCTTATTGCTCGATTACATTACAAAAATTAAGCCGTGCAGCGTCCCAGGTAAACGACACACAAGGTCTCTGAAGTACACAAGTCAGTTCAGTGCATTGTCATCTGTTGTTCATTTCTTCGACCTCTTTGTCACTCTCGCTCCAATGAATGTGGGAACCTGACAATTCTTTCTCCTGTTCATCATCCTCTTTCTTTCATTTCCTTTTGTTCTCTGCAGAGGGCCACACTGAATTCCCCACTTCAGTAGGACCCCCTAAACACACACATGCACATTCACTTGGGGCCCCCCTCCACATCAAAGTCAGGAATGTGGGGTCTGCTACCATTATGCATGGATAGACCTAGTTATGTCAAGTTTACCCCTCTTTAAAGGCGGTGTGTGTGCAGGTGGTGTTTGTGTGTGTGTTCTACATGCTATTAGTGGGCCAAGCATGCTTTATGTTCACACACATCTCCCAACCTGCTTTGAAATGTCAAAGCTGTTACCCGAGCTCCGTGCTCTTGCCAGAGTGTTACGGCTCTCAGACAGACCCGGGAACACCTGGACAATTCTGTTCTGGTCCATTCCATTCCATGTGATGCTAATTCATAGTCTTGAAGTGTTTGATGCTCCTCTTTACCCCTTCGTCTTATGATTTTCCTTCCCTGCTCGAAGCGGTAGTTTGATACAGCTCACACCTCTATGAATAAAGTTTCTGCTCCTGCTCTTCCACCCTTCTTTGGCTCTTCAAATCCTTCTTTACTCCTTTTGCTCCCTTCACTTTTCCTCCTCTATCTTGTCCCCGTCTCCCTTTCATCCCATTATACATCCATGCAATAGGACTCTCTCTCCCTCCAAATCTCTGACTTACATGTACACAAGCTTCATCAGTTGTCACTTGCGGCTACGACAGGCATCATTCTCATTGACGTGCCACTGTCTTATCATCCGAGTCTCTCATCCTCATACTGCCAGCCTCCCTATCACCAGCTAACTATCCTGTGTGTCTATCAGAACTAACCAGGCCTGCTTGGCACAGATAAAACCCGGCATTGGGGGCTTTTGGGTAGATCGGCAGGTTGGGGGGAGATGGTAATGCTCATATAACTGATAAAAAAGAAATGGATGTTGGATGTTGTAGGAAGATTAGGCGGGGTGGCAGACAAGAATGTTTCAGTGTGATGGTGGTAAGGCGTTGGTTTGTTTGGTTGCAGTCTTATTTTCTCATACAGGGATTGTACAGGATTTCTGAATATTAAGACACAAGAGACATACAGGGATAGTAATGCAATCCCTGGGGATGTTGGGGGTAGTTAGATATGGGCTACTTTTTAGGGATGTGCAAGAAGTTATTCTTCAACTTGTTTCCCTCATTTACTGCATTAGATATTAAAATTTCTCTACACTGTCGGGCCACTTGTCTCCAGGGAGAACAACTTTAGTAGAAACCCCTCCTTCATGTCTATTTATTCCCAGTTTTGTTGAGCTGACAAACAACATTACCACTACCCGAAAGAATAACAATTTTAGGTAATGCAGGGACTCTGAATAATAGTAGTGAAGTGTTAGGTGATATACTTGGAATTTTACATTAGACCCACAGAGACACCAAGACTATAGTTTTTCCTCTGCAATTTATCTCCCTGTGGCTTTTGCTCCTCATTATTCCCAGCTCTTAATCTTGCTGCTGTGTCGTCTTTCCTGCCTTTTCCGCACTCTTACTTAAGACCGTGCCTCTAATGTGTTTAAAGTCTGTTAATGTTACATTATACATGTTGACAAGAGAGCAGAGATGGGGCTTCTCTTGAAAACACAAGCACAGCATCATTCTGTGAATCCATCCATCAAGCACTTAGTGGAAAGCTAAGCAATACAGAGGATACAATGAGGCAGCAGCAGCTTCTCCCATCATTACTGACAATTGCATTGATTCCTTGACTTGTCTTAAACGCACACGCAGAGCCCGGCATGCATACCAACATTACAATAAACCGGTGATTTTACACATGTGAGAAAATGGACTTTTGCACGTTATTACACTTCAGGTGCTTGTAGATTAATGTGCAAGCAGACACATACTGTATATACACATGCATGCGAGCTTTGTACGCCCACGCATATTTGTACACACTTTGCTCTTCTCATAGCTTTAAACCCTTCTAAATGTACAGCCCCCTTGTTAACCTCATTATTAGATTGTAACCTCGATTTCCAGGCACAGTCATTCAGGTTGATTTAATTAGACGTTCTTTAAGTTTCCCATCCATCCATTCCTCCATCCATCTGTTCAGTTTATATATTCCATATAGTCTTTTGTTCTCTCCTCAGTTTCCCTGGCCAGCTTTGGCCGCAGCGCCTGTGGAATGAATTGATTTGAAACGATTTATTACCTGTTGTTTTCGCACGTCACCCACTCTCGCTCACCCACTCTCGCTCACCCACTCTTCTGTTTTCTGTCTTTCTCACCGTTGTTGCTCTCGCCACACATTTTTAAAAAGATGTTAGCACTGCAGATGAACTGCATCCTCAGAGAGAGCGAGAGAGGGAAAACCTGAGCGAAACAAAAACGGGAACACAAACAAAGACAAGAGGGAAAAGGTGTTATTTGTGAGATTTATTGTTTGAGTCCTTGTTTCCAAAGTGATATTAAAACCAATAATGAAAGACTGTGAGATGAAGATAAAGCTAAACAGTAAAATGAAGAAACTTTGGTTTGTAATTTAGGGGTTTTGCAGACTGGAAAATGCACAGGCTGACAAGCAGATGGATGCAAACGGAAGATAGGAAGGCTGACAGAAAGACAGACTTTTATTCTCTGTATAATATTTTGTTTGTGTGATACAAAACCAGCCTAGGCTTGCCTGGTGGACTGGTCATTAGCCAGTGAACTGGACTTGGGTGTCTGGCCCAGAGATAGATGTGCCTGCCAATGGAAATGCCTCGTTTTTGTAAGAGAGAGGGAGAAAATGGTTTCGGGAGCCCACAGAACAAAAGCTATTCTTTCACCTCTGTGTGTGTGTCAGCCACCATTTTTCCTTATTCTGGTTGTCTGGACTTAAAAACTGTGTTGCCATGTGTGTTGGTATTTGTGTATATGTGTTTGTGTGTGTGTGTGTGTGTGTGTGTTCATCTAGATGCGAGCCATCCGTGAATGAAATGTATCCTTTGTTTACGGGCCCATTATCTAGATAATAACATCCATATTTCCTCTCATCTCCAGTGCTTTATCACAGCCTTATAAGCTCTCTCTTTCTCCCCTTCTCTCTTTATCTTTCTCTGCCTTTCTCTCTCTCTCTCTCTCTCTCTCTCTCTCTCTCTTGCACACACACACGCGCGTGCACACACACACAAACACAAACACGCACTCTCAGGCAGTGTGAGATAATGGGATTGTTGCCCCTGGTTTCTTTTGGTGAGATTGTAAATAAATTCTTTCATCACAAAGTGTGTGTATTCAGTGTCCACCCATGTGTTTCTCTTTCTGTCAGTGTGTGTGTGTGTGTGTGTGTGTGTGTGTGTACTGTACATATCAATCAAAGTGCATATTAGTGCATGCATATCTGTCACTGTCTGTATTTTAATCTTATCATTTTTTCATCTATCTGAACCTATTTGTCTGTGTGTGTGTGTGTGTGTGTGTGTGTGTGTGTGTTCAGTATCATTTTCCAGCTAGTCATTGCTCGCTGTCCCTCCCTTGTCACTGTGGGCTGATAGCGGTGCGATTCGACAAAGCTCAGTAATGGAGAGCTGATACTTGCCCTCCCCCCCGTCGCTCTGCACTTTTCATTTGCTGCTGAGATGACTTTGGCTCACAGCCATCCCAGCTCAGCCAATCTCCTATCTTGTATCTGCACCATTACTTTCCATATCTTGGCAAATTATTCGCAGAATCTCACAAAGAAAATCTGAGAATCTGTGCACGTGTGAGTGTGTGCACGTACTCAGTTGTTTGCGCTCTGAGATAAATTGTTATATTCGTCTACAGGTGCACTGGGTGATTAAGTTTTCTTTCATACCTAAAGGTAGTGACTCACTGTTGTCCTTTCTTTCATTATCCTGGGCTTTATACAAGACCACGCTGTTTTCATACACACCACTTTCTGGCATAATTTCATTTTTAAAGTTGTTTTCAGTAGTTCCTCCCAGGTGCTGAATAGAGACATCTTTTGTGCAGTCGTGATTACGCCATTATCCCGTCAATAATGTGCCTTTCCATGCATCTGCCTCTGTAATCATGTCTGTGTTCACAATAATTATACTATATTCAATACTGCTATTAACGCAACCTTTCAATTAAGCCGTTTACATGGCTCTGTAAAACAGGCGCTTTCAACCTTTTCCCAAAATTTTGATAATTTCACACCGCCTACCTGTATAATAATAACCACCTGTTACAGCCGGAGTAAATGCAGCTTATTTCCCCAGATAGAGAAATATGCATAGAGAATACAGTTTGTTAAAACTTTGGTTTGGGGGAAAACATGCAATGTGATTTTTTTTTTGTCTGGGTATTACAACTGGGATATGAGCTGTGAGAACAAAGATAAATGTGTCACAACATTTCATTTGTTTGTACTGCAAAAATAGGGAAAGTGAATCTTTTGTGTTTGATGCACAATAAAATTACTTATTTTCAACTTTGTTGAACACTATGTAATGGCTGCTGTCAATCAACAAGTTAGCATTCAGGGCTCGACCACTCTCGCCTGCAGCTGATTCGAACTAGCAGACATCATTTTCTTCTAGCTTATTTTCTTTCTTTTCAAGGCTTCCATTTTGAAAGTTTTGCTGTTATCATAATGCAAACACAGTACTGCATGTCACTGTTCTGGGATGTTTGCTGTTTTGCACCAGCAGTTCTTGATTAGATAATGCTTCAAAGTGTCAAGGATTATATTTCTACCAGTATTTAATTCTTTTATATGTTTTAACAAGAATTTCTGTGCACACCTAAATGTGTTTTTCCTGTGTGTTTCTTTGTAGATCTTGGTGAACTCTGTGAGTCCCAACCGTCCGGCGGTGCTCTACGAGAAGGTGACTGTGAGTGAGGGAGGAAGTCCCTTACTGAGAGACATGCTGTTCAGCCCAGACCAGCAGCACATCTACACTCTGACTGACAGACAGGTGAGTTCATTTTTGAAGATGCACCGACAGCACACACAAATTAAAACACAGATTCAGTCACAGAGGGTGCTTTTAAATATCTATACTAACATTCTACACTGATCAGCCACAGCATTATGACCACTGACAGGTGAAGTGAATAACATTGATCATATTGGTACTATGTGGTGTTCTGCTGGAAAACCTTAAATTTTAGCATCTGTTTTGATGAGACTTAGACACCCAAATAAACACTGGTACATCAACAGGATGCAGTAGAACAGGTTTGATAGACAGAGGCCCCACTGCACAAGCCAGAGTACCCAAAGGATCTAGTGCCACCGTCCTGGTTTCATACCCCATAGGACACCATGAGAGGTCCTCTTGTCCATGTCCAGTGGTTCAGAGCATGTTTGAGCACATAAGGGGGACCAACACAATATTAGGCAGGTGGTCATAATGCTATGCCTTATCGGTGCATATAGTAGGTCAGAAAAACATTTAGTATGTCTAAATACATATTATATCAAATGCAGGTTGGCAAAAATACCATGATGGATTTGTGGTCAGATTTGGTAGTATGCACACCAGCATGCTTTACTGGCGATTCAGACCCACAATCCTCTGTGCAGTTACATACATACGTCACAGTGTCTTGTGTAAATATAAACAAGCTTCAGCAACACAGTAAAATGGCAGCTCATTTTACACCACGGACTGCAACGGTCAAAGTTTAAGGCACAATATTATGAATCAGTAGTATGTCCCAATTGCATCCATACTAAATGAAACAGTAAGTACTGTATAAGGGCAGCTGTAGTACATGCTAAAAGGAAAAGTACGTGATGTGTAATGTAGCCTGCGTATCAGTCTCATATCTCTTTGTGCATCTGTGATCTGGACCCACATTTATATATTCCTACATCTGATAAACGCACACATAGATGTATGTAGACATCAGTCGCCTCCATATCCAGCATGCCTCAATATAGCGGTTACCACAAGTACAACAAAATTATACACACCTTATAGTAATGCATGTTTGAGTCTAATATCAACTGTCCAGAGCAGACTTCACCTTCATTACCGTTAGTTGTGCACATCTTCACCTCCCTTCCCACTGTACAATCCTAACACAACTCATCTCCACTGGATTTAATTACACAGCAGCATACATATATACATATCAGCTGCACACATTACCACCATGACATTCGACTAATAATCAAGACATTACACACACTCAGACATACAGGGAGTGTTATAGGTCACATGTGGTGTGTGTGTGTGTGTGTGTACATGTGGTCATTACCAGCCCCACCGCTGGTGAAGTCTGTGTCTACTTTGATGGTGAGATGCAGGGGGGGAGGGGGGAGGAGAGTGCGTCGCATCTTTGTCGCTCCCCAGGCCCAGCTGCTCCCCTCGTTTTTCTGTCTCATTAGTGTGGTGAGTGAAGGGAGAAGAGGTGGAGGGAGAGAGGAGAGAAAGTGGAGTGGGACCGTACATGATGCGAATATGTCTGTATTTATTAGATCTAAAACGGACTGTCAGATTTAAAAGGGTGAGATATGCGTCTGAGGTTCGCTTGGTGAAAGGTGTTTGAGGTGTTGATTCAGTGGCCTGCTAAACCAAAGCCTGGCTGTAAAAAGCATTGCTCTTTGTTTAATATTTCCAGCCAGCGTGTACTGTGATACACACTTTGTATTGCAAATGAGCTGCTGTCATGGTCAGGGCTTGGTTGGTAAATTTTTCAACATATATTGATGTTTCTGTAGCACTACTAAAAACTAATTCAGTGCATGATTGTTTGTACAGTCCCGAGACTTAGCAGAAACATAAAGTTTATCAGTGTGCGGTTGCCAGGAAAAACACCTGTGTTTCCAGGGTGTGCCTCACTCTAACTCAGGCAATTGATTAAATATGTACAGTAGAAGAATGAAGGAGATCACAATCAAATACAAAATTGATAGAGATAAGTTGGTAATAATATGATAGGTTCTGATTAACAAATAATTTAATTGAGCCATGATTTGATTTGATAGTTTTACTTTTGCATTTTACTTGATATGTTAACAGCATGGCCAAATGATTTATTTCACGTTCCGATTCAGAAATATGACAGAAACTTATGTCATCTGTCACACAGTTAGAAAGTAAACATGGACACATACTGACACATTCTTCAGGGTTTTTGCCAGTCCCTAGAAGTTCCAATTTTTCAGATAAATGAAGCTTGCTGTGAATAATTTACATCAGTTCCAAGGTGTGTCATCCTTTTCTATTCAGATTGCTCCTGTAAATAAAACCAGCTCATGGCTCCAGTAATTAGAAGGAATAAGGAGGTCAGTTACAAGCAGCATTAGCTGCTGCGGGTGGCACTCCTCTTGTTAACTTCGGCACATACCTCACCTTATTAAGTTCGAAATGCCACCAGCAGATTTTATTATACAACGTGCGTTTGCAGGGAGGTACACAGTCGTCTGACATTTCTTTCAATGTGGGATTAATGTGGATCACTTCAAGCAGGTATGTGATTGGGGAAAGCGGCGAGCTAGCAGGAGAAGGGCTGGTCACGCACCAACACACACTCATAGTAGAGGCACAAAGCACACATCTTGGCAGCTAGAGCAGCTAAGGGCATGAGGGACACACACACACTCACACACACATACATATACACATAATGTTTCTTATAGACACGAGTGCCAGACAAGAACGTACGCTCAGGCTCGTGCACACTTCATGCAGCCATTTACACTCAAGGACATTCTGTTTCCATCCACCCAATGCGCCCTTTTCCTCAGAACTCCACTCACGTTCACACACATTTTCCCTCACACACACACACACACACAGCTTCATCTCTGTGTGTTTGATCCCCATTAATGGTTAGCAGGCTCGGGTTAAGCAGAGCGGGGGGCTACGGTTGCCAGACCTCCTGGCTAAACCCCTTTTCGAGCACTAATGACTAGAGGGGGCAATTCCCTTCTCTCACCCTCCGTCCTACACTCATCTTTATCCTCTGCCCTCCCATCTATCCCGCCATGGCCCCCCCACCCCATCCCTACTTTTTTTTTTTAAATCCTCACTTCGGCTGCTACACACACACACACACACACACACACACACATAGAGACACACACATCCATGTTTCCATCTAAGCCCAAATTGAGTATTCCCCTCTCAAATGCCTTCTACTGATCCCATTCCCATATTTTTAATGATCTGTTACTATCGCTGCTGTGCCCCCCACCACACACACACACACACACACACACATGCACTCAGACACACACACATGATTCTTTCTTTAAAGAGGCAGAGGTGGAAAATTGTGGAAGTGAGAGAAAGATGGATAGATGAAAGGAAGGGGGAGGAATAGAGCGGTGGTGGTTTGAGCTATATGATATGAAGATGATGATGATGATGATGATATGGTTAAAGTGTACATACTCACATTAACACACTGCTAAGTTTGCATGAGGAATGCTGCCATGTTTCCTATTTTCATCTTGAAGCAGATGCACACAGCCCTGCCTTCATCCTGTGAGTAGATGTGTGTGTGTGTGTGTGTGTGTGTGTAGCTGATTGCCTGCGGGGGTTCCTCAGACAAGCCAAGCACATTAAGGTGTCACTGGACATATCCACTGATGCGTAGCCCACGACATGTTCCCCCCCTACCCCTTCTACCCTCTCACACACACACAAACACACTGACACACAAATGGAGGCCCAGGCAGTGAGTCAGAGTTAGGGGCGAGGCCCAGTGATTTATGACTCGCTCTGTTCCAGCTATATTCATCACTGTCATTATTATCAATGGAGTATATGACAGCAGGAGAGAACGGCCTGCTGTGTGTGTGTGTGTTTGATGAGACAGTGTGTTATTACAGGAAATTTAGATCAGTTTATTTTTGACTGCAGTCACCGCTGTATGGGGTTGTGTCCGTTACTGCGTGCGTGTTGTTTATCACATTTGGCTTTGTGTTTGAAAGAACGGGTAAAGGTCTGCACATCATCGATAGGGATCCATTTATTCACTTCCCTGCTGTGCACAGACATGCATTGCTGCACTTTCTGCTACCAGCAGAAATGGGAAAAATATTTTCCTGCAGATTACAAACTTTGTTGAGTGCTCTCAGTTAGCTAAAGTTGCTTTTTCTTCTCCCAAAAATGTGAAAAGCTCCGTGAAGAAGAATGTCACTCTTTGACTTCACTCTAACTTTTGAAGCATCTCCTCTGTGCAAAGCTGCCACTGTGGGAAATCATCTCATGGTGTCTTGGCTCAGTCAAGACTTCTCATCATCAAATCATTTTCTCTTCTGTTTTACAGCCAAAAAGGTGGAGAGCTGTGACTGCATTTGATGCCACAGCTGCTGTTTTTGCCTTCTTTGTGCACATGCTCAGCCTCGGTGTCACACACACACACACAGTCACAAACATTGTCGTAGCTTTGATGGCAGCCATTGCATATGATAGTGATGTGGTGTGCGGTGCTGGTTAATTGCTGAAAGCATGAATATTCATCTCCTCCAGTGTGGGAAAAAGGGGACTGTATTTGGAGCGAGAGTGAACATCCTGGAGAGAGACGAAAAAAGGACTTGGAAGGTTTGATACAGGGGAGAGAAATTATGTATTATGTGTATGCATGAGTCAACCTTTGTTCAAGTGTCAAGGATGCTACTCTGAGTGTTATGGTGTGTGTGTGTGTGTGTGTGTGTGTGAGAGAGAGAGAGAGGGCACATAAAAGAAAGTATATCTCAATCACATTTTGTACTAGATATAATTCATATGCTTGCATTGATTCGAGCACATCTGCATGTTTTTGTCAGAATCTACATTTGAACATTCAGAATTCATGCATATTATTTAAAAGCATATGTTTCTGTGTGTGTGTGTGGGCTTACACCATTGTCTGACTCTCCATTCAGCATGTGAAAGAGATTTTCCCCCTCCACATTTCACCAAGACTCTCATCCCTCCAAGGAATCTGTAGCCACGGATATAGATTTGCACACACACGCTCAAAGTTCTTGTGCCATTCACAAGCTGTTGTTTCTAGGTCCTACAACAGTGAACAATGGTCTGTAGCGTGTTGTTGACTCTCTGAACAAGGCCTCATCAAGTAATATCTTACCCATAGGGTTTTGCCAGACATCAATCCTCTGTGTGTGTGTGTTTGTGAGTCTGTCGATCTGTTTGCATTCAAATATTACTGGTTCACTGCCAATCTCGTTAGCAAACACATTAGCACAGACTGACATCAACATACATAATAAGCAGCTGGTTGTATCAATCAAGAGTGACATTTTAGTGAACTACGTACAGCTAATCAGTCAGTTCTAAGTAGCTCTAAGATTAATTTTCCACAATTTATCAAACTCTGGCTGACTGAGGAACTTCGGAAGTTAACAAGCGCATAATGTGGTGTTTAAACATCAGCCATTGTTGGCTGACACTTTGTTTTATCATTCAGAGAGTATGTGTAGAATGGATGAGAAGCCAAAGAACTTTTTTCTCCAGTATTTTGCTCCTTTTTTTTCTGTGTTTTGTTTACGAACCAAACCTTCTACGTAGCCAACCTCTTCATTTACATTTATGAGCACAACTACAGTTTCCCTCTTTTCCACTCCCTGGCTTGACAGTACGAAGCTTGAATGGGCACCTAGTGTCCTACACCAGCGCACACACACAGCAGCCACTCGACTCTGCCCGTGCACACTCACACACAGACTCTTTAAGCAAGGAGGTGGTCATTGTTATGTAAATGTTAATAGACCTGGTGCAGTGAGGCGAAGACAGGGAGTACAGTGACTGTGAGGGAGGGGGTGGGGGTGGGGAAGGGGGTGTGGGTGTGTTGGTGGGGGTGGTGGGGGAGGGGGCAGCCGTGGAGGAATAAGGCACTCAATTACAAGAGTTCAAACCATTACTGCACCTTCCTCAGCACAGGAGTGAGCGCTCACAGTGTGTGACTAACAGTACACACTCACATGTATGTAGTGTGTAGTGTTTATGGATTTCTTGTCCTCTTTGTTGGAATGTTGGCACTATCATTTCGGTACATACATGTTATTATTGTGTAAATAGTAGTCCAAAGTATTCCAGGACAGGCTTGGATGTGATTGTCTGTGGAGATAGCAGTTCTTCCAGATGTCCAGAATACCAACACTCTGGGTTTCCACACAGTCGCTGCACACTTCAGGATAAATAATGACACGTCATGTTATCTACATGCCTGTTTGTATGGAGGAGAATTCCATTAAAACATTAGGTACATTTTTGTCATCAGCTAGACCAATCAAAGACGCATAAATGTATTAAAACTTGGCACTTTTAAGACAAGTTGTTTATCATCTCAAATGATAAATTAGCTGAGAGGCTGTGAAAACTGCCAATATGCAACCCCAGTAAAGTACAAAGTAGCAACTAATATGAAAAAAACATATTATTAATATTTTGACAGATATTGCGATAAGAGTGTTGATTCTCGAGGGACTGGTAATTATAGCATTTCTTTTCTACTGGGAAAAATACATGAGAATGATCATTTCAGTTGTACTGCAGTCTGCACCAAACAAGTATGTTCCCTTGTGTCTGGAGACCATGATTTGAAGGCCAAGGCATCTCTGTCTAGTGCCACAATGCTTCATTTAGAATGGTATGTTATGATGCACTTCAGCTTTATCAAAAAAAATGGAGCTCCAGTGATTTGGATATTGCACTTAGCCTTGTTCAATTTTTAGCAATATTTCAGTTAATTGTTGAGCCCAAATTGAGGATAAAATAGCAAGGCTTTTCTTCGATGCAGTTTTTGCATGCTAGTCTTAATTATGCATTTGACAAATATGTGACTTCTTAAAGTAAGAATTCCCTTTCCCTCTGTTTTATCTTTCGTCTAGCTCTTCGGCTATTAAAAAAGGTCTGCTGTAGAGCAAAGTAGAGCATAAACAGTGATGGGAGTTACTTAATCGAGAAAATAATCATCAGATAAAATGGCAACGAAATAATTGTCAATTGTGGCTCTTTTTGGCCTGTTTTCTGTGACATGATCACAGAAGAAAAACTGTGAGAAATTATATTAATACTTTCAGAGACATGAGAGGAGATTGACCAAGATGCCATCATTACACAGGGAGGGACGGTTTTAGTGTCTCAAACCTCACTTATCTCTTCCTCTTTTACTCTTAATTGTGTTTCTGCTCTCTTTCCTGTTGTATCAGTCTCTCTTGCGGTTTTTCACATATTTTTAAACGTTTCGAGCTCAGATGAGTGTGTGTGTGCCTCATCAGAAGAGTGTGCTCAGACACTTGTCTTGTGCGTGATGCTATCGGTCTTAATGGAAGTCTAGCTGCCACGAGATAGCTCCGTCTTTCTCTCATCTTTCTCTGTTTTACTCCACCGTCTTTTCCCAAAGGATGGTGCGATAGAGCAGACTGATAGGGTTAGAAAAGAGGGTGAGATGGATAGGGAGGTTAATGGCTTCTCTCTCCCCCCACCCGTCTCTCCTTCCTCCCCTTTTCTTCTCAATCACTATCAATCGGCGGTACAGTCGGTCCTCCTGTTGCTTGACAGTGATTGGGGCGGAAGGATGTGGCTGTGACTGATTGTCATGGAATGAGGCCAATCAAAGGCTGGCATGGCCCGCGGAGCTGCTCCAAGTGGCACACTGTACTCAGTCTCGTGCCTTAACCAGAAGCCACACTGGGTAGAACAATGAAGTGTCGCTCATGCATGACAGCACAGGGAATTGTTTTGAATTTGAGTCAAATTTCTTTTCAGATTCATGCACAGCAGGCCTCGTCAGAGCGGGTTATGAAGTATCAAATGGGGGGAAAAGCTGAGTGGAAAAGCGGAATAGCACATTTTCCTCCAGTGTTCACTGTAAGAAGTGACTAAAGGAAAGAACATGATACTGATAAATACAACTAGAAAGATATTTGTGAATAAGAACTATGGCTGGAAGTCATCATTTTTGATTTAAGTTCTTTTTTGTGAAGAAATGTGAAAAAAAAGTTTCCAGAATCCATTTTGAAAACTAATTTGAAACTTGTAGATCAGTCCTGCTTACCATGAGGAGTGCTACTCAGCTTATATGTGTAGTTGTAGTGTCTTCTTTAGCTTTCATCTCTTAGAGTTTCTCAAATATGAGAAGATGATCCTTATCTTCTCTCCAAGGTAGAGACTTAACTCTTCTGGAAAAGCTTAATGAAATGTGGAGGTAAGGAACTTGAAAGATGAGAGCAATTACCAGGTAGAGAGATTGTTGTGAATCGCATTATGGAAACTGTTGGATGCTGCGTCTTTGGAGTTTTACTGATTCCTGAGACGAAGGCCCCTTTCAGACATGCACTCCCATTGATCTGATTGTAACTGGTATGAATGAGCAACCTGCTCACTTTTCTGTAAAAGTTGTGGTGGCAGTCTTACTGGGTCAGAGCTAATCACATTTCTGTTTTCAACACAGCACAAATCTGAACTGCATCCAGTCACATTAATGGATGGACATGCACTAGTGATGTTCCTTGAATTTACTTTGCAGTTTCACATCTATTACAAACTAAAATGTCCATAAAAATGATACTTAACTGTGATGAAGACAGCCTGGTCTTTGAGGGCCATTATCCTGCATGTTTTAGATGTTTCCCTCTTCCAACACACCCGATTAAAATGATCAGCTCATCATCAAGCTCTGCAGAAGCCTTGAAACGATCCTGATCACTTGAATCAGGTATGTCAGAAGAGGGAAACATCTAAACGTGTAGGATAGTGACCCTAAAGGACCAGGATTGGGCACCCCTGGCCTATGACATGTCTAATCAATGAGGTCCACCAATAAAAAATGTAATCCAGGTTTTGAGAAAAGGTCACTAGGAGCTGGTTAATTATTATTTTTTTGCTGTGAGCTGTTTGTATTCGTTTTTCCTCTGAGTTTATAGTTATTATTGGTACCTGCAGCATCAAACAGCAGCAGGATCTATGTGAGTGTCACCCAAGTAAGAGAGTTGTGCAAGTTTTTACACCGTGACTTTAAATTGCTTATAATCAGAAATTATCGCTAAAATGGAGACAGGGCCGATCAGGATCTAATGGGAAGTCGCACTGTCAACTTCTTTTCACCTCAGACAGGTGAGCTGTCACACACACAGTCACATTTCAGCCGCAGGTGAATCATTTGTCATATAGCTGCCGTCCTCACATTGAGTCCTAAACTCCATCACAGCTGTCGGGATATTTAAATTTTACTGCTGGTAAAGTACTAGTTAGATTATCATCACACATGGGCAGACTTCTCAGTGTTTAGGAAATCATAAATGAACTTTAGTTATTTGGAGAGTTTGATGAACTTGCTATTACTTTAGATCTAGTCTTTGGTTTATTATTGTATTATTATGTATTAGACGTCACTTGATGTACTGTCCAATCTCGTGTTTATGATAAATGTCATGTACATACTGTGCATCTCTCCTTCAGCCGTGAGCAACATAAATGTGAAAGTGACCTATCTCGGCATGACAGATTGCCGTCACTTTACCAGATTGATCAAACCAGCAATGTTGCGTATCCCATGTCTGAAAAGGGCTCAAAAGTCAGGATCTCTTTCTATGCTGCAATTAATTTCCTGTCTTATCGACTAGTTGACTAAATGCCAAGTATCTGTTTCTCACATGAATCACCGTTGTATATAATAGTTTTCTAAAAATATAATGTATGTAGAAATATGGAAACATGAACTGATGTATTGATCAGATCTTCTTCCACTCATCCTTGGACTTGCTTTTGGCACAGCTTTGTTAACATACACAGTAATTAGTGTCAGCCAATTCTCTTTATTTTGCGTATTAGTTTTTGTGATATTAAAGAAAAGCTCCTGTCACGCTTTTTGAACGCCAGCGTACACATGAGGGCAAAGCCAACCAGACAGATTTTGTTTCTTCTCATCAGTTCATTGCCAGCTCTCTACAACCAGTATCCATCCACGCACCTACCAAAGCACGGCTTCCACACAGCAACTTCAGGGAGAGCAAATAAAGAAAAGCAGCATTTGTCCTCTTTTCTCTTCTCCGGCTCTCCTCTGCTTCTCTCTGTCTGTATATATGGTGGTGGGTCGCTTGGCAGTGCTAATGGAAATGCCAGCTGTGTGGCTCCTCACTCCTCACCAAGTCCATTTACTAAAGTGACAGAGTCATTTACCAGGCAGACGGCCTCTCCCATCCTCACTTAATTAGAAGACCCCTAGGCCTGTCTACCTTAGCCGGTCACATTTACCTCTTTCTCTCTCTTTTTCCCTCTCTACAGTCTCTTTGTTCCAATTCTTTGTTTTCTGCAGTTTTTCAATCTCTGTCTCAATCCTTTGTCTCTGTCTCAGTTTTCCTCTCTCTTTCCACTTGGTTCTTCTGTCTCCCCTCTTTTTCTTTCTCACATGAGGGACAGAGTATAATGAACAAATGGCTACACAAAGCCTGAGAGTATATTGACCTATTGTTTGAGATTAGCTTCTTTTGGACGACTTAATGGGAATGTTCATGTGATGAGGATGGTGATGAAGAGGAATGAGTTTCCACGTCTTTATTTTTCAAAGCTTTGTTTGTCTTTCTTTTTTAACTGTGTTTTGTTGGTGTTGCGACTCCTCACTGCTGATTTACTATTGCACGTTTTTGATTGAAAACAAACTGTCATTACTAGATAATCAAGGATAAGGGGATGTCTGTTTTGCCGTTTGACTTTTTCAGCCTTTTTCATAACTGTGGCTTTATTTTTAAAGATTCAAGCAAGGTTTCTATTTGAAGGTGCTTCTATATTAGAATGAAGGTGGTTGCATACACTCACATAAAGAGGGCACTCCTACAGCTCTTGTATAATCTTCTGTTGGACACTCTGTGTGATAATATACTCTATATATGTTGCTTTGTAGCGGTTTCCTTGGAGATTGGGAATTTGAGTTGTCATTTTCATTGGCCTTGAACTCGCAATATGCGCACACAAATGGCAAATAAATAAGTTGTTTGATCTGCCTCTTGTTTTCACTGGGATGGAGTATAGATGAGGAGATCAAAACAGCATTTCAAAGGAGAGAAAACAATGGAGCGGATGAAAAATTGAGCCCAGTGATGGAGAAAGAGGATAAGAAGATAAATTAAAGAGGCGAAAGAGAGAAAGGAGCCGATCAGGAGGGAAAAACGGCAAGCAAAACACAATAATAGCAAGATAAAGATAAAGTGAGGAAGGTAGGAAGAGCAGTACGCACAGAAATTACTGTAGGGCGGTAGTTTTCAAAGGGAAAACTAGAGATGACAACTATCACAGCAGGAACAATTTTCTTCTCCTGTGACACATGAAAGCGTAATTTAGGATGAATACAACAAAAGAAGCAGAAACAGCTGATCCATCATGTGATTTAAATGTTTGCTGGATCAGAACTTATTCCATAAGGCGTTTCAATTGCCAATTACACGCATTAACTCTTCTTCAAAAAAGTCAAAGACCACCTAAAGTGAGCAAAACTTTTTTTGCAAAATTGGGAAGGTTTTTTTTTCAAATTTTGCTGTTTCCATTACCTTTTTCTAATGTAGTACTTCTAAATATGTTATAGGAATGCATCTAATAACATCTGGATTTCAACAGCAATTGGGTTTTTATACATCATTCAGCAAATTGAACGTGATTCCAGATGGATTTTCAGTTGGACACGATGTAATTGCTGTTTCTCCCACCAAATAATCCTTTACCCATCATCACTCTTTTTAGCCATCCTTCAACATCTTTCCTTCCTTGTCAGTGCCAGACTCTGCCAGTCTTGTTTGCTTCCCTGCTTATCTTCAATCAGTCAACACATCAAGCCCGGCCGAGCCCGCCATTGATCTCGTAAGCCCCTTACAATCCAGTCAATGCACACATGCTAACCCAGCCTTTGATATGACTTCCCCCACACCCCACTGTGCACACACACACACACACTTGCTCTTCTCAACAGGTATTCCAGCAGCGAATGAACCGACTGACTTACATGGATACTCTGTTTGGAGGCATGTTTTTGGCGTAGCTAGTGGAAGGTAGCACTTCCATTTCTAATCAACCGTTGCCGGCATGATACACCGATGCCAACGTCAGTTAAAATCACTGCAAAGTAATGACAGCAGCAACACGTTGGGCAGCTACAGTTGAACAAACCGTTGTATCTGTTCTTTTTTCTATTTCTCTGTAATCTTGGGACATTTAGTGGCTTTGTGGGTAAGTATTGATTTTTTCTTCTTGCACATGGCTGTTCACTGCCAGAAATGATTAAACCGGGACAAGTTGCAAGATGATTGATAGTTGTTGAAATAATACAGGTGTGGTTAATGTCAGTTCGAAGAGAAGAGGCCATAGAGGAATCATAACCCTACTCATCTTCCTCTTCCTCCTTTTCGTTCTCCTTTCTGCTCTTAAGCTGGATGATGATTAAACAAAACAAAAAAAAAAAAACACCAAAAAAACCTGCAAGGAAAATGTTATGTATTTAATTTTCAGTTTAAATTAGGCTCATTCTCCAAATTTCTTTTTGTCTGAACCGCAGCTAGTTAAGATTACAGAGTGCAGTTCGGATGAAAGGAGAAGAGCAATATAAGAGCCACACGTTTATGAGATTTCTGAGAATTATTGTCTGGCAGCTGAACATGACGTCTTTTTTCACATATACACAGGGTTTTCTAAGCGTATCTATGGAGAGCTGACTGTGTGTGTGTGTGTGTGTCTTTTCTTAAATTGATGTCCTACAATTTGACCTTTAGGAGCTTCTCAATAAAATCAAATTCCTCGACTGCTGGTCCCTGAACTGCAGGATTAGAGCCATTTGAGGTTAAGTGTTAAACAGAGGTTCAGTGGTAGTTGTTTAGGGAGGCATGGGCATTAATAATTTATGATGTGGAGTCTCAAGCAGATTTCTAAAAATAACTGAAAATACGCAGTGATTTCTTCCACGTGGTCCCCAGACGGTATAACCCAGAGAAGAGGCTCTCTTCTGGTAGACATTCCCCGCTGCACCCCCTCTTCTCTTTGCTCCCCGATAGACTCTGACTGTGTTTGAATGTTTAAAAAAAAGAAAGAAGCCACAACAAGGCCGATCCTTTTATGTCTTTAGATTTTACAACCAATGAAAAGCTGCGCTGAAAGCTTTACAGTTCCTCTGGGTTTTGGGGGTGACCGTCGCAAAGCCTGTTAGCCGGACGTTTAAAGGCAGGTGATAGCGCTCTGTAAAAACAGATTGGAGGAGAAAGGTGGAAAGTTTATAGCAAAAGGGAGATGTCATGGCATTGCGATACGGTCGGGGTAGAGGGTTGACAACGGAGGAAGCGGGAGCGAGGAAGGAGAATTGAGTTACAGCAGTGGATGGTATTGTAAATAAGGAGATGGCAAGAGAGAGGAGATGGCGGCCTTGGTTTATAAGGTCATTTAAAGGAGTAATGTGGCGCGCTGTCTGGAATTGGCTTTCATTAAAAGAGCCATCGAGAGAGACAGGAAGAGGGAGACAGAGAAGAAATGTGTGTGTGTTTGTGTGTGTTTGTGTCTGTGTGTTTGTGTGTGGGTAGGCAGCATAGCTAAAACACCCGCAAACACACATTTTCTAGATCTACATGCACAGGTACGTTCTCAGCGCCTGTAAAGCATTTTATATCCCCACTGGGGAAAACAACCATGATAGGTTCCTGAGACATCAACAGCTTTGCAGCACTACCGCTCACTAGAGCCCATGGGGTCTCCAGCACTACTAGTACACGAACAATTGTGAACAATAGGCCATATCTATCATTACACAGGGCAGTGATAAGGTTATGCTAGCTCACCAAGGACCCATAGTTAGTATGATTTATGTGGACCATTGTCCTTAATCACAGTCATAATGATTTATGGTGAAGCGAGGGGGAATTGGTTGGCGTCAGTGATATGAGGAACATACCATTCTTTCCCCATCTCCATTCTCTCCTCCCCACTTTTTTGTTAAATCATAAAGTATATGAAAGACATCCTGCGAGGTGTCAAATCACATATCGTCAACTCCAGCTGCTTTTCTCTCATCCATCAATTCATCATCCGTTCATTCATCCACACTCCCTTTCTCCCTTCCTCATTCTTTTATTATCAAAGGCACCCTGATCCCTTGTTCCATCCTTCTTTCAGCTCTCCTTTCAGATGAAAACGAGACTCACACGGTGTGACAGTGACACATAGTATGCGTCTGCCACCATATCCCATCTACTCAGCACAATGTCCTCGCCAATTCGCCCCATGAGTGTCTTCCATTACGCGTCGCTTTTCCTCTATTCATCCATCCAGCCGGCATTTCCAGTAGATGACCACCTCCTTCTTTCTCCCTCCAGTCCCCACCATTGCTCGTTTGCAACATTTCATCCATCTTTCTCTCTAGGCAGAAAGCCAGCTAGAAAGCTACTGTACAGAGGTCTGTATTGACTTTAGATTGGAAGAGTAACTGCATGTTTCTGTCTATTGAATGAATGAATGAATAAATGAGATGCTTAGGGAAGGATGGTGATTGTGGGCAGAGATACAAGCACAAGAAACATGGAAGTAAAGAACCTGAGGCACTATATACTCTCCAAAAGAAGGGAATAGAGGAAGAAAGAAGTGGTGGCACATAGTGTTAAGTTTTTAGTTTTTCTGCCCTCTGTGTGATCCTTTATAAAGCTCCAAAGCCAGTCTGCTACTAAGCATTTCAGAACATAAATGCATTTCATTGTGTCACATGTATCTCATATCTGTGTTCCACTTCAAGCTCGCAGAAGACGCGAGGCCCCAGTTTAATATTTCAACCCTACATTCCTTTGTCCACCTGGTTTCCGTCCTCCAGCCAACCACCTTTATCTCTAACCTCAGGCCTCTGCTGTTTTTTTCCCATATGTTTTCTTTTCTCTTATCATTGCATACATCACTCTGTCTACCCCCTCCTATCCCTGCCTCATAAAAAAGACAACTGTAGTCCCCACACACCACTCAAACGAGGTTCTCATGGTTAAAGTTGCGTGTGTGTTCAGGCTGTAATAGCGTTACCCAGGGGTAGGATGGTTAAATGCTGTTACTCACTGATCAGCTGGCTCAGTCTCAGCCGCATGATTTAAAACTAGCCTGTGGTGGCAACTTGATACACGCTCTCACACACACATCATGAAACGGGGATCAAGCGACTTGTCGACTTGGGACCCGTCGGTGAAGAAAAGTTGAATGTGGCACTGACACCTGCAACACATGCACGCACAAACACACATGCTTACTTTGTTGCACACTTGCATTCTGCACATATGCTAACAATCTGTCTGTCACATGCTTAAATGTGCTCAGTCTCTAGTGAATATCTTGAAATACACACACACTTTCCAACCCACTGGGGCCATGTAGTGAACCGTCTGTCATCACCTTTAACTGGAGTGAAGGGCTAAACTTGCACACTTGATCTTGTTTCGTGGGCAACATCTGTAGCCTATCATCAAGCTTGTATATCCAGTGTGGCTGTGGATGTCACACACACACACACACACACACACACACACACACACACACAAATACACAAAAACAACAAGTCATGTCACATTGGTTTTGCTGCGCAAGTTCTGAACAGACGCTTGAATTCCCTCTTTTATACATGTATGCACACACACACGTGCTGCTGGTTCTTCTGCTCCTCTGTCTCTCGTTGCTTTTTGAGGTCACCTGTCAATCACAGCACAGTAGCCACGGTCACCTGTCAGGTGTCCCAGCATGCATTGCGAGACCTCTGCTGTGCATGCTTGACTGGAGGCTGTCACACACTGCTGGACCCCGGAGTCACTCACCAGAACACACTCATGCTCACAGACACACACAGACACACACACACATACACACACACACACACACACACACACACACACACACACACACACACACACACTCTGGCTGTTTGCGGAGCACATGTTTTGTGTTGAATGAGTCTGATAAGCTGTCAAATTCTCATTGCCATATACTGTTCACTGTACTAGTTTGATTACAAAGACACTAATTTTCCTTCATCACCTCCTTCCTCTCTCTGTCTGTGTCTGTCTGTCTCTCTGTCTAGGTGGTGAGAGTTCCAGTGGAGAGCTGCGAGCAGTACACCACTTGTGGGGAGTGTTTGGGCTCCAGAGACCCTCACTGTGGATGGTGTGTTCTCCACAATGTGTAAGTGCTGCACACACTCATGCGCACATTAACACACTCCACCCTGGCATCCTTCATACAGTATGCAGCCAGTTGCACTGTGTAGTAGATAATTGTAAAAGAAGTGTTTAGGTGTTTAAGATCAGCAGATCATGTTGGAGTGGAAGCACCTACCTGAATAGTTGCACATTATGTTCATGAGGCTTTTGACAAACCACAGACGCTGACTCTTGTCAACATTGACATCCAAAAGTGCCATTTATTGAAATAGAGTTAATCAGAACAAAAAGAACTACCTGTACTTTTAACGCCTTGTTACAGTTTTATGAAAAGACCTTTTCGCTGCTTATATAATTGCAATTGACAGAAGAAATCCAACTCTTACAACTACTACATGCATGTTGTGTAAGTCTGCCAACCCGTTATGCCTGTTTATTGAACATAAATAAGAACACAGCTTTGCGACCTACATAACTGCGACTTGGTGGTGTTTAACTTGTTACTGTGTGTGTGAATACAGTTTAGTACAGGTGTACTTTGTGATGCGTTTAGGCAACAGATTTTAGAATGAGTCACTTCCAGTGCTGGTGTTTAGTTTCTGGATTAGGTCTTGTTTAGACTTAGATATGTAACAGTGTGCATGGAGATTTGTAGTTTAGAAAACCAAGCTTATCGCTCACGACTGCGGTGATACAGTATAACACAGTCTATCTGTAATCTCTCTAATTCTCTTCCTTTGACTGGAGGGTTTGTGTGTGTACACAGGAGAGTGCGGAATAGTTGCATGTTACTGAAAGGTGACAGGATGTTAAACCACATTTGGAACGCCTGAAGTGTTTGGCATTATGCCATCTCTCAGTGCATTAATTAAATTTACAACACATATCACCAACCTGTCTTTTGTCAAGGTGCACACGCACATCACCTGTCTTTCTTCATTTCAGTAGACACACTCCACATCTTCAAAGTGACACACACAATCATGATGAACTTGCACTGGTGATAACCCTTGATTTAGGCTCCTGTTTACACTGCATCTTAAATGCAGCTTGCTCATTTTCTATCTGATAGTGCCAAATCTGGCTAAGGTCCTTGCCGACATAATGGCCATGTATTAATAGGCAAATTATTTATAAGCTTTGTCTCAGCCCGCTGGTACTTTTAGCCACATCCTATTAAGAGCCATGGTAGTTTCAATCAGCAGCAAAATTGAATGAGGAATACACACAGACACAGATATGCAGGTGTTTCTAGGCAAATGAACACACCTAATTCACACGAATACACAGTCACACACCGTAGGAGCAGCGGAAGGAAAAGAGGTTCATAATGAGAAAATGTGTACATACCTTTGCACATTTCTGCTAATGCCTTACAGTGTGTGTGTGCGTCAGGAACTCTCAGGGGAGCAGTTGGCGACAGCTTTTTCTTCCTGAGTGTGAGTGAAGGCTAACTAAATGAGGGAATGGGGGAGCTGCTGTTTGGAGAAGGCAGTTAGCATTTTTTCCACCTCCCTCTTATTGTTAAGGCCTTGCAGAGAGCCGCATCAGCACTTTCTTCTTACCACTGGGACCAGTTGTTGTTAGCGCGAAGGTGAAGTGATAGCTAATGCATTATGAATAGCTAATAGTAAAACCGCTACCATACAGGGTTGTATGCTGATTTTTAGCACGATCAGTTGGCTTGTAATAAGTGGGGGGAAATTGCTGACCCCATTGATATGCAGCTGGTAGGAATTGCATCATTTTTACAGTTCTGGGAAACTTAAACGATTGCCCGTATATCTCCTGAGAAGTTTGAATTGTGCAGGCCTGTAAACTGAAAAGATGAGGGAGACTGGATGCTCATGTTGCTCAGTAGTTCCTGCACAAATGTCAGAACCAATAAGGTAATGATGTAAAGGCCTACAGTAATGGCTGGGAGAAGCTATTAGCCTATTTGTCTTTTATTATTGCTCCCATTTCTGTGTGACGGTGATGGCTGTGTGTGTTTATCATTTTAATATGATTGTCATATTAGCTTAACAGTTGCTCATATCCTTTCTCTCCTCTCCTCCTCTCACCTCTTGTCATCTGCTCACACCTCCTCTCCTCACCTCTCCTCTTAACATTCCTCTGCTTTTCCTGTCTTCCTGTCTTTCCCTGCTCCCTAGATGCTCACGTAAGGACCGCTGTGAACGAGCAGGAGAGCCCCAGAGGTTTGCCTCTGACCAAAGGCAGTGTGTGGAGCTGACTGTTCAGCCAAGAAATATCTCCGTCACCATGTCTGAAGTCCAGGTATGTATTTTCTTGTCTGTGGTCCGAGCTGTAATGGAAATGATCCTGGTTTATGTTTAAAAGAAACAACAGAACAGTATGAACGCTCTAGGAAGACAAAGGTGTTAGTCCTCAAGTACAATTTTCAAGAAATACACTTATTGACTTTCTGATAGCACTTTTATCCAAAGCGCCTTACAATTCACTACTCATTCACCTATTGACACACACATTCACGCGCCGATGACAGTGTGCTATCATGCAAGGTACAGGCCTTGCCATTGGGAGCTATTTGGCTTTCCCTGTCTTTCTCAGGGGCTTGTGGACAGGAGCAGAATGGATAGAATGGGATGTGCAGTGATCAGCAGATGACTGTCCTGCTTTTTGGTTGCAAGTTAGATGAGGAGGTAGTACTACTCCTGTATCTCTTCGTGAAGTAAAAGGGTACAGCCAGCTGCCAAGTAGCACAAAGACTGGAAATAGAACAAAACTGATAGCTTCACTTGTTCACTGGTAGTTAACTCTGTCTAGAGAGGCCTACTTTTTATTTATTGGTTTGTACAAAAACCCAAATGCACATGTGTGTAATCAAGCCAGTGCACATGTGTGTAATCAAGCTCAGCTCAAGTATAATAGGGTTCCTATAGCCCAGTGGCACATGTGATGGCCGTCTTTGCGGCTCGTGTCACGTGACCGTGGCTTGAAATAGCAACATCAGCACAGGTCAGATGTCCAGTGCATTCAGTTTGTAATACTAATTAATTAATGATTGATGGCTTTACATTTTGAATATTTTTATATTTATGGCACATGTGTGACAATGGATGTAGGCAAAGGATCAGGCTTAGGTTCATATTAAAGAACCCTTATATCAGAGTAAATGATGTTCAGACTTCTCTTGTAGATTAATCATGGAAAATTACAACCCTGCAAGTTCTCTTTTTGTATGAAGCAACAAAAAAAGTTGCAGCATATCGTGTTTGAGTTGCCTTACTACATATTTCATTTCCTGTGATGTGATTGTTGTGCATGTGCACGTCATGATGCCAATGCTAAACTATATATTGTGCAATCCCGGTGTGTCCTATTATTTCTTATTATGAATAATTTGCTACACAACCAGCAGAGACTCCAGAAAGTTACTGGTGGCAGCTAAAAGATAGCCACTATTAACCTGCCATTACAACAGTGGGGAAAACAAACAAGATTTAACATATTAATAATCAGTGAGATTGAGAGGTGCTGTTAGGGGGATTTTGTTGCTTTGTTTAGTTATTTGACTGAGACAGACTGGCATTTCTCAAAATATCAGTCTCTACTAAAAATGGCTTACACTGCTCTCAGAAGACATGAATGTGTCTGAGCTTATAAGCAGGCAGTTTATTTATCAGTTATGTCGCAGCTTATGTCTGCTCACTCCAAACCCTGCATAAGACAGAAGTCTGCTGCTCTGTGTTTTTGCGATGTCATTACCTTTATGGATCGAGTTTGTTTTTGCCGGACTTGCAAGTCTAAGTAAATTGTTAAAAGGTACTTTACTGCGTGAAATGCTGTAAAACCAGAATATTTATTTACCAATTATTTACCCTCCTCCTTAATATAAAAGCTGGAAAACTAACTTGACAAGTGATCAGATAATGTCAGCTAAAGTTCAAGTAGCAAAAACAACATTGTTTGGAAAACCATTACAGAAAAAGAGGTAAAAAAAAAAAAGAAGCCAGACAGGTTACACTGTGTGCCTCTAGAGCTGGTGTACATTGTTTGCTTCTGTTATTCTGTGTCAGTTCGTTTTTGCAGTGGGCACTTATCTTAAGTTACAGAATCTCATTGAAAATTCACAAAATTTTACATCAAGAATGTAACTTTTAAGCAAGTTCATGCAGATTTAATGAGGAATTTGCTTTATCATGGTCTCGCCATCTATACTACGAAAATCTGTAAGAGTGTGTGTCAGAGCTCTACCTCTGTCAGAGACTCCTCACTGTAGCCAGATAGGTTTGACTGATAACAATTTGCCTCACTTTCTTTCCGCACATTAACACGTACACGTTAACCTTGCTGTTATAGCTGCTGCAGTGACTGATGCACACATGCATACACACAACTACTCACCCTTTTATTCCTGTTGCTGTCACGCATACACGTACTCCCCTTCTCTCCCAGCACTCATTAACCCTCATGTCATATCTTATAACAATCCATGTACACCATGTCCTTCCATTGATCTTGTACTGATTGTCTCTCTCCCTCCCTCTGTAGCTGGTCCTCCAGGCTCGTAATGTGCCCGATCTGTCAGCGGGGGTCAACTGCTCCTTCGAGGACTATGTGGAGACAGAGGGACGGATCCAGGGTGGACACATCTTTTGCATGTCTCCTTCCATCCGGGACATCGCCCCGATCACAAGGAATAAAGGTCAGGACAGGAAGGGCGCTGGGTGATGAAGTCATGCGATAGTGACGACACTGGGTGGAATCACTGGGCTGAGAGTGTGAGGTTATGGGGCGTTTCATGAACTTGTTAATGAATTTGTTATATTTGTCCAAACACTGTCATCATATTTCCCACTCTTTTTATGCCACATTCTTATCTTTCCTTCTCCCTTTGGCCTCTTTATGCCATTATATAATGTATATTCATCACTAGGGCTGATGTCTCTCCTCCTAAGGGATCTTTTTGTATGTTAAAACTGGAGAAATCAAGAGCTGTGCATTCAACAGAACAGAATTTTATTATTACCAGTTGATTTGCCTACTGTGTCTATATTCAGATTTCCGTGTCATCACCAATAATGGCCAACCATTCCTGTTCAAAGACCCAAACACAAGTCCAGATTCATCTACTGAAAATAGAACTGTTTTTGAATTCCCATTATCATGCATTATGCGCTGTTGTCAGTTTCATTTTATTTATTTTTTCCTTCTAAACGACTGGTTCCGCTCTTAACTTTTTCTTTTCAAAGCGGTAGCTTCAGTGTGGTTTACCGTCATATTTAAAAATATCTGCATCTTTATTTATTTTTTTGCAGAGCCTGTGCACCTGTTTCATGTCCAATTCTGTCACACCACAAAGACGATAAAAACTTGTTTCAAAGGACTGAAAACATGTCAGATAGTGCGGTCTAAGTTTCCTCAAAGCGATATCTCAGTAGTTCTTCGACTGAGCCCATTATGCCCCATTATGAGTTCTCATCAGCTCTGGCATCCAAACACTGATTGGTGCTGCTATTTTTAATGCCACCCTACTGTGGGTGTGACATGAGTAGTGTGTTGCTAAGCTACAGTGTGTCTTGATATGCGTGTGTGTTATCCGCTGAGGTCACACGAGTGAAATTCAAAAGTGTCACTTTGTGTCGATGAATAAGGTGTCTTAATATGCACCCTCATTTCACTGTTCGCTGTTATTAAATTAGTTACTGGGTGTGACTCTTGGGATGGTTGCTCATTCATTTCAGTTATGCTCTTTTGTAAAACTTTAAAGACACAGAAAATGGTCTCATTCTTCATCAGTTTTCCAATATCTGTCTTGCAGGTGACAAGCGGGTCGTGAAACTTTACCTCAAGTCCAAAGAGACGGGCAAGAAGTTTGCCAGCGTCAACTTTGTCTTCTACAACTGCAGCGTCCATCAGTCGTAAGTTACAATGATTGAATGTTTTTGATCTAATTTGTTTTTTTTTTTAAATCTTGTTTTAGTCTTTTTCCTCTTGCTCTTTCAGAAAATGGCCTCTTTGTCAAGTCTCCCTTTGGGCTGTCTCATGTTACCTACTATGAGAGATACAGTTAGACACATACACATGCATCCCACCCCCCGACTCTTTATCCCACTCCGACCTCCGCAGAAGGCTTGTGTTACATTTGGAGTAAAAAAATCTAGTGTGTCGTATATGAGAAACGATTGCGATATGAGATGGTAATTCTAGTCTTTTTTTTTTTTATCAAAACCCACAACACACACTAATGATACTTCTATGATTAATTCATTACACAGAGGTCTGCCGTAATGGCTCCCAATCACCGATTCTAACCTCATTTATGCCTTTTTTCCCCACTTGATAAAACAAATACTTCCAGCTTTTTGAGCACAGATCATCCGTCCGGTACTTATTTACACAAGAAAGACGGAAGCAAATGGTGTGAATGAAATCTGGTGCCTTTTCCCGATGAGTTAGTCTCCTTCACACCCCAGATGCCCTCCGCTCTCGGCCCTGATTGCAGTTCACTGCCTCTCCTAATCCACCTTCTGCTGAAAATCTCTGCCACCCGTAGAGCCACACCCACAGGTCAGTCCTACCACGAGCACGATGCACCCTGCCGAGGTATAAGAATCCTCCAACTCCTCCACCCGGGCCCACACAATACTCCCCCCACCCACCCCGCCCCCGTCCATCCATGGCTGATCCAGGAGAGACTGAAACTTCTGCTGGGGTATTAGCCTTGGGGCAGCAGATGGCTTGGAGGCCCCTGGGGTACCACAGGGCTCCATCCTGGCTTCCCTCTGGATGTTGGATGAGCCTCCTTTGAGGATTGTCCACAAACACACACGGACACACACGTATACATGCAGAGCTACACCTCTCTCCGCTCTGTCACTTACAGCTTGCTGAAGCCCTGAACGTCCCGGACACCTAATCCGTTATTGTGACCTTTAACCCAACTCCCCCTGTCTCTCTGCCCTTGTACACAAATCCCCTGCCACAACAACGATGATTAGCTCAGCTGGTTAAGGGTGTGGTGGTTTACAATGTCAACTCATGCTTAATTCATCTCCCACAAGGACAGTGTCGTGTTTGCTCTACCTCTCAGTGTTTCTTACCATCCAGAATACTCTTTGTGTCAGATGTAAATCACTTCATGTTAAAATAGATACACAATTAAAACGTGGCGTCACGTTAAGATTCCTAATATGCCAATGAACTGACAAATCAAGTGTCACAAATATATGAGAAGTGACGCAGACAAGAGAGTTGTCCATTTGAAGATATTAGCCCAATGAACTCTGATTAAATCCGTTCCCTGTGCTGATCTAATACAGCCTCCGAGTGATGTAATGGACATGTTTAATGAAGTTACAGATAGGGCACGTTGCATCTTCTGCAGCGACTCTGATGGCGAAGAGAGATGCTGAGATAAGAATCCCATTTGGAGCTGGCACTCTGTCCCGCATACCCGTTGTGCCCCCCAGGCGTCAGCGTGTGTCGTCTGATGAGATCAGACTGGTAATGTCGTTGGTGTAATGACTTCAGGCCCGTGTGGCCACATGCAAGGCCCTGTTTCCAGAACGCTTGGTCATTCTTTACAGAGCTTAGTTTTCTTCTAATGGGCTTAGACTCAAAATACTGCAGGCTTTACACTTTGGAGGAGCCAGAGAGTCTTGCAGAAACATGCAGAAACTGATTTCTAAGCAGAAATACTATTAATTTGCTGTGAATTAATTCCCACACATCTGTTTTTTCAGTCTCGTATTGTACTACTTTCCCCTGTCTGTAGATGTATACTGGTCGTTTCAACGCTGCCTTATGGAACACAAGAAATAAACTTGACAGTAGAATTGCTCGGCAATGTTTTTGAACAGTTTACTCTCACACACCGACACCCAACCCCTGATCCCCAAAAACACATGCCCCACCTGCTTATTTACTCAACTGATTATGTCGTGGCCCTTGCCTTTTCAAAAATGCCATAAATTTGCATAGTGGTATTAATCTAATTAGAATTCCCGCTGTTTCAGTTTAAGGGTTGCCGAGATTGAAATAGAAAATCACCCACGGCCATGATTGCTCCTTAATTAAATATTTCCATACGCTTTTTTTAATTCCACAGCCCCCATTTAATAAAGATAGAGAGTATAGCCTGGAAATGAATTGGGGTTTAAATGTCTACATAAGGCCGTGTGAAGCACCTTTTCTTGCTATGGTTAATTTGGTTTGGCCAATGACTGGGTCATTTGTTGTGTGATGGAGGGTACTTTCGGAAAAATTGGGAGATATAGTATATTGAATGCCATAGAAAAAAGAGCACAGCTTTTTGATGGAGAAAAATGTGAAAAGCTGTGAACTGAAGGAAAGACAGTGGAGGAGTACACTTTAAAAGATTTGGTAGAATTGTGCAATGAATTCCAATCAGCTGACATAGATTTCTTGTAAACTACACACTCAGACATGCATTAATAGAATTATGTGCATGAATACTAGTCCCAAGGTGTTTTATCAACCCCTCTCAAATTTTAAAGGGATCCAGTAATGATAGGATAGACTATTCTAGAGGACCGTTAAATTATTCACCTCCACTCCTTTGAAATGAATAGTAGCCAATAAATAACTCATTTTGCCAAGTGCAGGAGTGTCAAACGCACCTCACTAGGAGAGCAGATTGTATTTAGCTCTCTAAACTGACCAAGGAGAGGAGAGAGGAGGAAATCACAGTCCATTGTGTTTGGCCTTGAAAAAACACTGCTGCTCCAAAGCTAGCGTATCTTGATTAGCATCTGAATATGAACAGATTAAATTAGCATCATGAGCATGGCCATACGGGGAGCGTGTCTCCGGCCGTTCAAAGCCTATGAGTGGCTACAGGCGATGGGGAGCGACAGGAAGGAGCAATAAGGAGATACTGGGGGGTCTGAAGAAAGGAGCCCACCCCTGGACAGAAGAATGGAACGTCCTCAAATGGCCCTAGGTGGGCATTTTCTTTAAGGGGTGTGCGCCCAGGCTAAAATAGAGGCTGTGGGATCCTGAGGCAGCTCGTGACAGGGGGTCCTGGTTACTCCAAGGAACCAAAAAGCGAGCTGTAGGGGGTTGTCAGACAGGGCTTACCGCCGGCCTTGGGTGGCACACGGAACGGTACCGTCTTTTATTTCAAAAACGTGATCATAAGTCGCACAAAGTTAGAAATGGTTACCTGCTGATATTTTGCTCGTTATGTACAAAGTCACTAGAACACTAACAAGGTTGATTTGGCATGAATAAAAGATAGAAGTCAGATAAAAACAGATATTATTGGGGCTCAGCGACAGATGTGTTGACGGGTTGAAGCCACTCGCTATACATTGTACTGTTGGATGTTTGCTTCTGGTTGCCTGCTGAGTTAAGTTGCTGTACTGTATTTTGATGAACACCGATCCACTGGTGGGCCCCTAACAAAAGAAAAGACTCTTTGACATTCAAAACAGTGGTTGTTACAGAGTGAACAAACACTAACAAGCCACACAATGGGCCCGGCTAACTTACCCCGTGTTCATTTGTCTTGCATCAGTAATGTCATCTGCTCTTTTGTTCGGCATTGACAGCCCTTTTTCTGTTTCTTACCAATTCCCTGAGGACAAAACAGCGAGCTAAAATCCCAGTTCTGCTCTTTGAGTCTGAGCAGTATATGCTAACCTAGCGTAGCCTAATCGCTTTCCCTCCATTTGTTGGCAACATTGACAAATCTCCTATTTGCTCTTGTGTGGTATTAAGAGGCCTGTTATTTCCTTAGCTGCACATCTTTCATTCTAAATGGACAGCTTCTGTCAGCACAATGCTAAATTGGTCAATTAAAGCGGCAGTGGGATTGAATTAAGCTCCAGCCTCTGATCTCGCTCAAAAGGAGGGGTCTGGGCTGGAAACGATCGCTTAAAGTGTGCACCTAACAAACGAGCGGCCCTAATTGATCCAAATGAATCCACGTCTGGGTTTGATGGATTCATATATGGGCTCCATCTCAGAGCTCAAGAGTTAAAGCCCTAATTTTTCATGCGGATGAGGGGAAGGGAAGCCGGCATTTTACACAGGGTTAAAACACACTTGAGAGCTTGTTGGGAGTCTGCTCGCTGCAGTTCACACAGATGCGCAATTTTACACCTGGCAGATGTGGCTGAATACAAATCAGCATGCTGACTTTCTTACAATGACTGTATTCAATGTAATATTTTATTGCATTTCCAATAAACCATATGCTCACACAAACCTCAACGGCTAAATGAGTCACACAGAGGAAAATCTCAAACCAAACTGCACGTTGAAGACAAAAGGCTTTACTAAGCTTTGTAATAAAATGAAACGGTTTTATTTGTTAACTCATAATGGTTACATTAGATAATGCCGCGCACATAAATGAGATACCAAGTGGCTTAGCGTCTCTCGAGGGCTGAGAGCGCACCAATAACGTGAAGCTGTGTTGATAAACTATGCACTTAAACCTGTCTGGCTCTCCTCCACGGGTCCCTTTGGATGTGCATACACACATATATGTGGCCATAATCACTTTACAACTTCCAACCTAATGTTTCCTCTGACTCTCATGATACCCCTCTCCCCCTTTTTTCTCCCCCTCTCTCTCATGATACCTGGTGTCTACAGCTCTGTCAGGGAAATCCACCTGCTTTTGATCTCTCTCTCTCTCTCTTACTCTCTTCTTTCTCCCATCTTTCTCTTTCAGCCTGTCTGTCTGCACCTCGCCTCCGCTAAAGCAGGTGAACTTAAAATGGTGGAGCGCACTTAGCCCTGCGGATGAAAGAGAGCTTTAGACAAAGAACAGGAAGAGAGCGAATGAAAGAGAGATGGAGGGACAGAAAGAAAGAAAGAAAGAAAGGCTTACAGCTGAATGGATTGAGGACGAAACAACAGAGGTATAGAAAGCGAGGGAAATATATGCAGAGAGTAGGTCAGTTCTGAGGGGGATCATTGAACGTGTAGAAGCGGCAAACGATGGACAGTTACAAGCAAGTGGGGAGTGATGAATGAGGGAAGTAAGGGGGGAGAAAGAGGTTAAGACAGTTGATAGATAGGATAAAATATGGGGCAATGAAAGGTGAGAGGACGGGAAAAGTTCAAATTTGACATTAGACAAAAAAGAGGTGTTTAGATGGCTAAAGGAAGGTGGTCTGAGAAAAAAAATCAAGATTTAAATAAGGAAATGCAGCATGGTTAGGTGTTACGTATCATTATACACTGAGTTATATCAGTCAGTACGGCTTCTCCCAGTGCTATTATTTCACAGTTCATAACTGAATCTCAGCCCCGTTTCACTGCTTATTTCACACGTTATTTTCACTCTGCTGCTCTCTTCCGCCTTGCCGTACTCTTTTGGATATGCAAGCATGTGATTTTACAAAAACCCTGGCACAAGAAATGACATAATTGGGGGACAAGCTGTCCACATTATGAAAAAGAGCCCATCGAAAACATTGTCTACTCCATGTGCACTCCAAACTCACTCTGAAGTTGGGACTGCAGCTACATTCCTTACTTCATTGCCCTTGCTTGGTGAACAGATGATGCGGTAGACAGAGAACTGAATCAAATGTGGCCCTCCTCTAACAAGTTTATCCATTTTTGATGGAATCTGATGATTATGACACCACCTCACTCCGCCTTGGTGTTTCTGTTCCTCTTCTTCTTTTCAAATGAAGTTGTGATGCAGTGCAATGACTAACCGAGACTAAAGTCAGAAAGCAGGGGACTCCGCTAACTTCCTGTCTCCTCTCATCTCTCTCTATTTTAGTTGCCTTTCCTGCGTAAATGGCTCGTTTCCTTGCCATTGGTGCAAGTACCGCCACATGTGCACCCAGAACGCCAACGACTGCTCTTTCCAGGAGGGACGTGTCAACATCTCCGAGGTAATATTCCTGTCACTTTGGCAACAGTCATTTTTATAGCCTAATGCAGTTTTATGTGTATTTCCCTTGACTTGAATGTGGGATAACTCTATAACTGCACGTTTTGGTGAGCGTATTTTTTTATTATCTATGAACTTGAGAAATACACCATAGTATTATGACTTCCATTTTTCACATCTACTGCTACTGTTTCTCCTGCATGCAAACACAAATTACAGCAGCACAGGCCTAAATGATATTCAGCTGCATACATACCTTTACCCTCGCACCTTCTGAGGCGTTCGCCTCAGGGTTTCCTCACATCGTCCTGATGTGTGTGTCTGCTGTCTGTATGTGTAGTAGTGGCTTTTGGCACAGTGACAACAGCTTGTGTACTGTGCAGCAATAATTCTGTCGTGGCCCATAAGGCCATAAGCAGGCGGGGATGAATGACTGTCTATGGAAATACTGCCTTGTTCTTACATAGCCAAATGCTGCATTAGCATAAAAGCTAATATCAATCGTGCCGGGCGGCGGCTGCAGCAGGCATCATGTGAGGCATAGCAAGTGTTTGTCAGCTGCTGGAGTATATACAATTATATCAGTGATGGACAGAGAGCCATGTTGTGTTTTTACTGCGGTGTTCCCTTTTCTTTTTCTCTGCCATACTCACAAAACACAGTCCTACATATATTAACAGACACAGAAAAATGCACTGAAAGGTATCTTCTCAGTGGACTTATGGATGTAAATCCACTGCACTCCCCAGTGACTGACAGTCATGCTTCCGCTTTATCTGACTGACGCCTCACACACATAAATGCACAAATACACACACAATTCTGCCCTATCTCCTTATGTTTGTGGTCTGACTCTACCCGTTATCTCTATGCAGATTACAGCCCCCCTTGTTGGCCATCCCGATTCACCGGCCTTTATTAATTGGTCAACCTTTATCCAATTACTCTCCTCTTTATCTCGTCTCTCAACCGGAGCTGTGCAGAATCCCAAACGCTAGCATGCTTAACCGCAACCTCCACGGCCGTCCAAAACAAGACACGGGCCCAGCCTTCACGGCTCACAGAGCTAACGTTAGCGGATTAGCGCACCCATCTGCAAGGCATGCGGAGAGCTGAGAGAGGCCAGAGGGGCAACGGATGGATAAACAGGAAAGGCCTGCAGGGATGAAAGGAAAACCAGAGGAAAGCAGGATGCAAGTAAACATATAAACTGAGTGGTAATATTGGTGCATAACAGGGAGAAGGTCTTTTGAGGTGCAGCGCGTGCCAGAGTGAGGTCGATAGAGCTGAATTAATCAGATTAGATCTATTCATTAGCTTATTGACAGAAAATTATTAACTATTTTAATAACTGATTGCTGTTTATCAAGAGATTTGTTGGTTTGGCAAAATAGGCTGATGGCTGGTTGGGTGCAAGGAAACGTTGATGGGGATTTTTTATTTTTTTTGACATTTAAGAAACCAAACTGTTTATTGATTAGGCAAGAAAATAACTAGTATTTCTGATTGATATGTAGATGTAAAATATTGAGAGAATACTTGAGATTTCTTGTATTATAGCGCATCTATACAGAGTCTATGTAAAGGGTATTTTGGAGGCAATATGTTTTGAAGACAAAACAGGATGAGCAAGAACAAAGAGAGACAGTTTGACAAAGGGAAGGAGACAAATGGATAGAGAGGGAGATGAAGAGATTGAGGGAGTGTTAGAGCGAGGGAGGCAGCAGGAAGAAGGAAGCGATAGACAGACCGGCTGAGAGCGACATGTGGACAGAGAGACCTCTCCTGTCACCTCGTCTGCCCAAGAAACCACCGACCACATGCTCCACTAGAGAATCCATCATCTGCACTGTCACACACACACAGACACCCCATAAACACACAACCACTACGCTTTGTGTCGTTCATGCACAAAAGTGTAAACATTCTTACACTGACATGCACGCGCGCACACATGCACAGAGTCATTCATCATCCTTCTCTTAGCTGCCATATCCATTAGTTGCGCTCTCAATGCCCCAACAAGTACAGCTCTTCCTGTAGGCTAGGCTTATCCTTCTCCTCTCTAGGGCCCATCTCTCTCTACCTCATCCTTCACCACTTTGATGCTCAGTCACCCCATCTTTTTCTCATCCTTCTTTTTCTTTACCTTCCGCGCTTGGCGTGTGAAATGTATATTATTAAATTAAGGGAAAAGAGGACAGAAATGCGCCTCTCTTTCCTAACACCTTGTGGTTTTACCTCTTTGGCTGCTGGTGTAGTGGGAATATTTTGGCATGCCATCAGGGACGTGTATTTCTGTTCACATATGCTCACACCCTTAATTTAGACCTCAGACAATCCTTTCTTTTTTGCCACGCTCTGGCTTTATCCTGAATACAAATAGCAGTGTTTAACATAAGAGTGAAATCAGCTCCCCTGATGGCAGACATTTCACTCAGACCTTTGCCGCTCTCCTCCTGCAGATGAACACAGTAGATGGGATTGGATAAGACTCATTTTCAGACAGCGATCAAAGGCCAGACAGAAGTGTTCACACAGGGTTGAGAGGTGGCTGAGTCTCCCGCCTCACTCCATGGTCTGAGCGCTGTTGTACTGACAAGACAGTGGAGCAGGAGAGGGAAGATGGGACCAGCTGGTCAAAAGATCAAGGCAGACTGATGAACTTTGAATGTGTGAAGTTCTCTTTTTCATACCAACGTAATAAACCCTCCCTTTTCTCCTACTTCACCCTTATTCTTGCATTTCTTTACCAGTGTCGCAGCTCCATATAAATCAATCAGTGCCATTATCTCAGATATAAAAAGAAGCATTTGACAATTATACACCAAACATTTCTTCCTCTTTAACCTTAATTCCTTTCCTCTTTATTTTCCTCTCATCCTCTCATCTGACAGTATCTGAATCTTGTGTTACCATGGCAACCCAGAGGATCGGTGTGTTGGCGATGAGGACTTTTTCCCCCCTCTACCCTCCTCTATTTTGTCGTCTTCTCCACACACAACTAGCGCTCCAGCACTATCTCGTCCATCTGTAATTTGTTCCACCAAATTACATTGTATGGAATACGTTCATGTGATTGCGGGGCTAAAAGACTAAAAAAGTTAAAGGGAGGAAAATCCAGCAAAGAATGTATAAAACAAGCCAATCAAAGAGCAAAAATGTTCTTTTTCTGTGAGCAGACTGTGTCAAAAGATGGTGGAAAGAGAGGGAAAGAAACGGATAGACAGAGTAAGCTGGGAGGAAATAAATATAATGAGTGACATTTCCAAATCAAATATGCATGAATCAACAATGCCTCCAATGGCACAACAAACAAATTCGCGAATTAAGGAGCGACCGGGCGGAAAATTGCAGGAGAGGAGTAGGAGTTACTTTATTATAAAAACAAAAACGCTGGAAAGAGAGGATACCAGAGTGAAATAGGGAAAGAATCTCTCCTTGATTAATTATTTCTTCTCTCATTTTTACCTTTAACCCCTTTGTTTAGTTACCTTTTTTTTGATGAACTCAACTGCCATTTCTTAATCCACTTTTCTCCCTTCTTTCTCCTCCTATCCTCCTCTTCTCCTTCCTCCTCCTGCACCCCTGGAGAGAAACCGTTCTTTCTGAGCCAAAGCCTTGATGAGTGCCAGGCAAGGTTTGGGGTGGCTGGGCTCAGCTATGTTAAGACATGCTTACGTGTTTGTTTTGCTGCAAAGCAAGGCTCAGTCTCACTCGAGCAATCAAGGCAGCGGTTAACTTGATTGAGATTTGTGGGTACAGCGCTGTCTCCCCCCCGTAAACTGTTTCCCCCTTCCACCTCTCTCTCTCTCCTCTGTCTTTGCTCAGCTTCTTTTTTGTCATTTCAGTTTTAGCTTCACATATAACACACACGTTTTACGTCTTACTGTTTGAACCTTTCCAGTTGTTTGTTTTGGGTTCAGGTCCAGACTGTGGGAAAGTATAAGAATGATGAGCCTTTTAGATTCCTCGTCTTTTTTCCAAATGCGGTAAAAGTCTACTTTCTGTCAGAATGTAGCCATTGTAAATATTATGCCGTCTTGCAACACTTATTTTAGATGTAATGTGGTGCTCACTGGTATTCCCTTTATGCACATCCAGTAGCTTCCTCAGCACTGTCCTCTGCTACATTTATTTTTAGTGTGTCCTCCACTTCTGCGTTACTTGGAATGTGGGACCCCAGTGATGAATTTTTCACTCTTTTATAAATTCAACACCCTCCACTCCTTCTGTTTATTCTGTCCCCTCTATGTCTGGATGTATGAAAGGTTAAAGAGCATCACAGTCCTCTTCGTTTCACATCTTTCTCCTTTGCCTACTTTCCATTTCCTCTCTTTGTGCGGTATATGTGCTGTTCTTATTTGCTCTCTTAGTGAGTTGCGTGAAAAAAGATCAGTACTTCCCTTACGTACAGTTAATATGTAGCTGTAGCCAGCCGCTGGTTAAGCATTCTCCTCCCCCAACACCTTTTAGACACACTCAAACTGGGGCGTCTGTGTCTGCCAATTTGTGTAACTTTCCGAATCTGACAATCCTACATTCACACCCACTAGAGCCATTGATTTGCCAGCTGTGCAGATGTGAGAAACTATGCAGGGTTAGAACTTCTCCCTTAAGCTCTCTCTTCCCTTTGTTACACAACTATTTCTGGCACTTTTTTCTGTTTGTATGGGTGGATGCTGCTCTACAAAAGCCTTCCAGGATAGACTTGACCACTAGTCTTTTCTAGTATAACCCGACCCTTATCTTAGCTTAACACAGAAACTGCTCCCTAGCACTGCAGCTCACTCTTTGGACACGTTTTCAAAAATGAGCACTGAATAATATGATCTGTTTTATCTAATCCGTGCAGCAATTAAAATGGGGTCTGTGTGCAGGACTATTTTTGGGTTGGAGCTGCTGCCACACAACCAGCAGAGACGAGGTTACAGATTCTGGCCAAGAAAAACTTAATAAACTTCTAATGATTAGTGTACTTATAATCATTAGCTATAATGTTATTGTTAATTTTTTGAGCTTCAGAGGCACATTTACCTTTGGGCAAAGGGCAGCTCCACATTAGCCGTTTCCCTGCTGTTTCTGGTCCTAATACTTCGCTTAGCTATTCGCCTGCTGCCTCCAGCTACATATATATTGTGCAGATATGACAGTGGTGTCCCCTTCTCATGTTACTCTTCCCAAGATAGTGTGTTTTTTTGGACAAATGGTAAATGTTTCCTTTAATACACTTTTAAGGTACATATATTGTACAGGTGCACAGTACAGTTAAGAATGTGTGTATCAGAAAATCTTGCTGGTAGACACATCCACACACGTTTAGTGCCACACTGTCCCCAGATTCTGCATTAACAAAAGAGGCTCATATAGACTGCACTCTGAACAAAGCATAACAATACTCTGACACATTTTCTCAAGCGCTGTTTTCTCCTCATACACTTTTAACCAAGCAGTAACACTTAGAGCATACAGCCTTCCCACGTATTCTTAAACAGTCACAGAAACACATGCTCTGTTGCTGTCCCTCTCTCACACACACAAACACACAATCTATGCCTGACAGGGTTATTTGTGATGGAGGTGTGAAGGCCCTGGACCGTGACATTCTGGCACACTGTGTTTACCCTGGCTGGTACTCAGACACTGAGCAGAACACACACACTTTAGAAAAGGACATCCAACAGACTTTAGGCCAAGGCTGCTTGAGGGGCCTCACTTTGTGCACAGACGTACGTGTGTGTTCGACCACGCTGCTTTAGTGTGTGCTTGTGTGCGACTGTCACTGGTTCTTATCAGGACAAAGCACAACCAGCAGCACAGGGCTGCAGGGGGCATATGGGTGAGGGGGAGGGAGGAGTGGGCGAATGGTTGAATAATATCCACCGTTTCCTTTTTCTCTCTTTGCCTCCCACCCTCCTTCCCGGTGTCTTTATCTGTTAGTAATATCTGTCTTCACCCCTCAACACCCTTCTATTCCCACGCAGCACCTTCACTCAAATCATGTATCTACAGTGTTGTTGCCTTTTTCTGCCCACTGTCACGGTCCACAGCCTCCGTTCTTCCTTTCTTTCCGTCTTTTCCTCCCTCATCCACCATTCGTCTTTCTTCTCTTGCTTCATCTTTTACCACACATAACTTCTCTTTTTTAATCTCTATCACTTTTTCCCGGTTCCTTCTCTTTATTAGTTCATTTATTTCCTCTCTCCACCTAAGTACGCCATGTAGCTCATAGATGAAATCACATCAGCACACACCCTCCACCACTCAGTATGAAGGGGGAGACATGACTCAGCTGTGTTTAATAAAATAAAAATAATGTTGCGAGGAGGGAACAAATACATGAGAACATTGGTGGATGCGGGATGTAACATCGCTCTCGCGGTCCTTGTCGTGACCAGGTATTTCACCAGGGACAAGCCAAAGATTGACAGAGGTTACTGTAATTAGGACCAGATGTAAAGAGAAACAGGAGGAAAGAAGAAAAAAAAATGAAGAAACAAAGACAAGGGCAGGGAGGCAAGTGGAGAAACTCTGGCAGTAACAAGCGGTAGATTACATTCAGAGTGACGCGATTTATTTTCCAAATGCTCTTCATGGTTGGAGGGAAAGGAGGGAGGGAGAGGGAACATGGAGAGGAAGTGGAGGCGACAGGGTGAAGTAACCACATGCCTCCTTTGCCAGATGGATCTAAGTCGGACCGTGACCGGCCAGCTTTTAACCCTTGGTTCGGTTTGGTTGCAGACTGCTTCAGCCTTCCATGCCTTCCCATTTTAGTGAACTTCCCATGAAAACTTCTTGTCCAACAGTCAATAATTGCACATCCACCTCAGGGAAATCAGTGTGCAATTGTATCAGGTGTTTGGGCGAGCTCTCTGTTATTTGTTAATAGAGAACAATGAGGTGAAAGAAGTTAAAGTGTTCTCTGAGTCCCGGCAATGTAATCCAGCCTTTCGTTAATGTTGTAACACCATGAGTATGTGTGTTGTGTGAGCTTCCCACGCGATCGCAGTGTTTGTGTCAGGAGAAGAAAGAGGCGGGAGAGATTTGAATGTTGGCGCTGGGTGTCATTTTTGTGTGCAGTCACACAGATGTGCTCATAAGTGAACAACACATGGTCACAGATGCATGCAGATGTTTTATCTCTCCTTCGTTGTGGCTATTTTTAGTTCCACCAGCCAAAAGCTCATCTTTTCTGTTTTTTTCCCTCTGTCCCAGCTCTTCCTTCTGTTTTTTTTTAGTATCTCTGCTTAAAACTTCTATACTTAGTCTTGCTCTGCCTTGCATCGTGCATCAATCCCTTACCAACAGAAGGCAGGGAGGATGGGTCACCCTGACTGGGAGATACTGTGGAGAGAGCAGCCTGTCATACTCTAAGAAGTATGCTTAGTAGACAACTACACAAGGACAGCAGAGTTATATTTATGTAAGAGGGTGGAGTTTACCGAATGCAGCTTACATTAAGTGTTACACGTTTGCAGATTCGAAGGACGCGTTCTTGGCTTAAAGCTGAGGTAGGCTTTTTTGGGGGGGGGGGGGCATCCTTGGGCCAAAATTCCATACTAACTTTTCAGCATATTGTAATTAAAGTGGTCTGACAGGTTTCTGCACCTCCTCCTGGCTCTGTTTTCAGAAAATGTAGCTTCTGAAAGGACACATCAGTTAATCACAGGGCTTTTTGAAGATTAAATGAGATCCTATTTTAAAAAAAACTAAGTCAGAATTTGGTTGCACTGTGTTGGGCTCTGTATTCTCAAATTCTAGTGTTTCTTTCTTTTCTTGTCTTTTCTAATTTCTGCCCATTACAACTTTAATTGGTTGAAAAGGGTCCATCATGATATGACATTGAGAAAATGTGAAGCACTCAGTGAATCTCAGCACTAACAATTGCAAGTATTAGGTGTAACATTGCTGCCAGGTTATTCTCTCCTTGATATAATCCTCTGCCATCCGGCAAGGGCCACTAATGCCGCAGTTACCACCTCAGCCATGCCAACATACCAGCTGCAACACAGAGCACAATACCAGCAAAAGCTTAATAAGGAGCTAATGTGAAGAAAGATTCACGCAAATGGACACACAAGCACACCCAGAGGGAAAAGATGACATGATAGATGCACAGGGATTTGCAGGCCATGCACAAGTGTGCTTTGGTGTCTGTGTTTGTGCAAGTGTGTGCCTGTGTGTGTCAGTCACAGGTCCCAGTGGTTTAATTATTCACTCTGTATTAAATCTTCATTTCCGCAGCTCTCACAGCCAGCCTTCCTAATGGTGAACACAGATGAATATTGCATTTTCACCATCAACCCTCAATGTGTCGGATGGAGGAAGAAATAAACGTAGAGTCACTGAGAGAAAGAGACGTCTGCAATTTGAGACAGAGGAGTAACACAACACAGTGAGCTGAAGCAAAAACAAACTCAGAAGTGCAGGCAGATCAGTGCAGCAGAGAGACTGTGATTGAGAAACAGCCACCGCCTGCTGGGATGGAGAGCCGTAGAGAAAGAGAGGCAGGGAAAAAAGAAACCTGTAGCGTGCTGCGTCATCCACTCTCACAAGACCGGCGAACTGCGTCTGTCATGTTGGGTGTTTTTCACCAAGCTGTTTTAGTAAAGTGACCATCACCGGTTTTTATTGCAGCCTCCATTTTACTGACACCAATGCGCTCCGATGAAAACCCAAAATGGTCCGTGATCAACTGCATACAAGCTTCAGAGGCATGCTGGCAAAACACTGGCTTGAACTTTAGAAGAATAAAATGATGTTATTATTTTTATCAAACCAAGATTTAATACACTGAAGTAGGGTTCTTATTTACCTTTTCTATAACAAAGTGCTGAACGTAGACAGGGTTACCTACACAATGCTTTCAGTATCAAGTTTCATTGTAATGCACATCGCTACCTGTTACCTGAGTGTCAGTCTACACAGGAACCAATGCCACAGGTACAATCAGGTCCTGTCCCTGTTATTTTGGTGCTTTTTCAGTGTTGACTCAAGATACTAAGACGGCTATGATGCCTGTGGTTTATTAGGTAGGTCGTCTGGTTTTGGCAAGGCTTTACACAGAAATAGCAGAGTGCCAGGATGAGCGAGAATAAATACCTTACCAGTGTCTCTAATCACTAGGTTTAAAACTATGATTATAACACAGTAATGTATGATTGTCAGTGTGTAAATCAGTGTGTGTTTATGGAGGTTTAGTCTGCTCTTTGAAAGCTGTCAGTATCTAACAAAGAGCCACTGCACCAAGGCAGGTATTCAGCTCGTTCTCGGATTAACCGGAACTGCAGCGATTGCTGCTCTGACAGTTTCCGGCCTCACCTGAGAGGACTGTTAACTTAATCCAGCATTTTCGAGAATCTGTATTGACAGAACCCAAAGATGAGAAAAAACATTGTCTCTCTCAATAGATCAAGATTATCTACGTGGTTTTATTCAGCACAGCGAACCAAGCACAATCTAAAAAATTATGTTGTAATGATGTTACTTTTAAAGGGTGTATAAAAGCAAATCAAAATCTGCTCACACAGGTTAATTCATGTCTTTCAAACAGTGACCATTTCTTTACACTTAGTGGTATCTGCCTACATATGATATGTAAAAAGAAACAAAGCATAAGTTGTAACGTGTCCATGAATTATATAGATTCATTTAAGACTTTAACTGACAGTAGTGATGGTCTTATTTTCTGATGTTGTATTAAACTACAAGATTATTTTCGTGTAACTAAATATTGAGCTTGTGCTGCCAATTATTGGACAAAAGTACAAATATTATTTTAAATTTGATGTTCAGACAGCAATCTAAAAAATAAAAGACCCAAAAACTGAATCTTCTCCATATTTTCTTTTTTATTGACTGTCTTGTTGGGCCTGTTTGTAGAATTTCTGCACCTTTTTATCTTTAAAAATACTGCAGAAAGGCATCATGTAGGCTAACTGCTTGCACACAAATGATCAGAAAACCTTTACACTTTGGCATCTTGATGACAAGTCTTTGTAATACCAGGGGGATTGTAAAAGTCTAAGTGTTGCAAGCATAGTGCAGTCCATCATCAAGCAACACTGTATATTAAATGTAAGTTAAGGTCATTTTGGTCTATCTGCGCACTTCTTTTTGATAAAGAAATCCAAATTTTAATCTATCCTTGTGCTGAACTGTGGCGCTGTTCGAAGAGAAGAGCCATATGCAGCAGACAGGAGAGTGTATCTACCTCTGAAATCAAGGCTTGTCTTTGAAAAGCTGAAAAGCACAAGGTTTGATTGCTGCTGACATATCTGGGTTAGAATGATAACGGGGTGCCAGCCGCCCCCACCCCTCCCCCTCTACTCTATGAAAATCCATAAGGGGAGACAAAAAGAGAAAAGAAAAAAAGAGAGACGCTTCCTCAAAAATTATTCACACATTCCTGCTTTTTTATTGTTTTATAGTATAGTGTGCCATGTGTGTCGAGGGGATAAACTGTGTAGGTTTGGCAGCTCGCTTGTAAGTCAAGGATAAGGGATTAGGAGATGGAATCAACATGTATGTGCGCTTGGGTGGTACATCAAAGCACAGAGTCTGAGAGCGTATACGTGTATTTGTACAGTATATGAGGAACATATATGTACCTAGATTCAGTCGAGCTCCTGCGCTGTGAGACTTTGATAATCCACGCTGAATAACATTTATGTCACACGTTCCCCTGCATCTCGCTTTTAATTCAAACACTCTTTTCCTTCGTTCCTCTGCACTCACTCTTCACTTTGTCTCTCTCTCTCTCTACTTCCACCTCTTCCTCCCTGCTTCGCCGCTCTGCTCGGAAAAGAAGGGCGTGGGCAGACAATCTCACAGTCCCTTTCAAGGTTCAAAGTCCCTTTTCTTCCTCTGCTTCCCGCGCTCCTGCACTGTTCTACATGTTGCTGCCTTATTAAGTTGTTCCACTCTCTCTCCCTCTCTCTCCCTCTCTCCCTCCCCCGCATTAAGTGTCTGCTTGGTCACATAACATCTTTCTGGCTTTTGCCTGCTAATGAGCCTGGATCAACTTCATGCACACACACATATACAGTCCTCAATGTACGAACCACACCCTGCAGCTTCTGTAGATATTCATTTCTATTAATAGCTGTGCCCTTGTGTACTGTTTATTGCATATTATAGAGTGATTCTCTCAGCATGTGAACAATACCTAATAGAGTTAAGCCAAAGTTTCATAGACACTTGCACGTACTCCCCTTCTGATCGCTATTACCAATGATTTAATGGGTAGATTTTTTTGACTCGTTCCTCTCATCGCTATTGCTCACATAAGTCCCAAAGTACACACACACACACTCTAAGAAACACATGGCTGCTGGCCAGCTGGTGTGCAGAAGACAGGGGAATAAGAGAATATGTGGTCCTTGAGCTGACAGTATGATGTATGGCATGTCATGTCATGGTATTACATGGCTTGTATCAATTAAGTAATGATTTCAAAACAGACCTCCATTAACAATGTGGTTCAAGATGTTGGCACCAAACGCTCTTGATTCTTTTTGTCATTTTAAAAAGCGACCAGTTCAATCATTGCAACTAAAACAATGAATATGTCGGATATAGTCTGAAATAAAACCAGCAAATCGTGGCCTGGTTTTGCATTTTTATTCTGATGCCATCTCTGAAACATGTCCACACATAGAGTATTTTACAAGGGATGTATATCTATTGTGTAGTAGCCCAATAACAACCCCAATAGCATTTTGTTAACTTAATTTTACCACTCTCTTAGTTTTTTTCTTGTCTTTCTATCCTCTGTTTTGTTTGTATGCATTCACTCTTCCCAGTTATAGCAATACACAATGTCTGATGGGAGAAAATTAGCTTATTTTCTCTTTGGTTTGTGTGTGTTTTTGGGTGCCACCCACTGAACGCTTATGGAAAGAATTACAATTCTGCTGCAAGAGCAGTTGAACTGATGATATGATTGTTGTTTTGGTTTTATCACCGAGCATTATTTATGAGTTTGCTAGAAGTGTGTGATGCTCATTACAAAGGTTAGATGTTTTAGATGCGACCTTAACCCCGGAGCTTCCCACAGCCAAAACATGTGACACACCATGTCATGCATGCTACTCCGGATAAAAGGATCCGCCCCAGCGTCATTTATTAATGTATATAGGATCGTACCAAGGCGTAGACAGGACTCCAAAGTTCAAGGCTGCAGACGGCTCTTTGTTGTTTTTTTTTTTATGCGAGACCTCTGTCAGAAAGCCAAGGGGGGGCATGTCGACAGACGATGGGGGAGCATTCACCACTCTTCATATACCCCTTTGTCAGCCCACTGTAACAAACACACACACACACACACACATGCATATACTGTCCCTCTTATTTGTACCAGTGTGCCCCCCTAGCTCCTCTGCGACCATCCATGCCATCTCATCTCTCCCCCTGGGCTCCCCATATCGCTTTACTTCATTATTTAGCGTGTTATTTTTTCTCCTCCCTGATCTATAGTCCCTACATCACAGAGGCGGCTAATTAATTATGGATGGAGTTGAGGGGGGGGAGGTGGGTGGTGGGGGGAGACTTAAAAAAACGACCAGACATCCGCCTCATTACATATGCGCAGTGTTTTTGGAGCTTTATTAATTTATATCTTGTCAGGCTATGCCAAAGCCTTCAGAACACTTTTGGCTTTTTAATACATTTATTTATTTATATAGCGTTCCACACTTGCTTTTGCCTTCATCCTCCTACTCCATACTCTCCCTCCCTCCACCCCGTCTTGATTTTAATCTCTCACCTTCTACATATCTGCTTGAACACACACACACACACACAGACACACACGTGCATGTTTTTCCCGCCGACTGTCTCATTATCTGCTCTTGGCGGATGTTAAAAGGTGTTTTGCTCACCTGCAAGAGGAGATTATCTCATCCCCCAGCCGAAACACTGGTTTTATTAATTTTTTACTTTTTCATTTGGTGTGGCAGAAAGCGGCGTGGTAAACAACAGAGTGCGATGAAAATGAAGGAAGGAATATATTAGATCGAGCTTAAGCGAGAACGGCAGCAACTCTCCTTTGAGAAAAGCTCATGGCGACGCTCAGTCAAAACTGGCATCTGGGCATCTGCAGGAAAATGTCAGAATAAATTAGGTCAGACATTGCATAATTGGAGGAAAACTATCATTAGGAATGGTAGCTTTGGATTGTTTTGTGTCTGTAGGACATCCAGAGGCATAACAATTAAATAAATTAGTTCCTAAAGTATGGAACATTCGTTTGTACACACAGAGTAAAGCTCATTTTCTTTAATATTACATGCAGGAAATTCTCAAAAGTAGTAATAATTGAAGTAATATATACAGAACATCGTAATAATCTACATAATTATGGATGCTTTTACTGTTAAAGGATAGGATGTGCGGCACTAGCCTCGGGCAGCAAAGCTAACAGCAGCCTTTAAGGGAAAACAAATATGGAGAGGTAAGGAAAGCCCTGCAGCTACTTTGACAGAAGTTGGAGTGTTGGACATCAGCCATCGCAAACAAACACTTTGCTACATATACACTCATTCACATACTCAACAACACAGATACACTCACATACATGTAAAGCCCCATCCAGTCAGCGTGAGAGAGTGTTTCACAGCTAATGACGGATTTTTGTTTACCCAACTTTGCATCACTTGCATGCTCGGAAGCGAGGAGTTTTAAATTTGGCAAAGGCAGTTTTCTGCTACGGCATCCGCATCTGTTGGTGTTAAAAATACTTATGAAGATGTCAGAATGCAAAGACAGTCATCAAAATCTCAAAATTGAGCAGATGTTTTTGTGCCGTGCTCTTGTGTGGAGAAACCATCTGTGGTGTGCATTCCTTCATGCATCTTTTCCACTTCACGGGCAGACACAACTTTACTCAAAATGCCTCTTACCGGTTACAGTAGAGCAAGATGAAGTGATCCTCATGACGAAGCAGGCTGCTGTTCTGTGTAAACAGAAGTCCTGATCTGGAACATTTGTGTGCACAGAAAAGAAATTGCCATTCTGTCATTTATTGAGTCGCTACCAGACATGTAAGTAAATCCGATCATGTAATACCTGCAAATGTTCCTGAGGCGTTTATGCCACACATTATGTCCCAAAGATACAGTCTGAGCAAAACCACCTTTTCATAACTACACACCCCTCCCCCGTTGGTCCTCCTGAAATCAGTCAGATGGAGTGTCACATCTGGCCAAGAAAACCACAGCATCCGTCTTTGCAGATGAATTGAAAGCCGAGAAGTCAGCAGAAGGGAGGAAATAAAGAGAAAAAAGATCTCTTCGAGCTTCAAACGAATCCCCCCAGTGAAATATTGTTTCAGTGTACTCTGCACTTTGTAGCCCTAATGCGGGCTTTGAACTGTTTTGGCACCTGTCACAAATACTGATGAAATAGTTTCTCTCTGCAGAGCCCTTTTCCCTTATCCCACTCCCTCTCCCTCAATATCTTCTTTTTCTTCCTTCCTACCTCCATCTCTTTCCCAGAACTCCTTTCCATTTGGCCTCGAAAGCAGTGAGAGCTTCTGTCCGAGGAACCAGGGGCTTCGTGCAGAATGATTTCTCTGCTCTTGCACCATGTTGTCCATGAGCCACTGTATCCCTCCACTGGTTAACCTGTTATTGGCTTTGATTAAAATTATAGGGAACCTTTAAAGTCTGTGATGTTAATTGCTAATATTTGGATTATTATGATATGATGGGATGAGCAGCCGAACATTTCTTACATACACTTACTTCCAAGAAAACCTGTTTTCCACTATGCTAATGAGAAGCATAGCTTGAACACTATCTCAAAAAACACAACAAAATTAGGTTCATATTTTTATGGTCCATGAGACATTATATTTAAGCCATTATTCTACTTTTTAATGTGGTGTTATAAAGAGGACTCAATGAAATAACAGGATGCTATAAGGAAAGATGACTGCCAGAGAAAACGCCAAGCAGACAGCCGAGCTGACACAAAGTCGATAGACGGATGAATAAAACATTGGTTAGCTGCCGCCAGTGCTACAGGCTATGCTAGCTTCTGACACGCCGGCTTCTACAAGTTAGCTTTAACAGCAGGATGCTCCCACCTTTCTTTTTCCTCCCTCTCTCTCTCGTGGCACCTCGGACGATGCAGACCCACACGAGCATTCTTTTCAGCGAGGCAGGACTTCAAAAGCCACAAGTGCAAATCAATCTCTACCTTCCTCTCTGCCTCCTTTCCTCTGCTTCTCTCTCTCCATCTCAGTCCCCCTCCATCAATTTTCAAGTGTTGTCTGAGACTCCAGGCAGTTAATTAAGTAGGACATTGTCGGGGGGCTTCGGTACATGGTGCAGATGAAACTGGATGGATGGATGGATAAAAAGACGGAAAAGATGCAGAAGGATCCAGGCATTCCTTCTTGCCTCTTCGCATTTCCAGTCTGAAACGTCTTTTCCTTATACCTTTGATTCTTCTGTTTCACATCTTTTCTTCTGATCCTTGTTTTTTTTCCACTTCTTTTTTCCTGTCCTTGCATGGCATCTTTACCCTTTGTGCTGTTCCCAATTAAACCAGCTTCCTCTGCCTTCACTTTTTCTTTTTTAACTTTATCCTTATTCCCTTCATTTCCTCCTTTTCTCCCCAACCATCCTTCATCCTCCCCCCCTCCCCCTCCCCTTCTTTCCTCTCCCGTTTCCTCCCTCCACCATTCCCTATGTCATTCCCTCCTTCTTGGCCATTCATTTTCCTTCCACCGTTCCTCCCTTCTCCCGCCTTCTTCTTAGTTGATTATACACCAGGTTTTCTGTAGCCCGCTTCTTTTTACTATAGTATTCCCCTCTCTCATTATGTGTTGTGCATGTGTTTGTGTGTGATCAGACACACAAGGCCAGAGCTAAGCAGGCTAATGAACAAACTCCGGCATTGTGTTCAGGCCCTGGGGACATGCTGTAGCTTCTAATGTACAACAGCTACAGCTAGAGGAGGAGAAAGAACAATCCACTGACAGCGAGCCAGCTATCTGCTTGAACGAAGAGCTACAACGAGAAGTGAAGTAGAGGGTGTGCAGTGGATATTTTACAAGGATGTGGTCAACGTTTTCCTGTCATTTCCTCTTATTATCCTATTCTTTGCTTTAGACTTGGTAACATGTGTGTTGTCCTGTACAGCTGGCCTGACTGACTTGGACAATCAGCTTCAGAGTTTTTACGTTCTTCCTACATGAAATAGGCGTTCCAGGTTTTTTGGGTTTTTTTTGGATGAATCTAAATGCATTGTGTCAAGGCCAAGTTCACATTCTCAGCCTGCACATGTCTCTTATTATGTGAGTCACTTAACAGTGTCTTCAGGTTGTAAAATGTGTGATTTGTCAGCAGTGATCTGTTTTGTTATTCTTTTGGCTCCAACACTTTGGTACAGGGTGGGTTAGTTCCACCCAAGCTTTAACTCATGTTGTATAAGATCTGTCAGCCACCCCCCCTGCTCTCTTTCTTTCTCTTCCTCACTCGCGGTGTTGACAGGATCTGCATCGCAGCCGAATCATGGCATGAGCACTGTAATGACTTCACTTCTTCCAGCATATGCACAAATGCATATCAAGGAAACATTACATCCTGAGTGGACTATCCTATTTTATTCTTGTTCAGTAAACACATGTGAGCAGACTTAATTAATCCAACTGCACAGAAACCTTGTTGCCTTTCACATCTGTGGGTTGAGAACGCATACACACACCCTGTAGGGTTGTGTACTTCAGCGGTGTTAGCCAGTGGACGGGCTGTTTCCAGATGATCTAAACAAGACTCTGGGTTCTGGCCAATATCAGTGACAAATGCGCACACGCACGTAGGCAACAAACACAAAGTTCACGAGCTCATTACTCCATTCCACACATGGACATAAAACCCTGGAGTCTATCCGCCTGCCATAACAATGTAGCGCTGTTGTGATGTGAATAGTTTTATTGGGTAGATAATGTTTTACGAACCAAGTAAGAAAAACTTTTCTTGCTCGAGAGTTGTTGTGCAGCGTTTAAATGTGGTAGAAGGCCAGTGGGAGTGTTGCAACACATGTGAACAGCGCGTCTCAGCTCTTTAGAATAGAGTGTGTCACAGCAAATCTGTCATGAAGTCAAATGCAGCACACAACCCACGGCCCTCTTGCTTTTTGTCTGTTAGCAACAAACAAATGATTTATTTCATCACCCTGTCTCTTATCTCACTACTGTTTTGTGCCTTGTTTGCTTGCTGTTCTGACTGTGTTGAACAATCTCACTCTCTTTCTTCTCTAACTGTCTCCTTCGGGGTTAAGTGGGAATTAAGTATCTCTCCTTTTTGTTTTCTAACTCTGCAGGACTGCCCGCAGATTCTGCCTTCAACCCAGATATACATCCCGGTCGGGGTGACCAAGCCGATCACCTTAGCCGCCAAGAACCTGCCCCAGCCGCAGTCCGGACAGAAGAACTACGAGTGCGTCTTCCACATCCAGGGGGAGACCCACAGTGTACCAGCTCTGCGCTTCAACAGCACCTCCATCCAGTGCCAGAAAACAGCGGTTCGTAAGAGATAAAATGTTGAAATGTTCGCAACTGGCGGAGAACACAACAGGTGTTGGTGGTGTTTTTGAGTCATTATAGAGAAAAAAAGATGCTCACAGGTGGAGATAGAGAGTGTTATAAATTCCATTTTGTCTTACTGACAAAATTAAAGCGCTTAAAACTGTAGCACAGGAGATACCAAATTTTGTACAGACTGAAAGCATAGTCATCTAGCACTATTACTCTTGATCTAATCAGTTCAACTGGGTTACTAAATCATGATCCCAGTGAGGACATTGACTGTTCTAGGGTTAAGTAATGGCCTCCCACAACTAATGACCATTCTGGACACTAATATGCTCATTGTCCTGATAAATCACGTTGCACTACTTGGACACTGGCTTGGTGACAAGCTAGATAAATGACCCAATGCTGATATGTCACATTGAACTGGTAGCTGGCAAATAGATATTGACGGCAAGCGTTCACATTTGTATTAAGACGCAGATATAAAATATGACTTTTCATAATCCGTACGCTCATCTAAATCATAACAGATTATCACGGTTTGTATAGAACATTATTTAAGTTATTGATCGAGTGCAGGTGCAATGGTCAGCCATAGTTTTGTTCAGTGTTTCTATGATTTTTTATTGCATGCATCGTGGTTGTAGTTGGTTGGGATGAATGGTGCCAGACTTAAGTGTTCACAAGAAGGTTTTTCTTGCAGAAGTTTTTAACAAGAATTTGTGTGTGTGTTTGTATGGGGGATTTGCAGGTAGGCAGAGGTGTTTGTACATGTGGGTCCATGCCTCTTCTGTGAGTTGAAATATGGTTGTGTATACGTGTATACGTGTGTGTGTATGTGTATTTGTGAGGCTTCAAACTAGCATGACAGATAAGAGGTAGCTAGCGTCGCGCTTCACTGAGGCTGAAAATGTGAAGAGGAAGTCTGTCTTTGAACCTAGTTGGGAGCGGATTGATCATGTTTACACCTCAACTCTATACCTCTCCCTCTCCTTTCCTCTATCTGCCTGTAGAGCTCATCTTTCTCTCTGCCTCTCTTCCTTCCTCCGTCTGTCATACTTTTCCTCTTCCTGCCATTCCCCACTTTCCTCACTCCATCTTCCACATCTCTCATAAGTTCGCTTTCTGCTGCGTGCCTCTTCCCCTGTCTGTTTCTATCTTAAGATAGAAGATGAGATGGGTGCTGGTGCTGGTAACTTTACTTTACATGTGTGTCTTGCAGCTGTCACAGCAACATGTCAAACACAGAACAAAAATAGAAAAATCCAGAAGTCTTTTTTTCTTGTTAATAAGCATTAACACTTTATCACCTGTAAATAACTTTTCAAAAGAGTTTATGCAGCCGTAGATATTGGCAGACATGCTAGCAGTAGTTTGTGTACAGCCGTATGGCTCAGTGTAAAGGCAGGGCAGCTTTGTATTTGACTCTGCCTGTATCGATGGGCAGTCTTCAGGTGTTGGCACGCACTAGCCAGTTGTTTGTGAAGGCAGTGCTAATTATCTAGTGATAGGGTTGTCTCTCCACAGAGATGTCCGTTTATTGACTGTTTATTGTAGCTGCAAGGCCAGTGTTAATCAGCAGCAAAGCTTAGCCCCAGCCAAAAGCTGAATTTCTCCATTTGATGTCCACAAAGCAGACATGCTAGCAGTAATTAGCCTTGGGCTGTCAGTGCTTAGCCCTTGTTAGCAATTAGCAGTGGCAACTTGACTGCGTGGTCAGATATCGATGCAACACGTGCAACGAGTCTGCATACATCCGTATTTAGATTCAGCGGATGAAAAAGGTGCCAGCTGCATGAACTTGCCATTAAGGCGTAATTCATGCAGGCTCGAGATTATGAGTTTAATTATGTGCCATGAATTATTAGGATGAGCGTCTTATTATAGCTCCGGAGCAGTATTTCAGAAGAATGGGGGTCTTAAATATTAGTTTATCCGTTTATAGACCTTCATATCCCTACTTTTTACACGCACCCCTCCATGTTTGCTCTTACTTTGACAGTGTTCAGCACCAACTCAATGAATCATGCATGACTCTGCAGTAGAAATAGACTTCATCTGTTATGCTGTGTACACACTGCTGCTTCAGTTTGTAGGCACACAGCTATGGGGATAAGGGTTAATCAGTGTCTGTGCGTGTGTGCACATGTGCATCCCTCAATATGCCTTAGGCTACGGATCCCAGGGTAGCTGTGTATGTGTGAGTTTGGATGTGCAGTTCCATTAGACCACTGCAAGAAGTCTGTGTGGTGGGGCGGCATTAGGCTTGCTAATCAATGGGATAAACAACAGGGGTGCTAATCCACAGTTTAGCCTTGTGTTTGGGATACACACAACTGTATCTCAAACCACCGTGTCAGACTTGCACATATTTACTTAGGAAAGGTGAGGGCAAGGGCAGAGACCAGCGAGCTGTGTTGAGAATTCCTATACATTAAAATGGGAGGAATGAGGGAATAAGAGTGGACAAAATAGACAGAGGTGGAAAAGAGAAGGGAAAAGATGAATGCAGAGAAGTTGAGGAAAGAGGAAATAAGGATGAGAAAGGGAGTTAATTCTGGAAAGCAGTGGAAAAGGCAAAAAATGAAGATGAGGTGAGGCAACATAGACTAGGGAAAGTGGAGCGTAGTAGACAATTTCAGGTGAGATGAATGAAGAAAAGTGAGAGGGAGAGTGATATTGAAAAGAACAGAGAGGGAGAGCGAAATGAGAGGGTGTGAGAGAGAAAATCGGCTCAAAAGTCTCTCCTGAGGCCAAACTCATTCTCCGTTCTTTCATACAGTATCAACAGACTATCCAAAAGAAGATAACTATCCACGGGATATTCAGGACATCCGCAGTCAGATCATGTTTTAACTCTAGCTTCCCATACTTCACTGCTTTTATAATGACCATAATAACTCAATACTCTTACATAGTATCCCCTAACAGGAGGCTGTCAATAACCTACTGTATATGCGACACACATGATATATGATAGTGTAACTTCAGCTCCTTGCTAACCTTGTCAAGTATTGACTATCCATATCTGCTCATGGGAGAAAATATTGGTGTTATGGTATTTCTGTATAACGTTACTGTGCATACCAACTGATCCCAAAGGGGAAAAGAACAAGTGGATCATAAGACCTGAGAAAGAATGCAGTATTGGAAAAAAGGTTTGCTTTTGCAAGCAGAGACAAGAAGCAAGTAGGCCACTCTGTGTTCGAGCGGTTAAGACTTTGAAGAATCGTACGTTTAGGGTAAGGATTTTAAGCACTGCTCAGAGCTCTAAATTTTGCTGTGTTGAAAATTCATAAGGTTTATATTGTGAAAGAAATGGTTCGTCACACTTTGCATTTCTCACTTTTGAAGTTGGGGACATTGCCAAACATAATTCTACATTTTTTGGAACCTGTGAAAGTTGATGAAATGGAAGATTGTCCAAGGTCCACTAGCAAGTTAATTGGAGAAAAACGCTGATCATTTTGTAAAGAGAAAAAAAAGTGTCCTCTTCATATTTCTTAGTGCCAAACGAGCCCACATTACTACTGACACATACGGAGCCATCCGCTAGGCCTTATGGTAGCAGTTAAGTCTGGTCAGCAGCAACCAAAACAACAAGCTGGTGTCTACATTGGTGCCTTCCGGTTTTCTGACCTAGTCCAGGCAGCTTCCTGGTGTGCGTGGTCCAATCAGAGGCTGTGGTTAGAGTGCAAAGGCCAATAGGAAGCTGAGCTGTGGGCTGGGAGGTTGTGCTCACAGTGCCAGAAGGGTCACGGGAGCGAACAAACACATGTACACACAATGCTTTCACACACATATGAGCACATTCTTGGGTCAGAGAGGCTGATGGAGCGCAGCTGGACATCGTTTCAAGACCGAGGTTGAGAGAAGAGACTCAAACTGTTTAAGACTTTTCCTTTCTGCTCCTTTATCTCCCTGTGTTCTTAGCTTTTTGTCCATTTGTACGTCTCCATTTTCCTACCTTTTCTCCCTCTTTATCCTTCTTTCTTGTTTCTCCCTGGAGGGCAGGAATGAGAGGACAGATAATATCAACGCGGGCCTTACACCATTACCTTCTGTCTGATAAACCTCTCGGCCACTCCATCACCCTCTTTCTCCCACTCCTTCACCAGTGAGGAAAAAAAAGCAGACATGGGGGCAGGAGGAGAAAATCTAGTTTGGGATAGGATGTGTGTTTCTGTGCTATTCTTTTGTGTGTGTAGAGAGCAGCTGTTTGTTAAAGTAGAGATGCGAAGTATCAGGGGTCCTGATGGCATCCAATTAAGGGAGATAAAATGATGATGAATTGCAGTCGGGCAGCACAGAGCAATGCTTCTGGTATGTGTGCGAAAGAGCTCACACACACACATACAGGACAAGAGCAGAAGAAAAAGAAAGCGACCATACAGATTTGGATAAGATTGTGCTGGAGAAAAGAAAGAAGGTGAGCAGGGTGGCGAAAGACAGACGCAAAGGCGAGGAAGTTTTTAGGCAAAGAAACGAGGAGAGACGTATGAGAAGGAGGAGGAAAAGAAGAAAAGTGCAATGACACTTTACCGAGGGAGAGTTTGGAGGGGAGAGGACAAAACATCTGCTTGCTTCCAATTGGAAATGAAAGAAGGATGGCAGATGAGAAAGATGGATTATATAGACGAATGGATGGATAGACCGAGCAAACAGAGGTTGAGAGAAGAGGCCAGACATGTCTGCAGGGGGAGCAGTTAACACAAACCACACTGGTCTAATGGTGTCACACACCCTTGTGTGGTGTGCGTGTGTGTAGGAAATAGGATAGATGAAGCACAGTGCTGGTACTCTTTGTCTCTGACTTTTTAAAGACTTTCTGGAGTTTATGGGATTCGTTAATATATGACTGGCAAAACGAAAAAATTCAAAATGACAGAAAAAAAAACGTTAAACACATCATAACATGCACATAAATTCACACATACATGGTGCTAAAGATGGCAGGGACGAGGCTAATGAGGGCCTTGGTGCCGGTCGGTGGAGGGTAGGTGCAGCGGAGCATGGTACAGCCTGGCCTGGCATGGCCTAGCACAGCTTAATGAGATATAAACACTAGACCTGCCACCACACTGAGCTGCGGCACACACTGACACAGTTTTAATTGGCTTGCAGACTGTGTGTGTGTGTTGTGTGGAGATGGATTTAGGAGTGGAGGGAAACTCACTGGAATTTACTGTGAATGGCTGCAGCTTAAAGACTGTTCATTGTTACTTTTTCACGGGACGGCTCAGACAAAAACGATCAGATGATGATGCTGGGGCACTGCCTGTTTGTTTAAAGTTCTAAAAAACTGGTGATCCGTCAGTTGATACACAATTGTTTCTTCATGCACCGTATTTATTTATTTACTTACTTCTATATGCGTAGTTAGTTTATGTATGTTGCCAGAGAGACAGTGGGAATTCAAGGAGATCTGTGCAAGTTCATACAAATACATTTACTTTGCAACACTGACTGCTCTCTGATCCATCATCCACTGAAGCATCCCAGAGTGAGGGAAGGCAGAGACTTGCCTCCCTGCTTACTTTCCTATCATGCATTCCTTCACTCTCCAACACTTCTCCTCTTTTCCGTTCCTCTCACATACCCATGTCTGTGTCTCCCTCCTCGTCCCTTCCACCCTCCACCTTCCTCTTCATTCTCCGTCCCGTCATTGGCTTGCTGCCTCTCCTCCTCTCAGACAGGTGAAGAGCAGAGCTCCCGTGTTCCTGTCCTGGATAAATAAGAATTAATTGCTGCACAGCTATCAGCATATGCCAACTTCTCCACCCCACCCTCCACCCCACTCTAATTATCTATTTCTCATTGCTGTCTCTCTCCCTGTATCTTTCCTGTTTGTGAGCTTTAGCCTACATATTCTTTGACTTATACTAGTGCTGCACTTAACATTTCTTTATGATGATTTGAAGGAAAAGGGAAGCAGCAGAAGTGATTCACCTGCTATTCGCCTGACGAGAAGAGAGACATTAAGGTGGTTAAACCAGATGGAAGAGCTCTGCTTACCTCCATGTCTTTGTCAGCAGCTTTTGCGGCTGTTTTGTTTTCCGTTTTACAGTAGCTGGGGTCGCGGCCAGACACCTCAAACAGCCACCATGGACTAAATTGATAGCAACAGGAATTAACCAAACAAAGCCCTCCACCGATTGAATTTTTCCACTGCAAAGCGCTTTGGCCCAGTGGCTGTTGTCTTAAATTAGCTATATAAATAAATGTGACTTGATTTGTAGCCTACTACAGCAGACAAATTAATCTCGGTAAACCTACACCAAATTATTCAGCTGTTTGTCAAGTTTAAAATCCTTCACTGGTCCTTTATTAAAACTCCTACAAACTCATCTCTTTGTTGAGAAACCACATTCCTTCTCCATTTAAGCATTTCAAAAGAGGCTCGCTATTGTAACTAAATGAATTAGACTTTCCATTAGAATATTTGTCACTCTAAACAAATTAATGTGTACAAAATGAGCCTGTACAATTATAGAAGTATAGACACAGCAGCACTAATAATGGCTTTATGAATACAAAAATATGGTAGATCTTTCTGACAATCCTCTGGTGTGCTGGATGTGATTCATCACACCATCCCAGTAATTGTAGCATTGCTTTCTTTGTGACATAAATTCTTTGCAACAGCCGCTTTGACTGGCAAGACGTGCAAACTCCAAAAGAAAAGTTCCTTCCCAGGTGTGGAGAAGTCAGTTCATTTTGATGCACTATAAGGCTCCATTAAAATAGATTGCAGAGCTGTCCATGCCAGTGTTTTTTATTGTCTACTTATGGTTGCATAGGCGAGATAGAAGTACTGCAGTTATGTGATGAGGTAAATGGTAAAAATATGTCCTATATTCACAAATGGTGGTTCAATATGTGTTATGGGGCATAGGACGGGAGTTAGCGAGGGGAGAATAGCCGCCGGAAGAATGGCATTAAGTTGACAGAGGAGAAAAAGGGCGACGACATTGAAAATATGGACATTTCTGCAAACTACCAAAAATCAGCCTATTGTCCAGGGAGAAGTCTAGTAAGCTTACACTAGCTCAATGTGTAGGCTGAAAAATAAGAAACACTGACTATGGCAGCATTATTTTTCCCTCAAGCCAGCATTTTTCTCCCCCTCCCCTCTCTGTTTTTTCCTTTCCATCAGTGAGGAAAGTCCGTGTGCAAGCGCGTATGCACATATGTGTGTGTTTGTGTCTGTGCAAGAGATAAGCTGGGTAACTGGGTCCGGCCGTGCTCAAATCCTGTTAGCATTAGCGATTAGCACTGGCTAACAGGCCCCTATTATGAGCTGCGGATGATTCCACGCTGCCTGACCTCACACATACAGTATATATACACACACATACACACACACACACACACACACACTAGGCTAAACGAAGGATTACCACTTGATCCTTGATTAGGAAGCCATATCTGCCTGGAAGTTGTGTGTCTGTATGTGTGTGTGTGTAAAAGCATATGATGGTGTATGCATCCAGACTTGGACATACACTGTATGCTGGGTCTTATCTAGACTGGCAAAACACATTTCACATGGACCAACATTCAGCCTGTGTCCTCTAGTTTCCTTTGGAACTGTCCCAGAGTGACACATTCTACAACTAAGATGATGTAGATAGAAAGATTTGTTGTGTCAGGTTGTGCTTCTTGATAACTGTCTTCATCACCTTCAGAAAGATGGGGAGAGGGGAACAGAGTAACCTATCCTATCGCAGGTATAGACTTGCCCAGGGCAAATTTGATATTTTTAGCCGTACAGCTTGCGTATGCCTTCAAAATGACTAATTATCAGGCTGTGACCCTCACAGAAGGTACCAGTTGTTACTTCAAACCTGCCTTACCTTCCATCTTCCCTCCTCCTCCTCCCTCATCCATCTCTTCCTGCCTCCCCTCCAGTTTTCAGTGACAGAGGTCCTGGACTGGAGTTTGTACCTGCACTTTTCTGCTGAGAACCTGTTGTCAGGCAATGTCTCTCCTTTTCCTTTTTATTTAATCTTTCAACATTCATGTTTTGCTCTTCGTACACTTTATATTGTTTACTTGGTTTCCCTCTCCCCTTTCCTGCACATGCATTTTTCTTGTTTCTCCTTTTCACTGTTTCTTCTTGAATATTACATGTCTGTCACTGTCTTTGTATGAATGTGTGTTTGTTCTGTCAGAATTTGAGTTTTGTTGGTTCACATTTGCATCTAAAATTAAACATGCTAAAAATTTGGTGGGCCTTTCAGATCTCCTCACGTCAAACACTACAGATACAAGGATTACGAGTATCATTTCATTCAAAATTGTGTCTGATTTTGGGATTCAATCACAGAGTATGTAACAATGTGATTTTGTTCCACTGTTTACATTTCTCTCTTTCCTTTGCACATGCAAATCTTGACCTTTTTGAGAGTAACCGTCTTAATGTTTACATTTTCATATTGGTATCTGCTGTGTGGTGCATATGTGTATTCCCTCAGCTGGGTATTGTGTAACAGTGCTGGTTCAGTATAAAAGTTTAATAAGCCGTTGGTGCAATGAGAGGAGATGAGCTCTGGATCATAACCTAACCTTTCCTATGCCTCCCCCACCCTCCACTGCCTATTAAACACACATACATGCACATACACACTTCTCCCAAACTAAATATTCATGTTTTTGTTGAGTGAAGGTACATAACTAAGCAGATCCCAGTTTCCCCTCTCTCAACACAAACCCCCCGTTGAGGATGGATGTGCAAACATGGACACATACTTGTAACATGGATTAAAAAAAAACAAGCAGAGGGCGGACAGTGTTATTGTTTAGTTGTCAGCACAACCACATCTTTAGTGTGTGTGTGTGAATGTGTGTGTGTGTGAATGTGTGTGTGTGTGCGTGTGTGTGGTGCAAGTTTTCAGAAAGATGACTTGTCAGGGTGTAAAGCAGGGTTAAGAGGTCCACACACATCTATCATCTATTACTTCATCAAGCGGAATTGGCCGTGTGATTCAGAGGAGAATCAGGCTGTGTTCTCATTTGTGGGTCAGCAGAGAAGCAGGGATGGAAGTGAAAGGTAGCTCGACGCCTTGTCCTTTACTGTAGCCAGTCTTCCTCCTGTGGAAATTTAAGAGTAGCTCGAGAAGACGTAGTTAATGACACCGAAATACAGAAATAGAAACGATGCATAACTGTGTAACATGTGGCAGTGGATAACTCTTGAAAAACATCATGCAATTCTGCTGTTTGATAGTTTAGATGGAGACTGCTGACTTCCACCCTGTACTGAAGCTTTTTTTTTCCTTCAAAAAAGTTATTAGGAAATGAATTGATTTAGTCGAACAACTAAATTTATTAAGCAGCCACTAGGAAACAATTTTGATAAATAAACCTCTCTAGTATTAATATTTGATTGAATTTTTAATTGTTATTGTAACTTTGCTTAGTTTATGCATCATTTCCTTGTGGTCTGAAGTGTTTCTCAGTAGGCAGGTGCTATACAGTTGGTTTATTTTCCCCTGTGCTCCTGTAAGAGTCCAAAGTTTTATATGATCCAGCACAGTTTTGGTTTCATCATTCCGGCCAACCAAAACAATTAACAACCTTGTTCCTCTTAATGTGCAGTCACTTGATTCAGTGTTTATGTTAAATATAGCCTAATGGAACTTTATTGCTGCTGTTTTGCTTTTGACCACTTAAGTTTTCAACCACCATGTCATGTGGTATTTTTGTTTTGGTCACAAGTGTGTGAATATAAGAAGACCACCTGCTGTTCAGTGCAAACAAGACTGATTGTCAAGAGACCAGTTGCCAAGTTTCAAACGCTTCATCAGCTTGAACAGTTGCCAAATGCCTTTGGCAGGATAGCACACTTCTTTTTCTTGCTCTGCCTCTGTCTTTGCCTCACTCATACACCATTTTTGTCCCACTTGCTTCTCTGGCCTTTCAGTGTCAGTTTTATCTCAAGATGTCTCATCTGCTTCTTCTCCCCTCACTTTCTCTCTTTATCTCCTTCCTGCTGCCATCCTTTTGTGTTTTTTCACTCTATCCACATGTTCGCAGTGGAGCGTCCCTGTGCGCCTCCTTTTCTCTTCCTTTTCTGTTCTTTTCTCCCATTGTCTTCCTTGCCCATACGCACTCAAACACACTCGTGTGTTCTCTCCATCTTTACCCAGAGAAGAAGTGCTCTTGTTCCCAGGCAGGCTGGGTGGTCTCTTGTTGGTGGTGAGGGAGGGAGGAAGGGAAGGAAGGAAGGAGGGAAACATTGAAGAAATTCATATGCTCAAACTCCAGGAGAGAATAATAGCTAATGTCCAAAACATGTTGTTTTGTGAGGGGTCTTATCTTCCTGTGCTCACATGTGTTCTTATTTATCATTTTTTATTTCCTGTATAGACTATGTAATCAGTCTTTGATGAATTTGCTGGCATCCTTCGCTGGAAACTGTCCCATGTGCAGGATGCATATTTATAGTACAGTGTGCACATGTGTTTCTCTGGAAATATTTGGTATATGCGATAAAGGAATCTGCTTCATATTTCCTTGTTTGACTGTGGGCGTGTGGGCGTTTTGGGATTGAGGTAGAGGAGAGAAAGTCGGGCTGAGATTGATATGGGAAGAGGTTTGTGAAGAGGGATAGGGAAGGAATAATGAGAGGGAGAGAGGGAGCAAAAGGAGGGGGTGGGAAGGAGGGTTTGCGAGAGAAGGAGAGGCAGAGGAATGTGTGAAAGGACCAAGCAGACAAGTCAGAGAACAAATTGAAAATGCCAATTTCACTTTAGCCCCCACCAGCTCAGCCCAGCCCCGGCCTCTTATTCCATGTGTAAATGAATGGTGTCCACAGAATAACACACAATCACCTCTCTCTATCCATCTTGCCCTCACTATTTCTCCTTCACCCTTGCCTGCTGTATTATCTGCTCTCTACCCCCATTTCTTGCTGCACTTTCTCATCCGTCTTTTCACCATGCACCTTCAGATCACCAAACATTTCCCAGTTTTTTAACCATCATTTTGTCACTTTATCTGCACTTTGTCTTCACTTTTTAGATCGTCCATGACTTTTCCACACCCACCTAATGAACCTTCCTTCTCCTTTTGAACTGTTCTAAGGTCATCTAATCATCTCAGCTTTAAGATCTAAGTACAAGCCAGCGGTGCATTCTAAAGTCATATAGATTACTATATTTGCAGCTACATTCTCTCTCTCCAGGTGAAGTTACTCATGAGTAAATATTTTCCCCTCAATAGTTTGTGCTTGTTAAATAAATCAGAGCGCTAAAATGTGCCTGAAAACGCATTTTGAAAGATTTTGCCCTTAAAATAAGCTCTAAGAGCAAAGTGGTATTTCTTCTGAGATACACAGAGACATCTTTCTTTATTTGGATATCAGCATCTCCGCCTTCAGGGCCCACTAAATGTAAATCATCCAATCACAAAAGTGAAGAAAGAATTAATCAGCCATTCAGACATTGTGACATTGCTGTGTCCTCTCATTTTCTTATCTTCTCCAAGCACATTTCTTGGTCCTTTCCCCCCTCAAATACATTCAAATTCACTATTATTACAGATGTCAAGATAAATCTCACACTATCACACTGAAGTGGGTGATATCACATAGTGGCGAAGTTGTAGCTAGATTCAATCTGTGAGGGCCCCCATAGCCTCGGGCTCAGGGCTTTCACATTGGATTTTATCACCACTCCACTAGAGGAGAATGGTCCTACTATCTCTCAACCCAAGGCCATTGAAGATAGTGACCATACCAGTGGTAGTGAGAGTGACTGGGCACCCTTTGACGGATAGAGGCATTAGGTCACATCTAAACTCTCCTCAGCCATCACCTCCGGTCCAAATCCCTGCGTAGGACAGGCAATCTTTTGTTGCCTAGCATCTGTTTAATGTTGTATTGAAGACAACTAATGAATAGATTAGTTAATAATGCAAAGTGTATCTCAGATTGGGATGTGATGTTCTTGATGAATGAGTATTTTCAGAACACTGTGTGTTTACCTCAGTGTTTTTCCACTCTGTGTATGAGAGGGGGTGATTGGGGAGGCGGTGTAACTTCTAAAGCTGCATTTTATTTGCTGGTGATAATCGTCGTAGATAATTTATTTGCGCAGAGGTTGGGAGGGGTCTCACAGGAGCTTTCTCTCCGTTACCCCCTCAGTTAACACACTGCCATCACATTGCTGCTTTTGAAGCTTGTTGTCTCATTTAAAGCAATTCCATAAAACTGATTATGCCAACGACGAGTCAATTACATTTCAACTCTTATTAGTTCAGGATGCAAAAATGAAATTAGATGAGAATATTATTGTTGGCGATATATTATGCTTTTCATTCATCACTGGAATGGAATGAGTCACACACTGATGGGGATTCCAATCTCTTAATCAACTCTGCTCTCTGCCAGGCAGCAGCGGATGTGCTGTGTGTAAAAATCACAATATAGCCTGTCTCTCATCATTCATTTTTATGGCCTTTCAACTGTGTGAGCACCGCAGGGCATGACATTACTAACAGCCACTAGCGGAACTGAGTTTACGCTTGTTATTGGCTGATTTTTCTCTCTCTTTTACTAATTTTGTATGTATTGAATGATTTGAAGTGATGACATTGGTTATTGGTGTGGAAAAGAAAAAAACAAACATTCAATAAATAAATGTGAATGCTAATGTTTTTGTTGTCGTTTCACATTTCAGTATACTTATGAGGGCAATGACATCAGCGACCTGCCAGTGGACCTGTCTGTAGTTTGGAACGGAAACTTTGTCATCGACAACCCTTACAACATTAAGGGTGAGTTACTAAATGATCTGCACTTCTATAGCACATTTTAAACATAGCAGTGTCCAACAAAGCATGTACAACAGTTTCTCATTCACTTATTATCACACACACACACACACACACACACACACACACACACACACACTCCAATTGTGGCCTGCAAACAAGAGCAACATTGGGTTCAGATGACACATGGAGGTGCTGGGGACTGAATCCCTTTACAACTGATGCTCTTGGTCTGTTAGATGCTTTAACACTGCTATATACTGTAAATGCATGTGCTTAGGTTTGTATGTGAGATAAAAAAGAAACACAAAAGAGGCGCGACTGAACTGTTTGCATTTCCCTTGTGTTAGAACGCCAATAAATACTTAAACTCCAGGAACGCTGTCATCATTGCTCGAGAGCAGACGTACTGTGTCTTTAGTCATTTGTATTCACTAATGCATATATTGACTAATAATTATGTCTGTCAAGGCTCAGGTTTTAGCCCACGAGACTCTTCTGTCATTGCTAATGGGTAGCAACCAGTGTCATAATGATCAATTGAAAATGTATCTTCAATACAGAGGCTTAACAATACTTAACAACACTTAAAGACGCTTGTCAAGATCTAAATTGTACAAAAACAGTATAAAATCTAGGCAAGACTCACCCATTCAGGCTTGTGCAATAGGCTGCTTATGGTATGGTTGCACTGAAGGTTGTTATACTTGGATTTCTTCTAGTTTAAGGTTTTTTGTAATTATTATTTTTTTAGCTCCATAAATGCATACTGTCACATTTTCAGATTGTAGATATCTTTCAAGGATAATGTTTGATTACACCGTTATTGAACAAGTTTGTGGGCATTCATGTGTAAGTTGGCTGGTATGATTGTTACTATTATTATTATGATAACATGATGGAGTCTATAACATGTATGCCCAACGCTGAAAGTAGTATTTAAGTGTGTAATATGAACTCTAATGTTTAACCACGCCTTTCGGTCTAAACCAAGGACCATGTGGGTAATGATTAAACATGTATACATACTTGATGCACCACTGCAGGAGAAGACAATGAGCTCATGTCTGGTGGATATAATTACTTGTAAAACAGTCTTTATTGTTCTGTCTCCATAATTATTGTGGCTTGTACAGCTCAGCAGGGGGCTGTAACATTATACCCCTGCTGTGAGGAAAAGTAACATCATCGCCAGCGACCACTGTGTTCGATATGGCCTGTGGATGACATAGAGTTTTTGTACAACAGGGGGAGAGGCATCATCTGGTCCTTGTTGTTCCTCTTGGATAGTTAGAGACACAGCGAGGTGCAGGGATTTTTATTTAATATTTCTGATACTGAAAGAAGAAATTGCTACATGTTGAAGGTTTGTCAAGTAGTATTTGTCAGTAATGTAAGGTGACACCACATAGTCGCTTGTTCCATTTATTGATCATTCCCTGTTGTCTAAATGTACCAAGCAAGCTGCTGTAGTCTCAGATTTCATGTTTTTCACAAGCTACTGCTTATAATTGATGTTATATGTATGTGTGTGTAACATATACTACACATATGTCTGTGGACATAGGGACCCCACGACAGTCCACAATAATGTGGTGTTTACATTAATGGGGGCGACATAAAGTGCTTTGACAGTCGGTGGTTCTCTCAAGTGCAGCAGCATTGACAGTGTATAATATCAACAGCATGCATTAGTGTCTGTGCACTGTGTGTTATCTCAAGTTTAAATCTTCTGAAGTGCATCAGGCAGTGACCTACAACATGAAGATGTGTCCCTCCCTCTGTTTGTCTCTCTTCACTGCCTATTTCTCAATCATGATAATCATCTAGTGGAGTGTAAGTGATGCTCACTTGTCTGAAATACTGATAGGTTAATGTAATTACAGGGGAGTCGCTTAGCAGCCAGTAATTGGTGCAGGGTTTCCTTAAAGCTGTTCCATGACCAATAGGATTTACGGATGGAATAGCGGAGAGAGAGAAAAAAATATTTATTAGACTCTTCTTGAGGCTTCTGTAAAATATGGGCTAAAGTCAACTGTGCTTCAGTGACACTAAAGAAGTTTTTTTTGTGTTAAAGTTAAGAGAGATTAGGTCATTTGTTTGAATCAATCTACACAGCATATATACGAACTTGTCTTGTAATAATTCCTAACTAATTATATTGATAGTGAGGTTATTTTGTTCTCTCACTAACCTCATTCCCCCACAATGCTTCATTCACTTAATCTGTTATCTTCCTCTTGTCCCCAGCTCATCTGTATAAGTGCTATGCACTGAGGGACAGCTGTGGGATGTGTTTGAAAGCAAACCCCAGGTTTGAGTGCGGCTGGTGCGTTGGGGAAAAGAAGTGCTCCCTGAGACAGGAGTGTACTCCCCCAGAGACCACTTGGATGCATGCCACTACTGGAAACAGCCGCTGTGCACACCCTAAGATCACCAAGGTAAGCCTTGATAATAATGACACATGCTTTCACATAATACCATGTAGTAGTTCACCTTGCTTCTGAGGTGACAGATGACACATGCCTGACTCTACAAATGCGCCTGCACATAAACACACACACCTCTCAGTTACTGACATGCGACAGCATACACACTAATGTAGTTAATGTGTAACAAAGTTTGCAAATCTAGTGTTTAATATATATGTAGAATTTACTATATCCAACAAAAAATATTGTTCTGTAATAATACAAAAAAGAGACAATAGTGAGTGGAGGAATAGTTTATTTTCTTGTGAGTTTCTCTGCTCACTGCATAAATAAGAGAAACAAGAAAGACATTTTTTGCCAAAAATTCTAACTGCCGTTGCCACACGCGATAACACCCCAAAGTCCATGAGGGCAAGTAACAGCCCACTCAAAAATTATCTTTGCATGGAGCTGCTAAATCCAACTTAGAAGTAAATACTCTTCTCTTACTCTGCTAAAGTTGCTAAAGACACTCGAGCTGCAGTTTTGTTGAGTTCAACCAAGCAGCTCAACCTCCATTATAGCGAACAAGTCAAGTTTTTTAAGCCAAGATTGCCTCCTATTCATTCTCTCTCAGATGAATCAAAGCCAACTCATTAGTAAAAGTAAGTTTTTCAGAGGAAGAGATTTGAAATCCCTTCCTGTGCTGCGTCATTGTTTGGCGTCAGTGACTGAAGGGAACATCATGGGAGGGTGGAGGCAGCAGAGAGGATAGACAACTTAGAAGCCAACACCATGAATGCAACCACAACACAGATGGGCTGGCCAGGAGGAGGTAGTTCACGCACACCAAGACTGAACACACTGACGAGATTAGAGCTGATGGCTACACACACACACACATGCATACACACAAACCCACCTGAGGAGCAGAGGAGGGGGGTTGTCTGGAGTGTATATGTGTGTGTGCGCGAGTAAGAGAGACAAAGAAACAGAGGATGTGGAGGTGTGCTAATTGTGTCCCACCATGGGTGCAGAATATACGTGCATGTGCGCGTCTGACAGGATGGGTGAGCTAAGGCGCCTAAACACCATGGCGTACCCATCTGTTGCCACCGGTAACCGTGGCGGTGGTCCTTGTCTGAGTGTGACCTGGGTCAGCTCACCACTGGCACTGACACACACATACAGCACATTTTTAAAGCTATGCATTGCTGTGGGAGACGTGTCGTGATGTTCATCCATTCCACTTATCGTCATTGTCCCCTCCGCGTTCTTCTGCTCTTTTGTTTTGCTGCTTCGTTGTTGTTTCAGGCTTTCAGCGCGGTGGTTCTTTTCTTTAAATGTAATTGCATCTGAAATAAAATGAGGCATCATCTCAGTGGAAATGAGTGCCACCTCTATCAATTTAAATGAGTATGAAATATGTATAGTTCAAAATGCATTCCCTTTTTTACTGATGCAGACTTGTATGACTGAAGCCCTCAGTAAATTTCCTGTGTGACACGGGTTCGTCTCTTTGAATGCGTAATGGAGATATTGGATAATTGGAGCACTGGCACATAGATAAATCCGTTAGCTAATGCTCCCTCTCTCTTCTTGCTCGCTTCAGTTATCTCTTTGAAACAAGCACACAGAGGCAGTTGGGTTGTGTGTGTGCGGGAGAGACGTTTGGGGTTGTTGGGGGAGTTATGCATGCAAGCATGTGCTCTTGCATGCATATTTAGGGGTAAATCCTGCCCTTGGGGCAAGATGTTGGTGGCAGTCGAAAAACCAGTGCAGAAAAGCTTCAAAAACAGCAGGAGAAGAAACGTACTGCAGGTTTGAGAATGCAGAAGAAGAGACAAAGCAGCACAAAAGAAGAAAGAGACACCAGACGAAGTGTTATCGCTGAGCTCTGCCGCCGGCCTCACCTGTCTTCTCCACCTTTGACATTTACAGTGTGACATTTAACGCCAAAGGAACATCTGCAGATGACAAAGAAAATTTCTCCCTTTTCATCTGCCATTTCATTCTTTCTCCCAAAGAGTATCACATCGGCCACACAAATTGAATATTATTCCACTTCATACCAACCGTTTGGTCAAATCCCCTTTTCCCTGTTTGATACCCCCTTTTATTTATTTCTTTTTGCTTTATTCAGCCTGCTTTGTTCGTTGTTTTTTTTTTTTTTTTTTTTGCATGCTAGCTGCTGTATGGTCATTAGCTAGTGGATTATCCACTAATTTCATTTGGACCAGAGAATGTGTGTTCAGCCGGGAAGGAAACACCACCAGAGACACACAGAACACACACACACACACACAGACATAGTGTCTATACACACAAACAGTTAACCAGAGCTTTCAGCACAGCAAATGTTGAACCTATTTGGTGTCATTTCCAAGTGCGCTATTGCCCATTTGATGTTGTTCAATACTGTGCAGTTGGGTACCGTTCCACTAACAGCTCTGGCACCTAAGTACCATTCTCCAAACACGGCAATAAATGTTTTAGGTGCTAAATGATGATTTTAGACATTGTAAGAATTTGGCCGTTAAGCTGTTAAAGTGCTATTTTTATTGAGCTGCATTTCACTGCGCTGACATTGCGTACTAAGATTAATTAGTACACCCTTTTCAACAAGCTAATACACATTTTGTGTGTGTGTGTGTGCGTACGAGCCTACACAAACACTCACATGAGCCAAACGCACTCCAGCTCCCACACAGTCTCTGGGAAGCCTACATTCAGATGTATCAGAAATAAAATAAGCTATATTTGGGTTGCTTTTATTGTATCCTCAAAATCAAATTCACAGCCACACGAATAGTGGCACACGCACACGCACGCACATACAGACAGTCTGCCACTGCGTCCCACTGTAGTGCAGCAGTGTCCTGGTACTGGCCTTGGATGCTGCCTGGCCCTCCATCATCCATCATCTCCTGCCGGCCTTCTCCTAGGGGACAGGAAGAGCATTACAGCTAGCCCTTAGAAACCAATTAAAACAACGCAGACTGTGCCAGTGTGTGTATGTGTGGAGGAGGGTAGTGGTGGTGCTACATTCAGTGTTTAGCATGTACATACTTGTGTGCTTTTTTTATGATCTTATGTATGTAAGAAAGTAGATCTTTTTTGGTGAAAAACAGCCATTTTGTGCTTATAAAAGACCAGCGATTTCTCCCTTATGTACTGTTAAGCTGCAATATTTGCCATGGCCACACTTCATTCTCTCTCCCCACCTCTCAGCTTTCTTGTAAGTCTTTGTTTTCATCTCTTCCCTAATATATCTTGCTTTATGTAACATCCTAAATGCTCCTTGTCCCTCTGTCCTCTTCCCCTCTTTCTTCCCCACAGGCCTCTGTAATTCAGTGATTGTGTTTTAGAGATGAACAAAAAGTCAGACCATTGCACACCATATGAGAAATAAAACAAGCCAGTGTTGAGAAATTCTTTCAATTCTTATTCATAAAGGAAGGGTTGCAACTGGATGTCAACCATAGCGATGTCTTAATTAGGCTTACTTACTTTATTAAAGATCTTACCATCTAGAAATGCTCCCAGAGTCCATCCAGAGTGATATAATTGGCCCCAGTGTGATTCTGACTTCTGACACAGATTTGTTCCTTCTGTCTGAAAGTCTAAACCTCTTCAGACTTATTATTTTTTCACTTAGTCACAAGTAAACATTTAGTAGTAACCACTCAGATCCCCTTCTTCACTCAGTTCATTGCCTCCATCAGTTTGTTTGTGACTTTTTGTTTTTGAGAGGCTTTCATATTGCAAATAAACTTCTGCAGCCTAACACCATGTTCATATCATCTCTCTCTGTGTCCCCGGCCTGCTTCCCCCTTCCTCCTCCTCCTCCTCCTCCTATAACTAGCAGATGTTATCTGTGCACTGCTGCTCAGCCAGCCACAATGGGCCTGACACAAAGCCTCCAACACAACGGGACAAGTCAGCGACAAAGAAAAAAAGGGAGTTTGAATGGGTGTAGAGCGTTACGACGGCGAGCGGAGAATAGAGCAAGTGTTAAGGCTGGTGGCTTTTATCAAAAAGGACTTTTTGTTTGTGTTGTTTAGTTGTGGATGCATCAACGTGTGTGTGTGTTTGTGTTTGCATGAATGTGTGTGTAAGATAAGCCAGTGCTTATAGAGAAACACAGGTTGATTACCATATCTGAAGATTCTGACTAATGCACTACTTTGTGCCAGTCGTTCTTTTGTCTCCGTCTAAAATATATACATTCAGGCACACTGGCAAAGACAGAGGCAGAGCGTGCATTAGGATTTTGGAGAGGGGAGGAGGAGGGATGTAAGATGGGAAACACTCTGTAATTCTATCAGCTTTCGCCTGCACGACACTGGGTTTTGTTCCCATTGCCCATTTCTGTTATTGATGTCTTGGACACCTGTCGCTTTTTTAACCTGTCACCCTTTTTGTGACAATGTCAGACTGAAGATTATCATGAAGCAACTGGTGGAGGAACATTACTGTAAAAGACCATTTTGACTGAAATCACTTTGTTTCACTGGAATTGCTGCTACCAGCAGATTTCCACAAATAGATAAAGTAAATTTACGTGCTGCTTTGGCATAAAGTTCAACTTTAGCCAAATTTGACAAATTAATCAAATTGTTAACTAATTGCAAATAGTTTTGACAGTGTTGACCTTTAAAGGAACAAAGGGAGTTCAAAATGCAGAGAACTAACAGCTGTGTATGGTCTGCAGGAAGTCGTGGGATGGGAGAAGATGGTACAAATACGTTGGAATTAATTGTGTAAGCTTTTTGTCATCTTGGCAACAAAAAGGGCAAATAGTCACAGTTTCACTAAGATTTTATTTCATTTAGATTTTTTTTAATTTCAATTGATATCAAAATTTATGGATCCTTTTTAAATTATTTGTATTTTTTAAAGGCTGGGAGATTTTTTTTTTTCTTTAGCCTATTTATCAAGGTACCCAGATAATGCCCAGGAAAAAAAGAAATATATGAAAACACACACATACAAAAAAATGTATGCATACATTATAATAAGGATAACGGAATCATCTGACCTTCATACATATTAAATAAAGAATGCAACTTAAACCTGGAAGTGATCAGAGAATGTCCGTGTCAAAATCAAGGTGGCTAGAGTATCACCAGTAGTCCCCACACCAACCTACATGTGCATCCAAACATCAAGTTTTTCATCTCTTAGAGCAAGCTGCTGGGAGTGCATCACTTAGGTGGACTTGGTGGCAGACACATGGTCGTGAATGTTTTAAGACCACAAAGCCTGGCTCAAAGAGCAGCCATCGGTTAGGCAATGGAGGGCAAAGGGGCACCAATATCAAGAACCCAGAGAGGTAGCACACTCTGGGTTTCTTCATGGAGGTGAACTTTGTGTCTTGTGATGAAGTGTCATGTCATCTCCCAGGCATGTCTTGTAGCGCTGCCTGTTTTGAAAGAACAAACAAATTGATTTCACTGTGCCATCTTCTAGTGGAACCAGGCAACCTTTGTTGTCTTTAGAACCACTAGACAATATTTCATTAGAGTTCGTTCACGAATAATTTCCAGATATGCTTGTTTTTTTCCATGTGTAGAGTGCTGTGTGCTGTCTATCGTCTCCTATCATCTATACCAAGCAAAAAGTTATGGATTAATAATTATAAGCATTGTACTCAGTTCTTCATATGCAGAGGAGAAATGGAAGCATGAGTGGAAACGTAATCACTCATCATTCATTTGAGCTTTCTCTTGTGGCAAGCGACCTCCTTACCCATACCCCCGCCCCAAGACACCCAACAACCAACGTCTCACCCCCTTTACCATCCTTTCACCCTGCTGCGACAAATGACCCCACTGCCCCGCTATGTTCTAATCCAATTAGCTTTAGCTCTAATTATGCTAGTAATGACTGATTACCATTGTCTGCATCGAGGGCAGAATGAATGGGACCGTGATTAGCGACAAGGCTAGCCTCCAGTAGCCATTAGCACCTCCGAACACCTTTCAAAGACCTCTATGGGGAAAAAAGGGGAGCAGAGGTCGCTGTGCGCTGTAATTGTATTCAGTAGATTAATTGTCACGAGGTTAAATGAGACATGTGAGTGAGGGCTTGATGGGTGGGTCCAGCTTAAGTGTGCGAGTTGGCAGGTTGTGAATGTTTGACTGAGTTGAGGTGGAGTTAATGGATCCAAGGTCATTTTTCATCTTGCTTAATGAGGTAGCAAGTATGTGATTCATGCAGAACGAGACGTGACCGTAATGACTTAAGTAAACCGTCATTCATGCTATGATGTACTGCTTTGGTTAAAAATTGATTGTCGCATATGTTGTTCTGGTTAACCTAAGTCCTCATTTGTTTGTTCTTCCAACCAGCTGTTTCCAGAGACAGGGCCCAGACAGGGAGGAACCATGCTGACTATCACTGGTGAGAACCTGGGCCTGCAGTTTAAAGACATCCAGAATGGAGTCCGCATCGGCAAGGTGACATGCAACCCTCAGGAGGACCAATACATCAGTGCTGAGCAGTACGTTGACACCATCTCCTCTTTTGTCTCTTCACACCCACCACTTTAAGGTTCATTGTTCCTGAGACTTGCTGCTTCCCTGTTTGTCTTTGTCCAATATTGACGTGGCGCTGAGTGCTAAGCACGACACTGCGACTTTCCTTCAGACCTCTGCTTCATAAAACCTTTAAAGGTTAAATGCTGTTTTCTCGTTTCAAACAAAACTGCTTCCTCACAAACAGCCCAGAGCTGTGTATGGTACTGCTAGTCGTTATACATGTGGCGTCTATGTAAATCTGACAGCATCTTGCATAGTACCATGTGTCAGAATAATAGGGCCGTCAGCTATGAAATATCTAATGCAATCTAATGCAAAGTTAGAATTAATTTGATCCATTCTGTTTTCAAGATAAAACTGAATTTAATGATAGATGAAGTGGGTGGAAACATTGTTCCACAGAGAATAGAACACTCTCTCTGATTATGTTATGTTTACTACTACTCTAACCCCCACCGATGGTTTTGAAAGTGTTATCTTAGTGCGTTGTCTTTTAAAAAATCACCAACAGTACTAGTTTTATTAGAGCCAGGAGCTGTGGAAACGGAAAGAAATGTCAGATTTTCAACAGTGCTTGAACTACCCATCTGTGACACGTAGGTCAGTGGGGAAAATACCAAAATCTAAGCTTAAAATCTGGATATTCATCAAAACAACATACTGGCACCTCTCAGTGTAACTGTGAAGCCATGTTTGAAAAAAAAAAAGTACCAAAAAGATTTCAAAACATTTTTGTAGCTCATTAATCGAAGAAATTCAACTATTTTTTTCTTTTTGCACAGAAGACATTGCTGAGTTGTCTCTACTTCTAGTCATAGCTGTGCTGTTTTTATAGAGGTGCAGGGTTTTAAATTGCAGTGAAAATGAGCCCACAGTGAATTAAAAATGTGGCAAGAGCCCAAAAAGCACCCAGAGACTGCTTTGGATTTAGAGAATTAGTAACTGAAGTAGTACATTATGGTAAAAGTATTACTCATGGCAGAAAACATTCCTAGCTTCAAGCTCTCTTTTTACTTCCATGTCCGGTCTGTTGGATATAACTGAGCTGTTTGTTTTAAGTGTAGATATCTCTCTTTGTTGCTATAGTTTTCTCTATTTTACACGTAATTAACATCATGTGAATCCTTAATTAGATTTCATTCAAGATGAGAAAACAAGCATCCACAGAAAAGCACTGCCCTATTATACATACTCAGAAATATCAGGGCCTTCAGTGAAAGTACTAGATGAGTCACACTTTCTGTTTTATGTTCAATTCAACTAGAAGCAGACAAGATGCAATGTAGGACAATTCAAAATTGGGGACGCTCATCACAGTTGGAGGTGTCCTCAATATTCTGTTTCCAACTATGTAGCTGTCATTTGTACACAAATGCTCCAATTGCTGAGTTTTGCAGCGCAGTCCCAACAGATTTTGTTTTCTCTCTGCCCCCTCACTAAGAAGGAAACAGAAGAAATGTGATTTTGATGGTTTGACAGTCAGGACAACAGAATGCTGTGCAATTCTCACCACAGATGACAGGTGTCCCCAAAATGGGTCCAGAAATATGGCAGTGACATGTCAGCCTTGATTCATAATTTACAAACTCATATATTGCCGTGTTCACACTGAACTTAGCTTTTTTTTTACATTTACGTCTTTGGCTTTAGAGTAAAATTAGACCATTCTGTGTCGTGAATTTTTCTTTCCCACATGTTCATTTTGTCTAAATGATCATATCGCAAGGTGGTGACGTTTAACCCTGTCATTCCTGTAACACTGCTTTGGCCTGTTGCCATAGCAGCCACTGGAGGAGAGAGAGGAGGAGGGCATTGCTGGCAGTTAGGCTGTCATGCTAATTAAAAGTGATGTTAGCCATACGGTGCCATTAGTGGTCTGGTTGCACTCGTCATCTCCGTGACCCTATCAGAGCTGCAGCACAGGAGACAAGATGGGGTTACAGGACTGACAGCGAAGGTCAAAGGTCAGCTGCTGGAGAGAAGGAGGTGCACTCAGTGTTGGGCAAAATGTAGTATCATTGTTCTCGCTTTTTCTCTCTGTTTCTGCCTGTCCTTGCACTTCTTACAGCCTACATATGCTCCCAGCTTCTGTGGTTGGACTGCAAGAAAATGTGACTTTTCTGTGTCATTCACCTCCGTCATTAAATATTTACTGGATGGATTTGACTTCAGTTTGAGAAAAGTAAATCATTGGCAGTAGCGAGGAAAAACAGAACCCAGTATTCCTCTTTTTATTGCCTTATTAGTTGTTACTGTGTGACAATTTGACATATGTTTAATTTTTTACCATCACATTCCATCTCACTTACTTGATTGAGAGTGGTATAATTTATGATGTTGTCGTCTTTACAAATGTACTTTCGGTCTTTCTAGCCACGTAATACAGCTCAGTGTAGCCACCTGTCATCTGTGCAATAATGATGCAAGTGAAGCCGCATTTCTAACTGAGAGCTGTCCAGCATTTTAATCATGGCCCCTGTCATAGCAGGAGACCTGGGAATAAATGAAAGGGAAAGTAAAAACAATGGAAACACACAGCATCGGAATGTGAAATTCATTGTCGCAGCAGGGCTGCAGTTGCCATGGCCACCTGCAGGGAGGATGGAAGCAGGAGAGTTAATAACTCATCTTGGGGAGGGGAAGCTGAAGAGATGTGTAGGATATGAGCTTGTTCAATTAATCAGCCTCTCTCACTTTAACCCTCTCTCCCTCTTACTCACATCTTTTTTCTTTCTCCTTCCTTCCCTCCTTACCTCCGTCTCTCTCCTCTATACTCTCACCCTTTCTCTCTGTCTCATTCGTTTGCTCTGGCTAATTAACAGTCAAGTGTGTCTCCAGTGAGTGAAACATGAAGTAAGAGTGTGTGTGTGTGCGTGTGTGTGTGTGTGTGTGTGTGTGTGTGTGTGTGTGTGTGTGTGTGCGCGTGTGTGTGTGTGTTCTCCCTGTGGGCTACACCACCACTCCTCCCCTCGCTCAATCATTTCTCCAGTGGATTTTCATTTGGCCAGCCAGCGCCCAGGGCTAAGTGTGCAGCTTATGGTTCTACAGTACGCACTAATGGAGACATACGCGTGAACACACACAACAGTCTTCAGTTTCTTAGCACTGCAGATTGCCTCTGATAGAACATTTGGTCAGTTTATGTTATTTTTATGAATAAAGCGACACTAAGGAATAAGGAAACACTTTATTCATAACTATTAGAATGTTTTTATGACTCCGCGTTGGCAACAGCTGTGGTTGGAGGCATCGTGTATTCAGATTGTCCGTATGCATGTTAGTCCAGTTCTTGTAAACACAATATCTCAGGAACACTTTGAGAGAATTTGGCACAAACGTTTACTTGGACACAAGGATGCACTGATTAGAATTTGTTGATCAAAGGTCACTCTGACCTCACAAAACACTATTTTCGCCATAACTCAATAATTTATACACCAATTTTGACTAAATGATGAAGTGATGACATTTTATCGCTGAGGGTGAGATTGTAACCTTATTTTACATTAAGTTGGATGCTGAATTGGTGACACACAATCTCTGGTGCCCACCTTGAACTTCTGGTGATTGGCAAACTCTGTGCCTCCAGGTTTTGTGTGAAACATCGAGGTTTTGGATTTTTTTTAGCTTCTTTGCAGCAGCATCTCAGTTTCCAGCATTTTCTTCTGTCATGACTACACCTTTGTGTAGAATCCGTTTGGTTGGCCAAAGATGTGAGCACATACAAGGAATGTGACTCTGCTTTTTGTTTTTCTGAACTTACACACTTCAGAGTCTTCACTACATATGTAAGTTTGAACAGACATGGATGTAACTGTAAACTGAGTAATTGAAGGAGGTATATAACAATGCAGGAATAACATTATGACCACCTGCCTAATATTGTGTTGGTCCCCCTTTTGTGCTCAAAAATGCTCTGAACCATTGGGCATGGACAAGAGGACCTCTCAGGGTGTCCTATGGGGTCAGGAACAGGGACGTATGCAGTGGTTCCTTTGGGTACTCTGGCTTGTGCAGTGGGGCCTCTGTCAATCAAACTTGTTCCACTGCATCCTGTTGATGCTTGATCAGAACGGGGTGTAGGAAGTTTGGAGGTCAAATCAACATGTTGGGCCATTGTCATGTTCCTCAACATGTTCCTGATTGTTTGATGTTTTTTCCATGTGGTGGAGTGAATTTTCCTGCAGGGGTAGGCCAATGACATTGGGGATTGCAGGAGGGAGTGTGGTTGTAGTGGGACAGTGTTTATTTGGGTGTCTAAGTCTCATCAACACAGATGCCAAAATCCAGGGTTTACCATCAGAACACCACATAGTACCAATATGATCAATTCTATTCACTTCTCCTGTCAGTGGTCATAATGTTGTGGCTGATCGGTTTGTTATGAGGCAAAGATCCTGGTTCTGACAAAGTTTCTCTCGTAACCCGGCTTACGAGAGACAGAATGATGTCCCACAGACATCATTCTGTCTGTGGGAATGAGACAGAATGATGTCTGTCTCATTCCCACCACATGGAATGAGACAGACATCTTTCGTCTGTCTCATTATTAAGCAAACAGAGAAGAAAATTATTTGTTCATTTAAATAATTGTCATCGTCAAACTCATCCATCACCACTTCTGTTTCTCCCTTTTCCAGGATTGTGTGTCGGCTGAATGATGCAACAGGTTACAGAGTGCAGGAGGCTCAGGTGGAAGTGTGCGTCAGGGACTGCATTCACCCTGACTACAAAGCAACCTCAACCAAGGCCTTCACCTTTGTGGTAAGGATTGATAATTTAAGACACGGCTGTGGCAAAGTTTTTAGGATGATGTCATTATTGGATTTGACAACCATGATCCAGCCAGTAAGTCATCCTTGACCTTCTTGTGCTCTGTCTTTGTCCCTGTTTAGTCTCCGTATTTTACCCGTGTCCATCCTTCCACTGGGCCTCTGTCTGGGGGAACGAGGATCACCATTGAAGGCAGTCACCTCAACGCAGGCAGCGCTGTATCTGTGAAGATCGGACTTCATCCCTGCCGCTTTGAAAGGTGAGTGAATGGAAAGTGCTCACAGTGACAGCAGTTTGTTCTTTCAGTTTGGTTTAAGGAAATTTAAAACACATATTTTTTGTATTTTAGCCCTAAAATTGCTAGTATTTGTGCTCTTATCGTACTATGATTGAATTGGCACTTCTTTCACCATATAAACTTTAATGCAGCTTTACACTGACTGAATCTGGTGATTGTAGCTCAATTTGAATCATAGTTATCGCTCTGGCAATCAAAACCAGGGGAAAGGAAAGTACGCACAGTGAGAAGTTTTGACTTTTAGTCACATAACTCCTGCTGTTTTGTAGAGGTATTTATAGAGACTGACCATTTAAACTTCCATTACGCTTTTAGGGAGGCAGTCGCTGTGTTGATTAAAGCTCTCCAAGCAGTGGAGAGCAGTGGGCATGTAGATTTAAACTGTAAGATGTTGTAATCAAATGTAGGTGATTTTTACTTCAGAAATACAGCAGGAAAGTGGGACCATTCAATTATGTTGCTGTAACTGTGAAGCTGTCTGTTTTGGCTCATACAGTTTTACGTACATTTACAAGTCCTAATGCACTCTGTGTTTCTCCACTGTCTGCTACCGTTTTCATCATACTGCCATCTTTTCTCCCTTTACTGTATTTAGTAATTACAGTTATTCCCTATTTTTAAAAAATCCTCCTGTTTCTCTGGTCACTGCCTTTGATTTGCAGCAGGTCTGAAAAATGCAGCCGGTAAGAGCATGACCTGCGGTCCTGTAATTCACAGCAATTGTGAGAATGACAGTGTAGCCTTTCCTGGGGAAGCTGATATCATTGTTCAGTTGTGCTGTGAATGACTTAAGTGCATGGCCCACATTTTGTCAGAGATAGGACTATAATTTGAGAGGAATGATAAGGTGTTGGTAGTAATTGGTAACTCACATTTTGCCTGCTTTGAACCCATGTTTGAGATACGCAATTCCCCCTCCCTTTTTTTGGTTTTAGAATAATCTGTCTCGGTTATCTTCCCTTGTCACGCACTGTGCCAGGATTTCAAGAAGAAGAGACATAGATCCAATTTGATGTGACTTTAATTCCTCTAGCCAAGAACTCTATTGTTTCTTTGAGTCCCTTCTTGGCAAACTTACAGCAAGCTGAGCTCTGGACTAAATCCACTCATGTATGGTGTCTGACAGATGGCAGAGAAAAGACACATCACAGACAAGATTGTTAGTTCACTAAACAAGCACGTATACACCGAACAAAATTTCCTAGCATAAGCTTCTTTGTGAAGGTGACCATTGGTAAATTGGAAGTGGTATAGAAATGGTCCTCTTGTTTCTTGTTTGTCCTTTTTTTTAAGAAAGAGCGAATTCTCTATAGCCCGGGTGTTTTTGTTGTAGCAGTTTCCTCTTCTAAGGCAACAAGTGACAGGTTAAACTAATGAGCTTGGACCCATCAAGTTCTTTTTATATCATATCAAAAGAAAAAGTAGAGGCCAATTTAAAGCTCTGTAGCACATCTAGAGAAAGGTGAACATAATGGTCTTGGCCTTTCATTCACTGAGCAGCAATAACCTTTATGGCCAAAGTAATGAACTGGTTGAGTCCATCTCTTTAATGTGTCTTTGTATTCAGCGGGGCCTCTGCTTTAATCAAAACCTATTTACCCCGAGTCACTCATCCTCTTATCTCCCTGTGCAACCCCTTTTCTTCCCTTTTCTTTTTCCCTTTCTGTATCACCTCTTGGCTTCTTTGTGTGGCCGCAACCTTGTCACAAATACGTATGTGGCACCACAGGCGCTACCAAACGCAACAACGTTGTGGAAATGGTTGCCATGGAAACGCAGCACTAGTGGAATGTGGAAAACCTCTTTTTTAAAAATGTTTAATTTTTTTCACCTGTCTGTCTTCATCCCCTCTTCAGTCCCTCTCTCAGTCTGAGGACACTGTTGAAATTGCCTCCTGGGTTGCAGAAGGGATATGTTCAACAAAGACGCCCGATAGCCCTGTTTTTTCTTTTTTTCGCTCCGTTGCCCAACCCCACCCCGAATCGCTGCGAGCTGCTGGGATAGAGGCACAAAAATAGGTTTTCACTCTTTCATCTTCTCCATCTTCCATCTTTCTGTGGATTTCACTTTCATAGCAGATAACGGGGGGGTATTTGTGTACGGATCAGCTTGCTCTTCTCATGTTCAAAATTTCATACTGCACCACCTGCCATCATGCCTGCATACACACCCCCATTTACACATGCTCACAGTGCGCTGTAAGACATTAGCACACGACGAGTGACACAAAACACATACTTATACATTGTTAATCTTCTAACTGTGAACTGCATTTATATGCAAATTCACAGACCTCCACACAGCGCAAACGCACCTGCTCAGTGCACTGATTATACACACACACACACACACTACCGTCTCACAGGTAGCCATGCCCACTGCTGCTCGACCAGCAGCGTCTCTCCCTGACAGGGGGAGAGGACGATGGTATGAGCCACTGGAGTGGAGTGCAAAGTTTCTGGCAGCGACACAAAGTTTCCCAGCCGGTCACAGCTGGCTGCCTGTCTGCAAGGGAGGGAGTTACATCACACAGAGAGACGACCAGCCTGATCTGCCACTTCAGATCTGTTAGCCAGAGAACGCGCAAGAGGGAAAGACAGACAGACAGAGACAGAAAAAGAGAGAGAGCGAGAGCTTTGAAGTACAGCAGTCTGTGATTCAGGCTGATGAAACCACGACTGGACAGACTGAAAGATGTTGGCCTTGTGGATGGGCGACTGTCACCATTATGTGTGGGTGTGTGTGCTCATGCTTTTCTGTCACATCTGATACATAATTTACAAGTTATTCAAGGGATGAAGTGAGATTTTGTTTTTTCCTGTGAACTCACATTTTTTTTCTGTCTGTCTCTCTGAATCACCTCCCGAGTGCTCAAAATTCTTTCCAATACTTTCTACTATAGGTCTGTAGAACACACGGTACACACTAATAGAGAGGCTATCACAGACCCTTGCATCTAACATCTTTTTCTCTTGTCCTCTCCTGCTTCTATCATCTTCTGCTCTTCTAGACGGAGCGGCAAGGAGATAGTGTGTGTGACCCCAGCTGGCCAGACCTCAGGACCCACCCCAGTCATGGTGGACATCAATGCTGCTGAGCTGAGGAACCCAGAGGTCAAATTCAACTACACCGACGATCCTACCATCCTTAAGATCGAGCCTGACTGGAGTATCGCCAGGTAAGGAACCAATCAGAACCCTCCCCTCAGCTTTATGCTTTTATACATAAAATGAACCTTATGTACCAATGTGGCTGTTTTTCTGTGTTGTTAGTGGCTCATAGCTAGGTCAAAAATACGGCTACATTATTAATTAGCTCCCAGTATAGCATATATGGTGTATTTCAACTCTGAAAGTGAATAATTTAGAGGAAATGTTGTAAAACTGGGCTATATTGTAATAAATTACTGTATGTTTCAGGTTTTGCTGCACCATATAGCTTATTCCATCATATAGCTAGCTCAATCAGGCATCACTGTATAATACATCAGCATGTCATATGATTATTTCATTACATCAATACAGGGTTTGATCTACTATTCTGCTTGATGTACTCTATATCTACAGAACAGATACAAATGCATCAATACATTATTAATACCTGGTGGTGGTTTTGCCATCACTTAATGTCTTTTTTTAAGGACTGTAGCCTAGTAAACTGAATTATGAACTCTATGTAAAGGGTGATGAATGCATCGTTCCACCAGCATATCCCTTGACTCAGTGTTGGAGAAAAAAAACAAAGTTTTCCTATCTATTGTCATGCTTGTCTTGCTTTCCAGAGGTACATTATTTATTCTGTTTATCTTTATGTTTCTAAAGTAAATCTTTGAGAGCAGGAGCAGCAGTGAAGGTAGCTCCTGAAGCAGTGCACTGCTAGTTGATGAACTGCAGCGGAGATGTTTCTGTAAATATTACTCGACTTGTTGAAGTGAAGCTACGTAGCCACATTAAGATTTCCTCTGCAAACACAAGCTTTGTTATGGAGGGGGAGGAAAAAAAAAAGCTTGGAGCCTCCAAATGCTAATGGGCTCACTAGCATGACCTAGAAACTCCCTTTCTCCTCAGCTTGGAAAAGAAACACACATATACACACACACACTCATTTACTTTAAAAGTACTGTATAGTTCCAGGAACTTGTTGTACATATTTTCTTTTTTCTTGTATGTTTTTTGTTGCATTTGTTTAAAAGTCTTCAATAAAACTGGTACCCATACAGAAATATGAAAGGTAAATGCTGAACAAAAAGAAATTGCTTGTTCAAGTTGCATATTGCAGTCAACACTCTGAGATTATTTTTTAAGTGACAGGCTGCTTTAGTGTTACTTTAAAGAAGCTCTACACCTCCTGCAGATATTTCACAATATTTTATTCTCTTTGAACCCCCGTTGAATCAAGCTCATATTTGTGCTGTTTTGCCTTTAAAGCATCTCTAAAATATATGCAGTATATACCAGGTATTTATTTAAAATATCGCCTCTAAGGACAGCTGAGGTAAGATTTCTCCACCAAACATATTGTCTGTTAAGACAGTGTAACAGTCCTCCGCTGCATCATCGCAGGGGGTTGAGGTGAAAATAGAAGCTGCATTTAAAACTGCAGGGGGGCAAAATCTCTCATCATGCAAAAGAGGTGTGAGCGAATGAGAAGTCTCATTTGGAGAGGAATGAATGAAAGGTTGAGGGTAGGAGAGGGGAAAAGTGAAAGCGTTGGCTCCTGCCTTGGGGGAAAATAACCTCGACACTCGACTTGTGTTTGGTGTTTCACTCAGTGCTCCCCCGAGGAGGATGTGCGTGGTTCTCCCGGCCAGTCGTGCTTTTTATTTACCAAGCTATTTTGTCACCATGTCCCCTTTGGTGACCCTGTTGCCAAGGCTATTTCAATCCGCGCCAAGCCTCCCTTGTCCAAAACACAAATTTGACACGACTGAGACTTGTTCGCCTCCCTTCAGGAGGAGCTTCTCGGACTAACAACACAGACACATGGCACCGCAGCAATTCCATATTGCTACACCTTGTTTACACATTGTAGTAGAGTGTACACAGTATATCATGTGGTGTACAATGTCGTCACCTTGTGTGTGGAGAAGATTTTTATCTGCCCAAAACTACCCCTGTATAGTGTTGCCACATAGATATTTCAAGTTACTTTCTGTTTTCACACTTCGATAACTTGAGATTCTGCTCTTCCATCAACAAACGTATAACCGTATGTAAATCTCCTAAATTTCTTTGTCTGCTGAGTTTTGACACTAGACTCTTTTCAAAAATTGTCAGCCTCCTGTAAGCCTCTGAAAAGCCCTGAGCCTTCTCTTGCCTCAGGCAACTTTCTCTTGTTGGTAGCTCCACAGACCCCAAGTCCCTCCAAGGGCCAATTTCACTTCAAGCCCTGAGACTGGCCTCACCTCCCCCACCCCTCCCTCCACCTTTATTTGGCCTCAGCAAAACACATCCCACCCAGAGAGGATTTATTTCCGATATAATCACAGAATGGTCTGAAAGGATTGATATTCTTTTGGAGGGTTTTAAAACACCTACTAGTGATGTAAAATGGCTTTTCTATTGGTGTATTCTTTCCTTGTCTGAACACCAGCCAGTGTATCATTCATACAACATGCTTTCTTTGGGAGCCACTGGTGACTCACAGTAACACTGGGTTTCCTTACCCCACTCCAGTTTTTAGTTGTATGCTAACTTATTTAGCTGCTGTCAGAACAGTTCACATCAGATAAAGTTCAGCCTCGCAGGCCAGCAGAGGCTGTCGGGAGGCAGTGTGGGGGAATGGGCCTCTCACCCATATTACCCATGTCTCTGCATGGCAGCATCACATTAGACCTGAGTAGGTCACAAGTGTAAAGGTTACAGAACATGTCAGGTCATTGACACAAGTGTAGTTATGTATATATCTCATGCTTTAAAAAAAACACGGATTGCACTTGTAATATACTCTGATCATATCTCCCCTGGTGCGGTGAGGAGAGGCCAAAAGCTTCAGCTCTCTGGAGTAATGCTACATATTCGCCTATTCTTCCCTCCAGCCTGCATATCGGTTTAAACAAGCTTTTAACATTCATGAAAGGGTTTTAGCGTTACTATCATTACCTGAAAATGGGCTTCCATGAATAAGCAGGTGAAAGGCTACAGCAGGAGTGAACATTAATGGTGAATCGCCAACTGGAGGGCCCTCTTGGCTCCCACAGAGAACAGATTTATTAACATTTATCTCTACTGATAGGCCTGCTGAATAGTGTATGCGCTCGGATCCTGCGAGAAAAAAGGCAGCAGGAGGCACATGGATATGTGACACACAAGCGCACATAGAATTGTTTTTAATTTCCCTCATACCAATGTGTAATTGCATTTGTCGTGATTTTCTTTCTAACGTGTTTTGTTATCTCTTTGTTTTTTAGTGGAGGAACCATGCTGACCATTACTGGAACCAATCTGGCCACCATCAAGGAGCCTAAAATGAGAGCCAAGTATGGAGCTGCCAAGTCCGAAAATGTGAGTGGTTGGACTCAGGCACCCGCACACACTTTTTATTGACAAAACAAAAAAAGCAGTGACTTGACTTGGCAAGTGAGACAGACTGTGGCCATTATAGACACACAGGTGTCTCTCTCTCGCTGTCTCTCTGCTGATTCTCTCTGCCTTTCTGTGGAAAAGCGAATTTTCACACGGTACACACTCTCCTGGGACACAGACACAGACGCATACACCTGACCCGTCGGTCAACCAGCCAAGGGCCCATTTTCTGTTTGTTTTTGATGTTGAATTTCCTTTTAGCAGTTTAACCTTTGAAATGTCAACCAGCAATAAAGCAGCTCTGGCAAATCCCCCTCTCTTCACCTAGCACCACGGGGCTTAGCTAACCTTTCTCCCACTCACACTCTTAGCTGAAAGTAAAAATATCCCTTCTTTTTCCTTTGTCCCACCTCTCTGCAGTCAATTTTATTTAATGCTTCATTTGACCTATAAACACAGTATTGTTCTCCGTCTTTGTGATGATACACATTCTTTCAGCAACTGACGTAAGGCCACAGCATGCTGTGAAACTACGCAGGGGTCTCTTTTGCCATCCTGTGTTATCATCAACAGCTACTGGCTGACCTCTCCTGTTTCTCTGTGTGTCATTACAGTCTAATTTGTTCTACGGTGACTGATGTAAGTGTCGAACCCCACGGGGGATTTCCAGATGATATCAACACTGATTACAACACTGATGTTATTAAGCCAGCCTCTTCCTCATTATGTCATTACGGAGACATTTAATCACTCACATCATATAACCCTGTTTCAGCCCTCATACGTATTGTTGATCGTGCTGGAGTTACTATGATTTTTTATGTAAGGATTTTGAAATGTACTTTAATGTCGTGCCAGTACTACAAATGGTGCAAACAATTAGAAATGTTGGGAACCATCTGAACCCCAAAGGGACTTTTTTTAAGGCCAAATTATACCATTTATCAGTACCAGAGACTCAAAAAATCTAAAGAATCAGCAGATTCTCAACTTTCTGACATTCCTTGAACTGCTCTTCCGTAATGTGTATCCTTTATCCAACTCTAACCGTAAAATCCTGATACTTATTCTACATGCCTCGTTTAAACATTTTACAGAAACGAAGGTTTTGCAAAAACTACATTCTGTTAAAACCAATTAATTAGGTGTACCTTGTCACAATTAAGGCTTTATGACTCAAGTTTGACCAGCATTCATGTGAGAAATATTCCAGGACCTTTCAGCCAAAGTGGGCTGAACTGCCAGCTTTGTTTACATAGAATGGATAGGAGGCAAGTATGAAATAAATTAAAAATGTAAGCAGTACTTTATCTATATCATGCAGTCGCCTTTTTTCTGTATTGTAACACCTCTGAGCAAAAATGCTGTGCATGCTGGTTCCAGTTTTTTTAATTGAGCTTTTGGGGTTTTTTTTCTTTTAATGGTTTGTGGCTTTATAACTTTCTTTTACTACAGCCATGGTTGTGCTGTTTCCATGAAGGTGCAGGACTTTATATTACAGTAAAAAAAAAGAACCCACAATGGGGGAAAATGTGACAGGAGCAAAAAAGAAATGCCTAGAAACTTTTTGGGGTTCACAGGATTAAATGGGAAACTACATCCCTTGCTTAAACTTAACTGTTTATGATATTCCTTCTTTTTGATGTCTTTGTTTTCCTCACTGGTTGCTTCTAATCATTTTTCTTCTGTATGTCCTTCTCCAGAACTGCACCGTTCTCAACAACACTGTGATGGTGTGTCTGGCGCCCTCTGTGGCTGGATCCGACAAAGGTTTCTCGGAGGTGGGCAGCAGTCCTGATGAGATCGGCTTTATCATGGACGACGTGCGCTCTGTGCTGGTCGTAAACGAGACTTTCAGCTACCACCCGGACCCAGTGTTTGAACCTCTGAGCCCCACAGGCACGCTGGAGCTGAAGCCCAGCTCACCACTCATACTCAAGGTAAATTGCCTTCTGCTCTTAGCATTGATCTGTTTTGGCCTTGTCTCTACCTGGCTTTGCTTTACATCCATCACATTCTTTGTCTTTTCATTCTTTTCTTGACTTTTTTTTTCACTTCCAATCCTGCATCTTTTCTATGCTTCTCTGCGTTTCTCCTCTCTCTTTGTTTCTAGTTTTATCCTCCTTTCTCTCTTCTTGCATCACCTTTCTGGTTTCTTTCCTGTTGTCTGCCCTCTCCTCTTTCACATAGTTCACCAGGAACGGGTGGGGGGAGGAATGTATTTATGGATTGAATTTGTGGTGGTTTAGCATCAAAGCTTTCTATCGAAGCTCACTCTCTAAAGGTGAGGGATAAATGTCTCCACACACCAGGACTCCGGGACAAAAGAAGGTTAGCTGAGTGTTTGCACTCAGTTGACACCCAAGAAGAGCAATAATAGCAGATAGCAGTATGCCAGTAATGTTGAGTATTGTCAACAGTGTTTAAAGCTCAATCTCACAAATAGTTATTTCAGCAGAGGCTACTGCGACCTCCCAGTCAGCATCAAATACAGCTGATAAGACACTGACAGGCATTTGAAATGATTTGCTCCTGTATAGACACCTTCCTCCCTCCTTTCTCTCGTTTTCCTTTCAACACAGATTTCTTTCAGATGTGCCTCAACCTTGAAAAATGTTATTTCTCCACCTGCTGTCTCCAATGGGGTTTGGAGACCTTTAAGAAAGAAAAAAGTTGTTTTTAAAACGCCCCCTTTAAAATCAGGTGCAAAGGAAAGTAATGTTTATAAAGTGGGCCCATGCATTGCTATGCCACCTGCTCCGATTTTTATCTGATAACTTCTGAAGCGAGACTTCATAGCCATGTTTACTCTAAGCCATAGAGGCAGCGCGCATTTGAATCCGGAGCGCTTTTGCCCCACCCACCCACGCTGTCTTTTGTCACTTCACCTCTCCCCTTGAACTTCAAAGCCTTTCAGGAGCGAGAGAGGAAATTATCATGCAATTTCATGGAAAACTAAAGCCTTTTTTCTCTCGGCCAATCAGGGTGGAGTTTTAGAAATGAAGACTCACGACTTTCCCCTCCTGCAACCTTAAATATAATTCTATAATGAAAAGCCCTGATTGCCCCACCATGCTCCTGGTAAAGAATTGTAGAAAAAAGGAGCACGGAAACAGCATCCTATTAAATAATTGCGGAGGAATTAAACGTCCATCTGAATTTTCCAGCAATTAATTCTTCCCGCCCTGCAGAGCACAGCGCGTTAGGGTGAGGAAGGGTAGGTAAAGGTGGCAAAGGAGAGGAGGGGGGAGATTCTGTAGAACTTATTTACTTTACTGAACATCTTTATGCAATGAACACATTATTAGAGTCCCTATAAACTACATTTCTTACCTGTGCCAGCCCTATGTTAAATTAACCCTCTCAAATTTTTTGTTTGTAGATGCTTTAACTTATGATTTGGTCAGTTTCTGTGAAAGGAATTATCTGGCAGCATCAAGCAGAAACACTGTTGCCATGGTTACCTGCATTTTAAAGCACCTTGCGCACTAATTTAGAGCCGTGGATGAACTGTTGACGGACACCCTCCAGCCAATCTGGGGCAGGCTTTTTTTTTCTGTTGCCACGGTACAAACCACAGCTAAAATGAATCCCTTTGCATTTGTGATTATTTTATTTATGTCATGAACTGTAGTCCTGACTGTGTCTAAGTAGCTGAGGTATGTGTGTGTCTGCTTCCAGGGCCGTAACCTAATTCCTACAGCCCCGGGAAACTCTAAACTGAACTACACGGTGCTGATCGGGGAGACGCCCTGTGTTCTCACCCTGTCTGAGAGCCAGCTGCTGTGTGAATGGCCTAACCTAACTGGAGAACACAAAGTCACTGTAAGTAAAACTTTAATTCTTGTGTGCATTATTACATTTTTCCCATTGTGTGATTCGTCTGTCTTTCATTTGTTACCCTGATTCGTCTCACGCTGAACTGAGCATTGCGACATTCAGGTTTCGGGGATGGATACAGCCATTCAAAACCTGGAAATGAGCATAATCTCTCTCTAAGTTCCATTTTTCTGTGTTAACTACCTGTTATTTCATCATCCCTCTTGAGTTTTTTTTTTTTATTTCGCTGCTGGAGCATCTGGCTTTCACATTCTTTCAGCCTGTCAGCCTATTTTCTTCTATAGCTCCTGTTCTCCGCTGTTTCCGCTGCGCTATTCATCCCCCCTCTTTAATGTCAATCCACTTCCTGTCTTTTCATTCATTCATCTCATTCTTTCTTCCCATCCATCAGACCTAAATCTCTTCAATTACTCTAGATTTCTTTTACCCCATTCATATAGCTGCGAGCACATGAACGCACACATCCCGTCTCTTATACCACTGGCAGTGCTTGCGACTGTATTTGTGTCTTACAGGCTTTTGATCAGTCTGGTTTGGCTGGCATCCTCCTCGGGATTTGAACAGTATTGATATTCAATAGAACCCAAAAAATGGCTAGTGGGCGTGAGCGGTCTGCATCTATTTTTACCCCCCTCCGTTTGGTTTTTCATAGTCATAAGCCAGTTAAAGATGGAATATGGGGGAGGGGACGGGGGACATATCCCAGTGTTTTTCATTCACATGTTCTGCAAGCAAAAACTGTTTTGATGTGATATGGTTGAAAGTAGTGTGTGTGTTTGTGTGTGTGTGTGTGTGTCAGAAAATATGTAAATCACTTTTTGTATGTTTTTTACTGGTTCCAAAAATGGCCCAAGGACACAGATGTTGCCTCCCCCATTGCAGACATAAAGAGTTTTGGGGAGTTTTGGCTGCGTTTGGCTCGACTTGGCACAGCTTGGCGCGACAACATAAATGCAATGTGGGATTCAGCTTTGCAACCATGTGTAATTTTTTTTTTTATTTTATTACATTTGTAGAAGTTGTGCCCAGGTATGATTCTAAATTTGCATGAGGGAGTGTGCTTGTTCTTGGACAATGTTTATTTGGGTGTCTAAGTCTCATCAACACGTATGTCAAAATCCAAGGTTTTTCCAGCAGAACACCACATAGTACCAGTATGATCAATGGTATTCACTTCACCTGTCAGTGGTCATAATGTAGTGGCTGATCGGTGTATGTATAAATGCTGTCTTTCATCTACTTGTTAAATTAACATGGGAGTGTAACTCTTCCTTGTGTCTGTCTACAAGGTACGCGTTGGAGGCTTTGAATATTCACCGGGGACGCTGCAGATCTACTCGGACAGCCTTCTCACTCTTCCTGCCATCATTGGTATCGGAGGAGGTGGCGGCCTGCTCCTGCTGGTCATCATTGTGGTGCTGATTGCTTATAAGAGGAAGTCGCGGGATGCCGATCGCACCCTCAAACGGTTGCAACTGCAGATGGACAACTTGGAGTCCAGGGTGGCCCTCGAATGCAAGGAAGGTGAGTCTCGACCAAATCTGGCTTCAAGGGGTGTGATGCTCACTGCTAAAACCTACAAAAAATGCTTACATAATGCTGGTGTTCTCCTAGTTTCTTTCCGTCTTTATCCCTACTTCCCTCTCTTCATTTTTCTCCCCACAAATAACTCCCATGTCCCCAAATAACTTTGTGTAAATCTCTCCCTCGCTGCAGCTTACCTCAAAGGCTGCACAACTCCCATTCAATAGTCCTATCAATTTCTCTCCCTGCTCTCTCTCTCTTTCTCCTGCTCTCTATTTCCTCCTCCCTCTCACTGCCAACTGTCCCCCCTGCTGTTAGGTGGCAGCGGTGTGTGTGCATGTGTGCGTGGGTGTTGGTGTGTTTCCAGAGGAGTACTTTGATCTGAGCCAGCCACCAGATGTTGGCTCTCCACCCCATGAGAGAGCCGCCTGGCTGGCCTCGCTGCCATCCACAGTGAGAGAGGGAGGGCGAGATGGAGGTTAGATAGAGACGAGGCACAGAGGTGGGTAAGTGAGGGATTGTAAGGAAGGAGTGGTTTGGCACCGACTGAAGCAGGGGGAGAGGGAGAGAGAAACTTACACACGAGTACATTAGCATATATTCATTTGGCAGGAGACAGCATGGATCCAGAGAGAGGCTGCTGATGCTGTTACTGGTTTGTCTGGCAGGAGAGAGAGAAAAGCAGATGGGGAGAAAGAGAAGAAGAATACTGATAACCATGATCATCACAATGCATTTGTTTTACAGAGCACTTCACTTGTTGCATTGTTTTAGTCAACCTTGTTATAGATGTGCTGTTTTTATGAGTAGGAGTTACTGATTCAGATCAAGATTGGCTATCTGCTGCTCTACTATGTAGGAAAATACATCAGAATTAAAGAGAGTTCCAGCTATGTGGCATTGCATTTCAATAAAGTTGGAGGCAGATTTATTGTTGTTGGTATTGACAGCTGTTTCCACCAGATGAAAAATACAATCAACCAATCAGATCTTAATGACAGGGGTTGACTTCCTGCATAACTTGCTAGTTGATTAATGGCTTGTAAGATTCACAAAAAAAACTAACAAGTTTTAAAAACCAAATAAATTTGAAGTAAATGCAGTGCTTTACAAATGTTTTACATCCAAATCTATTTATAGGACTTACAACGTACTACTACGTGTGAACAAAAATCTATACAGCCTTTGGTAACATCAAAGAGAGCTGTTAAAATCTGATTGTAAAAAAGTGGAGGTTGAAGCTAAAGCGGCTCGAGGCTTGAGGCTTAGCCAATACAAACACAAGACAGCTGAAGCTCTCTGCTCAGGTTGCATTGTGGGTAATGAAAGAACAGGTTTTTACATGGAAGAAGAATGTATCAAATAACAAAATCAACAATGTCTGCTGCAATGACATTTGTCCTTGTCTTTTTTTTACTGTTGATTGCAAATCAGACTGTTACAGGGGTGCGATGCTGAAGTAGTCAAGGTCCATTTTAGTTGCCCTTAGCTACTACAGTTTAAGTTTTTGTACCGACTGAACATATCATTAAATTAATGAAGTGAACTGAAATGTATATTTAGTCAAGTTATTAGGTTCTGGTTGTCAACACTAATGACTGACTGATGGGCTTTTTCACAGGCTGATGCTGGGCAGCCATTGGCTGCAATATATAATGTCACTGTCATGTTGGTTTTTTAAATTGGTTTTTAACAGCTACACAATGTAACAGTTTAGCCACATATGAATGGATTCCCAATGATGGCAATGAGTAAAGAGAAATAAAATCCCAATGTATCCTAGTTTTATAGTTTTCAAGGCAAATAGTAACACGTGTTTGCCATCCTACAATCAGCCCAAATGGCAAATCTGATGAATGTTTTGACTGTAGGCTTGCTTCATGACAATTCCCAACTAACATAACGGATGTTTCACACTAAAAGACCCGAATCAAGCTAATTATAGCAACAGTAAACATTACATATGCTATTTATGGTGGCCAATTACATATATTCAGTTTTGGAAGCCAGGAGTTTTAGTCTTACTGTTTATCCCCAGGTAACATCCAACTTTGGCACTTTTCCCACTGTTTCACAGCACCCACTTAGTATGGTGAAACTGACACAAGAGGGAGTGCTACACTAACAAGGCTGCCTCTACTGCAGACTGCAATTATTTTTTGTTTACTGTCCTTTTGAAAAAGTCCAATGCTGTGAATTAGCTGGCCAGTACAGATGGTCTAAATAATGGCATTTAGTCAGCTCAGTTAACTGGTTATCAGACCACCTGATGAATTGTTCTCACACTAGTCCAAATTCTGATGCAAACTAACTGTTGAACAATTTCAAATTCCAAACCCAAGCTGAGAAATTTTAGGAAAACTGATCAGCACATTTGTTTCCTACTCTCATGCCTTTGCCAGTCATCTGCTCAAAGGAGGATTTTCGGTGATTTCCTTTTACAAGTGTGCACTTCACACCACTTCCCCTGACACTCACGTCTTCATGTCCTGCTCTTTTGCAACTACCTGCACTCACACACGCATAAATCCACACTGAGGGTCAAGCTGTGATTGGCTGGGGTTTGTGAAAGTAAGTCCTTGTGCCCTGACCCTGTCCGTCCCCCGCTGTCACCACTGTCTGGAATACGACAAGAGGATGGATTTGGAGGGGGACAGAGCGAGGGAGATAAATCTGGCAAACAACCTGTGAGAGTAGAAAGGGGGGCCATAGATGAAGAGATGCTTAGAAAGATAATGAGAGAGGAAAAACAACAACAAGAGAAGAATTATTAGAGAGTAAAATGGAGAGAGAGGAGGCTGGACATGAAGATAGTAGGAGATAGAGGTAGATAAATATTTGGTTGCAGAGAGAGATGGGAGGGAAAAAAACAGACTATAAAAAGGAGAAGTGATTACAATATGTGACATAAATAAGCAATGGATAGTAGGAACAAAGTCTCGCTTTCAAGAAAGTCCTAACCAAGACGCAGAAGAACTGAAATGTCTGAAGACATACACACTTTAAAGATGCATGAAAGAAAATAAATGGAGCAACAAAAAAAAAGATGGTGTAAGGTGGAAAAAAAATAGTCGGATGAAAGAGAGATGGACAGCCGAGGGAGCTAATGGGACAAATGAAATAAAGATGGAGGGATGCAGCTGAGAAAAAGCAGCTATAAGGGGGAGTGAGATGACCTCTAAGATGTCACTTTGAAAGGAGGAGAGAGGGAGAAAAAGAGAGATGGGAAGAGAGGGACGGGGTGACACAAGCCATCTGTTTGTCTGGGCTCTGGTTCGTTATTTGTTTGGGTTGTGTATCCATGTGTTTTGGATGACGCCATAGGACACACACTGCATTCACACACACACACACACCGTTGTGCTCAGGGAACCATGTAGCTGTATATTTTCTCCTCAAGAGATTTTTATATTTATTATAAAACAGATTTGATGCAGGCCCCCAAAAGCATTAGCTGTATGCTCAATTGTATGGGATATATGCGAGAGAATGGATTTGATCCCATTTTGTTCCTGCTAGATGTGACTTGTGAAGCCATTGGAGTATACAGAATGGGGTCAGAACACACACTCTGTGGGAATGGAAAATGTGTAAAAACATTGACACGTGCATTCACATAAATCATCTGAGCACAAGGTTATATGCTCAGCTGTGGGGCAAGACGGGAAAAAGTGTGTTAGTGTGTGTGTGTGTGTGTGTGTGTGTGTGTGTGTGTGTGTGTGTATGTATGGCTGCAGGAGTACAAGCATGTGAGGTGGCAGCGTGTAATGTGTGTGTACTCACAGGCTCATGTTCCTGTGCGCAATTGCATCCTGAACTCCCCTCCAGCCACTGAGCACCAGAACTCTTTCCTCTGTCCTCCCTCTCCTTCTTCCCTCCATCTTTCTTAGCACCGAGCGATCACATAATGCAGCTTTTCACTGCTACTCCTGCAGATGCCTCCATCTTTTCTCCACTTTCACCTGTGTAAATGTTTTCTATTCCAAATCTGAAAGCGACCACATTGACAGTCATGTGAATAGCTAAAGCCTAGATAGAGATTGCTTTCAACTTTTTGTCGAGTTTTAAGTTTTATTGTTTTCCACACTGTGACCACAGCTTTTCTGTGTCACTCTTTAAAGTCTACTTGAGAACACAACTTGAAAATATTTAAGATGATAATGGACAACTTTTACATCTTCATAAGTACTTCTTTACTAGATGATTACATGCAATGCTATTACAGTGTACATTCCTGATAGACACCAATTAGAAAAATGTTTCTGCTGCTGCAGAAATCAGATATTTTTTACTTTAAAGATACAGTGGTTTGTTTGCCATATAAGAGACTAGAGAAAATATTACAAGCATTAGTCACTTTTGAAGTGTCTTTAAATGAGAGCATTCTGCTGTCAGAATGCTTAACAGCATGCAGAAAGCCACTTATTGCCAAAGGTGTCATCAAACTCAAGTAAACGGTCTTGCAGATTTTACCTATTTCTGCAAAATGGAAGTCTGTATTTAATTTAATCTTAAAACTCAATCATTTATGACATTTATGATGTATTTGTAAGCATTTCTTTGTCCTCTCTGCAGCCTTTGCAGAATTGCAGACAGACATCCATGAACTCACTCAGGAGTTGGACGGAGCAGGAATCCCGTTCTTGGACTACCGCACCTATGCCATGAGGGTCCTCTTTCCTGGGATTGAGGACCATCCTGTGCTCAAGGAGATGGAGGTACGGGTCAGTAGAGAACGCTCCGCACGCATGCACACACACACAAACACATAAACATTTGATGAGTGAATGAAAGTTGCTGTGTGTGTGTTTAAGTCATGTAATTGGAAATCGCCTTACTGAGAAAGATAATACAATGTTGGACTTTAGATAGGTGAATGGGAAGAAAGAAAAGAACCAAAATCATTTGCATTTTGAGTGTGATTTAAAAGAAAGGTTTGTGTAAGGAAGGAATAAGACACTGAATAACAGAGTTCGGGACAAATCCTGTTGAGATTCTTCCTGTTTGTCTCTTTCAAACTTAGCTTCTACAGTTTTCAAGAGGTTATAGTTTTTAACGTTTCGTCTGTATTATAGTTTGATCAGTGTAGGGCAGAGGTTCTCAGACTGGTTACTCAAAGGCCTGCATCTGATGTTTATTCAAGGTCAGAGGTTCAGAACGATTTTCAGTAACAAAACAGCATTTAATCAGCTCACTTTTAGCTTTTAAGCAGCAAACATTCCAGTTCAAGTCAGTCAAGATAGTCAAAATACATTCATTCTGTGTCTGTGATTTAGGAGCTGATAGCAATTCTCTGCTGTAGCTTTAATGCGTGAACTTGGCTCAGCAACACACAACACTCTCTGGCAGTTTACGTTGCCATAACAACAATGTCAACAATGCACAAGCTGAGCTACATTAAAACCACATTTTTCTGGGGACAGGATCACTGTGAACAATCTCCAGCTGCACTTCAGATTCACCAACAATTTACCGATGAATAGAGAATTTATTTCAAAATAGAAAACGTTACAGTTCATACTTGTCGTTCCAGACTTCGAGAAGCCCTGGTGTAGGGTTTTGAAACCAATAGAAGTGAAAGTCAGCTTCTTTTAAAGGAAGGAGAAATCTAAAATCGTTATTAAAATGGAAACTGAAACTGTTTAGGACTGATTTGATGTAGGTGAGGTAAGATAAGAATCTCCATCACATCAGAGGTGAACAATCTGCAACCACCAAAAATGTGTCATCTGTAACTGCTTTGTGTTGAAGCAAAAGAATGAAATAAAACTTATGTACAAGTAACTTCTTGGACAAACTCTAGTGTTAAGTAATGCAGTGAAGGGATGGTTCCTTTTGGGAAGTGAGCAGCGTCTGAGTCCCACTAAGACTTGGTCCAAGTGATAGATTGCCTCTACAGGACTGAGCCTGTTTGAGGCTCCAGCAAAAGCCATGTTCACGCGTTCAATAAAACACTTTCCCCTTCACTTTACTGCTCGTTTCTCAAGATGGAGCACTCTGTTACTCACATGTCCGTGTGTGGATACTGTAATGCAGTATGCACATGCACTTTCATCATTTCTCTTTATACATTAGAGTCTGACACATGCATGACATGGAAAATGCACAGTTGTGCTGCACCGACATGCATGTAAGGTTGCGGCTGCAGCAACAGGCCTTGGAGACATTCACTATCTGCGTGTGCTATCAACTGTATTCCAAAGGGATAGTGTAGCGCGACATTGGATTTTCATTTGTATGGCCCAGGCAATCACAGGCCACACTCGTGCGCTAGCAGGCAGATCAATTTCTTATTACAGCATGAAGCTCACATTCTCGCTTCAAACCACCGTTTCTCTACCTCAGAAGGGGAGGCCTGCCCGTTGCTTTGAGGCAGCAAGAGGGAAGGAGGGGAGAATGAGGAATGTTGGATGGTAGAGAGAGAGCACTGGGACAATAATAGGTAGGGAGGCAAGTGCACAAAGCTTGAATTCCTTGTTTTATGGACGTATATGGAAGCTGGAGCACAACTGACATGACTTTCTTTCTATGTAGATAAATACGTTGCAGGTGTGTCTGAGCGTGTGAACGTGACTCTTTTGTCAAAGTACCTTTAATCTTCCAACCCATTTTCACACATACTCTTTAATTCATCTCACAACTACAACTCACAACCAATTCTTTTTTCCACATCCTGATCTTCCTGCTCTTAACCTTTGTACCTGCTTTCACCTGACATTTCCTCTATTTATCCCTCACCTTTTCTCTAATTCCGTCTTTCTTTAACCTCTCTTTTTCTACCTATCCTCTGCCTTCCCTTTCTGCCTCGGACTCCATTCCTCCTTTTCTGCTTCTTTGTCTTATTCCCCTCACTCAATTTCCTTACATCGTCCCTGCCCTCCACCGACGCCTCCTTTTAATTTTCTCTTCACCACATCCAACAAATGGCTGCTTTTCCTCCCTTCATTCAACACATTCTTCTGCACTCTCCTTCCCCTTCATCACCTCCGTCCATTCTCTTCTAGGTCCCTGCCAACGTGGAGAAGGCCCTAACGTTGTTCGGCCAGCTGCTGACCAAAAAGCACTTTTTGCTGACCTTCATTCGGACACTGGAGGCTCAGCGGTCCTTTTCCATGCGAGACCGCGGCAACGTGGCCTCCCTCATCATGACAGCACTGCAGGGGGAGATGGAGTACGCCACAGGCGTCCTCAAACAACTCCTGTCTGACCTCATTGACAAAAACCTGGAGAGCAAGAACCACCCGAAGCTTTTACTCAGGAGGTATGAAAAGCAGGAGGTTAAAGCTTACTTGGGCTCAAAAACATGTCACACATGCACTGATGGTTTCCCCACTGGGGGTTCAGGTTTAAGGTTATGTCCCTTTGTGTGTGCCCTTGTGTTTGGGCCTTTGTTTATCATGCATATCCTTGAAAATAGGCACCCTACTGAAGGTGGGCAACTTGACAGTGAAAAACATAAATAAGAGGAAGTTTTTTTAGTTCTCTATTCTTCTTGCCCTCCTTATTGTCATGGCAGCAATATTACTTATGCAAAACCATCCACGTACTAAGACTCATTATGGTTCTGAAATAAGAACAGAAAATTATAGAAAATAGATGACGGCTCTGTGTGAGAATCTCAGGCTATTCATTTTTCCACCACAGCTGACGTTATGGGGGAGGAAGGCAGGGGACAGTGACTGTAGCTTTTAGATGTGACGTTACCTCCTCTCTATCTCTCAACCCTGTCCCTGTCAGAGAGGATTACACCCCTGAGCACACATACACTCCCAGTGGAGCTGCAGTCAGACAAGCCGCTCTCTCACACACACAGTCAGGACGGTAGAAAGGGGGAAAAGTACAAGAGAAGGAGAGGATGTAAAAAGAGAGGAGGATTTACAAGAGTAGGTGTGAAGAATAGAGAAAGGATACGTAGGGAAAATAGAAAGACAAGTAATCAGAGGAGGGGAACAAAGGAAAGGTGAAAGAGGAAAAGGCAGTGAGAGAAAGGTGGATGGAGCACAGGGAGGCAGGGAAGTGGTGATTGACAGAAAGAGAGGGCAGAAAGTCTAGAGGGAGACTTGGGCTGGAGGGAAATGGTTGGAGGGAGAAACGTAAGGTAGGGGGAGAAGGAGAGGAGGAAGAAGGAATAGAAAGGCTGTTGGAAGGTAGAACGGTGCAATATGGTGAGAGAGCAGATAGGCAGAGCGAGAAAAGAGAAGGAAAATGAGTTACTGCAGACAGCTGGGCAAAAAAAGATACACATATTTGAGGGAAGACACAATTAGAGAAATGGCCTGTCTCCAAATAAATTGGAATTAGACATTAAATGATAAAAAAAGTTAAATTTTTTTCTCTTCTCCTACTCCTCGGAGAGATATTTAATTAAAAATCTAATCAAATAAATGACTCTCAGCCAGTGTGCCTGTGTGAAGCCTTTTCCAATCCCCTCTTGGGGCGTACGGTCACAACACGCTGTCCCTGCTAACTACACTAGCCTCGGGAGCTGGCGTTAATAAGCTCAGCAGTTGTTACACATGTTTCACCCTGTTTAGGTCTTCATACAGAACAGATAGACTTCAGAAAATTTTTATTTTGACATACACACAGAAAAAGACTTAGTAGTCTTCTCCCATGTGGGTTTCTACCCCCTGTGGTGAAATTATGCTCTCACATTGGGTGCATTTTGGTTTGATTTGTGCATTCTAACCTCAGACTCAGTGTATGTGTGTGGCCAGGAAAGCTGCATCACCGTCTTCCTGTAGTACATGTTTAGAAATTTTAAAATGATAGATCCGGGGATGCAGCCTCCTTGAACGAGATGTTACCCAATATCGAGTCTTGACATGCCCCAAAACCAGGTTCTGTCCAGGTGTATTTGCCTCCTTCGCCCTCTATACCTGCATTCCCTGCTGTCTCATCTTTCATCCAGTATATTTTGCTGACAGCCATGAAAAAAAGCTGCTCCACATACATCAAACAAGACTCAACAGTCAAACAGGGAGGTTTTCCGAAGCGTAGGAGTTCACGTCTGGTTCGTGCTACAGGCCTTCACTTGTTTCACCACTACATTGGCCTAGTTTTCTGTGTTTATACCTTATTGCCTTACTATTCTTTAATTATTATGAAAAAACACTACATTTCTGTGCAAATTTGGCAGGAAAATTCTTTCTTATGCTGTCATTTCTCAACATTCCCTTACCTTTTTCACACTGTGCCATACTCATGACAAATGACAAAAATACAAGTACTTGGCTCGCCGAGTTAAGGCATTACAATATGGGCACAGGTCATCAGCAGCGGTTGTGAGTTCGAGTCCGGCTCACGACCCTTTGCTGCATGTCTCTCTTACTTCTATACCCCCTTTCACCTTGTCTCTTCTCCTATCAATAAAATGGAAAATAAAAAATACAAAAAATACAAATACTTACTAGAACTGTGGGAAAATGGCCCAGTTAGACAACCCAGTAACACTGGTGCATCCCCCATTCATCTAAGATAAAACAAAGAATGAATAATTAAAGAGTCCTCTTTATCTCTGAAGTGAACAGACGAGAAAAAGGAAAGTGGGGGGTTAAATCTGGGGATAATGACAAATAAGGAGAAATAAATTTTCTTTTTTTCCCCTTCTGTTTCCACTTACAGACCCTGAATACCAGCGTCTCTCTCAGGTGTTTAACAAATTAGACGCAATAAGTCCAGTAATTACAATGCCTTTTAATAGCTCTGTTTTCATTTCATTCGCTGGTTGTTCACGTGTTTGCTTAAGATGTGCACGTGCAGAGTTTCCTCTCATTACACGGCAGGTTTGTGATTAACGAGTGAAGTTAGCGAATTATACTAATTGCTGTATTTTTAATGAAGATGAGTGGGTTTGCTTGGAGGTAGAAAAAAGTGAGGAGGGGGTGAAGCAATAAAAGAAACTGAAGGGTTTGTTTTGCCGAGTTAATTTGTTTTAGGGGGGAAAGGGCTCAGTTGTTGGAAGGTTAACCACATGAAGACTGATAATGTTGTGAGTATTTCAAACACCTTTTCCCCCCTGATGAAGGTGTTGGTTTGTGCCCACAGATTGTAGCCATGGGGGTGGGTGACCCCAAAACCTCCCGGTGTCCTGTGCAGAGGTTTTCGTTCTGCTTCTGGCATGTTTTTCTTTTGTCTGTTATTTCACCCTCACCCATTACCTTCTCCTTTCTCTCTCCCCTTCCTTTCATCTCTTTCTCAGGACGGAGTCGGTCGCTGAGAAGATGCTCACCAACTGGTTCACGTTCCTGCTTTACAAGTTCCTCAAGGTAAAATTGTCGCACGGACACACACGGATATACTGAAGCAGCAGCGACACCACTGGTGTTTGAGAATTGAAAAATGTCTCACTAACACGCACACACATTCACAGCTGCAGCATTAGATAAGGCAGAGGCAGCAGGATACCTATCCCTTACCTCTGCCTTTCATGTGGTAAATTCTTCTTTCTCCGAATTGAGGAGTCTGTGGAGTCTGAAGCGCTGTTCAGACACAGCTGGCCATGTTGTTGTGATCACCGTAACCTGTCGCACTAACCCGTCCTCTCTTTGTGTCTCTGGCTGGATTCTTTTAGAGCCAGGAGAGAGTGTGTGTGTGTGCTTGTATGCAAACCAGTCTGTTTGTAGCCCCCTTCAGAGTATTGAAGCTTAGAAGAATAGGAAGCTAGACATCTTACACAAATCCACTCTCTCATTTCTCCGTCTGTCTATCTGTCTCTGTGTCTGTATGTTTTCTTTCTTTTTGAATTCCTTCGTCTGATTTAATATCAGAAGGAATCACTGAAGCTTAAACTGAGCTAAGTTCTTGTTTCCGTGCACACATTCTCCACATACAAACATCGCTGCAGCTAATCAGCTCGCAGCGGGGCCTCAAACCCTCACTAGGACAAGCATTCTGGTGGACAACAAACCAGCCAAGCCCCCAGGGGTCCCAGTTAGCATCTGTGTATGTTAGTGTGTCATTTTTTGGTGTGCATGCGTGTGTGTCTTGGCTCCAAATGTGGGACTGGACAGCCAGAGTTGGGTTCAGTAAAAGGGGAATGGGATACCAGAGAAGCTGTTGGGGATTTTTTTAGCAGCTGTGTTTCTGAACTTTAGACGAGACACACAAAAAACAAAGAAAGGGCACAAAAAAGTGGAAGAATATAGATAGAGGATGGTTAGAAAAGGGAAAAAAGGAAGAGCAGAAGTGATTGTGGAGGGTTGAGAGGTTTTTAAATAGAAAAAAGGCTGAACAAAGAGTGCAAGAGAAAGTGAAAGGAGGGAAATAAGGGAATGGGGACAATGAGCACTGAACCAAGGACTTGCTATAGCTAGCAGCGAGGTTACCAGCCTAGCTTTTATCCAACCTATGCAATTCAGTGTCTCTCTTTCTCCTGAATTTTTAGAGGTCACATAAAAGAAAGACCTGGAACAATTTCAAGGTTCAGCCAGGTGTGAATAGAGATGGCTAAAGGTCAAGTAGTTTTTCAAAGGGGATGGAAGAGATGAAGCTTTTACTTACCAAAGGGAACAGGAGTAAGGAAAAATCCTTTCATCCATTACCCTATTCTAAGGGTTCACTTGTCCTTCTTTGCTCCAGCTTGTTTGGGAGAGTTCAGGATCACATGGTCATTTCTGCACCACAAGTCCCGCTCGTTGCTTTGTAGACTAATTTCAGACATCTGGTTTAAAATGTTACTGTTAAATTGCAATTAAATGAACTAAAGGGATATATTATAAACACAATATACCAAAAGCTAAATGAACATCAGACATAATCCTCCCACAAACACGCAGCGTTAATATCTGCTTTTCCACACTGGCACCGTTTGAAGGAGACAGAAGGGCTGAGATGCAGCACTGAGCTGGTTTGTATGCTACTAGACAGAGAGGACGTCTGCCGGTGTGCTGTGTTTTCGCCATAGGAGGCAGGCAGTGCTAGATTATCCCACAGAGCTCATCTGACAGCTCACCAAGATGACTGACTCGTGTTGATGCATGGACATGCCCAGTTGAAGGGCGGAGGCCAGGGCTTACAATATACGTCTTCTCCTCAAGGCACAAAGCTGCTCGTTGAAGGACAGCAAGACAATGTGAATCAATGATTTAAAAGCATTTTTTGAGTGACATAATGAACCCAAGAACGTGAGTAGATATGTCAATATAATGCAAATAAAGTGCTGCCTTTGAATAATAATTTCAGTTTGCTACAGCTTTCCATCATGGCCATCTATAATGAGAACACTTTACTCATCAAAATTCAGACTAAAAATTCAGTTTTTGTAAGCGAGATTAACCTGAAATGTCCAAATGAGCAATCCCCCCCACCTTTTTTATATTTCTGGCCCTTTAAATTTAAGAAATTTCTTATTGTTAACCCATGTCACAGGCTGCTGGTCTGTAAGTTGTGAGCAGTCTAAACAAAAGATGATGTTTTATTTTAATAGAGGCCAGAAGACATGAATTTATCTGGTATTTTAGATGAGAAAGAGTGGAGAAAATGAGGCGAAGATGCATTTGTAAACCTAGAGATCCAGTAATGAAAAATATTTAAATATCATGACACATAATATTGTTCAGCTGATATATCTATTATATATATATATATTATTGACAACTCTCATGACCCGATAAGTTTAACAGGCTATCGCTTTAGGTGCGTTTAGACTGATCCAAACCATTTACCAAAGTTGCTAATGGGTTTTGTTTAGCATCTGTTTTTTGAAATTAAGTACATGGTGGTATTTCTGTACAACAACAAAAAAGAAAATCTCATTTTGGAGCAGTCATTGTCACACATGTTTTCACATCATAGCAGCCTACAGTGCTGTGTAATTACTTGGACGGGTCATGCTGGGATTAAATACTTCTGACCTGTATTATTTTGTGGCGCAGAATAAACTTCAAAGCCGTTCACATGCTACGCTGAATGCATGAAATAAGAATAAATTAGAAATGGAACCAGCACATTCCTATGGGCAAGAACATGTCACGTCAGAGTAGTTTTAAAGGGAGTTTTGGCTGAAGGAGATATGAAAATATGCCTATACAAAATTTAAAAAGGCTGAATTATTTAGTTTAATTAAATCCGTAGCCTAAATGCACAAAACAGCCAAAAAGTAATGGATTGTCTTGTGTCCTAGTGCAAATACAGATGGGTGAGAAATTGAAGAAAAACAATGGTGCCACCAGCCTGTTTACCACACATCAAATATCAGTAGCAGTAATGCCTCACTGCCCCTAAAAACTGCAAATCTGTAAGATGTGATTGATAGTTCACCTAATAAATAATATCCCCCATAGTTTCCTCTTACAAATAAGTTTTGGTAACCTGGGTTTTTTTTTGTTTTTTTTTAAACTTGTCGGATTGACTGACTTCTCTTGTTTCTTAACCTGTCTCAATCATTTCACTTCCTCTGTGAGTGCAGTGTTGTTATATAAATAGGAAAATATGAAAGATACAGTCAAAGACATTGTGAAAGTAGGACCAGAGCTGCCCTTTAAAGAGAAACCAAGAAGCTGTACCAGCAGGCAGTGCTTAGCTGGCAAGCCGGCTGAATGACTGAATTAAAAAGAGGTGAAACAGAGAGAGAGAGAGAGAGTGAAGGAAGGAGAGACAGGGGGCCCAACATCCCAGTGCTTGTTGCCTGGTTGACACGTCTCACACACCAAAGTGCTTCTCCAAGCGTTTTTCACCCCTCAGTCGTTAACCTTCTATTAACTCCTCCATCAATTGCCACTCACTCACACTCACACTTTCTCTGATTTCTCTCCTCCTTGCTCACTCACTTGCTCACACACACACACACACACAAAGAGAGATTTTTAAAGGGTGTGTTTTTTTCTCTCTCTCTGAAGAAGAGACACTGGGGAGAGACTGGAGTGTGTGTGGAAAAAAACTAGCGGTGTGTGTGGTGTTCTCAGTCTGTTTTTAGCGTGCTGTTAGCCAACACAGGCCATGGCCTTGTCCTTTACTGCTCTGCCTGTGGTTGGCTTAAAGAAGATTAGAAATATAATTGGAGAGCTGCTCAGCAAAGCTATGCACTTTTTGCTGTTGTGTACTATTTGCAGGAAAAGTTTTTGCACAGTTGCATTTGCAGTTTGAGCAATCTGTCCTCCTCTCGTTCTCTCCTTATCTATCCTCACCTTTCACTTCTGTCTGTCTCTTCTCACTTCTTCCTACAACTCTGTTTCACTGTTTTTCAGGAATGTGCTGGTGAGCCTCTCTTCATGCTGTACTGTGCCATGAAGCAGCAAATGGAAAAGGGGCCGATAGATGCAATCACAGGAGAAGCCCGCTACTCCCTCAGCGAGGATAAACTCATCAGACAGCAAATTGACTACAAGACTTTGGTCAGTACGCTAACATACTGGTGGACACAGACAGTTGGATCACAGATTTGGTCCTGGAGGAGGCTGTGAAATATGCATTCAGCTGAAACAGTACATAGACACAGATTTAATGTATATCCAGTCCAGTAAGGATTAACTTCTTTGCTCAGATCAAGATCCATCCTTTTAAATCAGGGATCATTTCCTTTTTTATCCAAACAGGACTTCTTGTTCTGAATAAATGCTTATGAATGGTAATGCATAGCTACGTATACACTGTTCCACGCTTGAGTATTGATGCTGATTGCTATATGAAGCGTTTCTGTGCAGGTCAAAAGTCACTACAGGGTCAGGCTTCCCCGCATCAATAGTTATTGCCTCCAGTCATTGCTGATTTCCTGCTCTAACTGTAACCTGTGGCCTCTGCTTTTGTAGACACTGCACTGTGTGAACCCAGAGAATGAAAATGCTCCAGAGGTTACAGTGAAGAGTCTGAACTGTGACACGGTGACGCAGGTGAAGGAGAAGCTGCTGGATGCTGTGTACAAAGGGACACCGTACTCCCAGAGACCAAAGGCCTCGGATATGGACCTGGGTAAGCGGTGGGGAAACGCAAAGACACACCAAGTGAACTCACAAAGGCACAGGTGCAGCTGCTGTGGGGGGTAAAGCAGGGAACCGCTTCAAGGGCTCTCTAAGGCAGGAGGGGGCTCTTTACACAGGAGAAGTTATCCAGCATCCAAAATAAATTCAAGCAAAGTGCCAAAAGTCACTACAATTATGCACTGTACTCATTCTAAATTTAATCCAATTACTGAACCTTGCTGGCTGCATTCTTGAGTAAGTCACAGCGACCTGACTTATTGTTCACAGGAGGGAATTTGTGGTGGACCACTGAGTCCATCTGCCACTTGTGTCCTGTTTCTCTTCTTCCACTTTATATTTAACAAACATACACAACCTTGTATATATCTGCTCGCTCAATGTATGTTTGTGTCTGACAGAATGGCGACAGGGCAGGATGGCTCGCATCATCCTGCAGGATGAAGACGTCACCACTAAGATCGACAACGACTGGAAGAGACTCAACACTCTGGCTCACTACCAGGTACCCAGCTGCTTACATGCAACAGAAATCCCATGATGCTTTGTGAATAGCTAGAAAAATACTCTTACTACTATTCATGTTGTGGCCATATTCATTCAAGAATAGTACTTTGGTTGCAAAATAAGATGAGCTGTTTTGAAAATGAATGTCCAAAAGAGAGCTGTAGTATGATGATGTTGCTGCTGGACTTCCTGCGCAGCGCTAGCTGAACTTGAACATCTTGTTTCAGGTGACAGATGGTTCAGTGATTGCCCTGGTGCCTAAACAGAACTCAGCCTACAATATCTCCAACTCCTCCACATTCACCAAGTCCCTCAGCAGATACGGTACGAGAGAAGGTGTGTGTGTGTACTTCTGTGTGTACTTCTGTGTGTACAAGTGTATGTATGTGTGTCCATTCATTTCATAGTATGCAAGTGCTTTTATCACAAGACACCAGTAAAAGAACAAATGTTTTTATTGTCTTCAGATGAGTTCTGATTTGTGTGGTGCTTACAGGAAGAGTCATCAAAACACCATGTAGCACTTGTTATGTGCTTGTTTGGTGTCTGTCTGTGTCCTTTCAATCGACAAGTTCAATCTCTGTTTTACTTTTGGCTTCAGTGAAGGTGAGCTGGGATTCAAGAACCTTTGAACTATTTGTTACCTTCATCTTTAACCCTCTGAACCCCAAGCAGTTTCTGGGTATTTTTTGATCTTGTTACATTTTTACTCATGAGAACTCGTTTTTCACTGCACCATCTTTCCTATAACAGCATAACCATAGCTAGAAAACTCAAATATGTCTTCTATGCAGGGTAACACATTAATCATGTCATTAATCTTAAAAGAAAAAACAAAAGTTGACTTTTTTTGATCATTTATTTTTTTTTAAAATTTAATTTAAAAAACCTAAACTTTTTTCGAGTGTTTATTACTGGAAAAAATAATGGTACTGCAAGCAACGTTTATATTATTTGTTTTCATCCTTGCCTCCTATCTGCTCTGTGTAAACACAGCCTGCAGTTCAGCCCAGTTCAGATAAAAATGTCATGTGACTCTTGGCCTCAGTTAAGTCGTTAGTGGCTTACCAGCTGTGCTAGTGAGTGCAGATTTTTTATCCAGTGTTTCTCTGTTTTACAGGTTGACATGGTGTCATTGTAGCATTTTAGAAATGTTTATATCTGTATATATACACGTGTGGTTTTCACACCTGCCAGAAGGTTTTTTGAGTTCAGAGGGATAAACCTGTTTAAATTTATAGACTGTGTCTGCTGGGATTAATTGTGAAATGAAATTACCAGTCAGATATTTACACACCATTTCAGCCAGGGTCCCATCATTGCAAAAAACTGTTTTGCATCATCTTTCCTGCCATAATGGATTTCATGTATAGCAGCTGTTAGCAGTGCAGTTTGTCATTATGTAGAGTAGCTGGTTTTTATATCATTTTGTAGCTGTGTGCTGGCTGTCTATTTCCTTTACTTGCAAAATCATTTACTTGCAAAGTTCTATGTAATGCCTTTTGTTTCCATTATATCTTTGTATTGTGTGCTACGGACAGAAATGTGAAAATGTGTTCAATCGGCATGTTAATTATCCCAAGACTACTTAAAAATGCAGTATTGTCAGAGACACATTTTACCACACATATGTAAGATATTTGTAATATTTAATGTTTCTATGAAGCCAAAAACAATCACACAGATCAAGAAACACTTTTCTCACCTGCACAGTTAAGTGTAATTTAGCTACCTCTCACTGCTCCATAAATTTCATTTTCTAATTTATACTAGGACATTTTCAGGGCACCCCATGCTGTTTATGCCCTGCCTATCAGCAGGGCATAAGAAAGGACACCATCACACTATGATGGTGTCCCACTCTGTTCACGGTGCACTTTTATGTCAGACAGCTGGTTGATTCAGCCTTCGTATACATCATAGACACAGGAGCCTGTTGCACTCTGAAAGATCCCTTCACCTCAAACATGTGTTCTAACCACTGCCTGTCCTTCCTCAGGTCATGCACAGGACAGAATAACTATGAGGTCTAATGGAGCTGTCACAATGGGAATTGAAATCTTACAATAAACTGTGTTACTTTTATGTTTAAAATTAAAGTGTCTACATGAGTTGAAGCAGTCTACATTTTATCAAAGGAAAAACAACTTGAATTTCTCCAATATAAACACAACAGATGCATTTTTAAGCTTATAAAGAAAGTAAATGTCATCTATCTTTATTAGGTCCAGCCACTGCCCAGATACCATCAGCCACATTTTAATGCGAGTTGTGAAGTGGGCCTCTGTTCCTCGCAGTCATTTTTTTTCATCCTTCTCTGTTCTACTTCTGAGTCCCTCTCTGTGGTCCACAGTAACTGCTGCTGAGCCCTGCTGCCGTGGCACACACATAAATACTCACTAACACCCCCATCACACTTACTCTGTACTTCCCCGCTCCACATTCGCTCCTGACATTTTGAACCTCTCAATCCTTTCCTGCTTTGTCACGCAAGTGACAAGCATTCAAACTGGAAGTGTAATAGCCTGTGTCACAAATGGGGGATCACTGTCCAACAAAGGGAGGGAGGGGGCAGGTGAGAGAGTGACAGACAAATTTATTCTGGAACGAAAGAGTGACATGCAAGTAGAGGAAGCTGTCACCTTTCAAAAATGCTTTTAACTTCACAGGGAGATTTTCCACTCCTCAGCTGCGTCACGCTATTTATTCATGTGTTTTTTCTACTCACGTAGCTTCAATTGGAACTCCTTGAAAAGGCATTTAAGACAGCACTACTTATACCATTATTAACTACTGAGTAGCAGTAGGTTGTCAGATGTTTTATATGTGTAGTCGGATCATACTTACTTAATAACATTCATGTGTTCTCCACCAGAGGAATCTGGTTCAGACATATGCAAGATACGAACTTTTTGTTCAAGTGACTTCTCATTCCTGAATCCCTTAAAAAATCTGATTATTATGACAAAATACACATTGAACTTTAGAGCTTTTTTGTCTCTTCTTCTGTACTGTTATTTTTGGCCTTTTCGCTCACCACTCCATCGTGTCTCCTGTGCTCTGTGCAGAGAGCATGCTGAGGACGGCCAGCAGTCCGGACAGCTTGCGCTCCCGAACACCCATGATCACCCCTGACCTCGAGAGCGGCACCAAACTGTGGCATCTGGTGAAGAACCACGACCACTCAGACCAGAGGGAGGGCGACAGAGGGAGCAAAATGGTCTCAGAGATCTACCTGACCAGACTGCTGGCCACCAAGGTAAGAAGAAGCTGTGTATTCACACACTCACACAGTATAACACAACCTCAGCCAAAACCCCCACTCCACCACATCCTTGTCATGTAGCCCATTTCCACCAGCAGCCCCTGTTGACCTTTGTTTGGTGGTGGTCTCGAAGCTCATTAACATTTTTCGTAACCTTTTCCACAAAGACACACATATGCACAGTCTTAATTAGGAGGTTGACCTTTGACTATTGAGTTGTTTGGTTGGTGTTACTGGGCCCTCTGTTGGTGGCCTCGGGGCTTTTAGGCCCAGGCCGGTGCCCTGCGATCATAACTCACCTAATTCCTCCATGTTCTCCGGACCACACTGTGGAAACTGCTCAGGTTTCTATGCAGCATGTGTTCTCAGACGATGATCAGAAAGGTTAGTTTCAAAGGTGAAGTCTGATTAAGTGTTTGTGTTGACATCCTGGACAAACAAACTGCGGTCAATGTGGATTTCGTCGCTGAGTAAGCTGTCAAACCACCACGGAGTAGAGTGTGACTGATTTCCCTTCGCTGTTTTGCGAAAAGGCAGTTTCCGCCCAGGAACTATTTTATTTATATTCTGGGACTGTTGAAGAGGGTACTGTGTTAGCATCTCTACCTCAGCTTTGTGGTTATCAACTTTCTTGTTAACCCAGGTTTTCGTCACCAGGCTCTGTGTGTTCTTCTATAGGTCAGAGGTCAGAGGAGCATTTCATCCACCATTTGTCTCCTTTTCTGCACAAAATGGACTTCACACCTGTCAATAAGAACAATTTGTAAAATTAAAGAACTGTAAGAAATATTAAATAAAAATACTGTTACTGTAAGTACGACAAGGGAAAAATGCTGGTAGAAACTGGATAATTGAATAGTTGTGTGAGTTAATATATTACATTTAATTAATACACTCCTAATGTCTGCTGCTTATTTCTAATAAGACAGACCAGCCCCGACCACAACAAAGGCAAAAATGGCCCAAAACTTAATGTTAAATACATTTATGTCTCCCATAATGAAGCATGTGTGGAAATAACTTGAGTTTTTGGTCAAATCAGAATGAAATTAATGTTACTGGACTAATCAGTTGTCTGATATGTGTTCTATTAGCTGCAGTGCCAGCAGAGGAAATCGGACGTAGCAGCAAATCAGGACCAAAGATTTAAAAAAAGCATATTTGTGCATTTTCTGCATCACCAGTTGAATGCATGTAGGTTCCCGTGGAAACGTCACACACACAGTTTGCCTACTTTAACTGTGCAGTTCAGTGGGATTACTAACATGCAGCTCAACGGGTTTACAGATAGAACATATTCCTGCAGCTGAGAATCTGTATTGCTCATGGAGAAGAAATGGTGAAAGCGTGGTGCTTCGGTTAGCTGTGCAGCATCAGTTACTATGGTGATCCAGAAGCTAACAAGGGAGCCACGTTAGTGACATCAAAAACTCTGGTTTTACGCCCAGTGTACCTCACTAACCCATCCATCTCACTCTCAGCACCTTTTGAGACATTTGTGAGTGTTTTACAACTAGAAGGTTGGTTAGCATAATGTTGGATATGGTCTAATGTGCAAATGTCATACAAAGCAGAAGTTGCAGTTCTACATATCTCACATTTACCCATATTTTAATTAAATTAATGGGAAAGAGAATCATCAAAATAAGCATTATCTAAAGAAAGCACAAAAAAGAATTGAAAAAAATGTCATTCAAAATACACCCCTTTGGTTTATGTGTGCATTCACATTGTTTATTATTATAATCTAATAAAAGGCTGTCATCAGCGACATTGTATTGAATTAATAAACCCAAGAAAAGACATTTTTTGAGTAAACAAAATAATTGGCCTATAAAACACAAGGAATAAAAGGGATTGTTTTAATGTGTGAATGCACAGATTTAGTAGCTCTTTCTTTGCATCATCCTGACACATTGCTCACACACATATAAAAAACAATTAATGTGAATTGGTTTCTGCTCATGTACTACTGAATGGAAACGTACATCCAAATATGCAAACACACATCATCTGCCTGTGCAGCGTAACGACAGTGTCAGGCTCTTGTTCTCAGTTGCAAGTTCTAAGCACATCCACACCGTGGTACTTTCTCTCCCCTGATGTTTCACTCATTAGCTCTAGATTTTCATTGTTTGAGCTCCAGGTAGGAAAGTGCAAAGTTAGCTGCATCAATGCTGCCTCGATTGGGAAATGATTAACATGCAAGCCAGAGGAAGACAATGGGGGGAACTTGGAGCGCTGCAGTTTGTTCTTATTTATTACAGCCCCCGCAGCTTTGTGTGTTTAGGAAGCTGATTTGTGAATGTGTGAACGAATACAAAACTGCAGATTCAACTTCTGGCTGATTTAAATAAGGCTTTATAAAAAGGTGGCGTGAACGCTTGAAGATGGAAAAGAACGGCAATGAACGCTTGTGGGAAATATCAAATCATTTCAACTTCAGAGGACTTTGTGAGGATTCTGAATCTCCAGAGTTGTGTGATGTGGTGAAAAACACTGCAGAACAGCCTTGGGCTGAACTCTCATTGGGCCCCCATCCTAAACACTGTAAAGAACACTGACAGTCAGCATCATCACAAACTCTCAGAAAGTTGGAGTACTGAAAGCAAAGCACTGTCATTCTCAAACACCTGCCACTGACAGCCGTCGCCTACAGCCAGACCACCACCAGCAAAAAAGAATGTGCAAGCAGAGGCAGTTGTTTAGTGGAGCTGCGACACTGCTCCTCAAACATTCATGTAAAATGGATACATGCTTTTGAATTATAATGACTTGTTAAGGGACCAGAGAATATTTATGTATTTTCAAGTCCTGCTTCATAAAACCTTATATATTCTGACAAAGTCACTCACAGTTCTCTTCATTTCTAATATATTCTGTAAAAGCACACAGACCCACCCAACAGAGAAAATGCCAAATGGTTTTTAACAAGCTACTAATCCAGTGTTGGTTCTGGTGTTCAGGGGACACTCCAGAAGTTTGTGGATGACCTGTTTGAGACCATCTTCAGCACAGCGCACCGAGGCAGCGCCCTGCCTCTCGCCATCAAGTACATGTTTGATTTCTTGGATGAGCAGGCGGATAAACACTCCATATCAGACTCTGATGTACGGCACACTTGGAAGAGCAACTGGTGAGTTTGTGTGTGTGTGCGTGTGTGTGTGTGTGTGTGTGTGTGTGTGTTCACATGCTGTGAAAGAGCATAATTTAGTGGGGTGATTTGTGTCTTGTTGGTGTTGTGAAAAACTTGCCTGCAGTGTGAGCAAAATTAGACAGAAAGCCAGCGAATATGCAGCACATTTACATTGGTGTTGCAGCAGAATGTACAGCGCTCTTCTTTTCATTGCGAATCCGCATATTTTATGGCTCAGACTGCTCCTTTGTTCAGCCAGACTGTGTGTGTCAAGTGCCTCTAACTCTGAAGCTCTCCCTCTCCCTCCCTCCATCTCATCCCTGTTCTCTCTCAATCCTTCCAGTCTTCCGTTGAGGTTTTGGGTCAATGTGATCAAGAACCCACAGTTTGTCTTTGACATCCACAAGAACAGCATTACAGACGCCTGCTTGTCTGTGGTGGCTCAGACCTTCATGGACTCGTGTTCGACATCAGAGCATAAACTGGGGAAGGACTCCCCTTCAAACAAGCTGCTGTATGCTAAAGACATCCCCAACTACAAGAACTGGGTAGAAAGGTACGCCAGCATGCAGGACTAGTTTATTTTTGCATTATTTTTCTTCATGCAATTTTTAAAGATTTTACACAGTAAACTCATTTTGCATGTTTGCCGTCTTTGTGCAGGTACTACTCTGACATCTCCAGGATGCCAGCCATTAGCGATCAAGACATGAGTGCCTACCTTGCGGAGCAGTCACGCCTGCATGCCAACCAGTTCAACAGCATGTCGGCCCTACACGAGATCTACTCCTACATCGTCAAGTACAAGGATGAGGTGAGACTAGAGTCTGTTTTTACGTTGTCGAGATACTTTCTCTTGCCAGACTCACACTGAATATTTGAGTTCAGTACTGCTGTCAATATTTCAAGGTCAAAATAACGATAAGGATATGTCAGACATTTTTTTAATGACATAAACACGCATCATAAACCTTGTATTTATTGTCTTTTGGTGTTATTTGTGACCAAGTTGCATGCTAGCTGTGTATTTTATAAAACCTCTGCTGGAAAATGATCGAATGGTAGCACCCTGCCGCAATGGCAATCAGATAAAGTCTAAACGGCACTTATTTGTAATGATTATTAGTGTTTTGAGTGTTTCTCATTCCTTGGGGGAATTCAAGAGAAAAGGTTGGAAACAGTGCTTACTTTAAATCTGAACTGGGTTGAAGGGCTAATGTGCTCCGGCTACCGGAGAAAAAGCTGAAACATATAGAGCTCATTAATGTTTGTACAGCGCTTGTGTGCTTCATGAAGCAGTCATATGAGATGTCTAAATGTTTTGAAAGCAAAAGCTTGCATGTTCGTGACATTTGCTGGTCTCTATTCCCAGATCTTGTCAGCTTTGGAGCGGGACGAGCAGGCGAGGAGACAGAGACTGAGGAGCAAGTTGGAGCAGGTCATCGACACAATGGCTCTGACCAGCTGAGGACCATCCAGCACCTCCTTCTCCTCCTTCTCCTCACTCCTCCTCTCCATCTGTCTCGCTCCCTCGCTCCTCTCACCCAGACAACAAACAAAACTCCAACCCCCAACAATACGACAGACGAACTGCAAAAAGGACCGAAGCAGTACACTGCAAAATGGGGGGGGTTCGGCAGAGATGGGCGGGCCTGTGTACGCTTACATGTGTATGTGTGTGTTTGTCTGCAGCCCCATACGCTGTGTGTGGGCACGAGTCTGTGTGAGAGACTGAGACACCGGACATTTTCACACACGCATACATGGAGAACATGTCAACTGACAGCATTTGATTATTGTGGATGTTGGTGTTTGTGGTTTGCTTGATTTTGATTTCAGGAGTTATGTCGTGACGACGCGATGGTCAGGAAAGAAACAATGGAAGCCTAGAAAGGAACTCCATATATGGCCTCAGTAGCAGAATGGACCAATCTGTGACGAGCCAGTGGAGAGAGGCTCTGTGTGTCATGTGACTCCAACAGTTGTCACAGTTTTAAAGGATGTTAGATTTTTTTGTGTGTAAATGTAATCAACTGCCCACTCTCTGATCTCTCGCCACTTGTATTACTGCTGAATTTGCACAATTTACAGAAACGTTACAAAGCAAGACTATATAGATATTATATATAAATACAGCTACGTTTTTAAAGAAAGATTAGGGAGAAAACATTTTTGTTGTTTTCTTTTTCATTTTAAACCAACAAATACAATAAAAATGAAACATAAAACATGACTGATTTGATATTTCAAGTACAAAAAAAACACAACGTAGACAAAAAAAAACAACGAAAAAGAAACAAAAAAGTCGTACTGTGCCATGTTTTCTTTGAATGTTGTTTAGTGCAAAGACATTTTGTTAGATGGAATGTGCTACCGTATGATTTTAAATATGAACATGCCTAGTGACTGAAAAGAATTGTTTGAGTAATGACCCATCATAAGATCCTTGTTGAAAGTGGCGGGAAGCGAGATGACACAAAGTTGTCCATCCTCTCGAGAGTTCGTGGTGTCACGATGATAACATGAAGTTGCTGTTGTTTCTTATTCAATCAGTGCAATCTGTTGGTTCCAGAAAGCCAGACATATACTCGCAGCATTGTTGCTTTATCATGGCCACGTTAGCGTCTGGTTCTTTTCTTCAGGGCTCAAGAAGTGACAGTTCAGCGGATCGGTGTTTAGTGACTGAACAATGAAGTAGCTACATTGCACTACCTGAAATATTCTCTTTTGCCCCGATATCACGTAGCCATCATATCCAACCATTGAGAATCCACAGGTTTGTGTTGGCCATCCTTTGAGGAGTAGTTTGTTTTCTGACACGGTCCTGCAAGAGCAAAGCCAAAGTCTTGGTGCTCGCAGGCTCCGTTCTAAGTCTTTTCAGGAGCCACAATGAGGTCAGGTAGAGCTAAGCCGAGCCCCTCAGTGGTGAAGCAAAGTCAGAAAAGCTGTTTCCAGCCTAAAGCCACATTTTTATTTTCATTTTCTCAATGTTAATACCCATATAGAGGCACAAAGGAAAAGATATTCTGAGTGTTTTTCGCCACCTCTGACATATATATATATATGAGACATGGGTTTTAGCTTTTTATCCATGAGGAGGGTATAGAAAGATGCAGAGGTGAGACACCTCTATTCATTACCTACACAAGGCTGAGTAATCCGCCCCTTAGCCTGCAGCTCTTGTTTCAAAACTAGCCTATTGCCATGTGTGGCTTAAGCTTTTTATATTACCGCTCTCTTAAGAGGATTTCTTTGTTTCTCTTTTTTGAAGTCTTGAAGTCACGGTTTTTGACTTTGTGGTGAGAGTTTTTTTTTTTCTGCTTGCCGAAAACCAAACTGTGGTCTGTATAATGTTATTTTTTTTTTGTTGATGTTTCATTTGTAAATTGTATACTTTTTCATGATGAACACAAGCTGTTTGCCATTTTTTTGTAATCAGGTTGTTTTTTTTGTTTGTTTGTTTTAGTCTTTTTATTTTCAACATGTAAATTGTACATTTTACGGTACACAGAAGACAAAATTCTCTTCAGTTTGCCTGAAGTTGAAGTACTTGACCGAACTCAAGGTTTATTTTCCTGATCTCAAGGATCAAAATGAAATTGTCGAATCAGATGAGTATCTGTGTTGTGATGGAAATGTGACTTGCTGCTTTAACTCTTGTACCTTGTTTTTCTATCAAACATTAGGGCTGTCATTTTATGCTGATCATAAATGCTGTCGCTGTCCATCCCACCATTTTGTTTACTGTACATGTTGGAGATGTGGCGTGACCTCTGCAGCTACATCCACATGAGCCTACTCCAGTTATCCTTGTTGGGATTTGGTAGTTCATCCTGTACCTGCCAAAAAAAACAGTCTTAAGGGACCACTGCCCGAGCTAGGATAGAAGTTTCCCCTTTTCAACTCACCCTGTTGGCTACATAAACATTACGTAATTTCTGTTAGAAGGAGAAATGAGTGCAGCAAAACCTTCACCAAAAATATGCTTAGTCCACTATACAAATATTTTCAACATGTTGTTTTTTTTCCTCTGACTTTTTGCTGCATTCGTACATGTTGGTGCTCTTACTGTACAGATATCATGGCGAGGGGGAAAAAAAAGATGACTGCAGAGGCTCCGTGTTAACAGCAGTTCTTTGACTGATCTGTACGAGTACAATGTACAGCAGGGACAAATCGGCTCCCTGCAAAAGCACACAGCCGAAAACCAACTGAGGCTGCAGTGCCCAGCTGGTGATCTGTCAGGCTTTTTAAAGACACTTAAACATTCTCAATCCATTCTCAGGTTCATGCTCCATTTGTGTTGTATTCTGGTCGTAGTTTGGTTGATTAAATGACTGCTGAGGGAGTCGAGCTTGTTTACCGTTTGCATGGCTGCTTGCCTTTTAGATTGACCTGCTTTGCAAGTCCAGACATATTTTTTAGAGAAACTTCCCAGCTGCCCCTCTCTGTCCTTCATTTTGCACTGTTTAGTATGACAATTGCGTTGTATTTATTGTTACTGAGGTGGTTTAAAGAATGTCCATTTTTCTGAGAGTGTCATCTAAAGCAGCCAGCCTCAGCTGCTGAATTCCAACTTGTCACAAGAACAACATGCTGACTGTAGTTTGACCGAATCGCTGGGTTTTATGCTGTTTTTCAGTCACATCAGAACAAATCAGCAAGTTGGATTTACTACACTGCCTTCAATGGGAGTGGATTCAGCACATAGTCCTGTTTAATTCTCGGCTCAGTCATTTTTGCCTTTTCCAAACCATTGTTGAATCAAACGAAGTCCTGGCATCATTCTGTTCTCAGTAGTTATTTTTCCTACTTTCCTCTCATTCTGGAAAACTCAATAGCTGTTCTTTTTTTTTCGAACTGGAAGTTACACAGGATCCATGGAAACACAAAGCAAGTGAATTTCAGATAGAGCTGGCAAAAGAATTTTAATACTACAATAACTCTGATACGTTTTTAGAGTTTCAGACTTGAAGCGACTGTCACAAGTTTGCAGGTTAACATTCATTGTGTAAATATTCTGTTATTTCCTATTTTGCAGATTTACTACTTGTAAATAACACGCATCAAGGAGAGATTAAACATTTTTTGCTAAATAACACTGTCTTGGATTTTTATTTTTATCATTCATCTCATATTTATAGATGAAAGAAGCAGTAGCCATGCAGCTCTGTCGCTAAATGGTCCTATAATGGTATTATAATTCATATACACTGACATGATCTGCTGGAGAACTGAATTTAGGATCCAACACCTCACACACTTCACATCATTTTACCCAAGCGGTAACCTTCAGGGCCGAAAAATAAAACAATGCCAAAAACTGCAGTTCCTCAAACGGCCACTTGAGGCTGGCTTTAAAAGTGAGTCAATCCCCACAGACCTCCATGTTGAAATGCCCAAATTTACAGCAGAAATAAAAATGTTTACAGCCTTGTACAAAAAACATTTCTGTTCTGGCCTGCCACATTGAGTTAAAGCGTTGCCATGTCAGTGCAGGTTGCCAGCAGCGGTCGTGAGTTTGAGTCCGGCGCATGTCTCTCTCATCTATGCCCCCTTCACCCTGTCTCTCTCCTGCTATTAATAAAATGAAAAAACTCTCCAAAAAATGTATTTTTTTTTAATTTCTGTTCTCTATAACTAATTTCCCAATTCATGACAACTGTAGGGGTGATGAATTTTCGTATAATTTACCCGTTTAAATTGTATTGACATTTAAAGTTATGCACAAATAAGGGCGTGGCTGCTTTAAGTTGCACAGTGCATCCTCAGCTCCACTCATGCTCCATGTCTTTGCTCATGTTTGGATTAGCTGGGAGTTGGCTGGAGTCAGGCGATGCCGACATTCAAAGCCACCACACAAAGCTTCCCAACTGCTTCTCAGGGCGACATCAAGAAGGGGTTTGTCCATATTTAGAAGTATTTCATTTTTACTCATTTAGCGACAATTCACAACAGATGTCATTTCAAGGCACTTTATATGGTAAGGTGAAAACCTTTGCCTGTAGATTCTGAAGAGAACCCCGACAAATTCAAAGGTTCCCCTGGATTCCTTTTGAGCAGCTCTTGGCAACAGACCTCAGTCTACACACTATTCTCCTGCCATGGTTCCTGACTCCTCATGTATGTACAGCTGTTACTTTCTCAGCTCTCCTTCCTACTTGATCCACTCCTGCACAACTCTGGGTGGTCAAAAGACACTACAAGACCACCTGATGCTGATGTACATTTGAAACTGATACATATTCATTATTGTGTCACACTAACAAGTAGCACAACAGAACTAAGCTTGTTGATGTAGGGGCTGCTGGAAATTATGCAGCGAGTTTGCGGCAGTTGTTCACTGTTCTAAATGCTGGTGTGGTTCAGCAGGACAGTGCAGCATGTTGTTGTGAAGAAAAAAAAGAAACATTTATTGCCAGGTTTTAATAATAGGTATTACTGCCTCCTTATTTGTTTTTTATTTGCTCAGTTCAAAGTGTTTACAATACCATGTGTGGAAAATTGGCAAGAAAAATACAACAGAATACTTGTTTAGATCTGCAGTTTTCAATCAGTTTATCCTTTGAATCATTATTTTGCTCAGTTTTACCATGTGTTTCTTATTGAGGCAAAGCTCTTATATGCTGTCTAATGTGTCACGAATTAGAAAATTATTATCTCTCAGGTACTGAAAAAAGGTTAAACACTAAAATCTGCCCCAGTATAGAAATTTGTCTATTGTTATCCAACCTGATGCTTTCTTAATGGACTGTGTCATTTGCCATCAAAGAAATAAGGTTCAGAATGTTCACAGTGGGAAGAAACCTTCTTGTCAGGCTGCGGCATGATAACTTCCCTCCTCCATCTCCCTGCCTTTCATAACACGACTGGCATCATTAATCATTCTTACAGGAATGCACTTGAGTGGCTGGTGGGGGTTTGTTCTCCGGAGGTGTTAATACTAACACGTTTACCTCCTAACCATACATCATGCTTGCAATGCCCTCAGCTTACGTGGGCACTTGCATGGAAGAGTGGCTCCGAGTGTATAACACAGTGGAGCATCAGGCGGCTCCAATGGGCCAGGCCAGTGTTTTTTATGAAATGTATTGTCGCTGAACAAGAGGGAATGGAGAGACCAGGAAAGAAGTTGCTGGAATACACCAAAACCGCGTTGTCCTTTTTTTCACGGCCTGCCTTGAACCGTCAGCACTTCCTCCCCCACCCCCCAGCAAATTCAATGAGCCCAGATAGACAGAAAATGTTATCGTTCGCACCATGTGTAACCAGCCGGGCTAATTCAATTAAAATTCCATCCAAGGAAGAACGCTGAAATTGCGTAATGGTCGTGGGAGCACTGAATCTCGTAATGATCCTGTCAAGGGGCAAATGATCTTGCAGCGCGAACATTATGATAAATTCCTTGCAAAGCACAAGATGCTCGTTTCCTCACCCACCCACCCCATCCCCCAACCCCCACCTCTTTTTGCATGCAAAATTCTGTTGCCATAGTTAATAAAGCCATGATCTATATTTGCCCCCCTCCCCTTTCCTTTTTAATCTCGTTTAGCTACAATTGAAGAGGGCTCTGTGTTTTATCGCGCGCTGAACCCAGTGAAATTGAAATTCTATTTTAGCTGAGGAGTCTATTGGTATCTGTCAATGTGTGTTGCGTCAAGTGCACGGCGGAACCGGGGCACCGTGAGTGGCAGCGGTATCTATAGGGCCCCTAAATCCGGTGAGCGGTTCAGCTGCTCCTGGTGAGGCAAAGGTGACAGCCGTGACTGGTTGGGGGATGCTACGAGATGGATTACTGTCACCGTTCTTAACTTATGGTGCACAGAAAAAGCTGTGAGTCTGAGCGAGGGGAGTGGGTGTTAAGTACAGGTGCTGCCAACCTTCAGCCCACCACCGACAGTCACAGCATACAAGGCGAGCTCCCCAAGGCGAGTGCAAGTCTCAGGAAAATGTTCGGTTATAGTCGCTGTGTCTCCGCTGTGATACGAATCCCGAAGCGCCTGAAAGATGTAGCTAAAGCTGCTCTAATCAATATTTTTTTTTTAAACCAACGGTGGATCAAACGAATACATGCAGGATGAGCTTTGCAGCAAAACATCCACATAGAATTATCATCCAGCGCCTTCAGCTTTGCAGAGCCTTGTAGTGTGTCCAACTTCTTTCTGCAACAACAACAACAACAACAACAAAACACTCTGCCCTGCCGGCACTGCACCAAACAACAGACAGCAGAGTTAGCACATGGCTGGTGAACACAGTGGAACTATTAGCAGCTCTTTCGGCAGACATTTACATTAGGAGATGGTAGAGACCAAAACAGCTGAAATGAGAGTAAATATAGGACTTACATTTGCCTGCTGACTCATAACATATTGACCGCCTGCCTAATGTTGTGTTGGTCCCCCTTGTGTCATCAAAAATTAGGTCTGGCACGTTTGCAGTGGGTCCTTTGGCTACTCTGGATTGTGCAGTGGGGCCTCTGTCAATCAAACTTGTTCCACTGCATCCTGTTGATGCTTGATCAGAATGGGATTTAGGAAGTTTGGAGGTCAAATCAACATGTTGGGCCATTGTCATGTTCCTCGACATGTTCCTGATTGATGTTTTTTCCATGTTGTGGGGTGCATTTTCCTGCAGGGGTAGTCCAGTGACATTTGGGATTTCCATTCGCATAAGGGAGTGTGCTTGTTGTGGGACAATGTTTATTTAGGTATCTAAGTCTCATCAACACGGATGTCAACACCACATAGTACCAACATGATCAATGTTATTCACTTCACCTGTCAGTGGTCATAATGTTGTGGCAGATCGGTGTATGTAATGTACTATATTATGTGAAACTTCTAAAAAGCCATATTTCAAGTTGTCTCTTACACTAAATTAGAAACAAAGCATTGCAATCAATCAATATCATGAAACATAACTTGATTCATAAAAGTTTTTTTCTACAAAACTGCAAGAAAATACAAACTAATTTCTTGTCTGATTAGGACTTGTCCTCTGGGTTTCTGGAAGAAAAATGAATAAACAATGATTTAGCTGGTGGTGTATTTAAGGTCAAAGTAACTTTGACTTCAGCCCAATAGTAGTTCAGTCCTATTGGTGAGAAGACAGGCTTTGCTTCTGCTTTCTCCTTTTCTTTTTTATATTTCGTAAAATGTAAGGGGGACAGATAATTGGCTGAAACCATCAGATTACTGCCTTCAACAAAAAAGCAGCACATCTATGGCTCAGCTAGTCACAGTTACATCTTTCCAATAATGATTCAGGCTGCAGAGCGTTCCTCTGGCCACCGCTCAGTTACAAGCCTAATTTATTAGCCACATTAAAGCTTTATAAACTTTTCACAGTTTGATCAAATGCTTGAAATCTCCCCAAACCAGCTTTCTCCGAGGCAGCGAGAGCATTTTAACAGGAGCTTTCGCCACACGTCAGCGTCTGAGGTGGAGTGAAAGTTCATTGGCTGATGTTCCCCTGTTCTGACTGGCTTGTTAATTTCTCCACAGGTAGAAACCATTATGCACTGCATCTCCCTGTCAGGGCCAGAGAAAATCCATTCCCTGCTCCACTGACCTAAAGCTTCCTGATGTCTGATTAACACGCATGGGATAACAATCTATACAGAGCGTTGCGGCGCTTTTTTAAAGAGGTCGTCCGTAGTATCTCGTGGACCTAATCTCCCGAACACAACCCGGCTGCACACTGCCTGTGATGTTCCACGATTCATTAGATCACTTGAGTTATTTGTTACTTTCTCCCACTTTTCTTCAAATGCTTCAAATTGATGGGCTGAACTTGACTTTCAGCTGTAACCTCGTTCACCTCTGAGCCCCGCCCCCACCCCACCCCCTCACCCCCCCACCCCATGAGTATGCACATACATACTCAAACATGCATAGCTCCCTGAGGAGACCCTCCTGCTGCGGATAGGAGGAGGAGGTTTGTCTTTTGTGTCTGTCTTCCCCACCAGGTGATGGGTCACGTCTCCAAGGATTCCAGAGGAGTTTGTCCGATTAGCCCATCCACCCTTCGCACCTCCACTCAAGAGATGAAGTCTTTATGTGCAGTGTGTGTGCAAAAAAAAATGCTTTCACATGCATGCATTTTAATAGCCCGCTCTATGTGTGCATGCATGAATGGTCCGTGTGCAGTCTGGAGGTCGGCGAGGTCGCCTACAGACTTCCTACACAAGACGTCGTCAGTCAATTTAATCACGGCTCAGCCAGCTGATGGTGTGCACCAGATTGATAAAATGCTCTGGAACTGTTGCTAATGGCTCTGCAGTCCGTCTTTTTCTTTTTCCGCCTCACACACACTCACATGCAAACATACACACGATTCAGCCCCTTTTGATCTTCAAATGTGTGTCTTGGGCTGCAATTTTTCTTCCCTGTGTCTTGCAGCTTCAGTGAAACTTGAAAGGCTGCGCTTTTCCTCAGAGAGAAGAATGAATCTCTTTAGGTCTATTGTGGCATTAAGCTTTGAGGGGGCACAACAAAGAAGTCAAATAGATATGTATACATTTTTTAGTTGCTTATTTTTCTCCAGTTATTTGAATAACTCTTGAAGGAACAGCTCCTAAGACAATAAGTAGAATTATTCTCCCAGTTATTTGCCTGCCCGGTAATTAGTTTCGATGCGAAGCAGTCGAAAAGATTAAACAAAATAGCATTGCATGTTCTTTAAAGATAACAAAATGGAGCAGATAAAATGGAAAGAGAATGTTTACATTTAGTTTCTTATTCCGAGATGTGCGAGTGAATGACTTTAATGCATTCAGTTACAACGAATTTCATGATAAATTATTAATGCTGATTAGACGTATCACAGGACACCAGATGCTTCGTAAAACCTTCAAAGATTGAGCCTGAGCTTCGGCCTTTAACCCTCACATTCAGCTCGTCTGTCGGCCTTTCATGTGTGATCAACAGAGGAGTTCTTAACATGCTACTTTTCCCTCTGTCTTCACACAAACATCAGCCTCCCGTGCATTCACCACCGACACTTTGATGTCAGGGGGATGTGGTGTGTCTTAACGACCTGCCGCTCATGAATTAATTAATCACTTCTTTGGAACGTCTCAAACACAGCAGCTTGTGATCAAGTGCATTGTGGGATTGAGATAAGGCATGGACATTGCCTGGCAATGGAACTAACACAAGGACCCCTAATTAGTTCAATTAATTAACCATGGGGATGAGGGTGACGGAGGAGGGGTGTGTGTGGAGCAGAGTTGACAACTACCTGGAGATGGAGGTTTAACTGCTGCTGTGCAGTTCTTCAGCAGGGTGTGGCAGGAAGATAAGAGAAAGGGTTAATTAATGTATGTTGGAGGAGAGCCGTGCTCAGGGAGGCTGTCAGTGCAAGTATCTCCCAGCATCACCTCCTGCCTACGCTGTATGATATTTCTTATTGACCTTTCAGTTTCATAACTGTAGCTGCCACATGGGATGATGTCATACTCATGATAAACCTCAAACCCCACGTGTGTGAACTTATTGCTGTTTCTCGCTCCACTCATAAACCACAGCTTGGGGTCTGTGGATGTAATGACTCCCTCTGGTCTCCTGTGTGTGTTACGCTCGTGAAAACATTCAACGGCTTGCAGAAAATATATCACATCGATACTTGTGGCTTCATCTCTACGCATTCAGTCAGGGAGATGTTCGGCTTACCTACTTGAAAAACCACACCTTGTAATTTGTTATATTGCATAAGTTAACAAGAAAGATGGAACAGATTTCTCTCTATTTCTTTCTCATTTGAGACAACCCAGCAGGCTGGCTGTTCCATGATGCTTCCGGTTTTTAACTAAGTCAATGTCCTTCTGGCTCTAGCTTTATATATTTAACTTATGGGCATGTTTGTTATTGATCTACATAAGTGGTATGGATCCTCTTACCAAACTCCTGGGGAAACAGCAATGAAGTGTATTTTCATAAATAAAAAATTAATCCTTTGTAGCAGCCAATCATTTTTTGATAAGCAGAAACAATGACATCAAATGTTAAACCATCTTAACTTTAACATTTATTTAGAACAGAAATTCCCAATTTTTGCTATAGTGTCTTGTTTTCTGTTTCTATTTTTTAAAATGTACCCCAGCTGGAATTCACTTTATCTGCTTCGGTATTCACAATTTGTCCAACTAAAATCCAAATAATCACCTGCTGAATTTCAGTTTAATAGAACCTAAACAAAGAGAGGACACTCTTATCTGCACACGATGAAGCTGCACAGAAACCTTTAAACTGAGATGCTCGTCACCCTGGCTGCTGCTGCTTACTCCTCGCTACAAACTGCCGCTTGAATTACTGCATGGCATGAAAATTCTGCTGCTTCTGCTCTTCTACCAAGCAGCCCAGCTGTCAAATGTTCAGATATGCTTTTATGTACTGTAGCAGGGATATTACAGTGTGTATTCCCCGGTAGCTCGTACATCAGCTTGTGCCGAGAGCACATAAAAATGACTCAGTTCACTACCAAAGACCAAAAATGAAATCTTGCTGTGTCATTCGTCTTCTGCACAATTAGAAAGGATGAATGTTCATGTTGGCTTGACTGAGACACACAAAGCTTTTGGTTGACAGGAAAATGCAACAAATGAGAGTGAAAATTCTGATATACTGTACTGTACGCTACATACTTATCGTAATTCACTTTCACAGTGCAGCTGATTTTACTTTGAAGTTTCTTGTAATATTTTTTTACAATTAAAACATGCAATAAAGTTCACAAGGCCTAAAATCCAGTAAAGGGCATTAATAGAAAGAATCACTGCAACACAAAGAGAAAAAGTTTTCAGTCCACAGTTCACACACCGCAAGATTCCCAGTGCCTTTCTATTGGGCATGAATTTTTTATAGCCCCTGTTGCTTGTCGCTCCCTCTAGCACGGCTTTGTCGACTGAGTTCAGTTCTTCTGGTGCTTTCAAAAAAAAAAGCCAGCAGCCTCGACCTTATCTTCTCTCCCCTGAATGAACGGTGTTTGTATTGCAGGGGGGAAGAGCTGATGGAAGAAAGGGAGGGAAGGTTAGAGCTGGGCCAGGTGGAAGCGATTGCTGCAGCACAGATGGATGGAGAGGTGCCTTCGGTGTTAGGTAGTCATGGTAACCTATCGGACAGGGAACATCAGAGGATTGTTGAGGAGAGAGTCGAGAGTGGCGATAACAACTGGTTTAACACATTTCACCTTGTGCGTCATGCAAAGGCAAAGCGTTTTGTCTTGCAGCGGAGTTGGGTTGTAGATAAGTATGTTGAGTCAGTGTGGTCATGCTGAAACAAACCGTGCAAAACACATACTAGAGATGCATGCTGGTGAAAGGTTAAGAGGTTACATGGTAGTTGTTGCATTATGTTAACTGTCTGAACACACGCAAATGCAAACACTGCCAATAATCAAAAATGAGACTTCCCCAATATTAAGGGTCGAGTGAGAAAAAAGCCCCAAAACAGACAAGACCTAGTGCACGAACTAAAAGTAGGCAGCAGGTGTGTGTCTGATAATGACCAGGTGGAGGTGGCCAGGCGATGGTTCCTTCATCGCTCTGCTGAGTCCTGTGGGGTGTATCGGGGGAAGACAGCGGGAGGAAAAAGGGAAGAGAGGTGAAAGGGAGTCCAAGATGATGCAGTCATCCGATCAGCCACTTCCTCGATCTCTGCTGCCCCTTCCATCCCTTCCTCCACCTGGGCTCTTGTCAAAGTCCGGCTCCACTGCCAGACTGATGACTTTGATGCCAGAAAGCGAAGATGAGGCCCAACCTGCAACATGGTGCCACTGTGAGCCATTTTCATCAGCAGAATTAGTGATAATTTTCTTGCTTGATAAGATGCCCAGAGTGTTGGCATTTATTATATATTCTCTATATCTGGGCCCATCAAGCCTTTATCACGCGCCTGAGCTCTACACCTATCTCACAGCATGAACAGAGAAGGTGTAACTAATAAAATAAATAAACACTTCCATTTGAATGTGTCTGTACATGCCAGCGAGACACATACACAATAGCAGTGTTCTGTAAGTACTGCATCTGACTATCACTGTCATTTATGTCATTAGTTACATGTGTGTACATTTGAAAAGTCAAAATTTCCACCATGAGAAAGTCTCATGTGGTGATTCATGTTGTCAAAATATCCTGTATTATTGTTTTATTGTTCTAGTTTATTTATTCTACTTATTTTTTAGTTGTTAGTTTTTTTCTGATTGCTGTACATAGAGAGCTGAGTGAAATTCCTTGCTTGCACGCACAAACTTGACCAATAAAGTTGACTCTGATTCTGATCGTGATTCTTATATCCAACTGATGAAGTAATCTAAATCTTAATCCTGCCTTTGTACCTGTTCTATCAAATCCACCTCTCATTCTCTTCTAACTGAAAGCTTAATGGTTTACTTCACATGGGTGAATGCAGTGTGAGAGTGAGTGGTTGGTGGTGGTCAGAGGGGCCGATGGTGCAGACTGGCAGCCTCGCCTCCATCAGTCTACCCCAGGGCAGCTGTGGCTATATATGTAGCTTACCACCATCAAGTATGGAGTGAGTGAATAATGCAATGTAAAGTGTCTTTGAGTGTCTAGAAAAGTACTATATAAAAGCAATGCACTATTATTATTATTATTATTATTATCATTATTACATTTAAAAATGATCTTTCACTACCTTGTTTCTCATTAAAATAAAGCAAAAAACTGTGCAAGTCTCTCAAATACTCATCCTTAAACTCTTCGCAGGCACCAAGGAGTGCACTGAAGAACCAAAAATATTGCCTGTTCTTTTTATTCTATGAAGATAAGATTGACCACAAATGATATTCTTCACTGAAATGTAATCATGACATAGCACAGCGGTAAAACAACATTCTGTGATGAAACCTTGTGTTAATCAGAAATCTGATGATCCCTACAAACCTAAACAGAATATTTGCAACTGTGTTTGGAATTGACCCTTAATTTCTGACCCTGTGTAAAGGAAAAATTACCCAGAACTCACCTGTGAACTACATCCAGTACAAATATGTTGCCAGTGCTAGCTGAGGTGGTGATGAAACCTAATTCTGCAGCAGTTCTAGCAATGATCCGTGAGTCCGGCTGTGCTATGACGGATCTCTGGTTGCTGCGTATGTGTCAAAACTGCCTGCTGGAGATGACACCGGACGCATTTAATTAATTTGGTCCAAAATGAGTTTGGAGTGGATCTGTGAGGGTCTCACATTGGGGATGGGACCTGTTGTGGTCTCACTTCACATCACTCAGCTGTAAACAGACTCAAGGGCTGTTTTTCATTAATTCATTAACATCTACTGCAGCGTTACACACTGCTGTTAATGGCATTCTTTGCTCTCGGTGAAACAATGCCACAACTTTTCCTGTGGCGTTCCTGATCTGGCATGTCGAGCTGTGACTGTGTGATGTTTAGCAGCTGAGGCTCCCATGCTGCCACCTAAAGGAGAGCAGTCAGTGAGTGGGGCCACTGCCTCAGACACGGTCCATTTAACTGCACCCACTCCACCATCGTGTCCAGGTCACTGAATCTGTGGACCCAAAGCACACAGAAGGACACACACAATGTTGACTTGTGAACCTCTGTGGCGTGTTACTATGTACATTAACACATTTTCCAACACTGAAAAGAATTAATTCAATCGACTGTAGTTTCTGTAGTTTTTTTAGTCAAATCTGGGTTATTTATTGAGATCTTTGTCTTAAACACTGTCCATACATAACAGAGAAGAAGGTACTGATGCATCTGACAGAACAAAACATTGAACCATACACAACATAGCATTATAAACACATGACTTTTTAATCGTCCTTGGGATGAGATCACACAGCGACATGCATGATACTCATTTCTCTCACTTCATTTCCTTCTAAACTGATTCCTTGGTGTTTTGACTAAACATGGGATCTCTAACTAATGCGAAGTACATGTGCGCAACCACCTCCTGACTTGCAAGCTGTTCGCTGTCTGTGTTTTCAAAGGTCGACATGAGATATTGAGTCATTACATTTTAAGGATGAAAGTACTTGGATACAAAGTTTGACTGGTGCACACCCACAGATCATGCACGGCGTCAGACTGCGAAGCATGTAATTGAGTTGATCAGATTTACACAAACACACACTGATGTAATTTTATATCCCTGTCAAATTGTCATCAGTTGTATCTGTGAAGAAATCTTGTGTTTGTCTCAGTGAACGTCATTGGCAGCGGTCGTTGTTTTTGCTTCGGCTGGGCAGAGTGCTCCTCTGTGAGTTCTCTGGTCTGCTTTCACTTAAATGTGCTTAAAAGTCATGTTTATCAAATCATGTCTCTAACTGATTCTTGTCTCAGCTAGGACAAGAGAATTTCCTGCAGCTGGAAACTGTTAGGATATGTTCAATAAGAACAGAGGGGACAGTTCGATCATGTCTTCTTGTTTCTTTGCAAACTTTTCTGGAGTCACTGTCAAATTCATGACCAACTATCCACTAAAATCTGTTTAGGTCATGATAGCAGGAAGGATGTCGGTTTGTCACTCTGTGGGTTCAACAGTTTGGCTGAGATTGAACTGTCTCTCCCTGAAGTTACATCCTAATGATGTGGTTCATTTTCTAAAGATCCCCAGATGATGAATTTAAAGATGCTGGTGATTTTTCAACTCGTGGCACCAGCAAGTCGGTATTTCTGGTTTTGAATTATTGTCATTACATCAGATGCAGGCAGTCACACACTTTTTCTAACAACTTCGAGTAGCCCTAAACCTTTCAATTAATTAATCAATTTTTCAATTAGTTTGGTCCAAACTACCTGTACCTTTATTAACCTTGTCTGCACTTTTATTCACTTAATTTTCAATCTTTTTTTTCTATTCCACACTTTATCTTTTATGTTTTTATTTTTCTTATCTTTTTCTGCTGTTTTATTTTGTCAGTTTCAATTATTCCATAAAGTTTATGTGCACTTTATTTAACTTCTTTGTACTGTTTTAAATAATTTTATTTCATTGATTTCATTTAATTCTGCTGATTTTTGTTGTTTGTTTGTTTGTTTTACCTTTGCCTGTAAAACACTTTAAATAACCTTGGCGTATAATAAGGTGCTGCATAAACAAACTCTCTTGCTTGGCAGTTTCATCTTTCAGTCACAATTTCAGTTTGTGTAATACTTATTATTATAAAAACACTTGCATATGGCATTCCTGTCTATTTAACGTTCTAAATATTATACCTGCAAAACCTCAACATGTCAGTATTGCCATTGTGACCATGATAAGGCCAACTGATACCAGCATTTACTTCACAGAGTTTCTAGCACGACTTACTGTCTTCTTGAATTTCTTGAGACAAGACAGACCATACAATTGCAGAGTCATGTTTTAAATGTTCTAGTGCAGGCTAAATTGATTCTTGTGTGAGTGTTTCTTCAGTCAGCTCTTTAACGAAAGAGTTTGTGAGATGTAGTATGAAGAGGAAAGAGTTGAAGAGTGTTTGAAAATTTGGGGGGAAAAGACCAACCAAAAACAAATCATTGTCACGTTGGTGTTTCTCTGTCATGCAAATCTGGTCTCGGATCATTTGAAAGTGTTGAAATGAATCAGTGCTCAAGTTTTAATCCGAGTGTCGTTGCCATTAATATTCTAACAATGCTATGACCAAGTCAGTGCATGTATTAGCAGCCTGGGTGCCAAGAAAAAGTTTAGTGCAGCTGCATCTCGGAAGCATAAGCTGAAGAAGTGAAAGTTTAGTCGAAGCAGCGTGAGAAAAGATGAGTCAAAAAAACAAAGTTTGGTGCGAATGCTGTGTTTTCTGTCAGCGTGCTGTTTTTCATTTTCCCAGGGTGGGACCTGGTGGTGTCACACTCTTTGACAACTCAGTGCTATCTGCCTTGATTGTTTTCCTGCTTGGCAGATATGATGTTTCTTCCTCCCCAACCAGCCCCCCACGCAATCTCTTTCTAGAAAGTTTGTTATGTATGTTTTCGTTCAGCGGGAAAAAAACACTTGTCAGAGTCATTTTGAAAAAACTTTTTCTTGCTTTTTCTCTCTGCAGAAGGGAGAATAAAGAAAATGTGAGAGAAAAAAGCAGCCCTGTGATGGATGGTGAGGCACAGGCAATTACAGACAACACCCCAGACACTGTGCACATAGAAGATAACACACACTTGAGCTCACACACACTCAACAATATATGCACATATGTTCAAGACACTGGCAGTGTGAGATAATCTGGAGTTTCTTTCTTTCTGGAAAAGCTGATACATTCCGGCTAAAATCCATTTAAGGCTCCCTGCTTGGCATACCGATAGACATACTGTACAGAACATGTGCTCACATGCACACACCCATCACCTCCAACAAACTGGCTTCCGCAAGAAAACACAGACGAGGTGCACTCGAGTGAGATACACTTGCAGTAGCAGCACACAAAGGCCGGCTGCCTTATCGTTACAGGTTCAATTACACACACTTAAGCTCATGCACACAAATGACGACACGCGAGGCGAGGTGGCATCCACTCCATTGGTTTTCAAAGGTGCTCCTGAACTGTGGAAGGGAGGGGCTTTAATGCAAAGAGACAGATTCAGGTCACTCACTCACTGCTGGGGTGAATGTGAAAGGAGAAAGGGGAGAAGATACTGCAGACTGGAGAAGATGAGAAAACGTGTGGGATGATGAGAAGAAGTGAAGAACCAAGGAGGCAAACGGCAGGAACGTCTCAAAGTCCTGCAGGGAGATGAAATAAATGTGGCTGAGGCACGTGGAAGCCGTGCACATGGAATGAAAAAGAAGAAGAGAAAGGAAGAGGGGAGGTGGTTGTGGTGGTTGGGGGGGAGAGGTTGGGATACAAATGAGGAAGGTGTAAGAGAGGGCGAGCAGTGCCAGAGGAAGGGAGGAGAACGTGGAGGGAGATGGTAATTGACATGAAGGGAAAGTGACAAGCGAAAAGATGAGTATGTAGGGAGGAGGAGAAGAGTCAGAGAGAAAGAGAGAATTACTATTGAATGAGGAATGTGGGGGGAAAAAGCTTTGGAAGGCGACGCAGACAAGAGGAAAAGGAGAACACGCTGTCATACAGGCTGACATTCGATATACAGGACTCACGAATGTCTTAAATCATTGAACAAAATGGCCTGTGTAAATGACAAGGGATTGTACTCTGCTTGCACATAATTCATGGAGCAGCACCCATTTTCTAAAGTCAAGATAAATTCAGTTTTCTTTGCCTGTTTGAGGCGTGTTTGGCTTTTATCTTACAACAGAGTTGATGTGACAAACCTTCAGAGCTGCATCCTATAAATGCACTTTATCCTGATCATTAAGGATCAGAGTAACGGAGTTTGTGCAGAAAAAAAAGGCTCCCCTGCAACATGCTGAACATTTAAGTCAGACAGCTTTCATGTGGATGCAGCAGGTGTGCTGTGCAGGAGGTCCGTGCAGAACAAGACAGGTGGGCCAGAACCTCAAAACATACTCTGACAACCCAGTAAGACCAGAATACGACTTAATAAGTCCCACAGCTTATTAGCATAGCAAAGGCCTCTGATTTACATAGTGACAGGCGAACTCTTGGTGAGTTTGTGTGAGGAGACGTATTTTACATAACATCTCCAATGAGAAGCAGCCCACTGTTCCTCAGTGACAAAAACAAAGGCAGTGGTGTTTTAAACACTGAAGGCGGTGTTCATTTTATTACACGGTTTCCATTTAGTTTCATTTTTGGTACTGATTATTGCTTGAGTTGACAAAAAATGTAACAAGTAAAGCTATTGAACAAGATTCGTAATACAAAAGATTCACTCTCTTCAGAGAATACAGCTGTCATTCCAGCATCTGGCTGTTTTGGCAGAGCTGTTGATTTACTGTCTTTTTTTCTTTTAAAAATCAGTGCTTTTACACATAGTTACATTTATTTTTATTTTAGTTCTGGTACATTTCAAATCACATGTGTTATTGAGTAAAAACAGGAAACGTTGAAAAACAGAGGGCATCAAGCCTGATTAGATTTCACTGAGATACTGTGCAGCATGTGGATGCTATTCTTGCATTCTGCAGACTCACTGCTGGAGTTTGGATGACAGGTAGATAACTTTCAGTGCCTGCTACTGATCTGTATGTTAAATAGCCCATTTCTGGTGCTGTCATCATACAATGATAGGAGTTAGTGGAGTTGTGTTTAAATACACCGATCAGCCACAACATTATGACCACTGACATGTGAAGTGAATAACATTGATCATATTGGTACTATGTGGTGTTCTGCTGGAAAACCTTGGATTTTGACACCTGTGTTGATGAGACTTAGACACCCAAATAAACACTGACCCAGTACAAACACACTCCCTCATGCAAAAATGGAAATTCCAAATGTCACTGGCCTACCCCGGCAGGAAAATGCACCCCACCACATGGAAAAAACATCAAACAATCAGGAACATGTTGAGGAACATGACAATGGCCCAACATGTTGCTTTGACCTCCAAACTTCCTACACCCCATTGTGATCAAGCATCAACAGGAGGCTGTGGAACAAATTTGATTGACAGAGTCTCCACTGCACAAGCCAGAGTACCCAAAGGATCTACTGCCAGAGTCCTGGTTCCAGACCCCATAGGACACCCTGAGAGGTTCTCTTGTCCATGCCCAATGGTTCCGAGCATTTTTGAGCACATAAGGGGACCAACACAGTATTAGGCAGATAGTCGTAAAATTGTGCCTAATTGGTGTAGCACAGATGTAGCAAAAATAAAAATATCACACTAGGGGGAAACATTTTTTGGTTTCATTGGTTCTCACTTTTAAGTAACTTGTGGCATGAAGGCTTATTTAGATAATCAAACTTATTGTTTTACCTACACATTAGTGCACCCTGCACTCCTGTGGCCTAAAAGATGAGCAACACCAGACGACTTGAAAATTTGAATAGGGTCTAAACCTTCAGAAAAGTGCAAGAGGGAAGTTCTATTTGTAAAGAGAAGGGTCTGTGCACTCAGCTTACACTTGTTGAATGTATATTCTACATTTACAGGCGGTGGAAAGTAACAAGTGCATTTGTCAAGCATTGCACAACTTTACTGGAGTATTTCTATTACCTGTTACTTTGCGTTTCTAGTCTGCCACGTTTTAGAGACAAGACTATACTTTTCACTCAGCTACATTTATTTGATAACTTTAGTTAGTAATGACTTTGCAGATTTCATTTTATATTACAAAACATAATAAACACATAAACAGTAATTTAATATTATAGATTAAGATAAAACTTGATTGGTGCTCGAGGGGAAATATGGAATCGGCTGAGCAGTTAAATTATATAAAGTTGTTAAATCACCTTTACCAACTCCAACATTAAAGCCATGCACACAGTAATGCATCAATAGTTGTGATGTAATAATATAAACTATTCAGAATTCTGTCATTGTGCATAATGAGTATGTTTGCTCCTTTGAATTGACAAAAGGGAGGAACAGAACAACAAAGCCTTTTGTGATTGAAACAAATAGATGACAGATGCCAAATTCATATTGGCCCTGAGAGCTTAACACACTGCACCCTAAGATTATAAATGTAAATAGGCAAAAACAAAAGCAAACAAAGAAGCCATCTTCACCATTATGAAACATATGAACCTTAAGAAACACAGCAAACACACAAAACACAACCAAGTGCTGCAGGAGTTCACAGAGTAGAGGCTCTTAAAGTCAGGCCAAGAAGTGAGTGCACTGAGAGCTACAACCTTGGCAGCAACTTTTTCTGTATTTAGTGTTCCCTGGAAACTTCCTCTTTAACTTTACTGAATTGTGACCTTAGTATTTCTTAAAATCTTGATTAGAACCTTGCACAGCATGCACACACAGACAAAGACAATAAAAGCTGTAAATAAAATAAGTGGTATTAATTTACACTATGGTAGCACAAACACTATGGACAAGAATATACAGATACAGACACACTTACAACCTGATTATAGGTTTAATCTTTAAGATTTATTAAATATCTTTATGAAGAAAACAGAGTTAATTATGACAACAGCTACTCTAATTAAAAGTATTATTTCTTTAGCTGAAAAATTAATATTTGTTAGTCAGAACCTTTTTTTCAGTTTTACACAACCACTCTCTTTCCAGAGTGACAATTTTTTTTGTGATAAACTCTTGATGGTGCTTTGAGTATGCTTTTTTGCTAATTATTCTGTACTTTTAGTGAGCCATCACAGCGTTTGTTGTACTGTTATGTTTTAACATCACTTCCTTAGAATGGAACTGCTCAGGTGAAGCGTCCTGCAGTACCACTTTCAACCACATCGTAAAGTCAATGGGCTGATGGCGCTGTTCCAACATTTAGGCCAGAAAAAGGCTCCAGTGTGTTTCCTAACTGTGTCAGAGGATTTGATGGTGACTGACCTCATTTCAGTATCCACCTCATCTTACAGTAATACACAGGAAAAGAACAACACAAAGAATAATCCAATACAGAAACGATGACTCCATTTAAAAAGCAATATCTCCTGAGTACACTTTTTTTTAACAGACTCTACTGACACAGTGGGGCACCTTCTTTGTTAAACTAATAGACAAAACAAAGAGATACATGAAAGAAGTAATGCCAACATTTTCACTGTGTTCATATAATTACTGCAATCTGTTTTTTTAGTCAAAGTTTACTTATTCGTTCACTTCAAATTTGAAATTTCCCATTTTTTTTATTTTTATGTCCCATTTTAACAGTACCAGGGTGTCCCATTTCAACAATACCCAATTGGCAACATAGGAAAAGGAAAAAAAAAACAAGGAAAATTAGCCTTTTTTCAAAGGTCAACAAGAGTTTAGAACTGATTCTTAGTGACTTTGATACATAATTACATCCCATTACAAAATAAATTGGAATCAAATAGTGAATACTTGTTTTAGCATTTTTATATGCTTAACAATATTAAATTCAGAACACTAATTCTTGATTCTGGGATCAGGTGTCACTGTACATGATGTCACACCCACTTTTATGACATGATAACTTTATTTGTTCACTAAGTTCCTTTTCAGAAACGCATGAACACTGGTTTGGGGTTATCTTATTTATTCCCTGAAAATATACTCTTTACAAAGCTTTACTCTCCCAGTTTGCCATCCTTATTTATCACTGATTTATTGCACCACCCATGCAGCGGGAGAGGTGAATCAAATCGAACACACCCATGATGGAGCGACCAACAGGTGGATGCTGGGTTGGGCTGAAGTGTTCCCGGTGGATTCTACAGCAGTGTTTCCTACATTACTGTCCACTTCATTGGATGGTATGAGGCCTTTTCTACAGTTTTTCCCACCTGCTGAGGAGCTTTACAGTATGTTTGTTTTCACATTTATCGAGAATAACGAAACACAGAAGAAGTTTAACCTGGAAAAGACTGACAAGAACTTGGCAGAAACACGTTTCAGATGGTGAGTACAATGATAAAACTTTTGAAATTTACAACTGCTGCGTTTTGCGTGTTGGAAGAATGTCTCTCTTTTGTACTGTGTGTGTTTGTGGGCTGTAGCTGTAGCTGCGGTTGAGTTTTAACGCCTTTTCATTATGTGTCTGCTGCCCTAGTGATGCCAAAGTAGCATGCTATTTAATTTTTGTAGCTTAAAGTGCTAGTTGTCCGTGACTTATCTTACTTATTCATTTATTGCCGCAATATACATTTAAATTCAGTTTTTTAATCTTTATTTTTACATTTTTACGCGAGTAGTTTTATTTGAATAAAGTCTTCTCGTTTTTGACTAACGTTGCTAAGCTAACATGTTTGCTAACCTTCCTGAAGGCCCCTGCTGCTAGCATAGAAACTGCACATTTACCTGCTAAATCCAGGGGAGATTCTGAAAAATTGGTGCTGCGGAAAAAAATGTCTCTTTGTGTTGTACTGTGTATGTTAGTTGGCTGTAGTTGTGGTTGAGTTTTAATGCCTTGTCATTGTGTGTTGGCTGCCCTAATGATGCTAAACTAGCATGCTATTTAATTAATGTAGGTCAAAGTGGCTGTTGTCCCTTACACTTTTTTATTTATTTACTTCTTCATTTATTGTCACATTGTATATTTAAATTATCATTTTTTTTGTTTTTATTTAGGCAAGTAGTTTAATTTGAGAAATTTTTTCTTGTGTTTTCCATTCATTTGTAGCTAGCTAAAATGGCTAAGCTAACATGTTTGCTAACCCAACTGAAGGCTGCTGCTAGCATAAATCCAGAGGAGATATTTAAGAAATAGGTGCTGCTATTTATTTATTTGTTTGTTTGTTTATTGATTGATTGATTGACGCAAGAGGGTTGTCCAGTTTCAGGACCACAGGTTTAACACTGCATTTCAAGGACCCTTGTTTTTAACTAAGGTAGTATCGTAGATCTAAACCCTGTAATGAACCCTAAAGCCCTGTAACCCCCTAACCATATATTATGTGGTCCTACAGCCTCATCTACTGCAGACACATATTATCTGATGACCCACTGTTATGGAGTTACTTTTGTTTCTGAATAGGTTTGCATTTTAAAAAAATGGATTTATGACACAACTAGACGCTTTTATTGCAAGTAGACTTGTCGTCAAAATGTGACTCCAGAAGTTTTGTTTTCAAATGAAAGGTTTTGCTTGCTGTGGATCTCATTCTTCCTCACAGATGAAAGACACATCTGGCAAGCTGTTTTAGCATGTAATAGCAGAGCTTGATTATCTGGGAATAGGTATCAATACTAATTTGACTAGTCATAGTCACAATGTGACTAGTCAGAATCTTTATTTAAGATATCTGTAGTATCATTCTGACTAGTCAAAGCAGCACATTTGACCTGTCAGATAAAGAATTTCTGTGCATTACACTATGCAAGCAAGTCATTCCACTGGATTCTGATATAGCAAAACATCTGAACAGTGTTAGCAGAAGTAACGGCAGCTGTTGTGGTGGATAGGATAGGATCATTAGAAAATGCTGTTAAGTAGGTAGAGCTGATCATCAAGAAGTTTGTAGAGTGAGAGCTTCTTTCATTAGAGACTTGTGGTCGAAATTTACTAGAACTTTGTCCTCAGGCTGCTCTGACGTGTTAGTAAAATGGTTTGTCATATGTGGTTCTAGTTGATGATGCCATTGCATGTTTGAAGCAGGTCACCTTCACCTCCCACTTGTCTTTGCTTCTGACATAACTACAGATATCTGCAACGTTGCACCAGGTACTCCGGCTTTCTCCCACAGTCCAAAAACATGCTGAGGTTAATTGATTATTCTAAATTGTCCGTCGGTGTGAATATGAGTGTGCTTGTTTGTCTCTATGTGTAGCCCTGTGATAGGCTGGCGACCTGTCCAGGGTGTCCCCTGCCTTCGCCCTGAGTCGGCTGGGATAGGTTCCAGCCCCCCCGCGACCCTAGAGAGGATTAAGCGGTGTATAGATAATGGATGGATGGACAATTCCAGTTTAAGATATCTATAACACAGTTGTAAATAGTTCAGACTTAGTTTAAGATATCTCAAAAGGACAATTAAGATGTGTTGAACTGAGAGAAACTAAAGATAGTATGAACTAGAATTATGACCGGTCAGAATTAAAATGTAGATATCTGAAACTGGAATTACAAGTAGTGATAATTCAGCTGCAGATATCCACAATTTACATTGTGCATATCTCTATCTATTTTGTGATTGCAATCCCAAACTGTTTGATTGCATGATAAAGAACAAAAGTGACTCCATGCAGATTAATATGGTCCAATAAGTTCATTTGCTGTTTGTCCATTTTTACATTGTCGTATAGGCTACATGTAACAGTTACACTGTTTTTAAGGACTGCTTTATATTTAGTTTATATTTAGCACCGTTGATTGCTGTAGGCTACAAGTGACAAGTCATTGAGGTTTCAAAACAGTGTTGCAATTACCACTTGAAAAATGTCATAGAAATTAAGCTTCCATGTACAAGGTAAGAAATTAACTCACGCAATGCATTAGCAGCAATAAGCTCATTATATAATCTCTCTCAATGATTGAGTAATGGTAATAATATTTTATATTGACCAGACATCAACAATTTTCCCAACAGTACTTTTCACTGCATATGGCAGACCGTATATTCAAAACCCAGCAAAATTTAATGTAATTGAATTTAGCTCTGACTCAGTACATTACACTATGGTATTATTATGATCATTACAACATAATTTGCATTTAATTTACTGTAAACAGTACTGCTGTGCTTCTCTTTGAGGTTTTTGCAATATGTTGCAGGAATAAATCCTCAATCAGCAAACAAAAAAGTCTGTAAGAGAACAAGATGGCCTTGAAAACAGTCTTTGAACACGGTTTTATCTTACCTGAAAACCACCCACACAGCCTTTTGGTGCAGGTTACAGTTAGGTGGTGCCTTCTTGATGTAATATACTGTGGTTAGACTTAAATGCAATAGCAGCAGATGTATAAATCCTCCCTCTCTACCTTGCAATATGGTTATAGATCCTTAGAGTGCAAAGGCTTTGGTAATCGATTCCGACTGTGTAGAGCTGTTGGTGTCTCTTTTTTTAAATTACTGGATCTACCCTTGACTGGAAAGAAAATGGTCTTTTTTGCATAAAGGTTGCCAGATTAGTAGAGTGATGTACCTCAGCATTTTACATTAATTTAATAGAATGTTTCATCTTTGGTATTAAAAAAAACATAATGATCCATATGAATTGACGTTCTAAGATTTGAATGTTTCATTTAGTTATTATGTTAGTACATGCTTTACACATGCCAGCAAGAAATAAGGCCTCTATCCATTAAATCAACACATGGACAGTTGCATTTGGAAGGAAAATCCACACAAACACGAGCAGTAAATACAGATTGGCAAAGACAGATACAAGAATTAAATCCAGGACCTTGCTGCTGTGAGGCAGTGCAGATCACTGAACCACGATGCTGCTGCTCATATTTCCCTTGGTCAAAAACACAGGGGAGCATGGAAAATAGAGGAAATGTTTCCTTAGCAAAGGTGAAGAGTCATGTACTTTTAGAGCACTCAGAAACAAACATATGAGGACTGGAGGGAAGAAAAACACTACACTGATAAATTTGCTGTTCAAGCTAAATTAAGCTATAAATACTCCACTTCAGACTGAGACGTATTCATTCAAAAGTATGACTACTTTTTATTTTTTAGAGCCATTATATCCCCTATTGCACTAACGTCATACAAATTTCTGTCTCGGCTGAAGTGGTTATGAGATGTTGGCTTTCTATAAATACTCCAAAAATACTGAGCTTCACTACCTAAAATAATCTACTTTTACAGTATTTGAAAAGTAAAAAATGAAACATAAGTGCAGGATGTTGCCATGTTTAGCATGACATTACGAGATTTTAGAAATGCACATTAATCTTGGTCAGCATTTTAAAATTCTGTCAATGAATTGCATTAAACAATGTAGTTAGTCTGTTTGGATGCTGACATATCAACTCAGGAATTTTTCTTTCACAGTTGCTATTCAGCAATCAGCTAGAACCAAGGTACATACATGCTGAGATATTAGCTTTAGCTAGTAACAGTAAACAGTGAATGCTTGTAGCTTTTGATTGTGGTGGAAATCAGGTGTGAATATACAGTAGTCCAATGACTGACTTACTTTTTGTGCAGTATTTCTGAATTTACTTGTGTGTTTTTCATTTGATTGTGTTTTCTGAATAATGTACTTCACCGTGAGGGCTGTTTTCTGTTTGGATCTGCTCTCTCAGCTCCCATTCATGCCTTTTCGCATGAAATACTACCACTGCATACTAAGCTGCTTTTCAAATTTGTTACCTTAGTATTTCTAAAATCCTAGTTATAGCCTTGCATAGCAGCCGCACCCGAAGAGAGCAAAACTTTAAATAAAATAAATGGGATTAAATCACACCCTGATAGCAGAAATAGTATAGACAAGATACAGTGTTGCATGTTATACTGATACTAGAAAAGTATTGCAATACCTTGCCACTAAAAACTAAACTATTCCTTATTTTGCATGTATTAGTAATAAGACTGACAGTGTTTTAATAGAAGCTGTACTTATTGTGAGCTACCGATACAGATGCACAAAGCCAAGTATAGCAAAATAGAGCTGGCGTACAGTGGACAGGCAGAGTGAGGCCACAAAGTCCATCTGTAAAAGACGTTTTAACCCAAAACTAAACAACATGTTTAATTGAGGTAGATCTTGTTAACTAATTTACCATTGTGGCAAACATCTCTGTATACCAACGCAGCGTTCATACTGGTAATGTTAGTTCCCATAACTTGCAAGCTGCACAGAATTAGGTGTTCAAGTATGCAGATCAACAACACCAGTTATAAATGATCTGCTTAATCCCTGTGGAAAGAGATAAAGTAGGTGATTAAAATGTGCACTAAAGTACTGCTGCACTTATCTCTGCTGGGATTTAACCTTTTCTAAGCAGCAGTGTGACTTGAAGGTAGAGAGGCGTGAACATGTAAAGAGCTGATCTTAATAAAGAGCTTTTCCAAATCTGGTTGGACATGAAAATGTATGAACACAATATAGAACAAGGATTTCCTACCGATGTGTCTTCTGCACATCCCCCCAGTGAATTGTCAGATTAATAAATAGATAGTTTATTCATCCCCCTGGGAAAATTTAAGGTATCTTGTAGGTCACATGTTACATTTAAGAAAAATAAGGAAAATACCATGCAAAAATAATGTGCATATCATGCTGGTATTTTACAATGAAAAAGAGTTTTAAAATGTCTGAATACAGTACAACAAGAATAATAATTATTATTTTATTGTTATAATAAAACAAGAGAAAATTTTAACTTTCAAATTCTAGCCTATATTAATATGTTACTTTTCTGGGTGTTTTAGGTTTTTGCTCTAGTATCATTTAAAATGTTTTATGCAAAAATAATACGTAGTCATATTTTTGGGCATTATGAAAACACACAAGGATAAACATATGAAGACACAGCAGGTTGACTCTTTAAAGGTATAATAATCCATTAAAAGCAAACACAAAATGACAACATCTGCTCTTGTAAGGAACCTCATTTATTTTAGTTGAAAACTGAAGTTTAGAAAGTTTAAAAAGTCATCTTTGCAAGTCCAGAATCTTTATTTTTCAGGTTGACAGTGGTTAATTTTCCGAAACCTCTCTTCCTGCTGAATGGCACACAGGCGGCTTTTGATCACGACACAGACGAACTCTCGATGAATTGTTGTTTTAATAGAAATTCCATTTCTATTTAAGTCCGTGACATCTGCCTCTTGGTGTGCTTGTGTGTTTTTGTGACAAGAAGATGCACACATGTCAGAGTCACATACTTCTACATTTGTTCCTTTGTGTGTGTGTTCCTGTCTGTTTGGATGAAGGTGTGACCTCTGGCTTTTCGACAGTCAGGAGGGAGAATTAGAAGAAAGAGGGGAGCGAGGGATGGAGAGACAGATAGAGGGTTTGATGAATAGAGTGGTGTGGAAGGAAGTGTCTCGGCAAAAGAGAAGAGGAATGAGGTCATTATCTCTGTCCTCACCTGTGGCCTCCAGTCCACACACACACACACAATCCACATTTCATCAACAACAGCAACAACACCTCTGCCCCTCCCTGCTTCTCCACACACCACTTTTCTTTCTCAAACTCTTCTGCGTCGTAACTCAGCCTCTCTTTCCGTCTGCTTGTATGATGATTTCTTCGTCTCGACGTCTCCTTGTCAGTTCTGTATAATTCAGAGCTTTTAAACTTCATCCTCTGTGATTCATCGCAGCTTCTCCTTTTTTCTATAAGTGGAGACCAACCATCACACTCATCACAGTGATTTCTCTGCTCCACACATCACTATTGCTTACCCCAATTCCCCTCTCTGCCTTATTACTGCTCAATTTTTTTGCCTCCCTCCCTCCTCCCTGGCCTCTCCCGTCTTCAGAGCACAGTAGGCTGTAATCACATCCACTGGACCATGATCACCCTTCTCCTCCTCTTCCTCTTCTTCCTCCTCTTTGTCTTACCTCCCCCCCTTCCCCAGCCATTTTTGCGAGGCGGGTCATGCCTCTTGAGGCAGCGGAGCAGAGAAATTGCCTGTTATCGAGGGTCGATTTTTCATGCGCTTGTAAATTGCTTTGTATTGACACTCTGTCAGAGCGGGGTCGTCACACCGGCCCGGGCCACTCGCCACCCTGTGATCTCGGGGTGCTTCCACCGGGACTGAGAGTGGTCAGGAGGGGTGCAGCTTGCGTGTGTTTTTGGGTGTTGCCTCTAATCTTTTGACTGCATCTCAGGTGTGTATTTGAGTCATGGATTTCTGTTGGGAGTTGAAGGGGATTTCATTCAGGGTTGGTAAAGAGACCTCAGAGTAGGAATTGCAGTACTAACAGTAACTGCCTTCTATTTGTGCTGATGGTGCATTCGTTTTTAAAGCGTATTGCAACAAACGTTCTCCAAGTGACGATTAAGACAATAAAATTTTCATATTTTTAAAATCACCTCTGTGTGAATATAACATGCTTTACAGTTTTCTTCACTTCGTCAACTTCACAGTAAAAAAAAGTGTAAAAAAAATGATGAAAACCCATGCTGCCAGAAAAAAATATGATAAAAAATAATTGAATGCTGTAATGTTGAAAACCTGTAAAAACTGCAAAAATAACGGCAAATATCAGCAAAATAAGGATATTTAATGCTGATTTAAACACAGTAAAACAGTGTTATTTCATTGTATTTCAATTACTCCTTGAATTACATATTTGTGATGCATCGTTTGTAGTTTTTGCCTAATTACTTTAACAGTCAAAATGAAAATTTTACTAGATGTTATCTAGAACAAAACAGGTAAAATCTCTAAAATAACTGTGATTAACCATTTTTAAATCCTTACTATACTTATTTTTTCTTTCAAATAACAGCAAATATCTGTAAAATAATTAAACATTAAAAAAAGAAAAAAGAATTACTATTCATAAAATTACACATTTTTTAAAATCTAGATGTTATTTAACGTTTTGACTATTTTCTTTGTTGTTTTTTCTATGATTTTACAGGTTTTTTCTGTAACAAACATAGAGTAACTGTAAAATATCAGTAAATTATAAAAAAAAATACAGTTAAAGATTGTTTGTTTTTGTGTTGATGCTTTAGAAAAATCTTTTGCAGTTCCTCTGTTATCATAATAAAATATACTCCCATTATTTTATTTACTCTTTTTAAAGGCTGATTGACCCTGCAAATACCTCTATCAGGGCTGAAAAGATATTACATAAGATACTTCATAAGCTTGTTTCAATATTTGTTGACTGTATTACTAAAAAACTTCTTTTTCCATAGTGAGCGGAGTTCACATGATGTGGCTTCAAGTGCTTTTGTCCTTGTTGCATCATTCTCTTTTCTCAGTTTTTTTCTAGTGTTTTTCTGTGGTAATGTGTCTGTGTATGTCTGTGCCTTGGTTCCTCCCAGCTCTTTCTCATCCATCTTATGTTTTAAATCTCTCACCTCTCCCTTGTCAGTCGTGCCGGCTGCTCTTTTATCTTTCATGCCCCTTACACATTCTGTATTTTCTCTGTTTCTCTAAGTTTTCCCCTTGTTTCTTTGTTGTCACACAAATGCTGAACCGCAGCACTGAGATTTAACACGCTCTCTCTGTGCTGACTGTTTCAAACATTTTACCTGCTAATAAGGGAACTAATGTATGTATTTTTACTTTGTTACATGAAGTTTTTTTTCTGCAGTAGTCCTGTTTGTGTGCAAGCTCTTTGGTTGCTTTCCACAATAAGGCTCAATATAGAATCAAAACACGAGCTATGAATAAAACACTGTCTCTATGCACAGCAGCTCTGCACCCAGGTAGAGGCTGAGCAGAGCTAGAGGAGATGACTTAAAGGAATATTCCACTGAAATCTGTCTTTCAAGTATCAAAACCTCACTGCCTGTAGGCTTGAAAAGCTTTGAAAAGTTTGTGACTTTTTCCTTTGTTAAGAAGCTGGCAGTTATAGTCAGACTGGATTCATAGCAAGTGCAAAGGGTTGAAAATATTGACCCAGAGAGAAGAGAAGAAAAAGTGTAAGAAATGTAGCCCGATTGACCACAAATTTTATTTACCCTGTACCAACAGCCAAATAAATCTGAGTGCTTTTAAAATTAGATAACGTTTTATCAACCCATATCTACTTTTGTAACATCTATATAAAGCTAAGATATACGCAGAAGGTATTTCTTTAGCTAAATAAGCTAATTAAAAAACAACAGGATTAGCTGAAAACTGCATTGTCACAAAGTTGGTTCTGGTTCTGATAGGATGGTGATGCTACAAAACATGGTGATCCTATTGAATTATATATATATATATAATATTTTGCTATGTTTACTTAAGTAAAATGTTAATACTGCTCCTACTACTTCTTCCTAGTAACACTTGAGTAAAAATGATTTACGTTATAAGCTAAATAGCTAATGTAATTTTATTCATTACAATTTTTCTTTACACAAGTTAAAAATTTGAACTGATCAAAGTAGTCCAACAGATGTTATGGTAATTGTTTTCATTAACTGGCTCCTAACAAATTTAATAAAGGGACCAGTGAAGGGTCATCATTGAAACTGTGTAACAACAATACACTTACGTCAGCTACCTTTCAGTCTTTAACAGCATGGCTCACTGTTTAACACTGTGTAACCTTGTCAAACACACTGAGGAAAGCTTGAGGATGGACAAATTGTAATTAATAACTGGTTATATATAGACATATAGATAGAGAATCTGCTAGGAACATCTGCACAGCAAGAGAGCAGCAGGACCAAAACATCTGGATTTGCATGGAGCACCACTAGAGACATACAGGGGTAAAGAGAGATTTGGATTTTAATAGCTAAGATCATAATCAACTGCTGGCAAATTTATGCAGAAACATTTTGTAGACATTTGGTGGACATATAAGCATTGAGTTCGGCTGTGGCTGATCCTGGAGAGCATATTATGGGCTTGTAAGATAAGCTCCTATAGAGGCTAATCATTTTAATAGTGATATGTTGATTTCAATCATTTGATTTGGAGGTTGTTCCTGTTTAATTCCAGTGCCAGTGGCTGCACCTGCAGGTGTTTTATTAGGTATGCAGACATTATTTACATGAACAAACAGAGTCTTTCTTGCAAGTTGCTCTACATACATTTACAAGTCCTATGTAAGAGACCATCACTGTCTGGAAGACAAACTAAAGCTGATTTCTGCCAGACCAGTCAGACACAGTTTAAGGTATAGATCCCTTTGTCCCAGGCCACTCAAACATGAACAAAAATCAAAGTCCTCAAGTTTTTTTCTATGCAACATTCCATTGATAGAAAATTATAAAAACCTATCCACACATTGATTTGACAAATTAAACATCCAGTTAAATAAAATAAAAAATAAAATAAATATTTTAAAATATATATATATATAGATAATCAAACTGACCAATGTTAATGAACCTTGATGCCTCCAAACTGTATTTTGGCTCTTTGTTAAACTCACTGTCTCATTTTATTTTTCTTGACTTAATGTAGGAAGTGTGAAGACTTTGAAGCTGTGTAAAACTACTTCTTAAATGAAGCAAGGATGTATTTATGTTTTATACTTATGGAATCGATAGTCTAAAACCCATATAAAAACCTTTTTAGGTCAGTCTTGTTGCTACTGTACGGCAGTTCCCTCCTGCTTCAGTCATTGCAGTGTTAGCAAAGATATTAACACAAGGCCATGAACCAGCTGACCTACCTGGACTGTTGGCTCCATGCTAACATCACCCGACAGGAAAGTTGACCAACACATGAGTCTCCTGTCGTACTACTGTGGCAAAAAAAGGACAGAACATTACAGGATTTTATACAGAGTTACTCCTTCAGTTAAAAGTGAACCAAAGGCATCAGGTCCTACACGAGTGGGTGGCAGCAGACATATATTCATGTTTCTCTGCAGCCATTGGCTTCAGTGTGGTGCCATCTCCCTGGCAAGCTGTGCCGATGTCTGTGTTTGACACCCACTCTCTTGGTAGGGCGGCACAATCTAGACTGCACTGGCACTGATCTCACGCCAAGCTTTTTTTCCTGTGAAAAGATGGAGAAATTCGAAGATGGTTAACATGGACACAAAAGAGGCAGAAGTGGAAAAGAAGGTGTCGAGCAGAGATAGAGAGCTCTGAAAGGGATGAAAGACCAGAGGACACACAGAGCCTTGGTCAGGAAGGAGAAAGTGAGGCAATGTGAGGAATCTAACAGTGGTGCTGAAAAGAAAAGGAAAAAAAAAACGATAGAGTGAGTCCAGATGCAGTGTGAAAAACGGGGGAGAGGAAAAGGCAGAGACTGATAAATGGGTAGAGAGGAATGAGGAATGCCTGAGAGACTTTCTTTCTTCCTTCTGTTCCCTCCGATGTAGAGCCAAGCCAGCCCTCCTGGCAGATGTCTCCTCCTCCACCCTGTCCGCCCCACCTGCTTCCCCTCCCTTTATCCTCCCGCTGTCCTCCTGCTATCCTCCTCCTCTGTCCTGTATGCCACGCAGCTGCACATCCACTCCCTGTGCATTAGGACTCATCTGCCACGAGTGCGTCCTGAAAGAGCCCTCCAATCTGCAACTAGCTTGTCTTACAGCACATTAAAGCTGCACTGGGCAAGACACTTCACGTGAAAATACACCCCATTTATTAATCTAACTCACAAATTGGGGCTGCAGCTGATGTGAGAGTCCCATCCCCACTAATTGAAAACCCACGGACTCACACTGTTTGACATAATTTCTTTCAGATGGAGCCACAACACCTTCACTACTGGCTATTACCGAAGCACAGGTGATAGATACATGTTTCCTTATCCAACGGCTGCCTCTTTACTCTACATGTCCAGCACACCACAGAGCAACATAAGCACCTCTTTGGAATTATGTTACAAGCTACTTGACATACATCCTGTGTTCATGCTCCTGACAGGTGTGTGTCTGCTAAAACTCGGCTGTGTTCGCAAGCCATTTGCGAGCTTTGTATTACTATAAATTCTTGCTGGGAAGGTAGCATACAGGGAATTTTAAAGACTTTTTATATAAAAACAGCTGCCTGCTACATGAGATGAATGAGAGTGAAGGGGAAACGGTAAGGTTGCAAACAAAACCATAAGAATGAGCTAAAAGACAAAAAAGATCACAGAGCCGAGAGAAACTGCATTCAGGTGTACATTCTTTATGTGTTGTCAACATGACATCACAACACTTTACATATTTTCGTCAATTACTTTTTAAATACTCTATCATTTATTTTTAAGAACTTTTGAAACTGCACGAAAAGTTTACATACAATTTGTGTATATGAATGCATAATTCCATTTAATGAAGTATTTATTATCAGTCTGTTATCAAGACATACAGTTTATCTTATCAATTAGTAGTAATTTATAGTTTATTTTTTGCTTTTTCCATGTTAATTCTGAGACACTTTCATTGAATTGCATACAGATGCACTTGTAATCCTACGTCCTGCCTGCACTTCACTGGAAACCTCAAATCCTCAGTGGTGACAAAGTGTCTCAGTTTCAGCAAAATGAATAATCAAAACTTTACAGCAACATTCAAAACCATCCTTAACATTAGTGTTTGAGTGCTTAGTCTGCAGAGAGCTGGACTGACAAATAGCTGAAAATGCTGCCATAGGGGTTTTTATATAGCCAGCCTTGTCAGACGCTAAAAAAGACAGAATTTAGGTCTGGGAGTTTGACAATAACATATTCCATAATTTCTTAGTAATGAAGCTATTTAAACTTTTGAGAAATTCGAACTGTTATCTCTTGCTGCCACTTGGGACTCCAGAATTGCAGACTAGGCTTGTTGGGTCTTTAAATGTACAAAAGTCCCATGTTGTTTCTGTAATTCCCTTAATACATAGGTTGGTTGCTGCGCCAAGATAAGGAACATTTAGCTACTCTAAGCTGGAGAAGTGATGTCTATTTGAGATTCTGATACAAGTGGGAAAACAAAAAAATTATCTCAAAAAACAAAACTGGTGAAATACTTCACAGTACACACTATCTGTTTGTAATTACACAGGTCTTTCTGCTGTTTCAGACCATTAAAATTGGAGGCTACTGTCAGATATGTAAAGTAAAATTATGGTATCCTGGTTAAAATGAGACTGCTATTTCTAAATGCATGATTAGTTGAAAAAAACACACAGTAGACATGATGGAGATAGGAAAGGTGCTGTACTTCTAGTTGAAAATGTCAAAGACATCATCTGCAATAGGCCATGAGTTCCATTTCCTGTGTGTTTGTGTGTGCATGTGAGAGGAAGAGAGGGAGAAAGGAGGTTGTTGAAAGTGGGTAAGTGCTGTCATTATTCACCCTCCACAGTAGAGTGTGTGCTGTTCTGCAGCTTCCATTACTTGTGAGTGTTATATAATACAAGAGTTTAATTTTTTAACAGACCAGCGTTAAGAGACAAAAAAATGCTAAGTCATGACAGTGTGAATGAGGCACAGAGGAGAGGTCATAAGAGAAGCGAAATGAAAGGGAAAAATATAACCAGGAAGGTTAAGAGTCCAGAGACACATGCCGGAGAAGACTATGAAACAAAAAAGTAGAAATTAATTGTCTTAACTTTATCCGTGAAGTTTTTACTGATGGCACAAGTGCCTGCTATTTAGAGCCTGACTGGCCCTGGATTTTAGGGAGTAAGAATTTCTGATTTCGATATATCGTTGGATATTGCTTTTATATTGTTGTGTAAATTTGCTGTATCGCTAAACACTTTGCTGGATTGTTGGCAGATTTAATATTATGTACAATATGGAGTTTGTTTTCTTAAAGGAAAAGTACAAATGTATCAGCTTCTATGGTGAGCAGTCAGTCAGAAATTCCTTTTCATTGGTCAGTATACATAGACGTAAATTTAAGCCTGTGATTAGTTTCCATACAATATAAGAAACGCTGAGTCCTACTTCGTAAGAACAAAATACCTTTTAGGGATGTAAGCATATCTTCTGAGGTTGGCCTCAAACCTTACCCTTTTGAACCCTTAGGCAACTCTAACAGTTGTGCTGAGCTACATGAAAGTTACTGTCCTAACATGAAATAGTTCTACAACAACAAAGATGCACAGATGAAATGAATAAATAGATAATGAATGATAACCTAAGAGCTAATGATTCAATTTTTTTTAAAATTATATGTTACAGTTATATTGAAAAGAGAAAATGATAGGGTCATTGTTCAATAGCTGTCCAGAAATTTTACTTCACAAACTAGTTAGCAGCTTACCATGGCGACACCACTTGACTCCTCAGCACTATCTGCTTAGCTGTGATGCAGCTCTGCTACATTGTTGCACACAATGCACCAGGTATTGAAAACAATAGAGTTGAAGCTGCTCTGCTAGGCAAACTATGTGGTGACTTTGTTTTTAAAATAATCCCAAGCATTTTTTTCTGTATTATCTTCTGTACAATAAAGTTTTCATGATATAGTTATTTTGGGCAACATATCCACTGATACCGATATATTATTGATAGGCCAATATCAGTATATAATAGTAGTCAACTAATTTATTGGTTGGGCTCTTGGGCAGAAAAAATCTGAATGAAAGAAAAGGACCAAGTCTGTGTCATGTTCTTATTGTTAGTACAGGCAATTTATTACCCTGGCCTCTCTCTCCTCTTATAGCAAAACCTTCCATTTGGACCTCCAATACACAATAAGTAGAATTTTATTCAACTGAAAACATATCTTTTCTAAAATACGGTGCTAGATTGTTTTAAAAAACCCTATGTTGCCTTCATTTTTCTAAACCTTTCACTTGTTGTCCTTGTAGAGCTGTAATGAAGTCTATTGCATAATTAAAACTGCTATTAATGCAAACACAAAACTTCCTGCTGCTGCTCCACATGAAAATCTTTTCACTGTAGCCAATGAACGAAGTTCTTTTAAAGTGAAGCAGCTGCAGGAACAAAGAAAAGTGTGTCTGGATTTGGAGATCCGGGCATTGTTTTTGGTTGGCAGATCAGCTTTAATTGCAGCTTTGCAGCTATTTTGGAATTCAGTATTTACCATGGAAAAATGCATTTAGAGTAGTTGCAATAATGATGTTGTTAAGGAGAAATCCTTCTAGCTCAATGAAATCTTTTTTTTTTAAATGAATGAAACCAACGGCACTGCTTGCACTCAGACCTAATACAGGACTGAGATGGCATCACTGTGTGTAGTTTTGTTTAACTATTCATTTAGCTTGCGAGCCAACAACTGGAAATGACTGGAAAATATCAACGTTTGCTTTTGCTCTGCCTGTCTTCTGTGACCAAGGCAAAACACTGTAATAATGTCTTGCTTTATTTAAATATTGTTTTGTGTATACAATGCAGTCATGGCACTATGGCTTAAAAAGACAAGCAAAGCTGAAGTCACTTGCTGGAAGGCTTCATTTAAATACTATCGTCATGTGTTCTGATTCAACAAGCATTTGGCAAAGGGCAGGAATACACCCTGTCCAGAAATTGGACAAGATGCAGACTCCAAACACTGCTATTTTATGCTTGGAGTTAAAACTAGGGGCTTCTTCGGTGAGGTGCAAGAGCCAAGCCAGCTTACATTTATTAAAATTATACATGCATATTATAGAATCATATAATCATAATCTTGCTTTAATTATGAGAATGCTTTGATAAAGTTGTTAACATGCATAACAAAGGCGGCTTTGATGATATGGACAATTTCACGCATGGATGGACATACACAAAGGCAGCAGCAAATGAAAACAAGTTGAACTGTTGGGGGAAAGATACACCTTGTGAAACTTCTGATGAGCAGGTTTATCTGCCAGGAGCACCCCGCTAGGAACAGCAGGAGAGCCTGTGGTAGTTTGTAGGGTTGTCCCACACATGAGGGAGCTGGGTTCATTAAATTGTTCACACAAACATGCTGAGGTGTTCTTAAGTCAAATACTTTATCTCCCATCTGATTTGTGGGTATCAAATATGGACTGTATAAGAACGAAGCCGCCCATAGTTGTCATAAAGAACCATTTGAAGAGGCCGCCGTATAGCTCACTGAGTTAAGGCGTTATCATGTGGGCGTAGGTCGCCAGCCGCGGTTGTGAGTTCGAGTCCGATTCACGACCCTTTGCTGCATGTCTCTCTACTCTATACCCCCTTTCACTCTGTCTGTCATATTTACCATCCTTCTTGCATTCCTGTCCCCTAAAATGGTGAGGGGACAGGAGATGGTGATTTAGCTTTTTGAAATGGTCAATAAAATGAGGCGAAATCCACAAATCATATCCACCAACATAAAAGCAACAGCATCTAAAAATCCCCACCACTGCATTAGCTGTTTGTGTCTCAGCTGCACACAGCACACAGCAAAAAGGAGAGTTTATCACAAGAGTGACATTTAAATTTGATTTAATTTCAACCTACAAATCATATTTACGGAGCATAATTGTCATGCATGTGTTGTTGACCTTTATTCCACCTACTTCATTCATCAGATTCTCAGAGATTTGTTCTAATCACTAGCTAAAAATCAGGGAAACTGCAGCTGTAAATTGTGACTTTTCTGATAGCATTTAGCAGTACACAGTGCCAGCCTATATAAATCAACATTTTATGCTGTTTAATAAACCTTACATAATCACAGTATGTATTTAGCTCCACTTAGTGTTAAAATAATCTTCAAAAGTTAGCATAAATTTAAATGCTGTGAATAAACATGCAGTTCAGCATTCATGTAACATTTGGTTCTCAGTAGTCTGTGCAAAGAACTTGCCAGGAAATTGTGTCTTTATATGAACATTTTCTGCCAGACTGCTATGAACTCGACAGAATTGCACACTCTTGTACATGATGCTGGGACTGTTTAAATTTGTAGTTTCTGTAGGAAGTGACTCATCAGAGATAACATGGGGCATCAGTCCAGTCAAACCAGATAGGAATAAATGCACAAATGTATATTTAGACTGTCTGACAAACTGTTCACAAGTTGCTCCTGCCTTCTCATTTAAAGCTTGCTAAAAACTCCAGTTTTCTCTGTAAATCCACCAGATCCATCTAAATAGGCAAACGGAAGAAAAGTTCAAGATCACATTGTAGAAAACTATTTTCTGTTGGTTCTCAGCAATGTTTCTTCACCTATTTTCACCACAACACATCAAAATTCAACAGCTGAATTTCATTCATTAGCTGAAGACTAATTAACTGTGTTTTTATTGATCGAGTACATCTCGAATTCTCATTATACTACAAGTCTCAAGTTTTGGCTGACCTTAAGAACTGCCCATCGACTAGCTTTTAAAAAAAAAAATTCAAGTTATCCGACAGAGGCAACTTCTTAAACTTTTGCAGTCTCCTTTGAGAAACACACATTGTAAGTTATTTAAGGTGAGCCCACTGGTATCATATTGTAGCTCATAAATGAGTCAGTGCTTGGGTCCCAAAACGTTGTGTCAAAAGATTATGCTTTGGGCAAGCAAATCAGTTAATTTGATGTGCTGAAAACAAGCTGGTTCATCCTGAGTTAGAAGTTAAAGCTCTTTTACTGCAGCAAGAGTAAGTAAGGCCTCAAAACTTTGTCGAGCTGTAGAACTTTTTTTAGTAAAATGCTTTATTGCAAAGATTTGGTTTAGTGCAAGTTTGATTCACTTCCTAATAATCAAACAGAAAGCATACAGGCAAATGGTGAAATCAAATCAGATGTACTTTAAGCTACAGTTCATCAAGAGAAGCTGGTTCTACTACCTATGATAAATTTGCATTTTAAGTGGAGCCTTTGATGCTACAGTAATGTCTGCACATTGATTCGTTTATGATAAGATATTTTCAAGCAGTTGATTTTCACATGACAACTCTTTAGAAGCTTAGACGCTTATGAAGTTTTACCGGTAAAAATCCAATTTAGAAATTCACCAGCTCGTGGTCTTGTATTGGTAAGAAAACCAGACCGAATTGAAATCGGAGAAAAATTTGCCCTATTTATTCATTGAAATACGAATGTGGCATTCTGTATAGAATGTGACCTCTTCCCGTATATTTGTTTTACCAGTGATTTTGAGAACTATTCTCTTATCTGCAAGAAAACAAACGCAAGTCTTCCTCAACCAATAGTAATGTCAGTAGTTCTGGTTTGTATACTGGTTCTAATCAACACAGTATCGTCACCAATTGGCTTACCCAGACAATGAACACCTTAAAATGTGAGGTAAAATACGGACACACAAACACACTCGGTCCCTAATGCTTTATTTATTTATGTTTTCATTGCTTATGGATGCGGAAAGAGGGGTGCAGAGGGAGCGAGAGAGGTGGCGGGGAACCATGTTTTTGAACAGGTTGCCGATGATCACAGAGTCTGAGGGGCCAGTGTTAATGACTTATTCATGGGCCCTTCTGGCCCCTCATGGCCCCTGGGAATACACCAAACAGATGCAAGAGGGAAAGAGAGAAGGATAGGGAGGAGGGAAGATGCAAGGGAAGGGAGGAGTGATGTGGGATAGAGGAGAGAAACAATGTGCTAGGACAGTGGTGGTGGGATGCAGGGAGGGAGGGAAGGATAAGCTTTGCATAAAAAGACAAACACAAAAGCAGGATGAAAGAGGAGAAATGGGGTGTGGAGGAGGTACAGATGGAGGGAGCGCTCCAACTGGTGACCATGTCCTAACCTTGGTATCAGTCCTGGGATGCAGTCAAGGAAGCCAGAGGTGCTGCAGGAGGACTAGCTGGCTGGCTGAGCAAGTGACAGACTGTTGGACTAGATCATCACATTCATTTCCATCTACATCTGCTTCCAATAGAGAAGTTGAAGGGCTAGCTTTTTCAGACTTTTATGAGACAGTAACATGTAGTCTGTTGTTTCTGTTTCAAGATGTAATAGTCCATGCAAAATTCTGCATCCACTCCTGATCAAGTGTACAGTAGACATCAGTGTTAGATGAGATCGAAGAGGCAGTTAATGGGCGGTCAGACCATCATCGCCAAATCCAAATGGCATGACAGGACAATTAGCGGTAAAAATACTTTCTAATAGCTCACTAAAGGTAAATTACAGTTTATGGAGAGCGTGAGTATATGCAGATGTTCTACTTCAAAGATCACCGAGTGCCGACAATTAATGTGTCTGATCAACGCTGTCTTGCCATCGCCTCATTAAAACATGACCCTAAAATAGTCACTACGCGCCTCAATAACTCCTTCAGAGAAGAACGGAAGCATTTGAAATATTGATCAAAACTGCTTTTGATTCCTTTTTCCTTTCCCTTGTCCCGGCGTAATAAAGAGACATCTTCATTATCAAAACATTGATGAGATCTTTTCGAAGGCTGAGTTGATTTCTCAACTCTCCATAGAATTGGAGACCTTGTGATGTTTTTTGCACTTCTTATTCAAACGCTTGTTTACGAGGCTCCGATTCTACAATACCTCAGGTTGTTTATCCAAGCCATCTGAAATCTCTGTCTTAATCAGGGTTGTGTTCAAAGGTAAGATAAGGGCTTGCCAAATCCTTCTTAACCCACCAGCGACACACTTCACAGCGAATTACAATGTGTCTTGTGCTGCTCAAAAAAAAAGGAATGTCACAGCCTTGTCTTGATGGAGTGGCAGATATCCACAAAGAATTGCAGGTCTTTGTATTTTACGGAAACATCAGAACTTAACATTTTTGAAGCATGTGGCAAAATTTAGAATGCCTGAGATCTTTTTTGAGCGGTAGAAGATGTCAGATGAATGGTTTTGGCTTGAAACATGGCCCAGCATCTGCATAATTTACGATGATGTTGCCCCAGTTTTGCAAACTCTATTTTTGACCTCGTGTTAAATACAACATTATTGTTGTGGCAGGGTGCTCCCTCTTTTGGACAGGTTCATAATTATATCTGCAGTTTTCCCTTTTCTTCTTCCTGCATATTTTTTTCATTATGTATGTTTGGGTGGTGCACATCTACTGGTTTCTAAATGACCGTTGTTGTGCAGCTAAAAGATATGAGTGTTTATTGGTAATTACTCGGTGAACGATGTCCTGCAGTAGTTATCACTCTCTTTCCCAACCGCACATAATCATACATGCGCACACACACACAGCTATACAGCACCAACAACACCACTATTGTATATCATCTCATTATAAAATATGAAATTAAGCTTTTTAATAGACGCTGAGTGAGGGGTGAAGTCACTGTCTACCCACACTACTCCTCACCTCTCCATCGCTGCAGCAACTTTGATGCAAATCCTTAAAAAGGCAGAACTGGCGGGTAAGCTGTGCATCGCCATGGCAATACTGGGAGAAATCCATTTTTCATAGACAGGCATTGCCGGTTGGGCTACTGCAATGCATGTGATATCAAGAAAGAGGAGAGCCAAGGGGAAAACCAAAACACTCAAATGGACAGAAATCTGACAGAAAAGGATCCAAGACAAGACTTGAAGAGGTCGCATTTTTCACTATGTGTGCAAGCACACATGTTGATGTACAATAAAGCACACACATTGACTAGGAATATCACACTTTTATGATCCCAAGTCTAGTGAATGAGTTGTATGGCATTTTTGAAAAATGTGCTTCTGTGCTTTCTTGCAAAGAGGTAGGTAAAAAGATTGAACCAGTCCCATGATTGTGTGGAATTTATGAAGCAAGGGCCAGGATGTTCTCGCTTATTGAGAAGAGTGGACTTGGGCAGAAACTGCCAGCTGGATGCTTGAGTTCTGTACTGGATGCAATGACATGAAGGTGGAAACGGACCACTTTGTGAGAAAGAAAATTAGTGATTCTTTTTTCCAAAATGTTGAACTAGTCTTTTAATAAATAAATCTATTTCTTTCTGTACTTGTTTTTATTGGACATGTTGAGTTATAATCTCTCAGGTGGTTTTCTGGAAATCAAGATTAGTATTCCAGTCAGTGTTGGGATATACGAGTTACATTTTTGCTAGTTTTTTGAAATATATATAGTTTCACTAATTTAACAAATTTTACTTTAATTTAACAATAAGATCAGTTCTCAGTTTCTTTAAAAACTTACACTTTAAATGTAATGTTAATATGATGTCATTGGAAAGCCAGAGGAGAGGTGATATGTGTGTGTGTGTGTGTGTGTGTGTATACATATATATATATAAAAAAAAATTTAATTTTTAATTTTTTTTACATTCCAGACATAGCATTTGAAATATCTTTCAACAAAAAATATTAAATAGGGTACTCAAATTATTTAGTATTACAGATTATTAAAGTTGGGGAGTTTCAAGGAACTGACTTTAAAAAGAATGTTAAAAATCCTGCCTTTTAGACCCAGTGTGAGTCAAGCTTCAAAAACACTGGAACCTACTTCTCTGATGTAATGGAATGATATAACTCAGCTACATCTTTCATTGGACCTTTCCTACCTGTTAAAAACCCTTTTTTTCTAAAGTTTCCGAACTTTCTAAATCTCCCAGTTTTATAATCCATTTTTAATTTTTTTGACATGTTTTTTCCTTTTGAATTTTGAAATGGAGGCAAGAATGAGAGAGCAGAGGAATGGCATACAGCAAATGGTCCATGATCAGGAACCAAACTGAGGATTTGTTAAGGGCATATATCCCATGTGGTATATACTCTAAACATCAGGTCACCTCTGTTTATTGAGTTTTTAATTCATCCTGTAAAAACAGCTGTATTATGTCTTCAAAGTAAGTCAATTATTGATCAATGTTCACAGACTGAATAGTGCAGCTGAAGAGTAACATTGAAAAGATTTATGCTTCCCTACCTTTAATCTCCCTTTAGCACTTGTCCATACATGATCAAAACACAACATTAGTGTACTAAACAAAAATGTAAAAGTAGCACACTGAATTTTATTAAATTCTCCTTATTCTTTTTAACATAGTGGAATATAAAATTGTTCCAATACACGGCGTCTCTACAACAGATCAGATGTCATGAAACAACCAAGTGCGCACTATATTGGAAATGATAATGTTCAAACTGGGGACATAGACCAAAAACTACAAGTCAGTAACGAATCACTCACGGAGTTAATGAAGCTGTCGATGATGCTTGTGGAATATTTTCCCACACTTCCTGAAGGGTTTGGTAAAGTTGGTGGTAGGGCTGCACGATTATGGCCAAAATGCTAATCACGATTATTTTGATCAATATTGTAATCACGATTATTAATCACGATTATTCATTATGTTAGAAAAATACCTGTATTTTTATTGCACTAAGCAAACAATACAGTTTAGGAACAGTTTTCAGCACTAAATGAAATTTTAAATAAGAATAAATAAATGATAACATAATTAAATAATCTGGATCGGATGAATTCAGAACCTGATCCAGATTCTTCAGATGATCGGCAGCCGTCTGGGTAAACTGGGAGCAGCAGAGCCTCGTTCCCAGATTCTTCATGTCTACCTCCTGCTTTATGAGGTTCTCACCTGACCTTATAAAGCAGGTTAGGTGAGAACTAACCTGCTTTATAAATAAAGATCTGTTTGATTTGCTAACTTGCTAGCTAGCTAGCTAACTTTTATTGCGATCGTTTTGAGCGTGGTTTGAGAGATAATCGATCCCGACCTCAAAGCGATCCCCCCCACACCCCCCCACAAATAATTGCGCCAGGGGATCACATATTTCTTGTCCAGTGTTTTGACCATTTTTCTGAAGCCCTCGTTGCTCACTGTATTTAGTGGACACACGTCTTTGGCCAAATAAAACGATATTGCGTCAGTTATTTCTGCGTGTCTTTGGGAGGTAGATGGACGCGGTGTTGCCCGCTGCAGGCTCGCTGTTACGGTTGTCTGGGTTGCTGCTGGACACGGACGGGAATTTTGTGAATCAGCGTTAGCTTTAGCCTTCATGCATTCCTCGTATTTGTGTTTGTGATGTTTTTTCAGATGGTTGAACAGATTAGTAGTGTTACTCTGCAGGGCAGACACAACTCTGCCACACTCTTTACATATGACTTGTTCTTGTTTAACGTCATTTGCCCTGAATCCGAACAAGTCCAGACAATGGATGTTGATCCGTTTTGAGGCAGTAGCTCCTCACCATGATGATCCTACTTTCTTCTGTTGACATGACTCTCATCAGTCCCAGTCCACCGAGTGACTTCAGGTTGCCCCTGCAGGTGCCCTCCCTTGTTATTTTGGCAGCTTCATAAAGCCTCAAGCATGTTTTCGCCCCCTGGTGTTTGGCTGACTACTGATTGAGAAAGTGCTTGATTAGATCTGCAGCAGAGCCGCATTTTAAATGTAAATATCGCCGACGATCAGGTTAGTTTAATCGTGGCAGCAAAAACCGTGATCATGATTAAAATTCGATTAATTGTGCAGCCCTAGTTGGTGGACATTTTTGGGAACTGGATCATGTTGTTGGGCATCCAGAGCTGTCTGAAATGATTTTGTTGATGACAAACGGGGGAACTGTAGATATTGCAACGCTACGGCTGTAACTGACATGCCAGCATCCAACATGCCAACAGCCCATTGCTGTCTTTCTTTTGTCATCTGTGGCCTTATGTCATTTGAATAAAGCTGCATGTTGAGGTGGTTTTTAAAGTGTCTGTGAACTAGTCACATTATCTGATCACTGTTCTTTCTAGCAACATCTGACTAGACTCTCAACTCAGTTGTTGAGAATTTGTCACCAGTTGGACAGTTTAACAACTTTTTGTGCACAACTTTCTAAATCTAAAGCTTTTCTAACCAGAACATTAGAAACTAGATTCTTTAAAACATTTTCTCCAAGTCAGAAAACAAGTCCATTGGCAAGTTGTGTTTCTATTTTTGTGTTGTAGCCTATATACATTGCTGTTTATTTTTGCCATACAGTATCTGTTTACAGTTCATTATCTGTGCATATGCAAACAATGTAGCTATATTTATTTACATTCATACTACAAGCACACTCTTTCAACACCCATCCACCTGTTCACAAATACTGAATTCCCCCCAAATGCACACACACCCCATGTAAACACACACAACATTGTAGCTGTTAACACCTGCTTATATACACATTAGTTTTGCATGGGTACCTGTGCAATGACTATAATCCATCATGGGCTGTGCCACCCTGGTATCACAGTAGAGCTACAACACAGGCCTGCAGATGTTGGGCACGCTGCCAGGGCCAGTGGAGGTAGAGACGATCCACACAATCTCCCCCCACTGCTTAACAAATGCTGCCTCCTCCCTGCTCTTTATACACACAACCAAACACACACAGGCAGATGCAAATCACATACACCCACAAACATGAGCACACAAACGGTTACATGCGCCTGTGCATGCATTCACACATAAACTCATCCTTAAGATATGTGAGCTGACAGTCACAGATGTGTCTTTATTATTCATTGTTAGTTTGCCCTGTAACAATGCTGGGTCACTTTGTGCTATAAATCAGCTAAGATTACTTGGAACTATTCCGAACTCCATTAGCTGCCAAACAACGTGATTGTTTTTCAGGCAACATCAAAAGCTCTTAGGACACATTCAAACTTTATTCCGCTATGGACCAGATGGTAAAGATGATATTTTCTTTTTAGCCGTCTGGTGTCTGTGTTCATATAATTATGCTCGTCCTACCAGGTTTTATGATCATTATGATTAAGAAGTTATTAACAGATGTATTAAAAATATAATGCAAAATTTATTTTACATCTAAAAAATACTGCAGGTCACATTGGGTACAGAAATTTCCTGTTTGTAACTGCCCTCTCTATAGTTTAAATGCCTTAATATAGTCATTATTGTTAATGAAGATTTTCAATCAAACTTGACAAGAAGATGGTGTTTATTAAGAAACTACAGGAGACACAAAATAGGATTTCCTACTCCTTTGAATTTCATGCTTAAAATCCTGGAACATAAGCACCGCGCACAGATCAAGTGTTGGCCTCAACTCATAGTGTATTCACACTGATATCAAAGGGTGAGTAAAAATTTAATTGGTCTCTGTGCTCTCAGTCTCTATTCTCTATTTCTTTCTCTCTCCCCTTCACATGCATGTGTATGAGAATGCACACACATACATGAACATACTAACACACAACTAAATTTGTATTGCCACCCACCAGCAAACTGGCACCAGCTCTTGTCATGCATACTCACACATGCGTATACACTTCTGTCACAATCATTTGTATGCAAAGTGGCTGGCTGCGATGGGTTGCTATGGTTGCTGTTACCAGGTTATGTGTCGAGAAGCAGCAAGTTGCTTTACTTCTTATTTGTGCCAATGTAAAGGTGTCACTGTGGGAACACATACAGCTGAAGAGGCATTAATAAACACGAGCCAGCTCACAATGGGAGAAAGAACAACAGTGATGGAGACAGCTGCACAGGAATAAGTGCATCAAACGTTTAGCGTTATGGACACTTAAGGGTATAATAATGTTACAACCTCCAATCAACAGCAATTGACAGGAAAGCAAACAAGAAGCAAATTGTTAGGTTTGTGTTAGTCAGTCATATAGGCTGTGAACACAGAGCTGTGAAGGTAGCAATCTTGCTAGCTCTAACAGTACTGTGAGAGGGGAGGAATACATTTGATAGCCAGCCAACATGAAGGGCTCAGCTCTGTAATTGCCTCCATGAGATTCGTTAGTATGCATATGTGCGTGTTTGAGGCAAAGTGAGTTTATGGGATTGCTCTATGTGTGTTTGTGTGTATGTCTGGAGCAGATAACACTGACAGCTTAAGGTCATGAAGAAGGGAAGGGCACATCTGAAGACAGTGTATCTTTGATCTCAACACAACGAATGTATGATGGTGTGTATGAATCCGCGTGTGCCGAACATAGAGGAGATAGATGGCCGAGTCAGCATGCTGTGTGTGTGGTTGTGTGTATGAGGTTTGGCATGCACACTTGTGCATGTTTAATTCATGAACATGTTTGTATTATATGTTTGTGTGTGTGTGAGCGGGGAAGGCGCTGTCTTATCTTCAAGTTTTTCTTAGCTTTTTTTTTTTAACATTTCTCTATGGGAGTCTGTATAGATGTGTGTGTGTGTGCGTGTGCGCGTGTACACTTTTGCAGACAATGCCTAATAAGGCAAATTCACAAGGTTACAGGTTCCCATGGATGTCACACAACCTCTTCTCTTTTCTAGCTTCTGCATTTGCAGTTAATTCTTACAGTTTAGTTTGCCCCAGGTTAAGCTGTACAATGGGAATTCTCATGAAACACTAAGACTTAACATATAATCATATGATAGCAATCAAAAACATTGATTGATGTGGATAATAGAAGGCAATCAACATGGTATCTGTGGCCATGCTCCTAATGGAGCATTTGACTAATTGACTGAATCTATCCGTAAACTGTCCCCCCCTCCACCAGCTTCTCTGTCACTCCATAATTGGCTATTGTTCTGTTATTACCAGTTCTCCAGGGCAGAACCATCTGCCAGCTCCAACAGGTGAGTTGCAAGAGGTCCATGTGTATTTGTCTACATCTGTCTTATGGTATGTGCTATGTATTTATCTGTGGTTGTTGTCTGCATTGGCTATGATTACATCTACGTTTTATGAATGTGCTTCTTTAAAATTCGTTGTACATTATGTATGGTGACAATAAAAGCATTCTATTCTATTCTATTCTATTCTGAGAAGCTGCAATTACGTCAGTAAATACAGATATTTTTCAGTACCTCAACATTATCCTATTTCTACTTATTAATATAAAAAAGGCCGGGGAGCTGCAGCGGGCAAAAGGGAAAGGAAGAGCAGAGGAAGGAGCTGCAGAAGGAAGAGAGGGACCTGTATCATTTATCAGCAGTGCAACAGTGCATGAAGCGTGCTGGCTACGGTATTATTTTAACTCTCCCTCTCATTTACCTTATTATCTCCTTATCTATGCACATCATTATGGTGGATGTAACCTGTGTGATGAATAGCGTTTTTGATTAAGGATGCATGCTTCCTTTTGTTTAACATATGGACATAGCTTTGGGTGTGCTGCTGCACTCTGGCTTCTAATGTTTGTAATAATGTAACATAATGGCGTGATCTCTGACCTTGTAATTATTCAGACTCACATTGTCTGAACATGCTTTTGCATAATTCTAAGAAGTTAGGCTGTGCACAAGCTGAATACTTTTGTTTATTTTTTTGAAATTTTCTGAACATATGCAGCTGTTTTATTTACTGTTTATTAGATCATTGTTTGTAGGAAATCTAGCTACCTAGACTTGGCTTATGTACAATAATTAAGAGTAAAATTATGGCACATGAAAAACTAAAGTGTTGCCTAGTTGCAACGATAAAAACAAAGATGTAATCAGAATGGCGTGAGTGTCTGGATCTATAAAATAAATGATAAAATGACCTTGCAGTGGCGGCCATATCGGTGCCACATGTTCTGTCCTTGTCAGCAGGAAATATCTGACTGGACTGTCTCCCCTACTTCCTGCAAGTGCTTTGTAGTGTCACATAAAACAAATTTCTTTAATTAAACTTTTGTCCAACACATGATGAAAGAAATTCTATTGATATTTTGTTATCCCTACAGTCTACAGTTTATTAGTTTTGTAGAACTTGCACTATGCAATAGTACATCAGCTGGAAAAAAGACATTTAACGTGACTAGTTTTCAATATACTTTTGGCACATGTCGCTATATATTGATAAATAACTGTCATAGGGCTTATCACAAAGAGTTTTTGTTAGTTCAGACTAATCAGCACCCACTCACAGAGTATAGTTGTACTGTAGCATCTCTGTACTTCATATTACACAAGAAACAACTGATGCAGTAAAAGTGTGAGCCGGTGCTTAGCTTTTGGAAAACCCAATAAAAAAGTACATTGGCTGGATACCTTGAAGCAGAATGCTGCTCAGAGAGAAATATGCTCACAGGCAAAAGCATAATCTAATAAGGAATGACTGTCTGTCTTTAAGCATAATTTTTAGACATACTATTTAAATGTGATTTCACACAATGTACCCCCTCCTGAGAAGGAGGGATGTGTTTATCTTCATTGGTAGATTTTAGCTTCTGAATAAATAGAAAGGCAAGTGTTCCCAGTTTGTCTGCAATGGTATGTCATAATCACCAGAAGCCCCTCTCCTGTCATTGATTAAACCTCTAAGAACACATCCTTATGTCACAAAATGGCATATTTAGAACTCTAGAATTGCATGAAAATAATCCCTTCTTGGTGTAGATGCAATTCTAGACTGTTTGTTACCTCTAGCATGTACAGATCTACAAAGTCCCTGGACTGCACACCAGCTCACAGATGACCCTGTTTAAACACTGTAAAACTGCTCTGCACTGCACAGTGGAAAGTTGTATTATATGAGCAGTTCAGCCATACATGTTTGAACCGGAAACTGATTATGAAGAATAATAAAAAAGCCCCACCCCATAAGTAGACAGGGTTGGTTTCTTAGGTTTGTTATGTATGAAATCCTGGGTATCTTCACTTGTTTTCATTATTTTGATGTAAAAAAAATATGAATGTTCCTTGTTGCTGTTATGTTAAAGTAGCAAGAACAATCTTACTACATCAGACCTAGTCAATTTCAAGTTCAGTAACATTTCCGTATCACTTTGAAATGGCACAAGTCTGAACTGCAAGAGTCGCATTCACGGACAAGAGACACTGTTTGAGTTTTATAAATTGCTTTGGGTAAGGTTTATTCTACATGTCAACACCAATATTAGTCCAAAAACATCATAGAGAGCACAAAAAACACAGTTTGCAAGCCAAAATCATAAAATATCTTTCTCATTCACCTTGCCTTTAATATTTTACATTTATTACAAACTAAAATGTCCATAAAAAAGAAAAACTTTACCGTGATGAAGACAGACTGTAATGAGACTAACCAATAGTGAATCCAGGTTCTGAGAGATGTTGATAGGAGCTGAAGTTCAGTTTGTTGCTTCCTGCTGTTTGTATTCTTTCCTCTGAGTTTATGAAATGCCTGCAGCTGAGACAGCAGAGATTTATTTGAGTATTTCCAGAGAGAGAGAGTTGTGTGCATTCATACAAGTGAAACAATAGCCGTAACTTCATTAATTACTTATAAATAACCCCTGACATGGACACAGGATCGATTAGGATCTAACAGGAAGTCACACTGTGTTTCTCTTCTTCACCTCAGACAGGTGAGCTGTCACACAGAGTCACAGTTTCTAAGCTCCAGCTAGATCATTTGTTACATAGCAGCTGTCCTCAGGTTGAATCCTGAGCTCCATCACAGCTTTCTGAACTGGTGGCAAAATAGTAGTTAGAATATCTTCATACATAAACAGAATTTCCAGTATTTAAGAAATCATAAATGGAGACATCACTTGATGTGCAGTCCAGTTTGTGTGAATGACAGACGTTGCATGCTTACCATGGCTCTCTCAGTCACTGTGGTGGGTATGCCGGAATGGAGCTGTGAGAAACATGAACATAGAAATTACCTATGTTTGATTGGCAAAATACTGTCCTTTTAACAAATTGGTGAAGCAGCAATGTTGTGGATGCTTGATAATGAATATCTTCCAGACAGTGATCCAAAACACAAAGTTTTCTGAGTTAAGGTGAAAGTACGGTTACATTATGCAAGTTGAATTAAAAAAGCCATAATTAATATTTTTATATGAATGAATCATTACAAGAGTATGTGTTTGTTATAGGAACCCCCAGGAGAATTATCACCTGAGTCTGGAGCTTCCTTGAGCTCTGTAGAGCATTTTAGCCTTGTTCAGCTCATTGCTCTTTCTGTTTTGGTTTCCTTTCGCTGCTCTTATGAACCTTGTTTTAAGTTGCAGCTGCCAGCATAATATGAACATGATTGTAAACATTTTTTAGCAATGCTTTCAGTTTTGTAGGGAGGACTGTGTCCCTCCATGAGTCTTAAACCACTGTAATGTTTTTTTTAAGTGTCCCTTTATTCTGTTTTTAATCCAACTGTAGCACAACACACCATTACCTTTTATGTATTCCCAGTTCATGCAACTATAGGGCAAGCATTAATTCAGAGGGTTTTTCAAGGACTGATTTTGACATTAACCCAATAGAAAAGGCTACCGACCCTCTAAGGATGTCACACAACTGATGCAACACAAATCATTAAAAGTCCTGGATGTCATCTTGATGAGCCTGGAATAAATGGGGGCTAACAATGTCTATTTAGCAAAACACTTTACTTAGCCTCTTCCAATCTGAGTCAGTTTGGAACTGTAACATGCATGCTGTGTTTCTGACAGGCTACAGATGATGTGTTGGAGAGGGGCTGTGCTCACTAGCCTGACTGTAATGAGTGCTAGCCACTAATTAGCTTGTTGCTGGATGCCAGATATGGCTGGAGCTAAAGCCCCGTCATGGAGCAGTGCAGCGAGGAGAGAGGAGAGCTACTCTAATGAGCTCTCAGTGGTGTGTTTACTGTTAACCAAAGTCATGGCTTTACTCTCTGTGTGTCTCCCCCTCCACGCAGCGCTTACACAGACACACACACGCACACATGCACGCGACTGGATTTCAGTAGTTGTGCGCACACAAATCTATATTCATAACTCGTGTGCAAATGCGTACAGACACACAGGCAGACACACACAAAGAAGCACCTCACTGATTCAGTCTGCAGTGTTTGCCACTGATGGGGGCCTAATTAATGTGGCTATGCTGCAACTCTTCATCATATCTGTAACAAGCAATCTCCATCCAGACATGATAGGCTTGATGTATCATGCATTAGTAAGCTGTGGATGGCTGCTACACAGGAAAACAACAAAAGAAACCCTGTGTTTTTGGTCAGTAGGAATCTGTTCATATGTCAGCTGTATCATCTCATTTCCTATTGTTCCTTTAAAGGAGATTTGCCTTTTAACAAGGGCAGATACACTGATTTAAAGGACACAGACACAGCTTTGTTTACCTATTTCTCAAGGATTGATCACCACAAGGGTTGAGGGATACCAGTGTCACTACCTGGCAGGCAATTACCTCTTGTGTGTGTGAAAGAGTATACATGTGTATCTACCTACTGCTCTGTAGGCCAATCACCGAGCAGATGCACAAACACACATATATGTGCATCATGTAGAGCAGGTGTGAGTCAGTGTGTGTTTGGTTTCTACCTTGAGTCATTGGCTACAGCAGCTAGAGGACATTTGCACAGCAGTGACTGGAGTGCTTGCGATGTGGTCCCCCTACGGTTCATTAAGAATACAGACCTGACAGTAAACTCATCCAGAATGGATGAGCTTAGCATGAGCACACGCATTTACACACAGATGAACAGCACATACACCCGCCATGACTATTGAACATTTTTTTATATTTTCCTGTCGAGAGGTTCTCTAATGAAAAGACAAGTGCTTTGAATCTGTCTGCTGAGTCTATTTATTGAGGCTCTGGTTTGGATGGAAATGGCAGACAGTTTGCATGTGCAAGTTTTTTTTTTTTGCCAGAGGGTTGATGTTACAAGCTGAAAAAAAAAACTCAATACTGATGAAACATGAATAATTATCTAAAGATTTATAGCATATTAAACAATAAAATGAGGTCAGAAAATGTAACTCACAGTCGGAGGGATGCCTGACATTGAAATGCTAAGCTAACGAAAAATAAACCAACGGCTGAGCAGGATTCCCCAGTACAGCAGTGTATTACAGCCCCCATAGTTGTTTTTTTTTTAAAAGAAGAAAAATAAAAGATTTCTGAGTTTTCCTTTTTACAGTGTTGGGGGTCTATGGGACCCAAACAAAAAGCCAGTGTCAACAACAAAACAAAGATGCTCAAACTTCACATTTTTTCCATTGCTTCCTACAACACAGCATTAAAAATTCACAGTTTTTATTTAGTTTTTTTAGAGCACAAGTATCTCCTACTGTGCTTTGTTGAGGTTTTAAAAGCTCCAAGTTTTTCACCTCCTCTACCAAATGTCTTTCACGTTTTTGGCCTTTATTGATCCATGCTGGCCTTCACATTTGTTTCCTTCCTGCTGTGTCCTGGGGTGAGTGAGGACAGATAACGGTGCTCAGTTATTCATGGGGCTGTCGGACATGGTGACTAGTGGCTGCCACAGGGAGCAACAAGAAATGAAAAGGTCCTTCACGGACAAGGTGGATTGAAGAGAAATACAACAACAAGAAGAGAGAAACAAGAAAATCCTAATACTTGTCAAAAAAGAGACATTTTCCCTGACATACTGTAAACAGCCTTACATCACGTCAAGATGTCTGGTATCCCTCAGTAACAACTTCTGTATCTGTTTATTTCCACTTATATAATATCATTCTGACATTGTAGAACTAATCCTGCAATTACAGGTTGGAGAGCGTCTGGTGATGTAAGTGAGAAAGGTCAGGGGCTATGGCATCGTCTGAGAGCTTTCACTCCTTGCTGTTCTGTTCAATAGCATTTCCCTGCATGTCTCCAGTTCTCTGCCCAGTCACACTCCCCATGGCTGTATGAATGACAGGCCCACTGTCTGCTGCAACACCTCTATGTGATGCTCAGATTACTTTGTTTATGACAGTGTGTGAGGGGAATGTGAATAATGTGTATGTATGTCTCCTTCATAACTTTGAGTGGTGCTGAACACATCTGTGTGCAGGTGGCGTAATGAGAGTCACAGTGTGAGACTGGGGGGGTATATGTTTTTGTTTTTGCAATGCTTCACTTCTCAAATACTTGCATACGATGATTCTTGCATTGCAGCTTCCTATGTGTCTGTGTGTGCATGTGAAATGTCCTGCCTGCTGTAAATATTACAGTTTCTCATGTGGATCAGATGCTGCTTCATGTGTTTAAATTCTGCATGTGCATGTGTTTGTGTGTGTTCCTCTCCAGCTCAGTGTGTATTCTGCTCTACAGCTGGCAGTCTAAGACCTCCTGCGTTTCCAGCCAGGTGTGCATGTGCACATGTATTTGTATTGGTACGTTTGTGTGTATGTGAGAGACAGACAGACAGGACTCTCCTATGGGCTCCGTGCTGTCACTGAGGAAAGCCGATTATGGGACATGCCAGGGTGTCAGGAACACCCCCCACCAACATTATACAGACTCACAGCTTTCCACTCATCTGTATGGATGCTACTGCAAGGCTCCCTCTCCTCTGCTTCCTCCTGCCATCTGGAGATGGGGCCAAGTGCTTCCTCCACAGCTTGATATGAAATTAGTCAGTTATTTGCCCTCATATTTTTTTTAGACTGGTTAACCAATGTTTGTTGGATTTTTCTTCAGATGTAGCTGACACCTGACAGGCTGATGTGGCGCTAGGCAGAAATCAGGTTAACTAAAATAAGAATTGGGCTTTTGGTCTCACCAGATAAATTTGAATTCATTTTTGCTTTCAGCTTGATAACAGCTTGGAACCTTGTGTAAAAACATCAGAGGTGGGTTTGGAAAAAAAGATGGTTCGTTGTCGACATCTTTATCTGCCCCAAAGAAAAGAGTAACATGTCCAAATTTCTAGCAGCATTTTTAGCTCTAATATTGTTGCTGCATGTAAGGCACTATGTAAAGCACTTTGAATTACATTTTGTATGAAAAGCGCTTTATAAATAAAGGTTGATTGATTGATTGATTGACTGCAGGACTGCCAGTGTCTGCAAATCTGTCTGTCGCTGTACAGACTAAAATGTTTCAGCAAATATCAGAGAGATTGCCATTAGATTTTTAAAATATTTGGGGTTTTCAGAGAATAAATTGTAAAGACTTGGATGATTCCCTGACATGTCCAGTAGTGATACCACAGGATTGACAGTTTTGAGTGACTATTGGATGGTTTGTGTTGACATTGGCCACAAAAAAAAATCATGATACAGAGAGTCCTCTGACTTTTCATCTTAAAAACATGTAAGACTTATGTTTTGCTATGTTTCACCTAGATTGCTCCCATCTAAGATGTTGTATGTGATATTCCTGTTCCTGAAAACGTCTACCTTTGTCAACTTTGTACATCACCTAAATTAGAGAGACTGCATGTTAGGGCTGTGCAATATAGCTGAAAAGTTCAGCGCGACAGAAAGTTTCATTTTTGTCAGTATTTGTAATTGTTGACCATTTTAATGACCTATTTTAAATTATAACAAAGAGAAAAAAAAGGTTAATTTAGAAATTCACCACTTTAACCTATTTAGCAAGGTACACAGTTATAATTTCAATGTTGACAACAATGAAAAACCCACCAATAACAAAAGTAGCACATAAATAAATTATATAAGACTAAATCAATTATCTCACAATGAGAAACATTAAATAAAGCAACTAAAGCCTGAAGATGCATGGAGGAGAGCTATTCACTTCAGTGGAGATGGTGGGGTACACATTGTTGTAAAGGCAAATGCTACTCCCTGCCCTCCACAGCCTCCACCAGTGTAGGTCTGTGGGTGTGGACGCAGGAGTCTCAGGTGGCCACAGATTAGTGCCCTGCCGAAGACCTGCATGGAACCCTTGGGGAGGAGGGCAAAGGGGCTCCATTAAGTAAGGGACATGATGGGCTGTGTATGAGCCAGCTCTGTTCAGGCGACTCATCTTTGTATTTTCTTAATGTGCTTTTGTAGTGGTTTTCACCTAATGCATTTAAGTTAAACTATCAGACATTCTATTGAACAGTTTTATATTAAATTGCTATTGATGAAGTGTCTATTGCCAGTAGACATTGTTGGGGAGAGGTCTTCTCCTATACAGAGATGCACGGAATTTTCTCCCATAGTAGCATTGCGAGAGCTTGCCTGAGGATACCTGGTTAGCAAGGTACTCACTCCTGAGTATCAACAGGTTTAGTTAGCCCCAGAAACTACAACATGAATTCTCCAAGTTAGCTCTACAAGCAACAGGAGCAATGGGAACAAATGAATGACTGGTGTCCTCCAACCTACACAGTCAGAACACTGTCCAGCAAAGACTGTATTTACCATGAGAATCACCTTTAGTATTTACCTTTCTTTCTTTCTTTCTTTCTTTCTTCTATTTACCTTTCTTTTCCTTTATTTACCTTTATGAGCCTTGCCTGGCTCATAAAGGACTGGACTGACACACAACAGGACACAGAGAGGAACCTGCTTCCCTTTCATCAGCTGGTAACTGTCAGAGGTAACTGTTGTAATCTAACTAAGTTGATGCTAGTTATGCTTCACACAGATGCAGGGTCTTGCATTGCAAATTAACCATCCTCCTTTCTAACCTGGCACCATAATCCTGTAAACATTGCATATGCATGCTTTGAATTAGCCTCAAACACAGACACACATGTGGAGAGGAAACTCAAAGTCCTGTTTCACATAGTGTTCTGTTTCTGACTTAACACGGTTCATGCCCTGTGCGTGGTACATGTGAAGGCAGAACAAAGGAATGCATGTTCTTTCTGGCGTAACAAACATGCAGGCACACAGTCACACTCACAACACTCACTCTTTAGTTCTTTGTAAGTACATTTTATTAGATTGCATTGTATTTATTGTGTGTTTTACTTTTAAAACCATTAATTAAGGTTTTCTATTATATATGCTGGTTCATGTTGCATAGGAGCAACAGCTGCCAGCCTCTACAATACAGAACTCCAAAATCCTTCAACCAAGCAGTTGATATGGAAATATGGAAATTTTGGTTGTAGTTATTAGTTTAATTATTAATCAAAGTTCAAAGTGAATGGTTTAGTATATTTTATGAAATAGAATTATGAGACTGATATTCTGATTTGGCTTTTTTTTTCCCTTCAACTGCATGGGTGCCTCGATTTCTAACAAGACTGATTTATAGAGAATGATTTAATACCCTGGTTGTGCCTACATGGTGGCAAAAGACATGCATATCTTGTTTTAAAGGCGCAGCTCACTTCATTAAGAGTTAACCAGTGCCCTGTGGCTAGAAACAAGTAAAGTTTGTACTTTTTCGCTATTTGTCTTCAGTGTGTATTATGTCCAGCTAACTCGAAATTATAAGACATAACTAGTTCTTCCTGCCATTTACTGCTGATGGGTTTGTCATCAAGTTGTTATGACAGCCATGTCAAAAATAATTACATCAAACAGCAGAAAGATGAAAGAAGCTGAAAGGAGATGAGCAAACAAATTGCCCATATTATGAAGGGGTTGGCTTTTATTCGTAGCACTAATTTGCTTCTCTTATTGAGCATGTTTCCCTTAGAGGACACAGCAAATGAATCTGTGATCCCCTTTGTGTCAAACCTGTAAATGTGTTTATCAAAGATCTGATACTTTTCCAATTTTTCTAAATTGTGTCAAGAACAAACAGATCTGAGCTGGGCCAAAAACCTCTTCCATAAGGTGACCGCACACAAACACTTCAGTGACAGAGATACACACATGCATAATATAGCCTTCTCATTACCGATGCAGTGCGGCCCACTGTCAGCTGTGTTGCCAGGGACATTTGGTGGTGGAGAAAGTGACCAGGCTCCCGTGAGTATCCAGTCCACCCGGGACTCTTCAGTACCCGCTAATTATTCTTCACACCTAATCTGAGAAGGAGAGGGAGGAAGGACAGATGAGTGGAAGAAGATGAAGAGAGAGAGAGGGTGAAGGAGAGAGGGACAGAGAGAGGGAGGAGTGATTGGAGACCAGCGGGACTTGTGCTTTCTTACAGGAACAATGAATCACATGTAGCCGCCACCTGTCTTGTGTTGTCCCTTCTGTTGCTTTCAGCATTGCCGACAGGACGACTGTGTTTGTACAGTATCAAGCCAGCTGGGTTGGTATTGGCTAGAATGACTTTCCTGGGCATTAGGCATTAATAACAGATTGGACAGCCGTTGGCAGAACAATGTCTGTATTTACTTTTTCTGTTATTATCGGGCTTTGTGCAGAAGAGCTTGATCTATTTATGTAGTGCTCACAAGTTACGTTTATTTCACTGCAACTCCTCTCTGTTGTCTTTGGCCTACTCTGGAACACATCTATTCCTTATGATGCTTTAAAATATGAAAAACTTCTCCATTAATGGAAGGACAAATATGGGAATCTTAGAGTTTCACTCATGTCATTGATTTTTACCTATTCATTTTCTTATATGGAGTCATGTCACAGTAACAAAGGAGACCGGACGTCCATTTTCCCAGTAATATTTTCAGTTTTCTCCTGGGGGATCCCAAAGGATTTCCAAACCACATGAGATACACCGATCAGGCATAACATTATGACCACCTGCCTAATATTGTGTTGGTCCCCCTTATGTGCTCAAAAATGCTTTGAACCATTGGGCATGGACAAGAGGACCTCTCAGGGTGTCCTATGGGGTCTGGAACCAGGACGTTGGCACTGGATCCTTTGGGTACTCTGGCTTGTGCAGTGGGGCCTCTGTCAATCAAACTTGTTTCACTGCATCCTGTTGATGCTTGATCAGAATGGGGTGTAGGAAGTTTGGAGGTCAAATCAACATGTTGGGCCACTGTCATGTTCCTCAACATGTTCCTGATTGTTTGATGTTTTTCCGTGTGGTGGGGTGAATTTTCCTGCCAGGGTAGTCCAGTGACATTTGGGATTTCCATTTGCATGAGGGAGTGTGCTTGTTGTGGGACAATGTTTATTTGGGTGTCTAAGTCTCATCAACACACATGGCAGAATCCAAGGTTTTCCAGCAGAACACCACTAGTACCAATATGATCAATGTTATTCACTTCACCTGTCAGTGGTCATAATGTTGTGGCTGATCGGTGGCTGATATGCCTGATGAACCTGATTTTGATGCCCAGGAGGCCCAAACCGCCTCAACTGGTTATGCAAAGCAGCAGTTGTACTTTGAGCTCCTTGAGGATGTTTGAGGTCATTACCATGTCTCTAAGGGTGAGTCCAGAATCCTGTGGAAGAAACTCTATCAGCCGCTTGTATTCACAAGCTCATTCTTCATTGGTCACCACCCAAAGCCTCTTGCCCATAGCTGGGGCCTGGAATGTAGATTCCTCAGTAAGTCGAAAGCCTTGCTTTCTGATTCAGCTGCTATTTCACCACAATAGTCTGGTGTAGTTGCTGCATTTTTGCTGATGCTACACCAATACCACTGCTGGTCTTATGGTTCTTTTTACCTTCATATGGAATCCCAAGGCAGTTCTGACGTTCCCAAACCAGACACACTTTCCTCCCTGGCTGAACCTTAAGAGCCTGTACATAAAAAAATCACAAACAGAATCCGTGATAAGGGACGTCTCAAACTGAGGCACTACCACTGAGTGTTTCACTTCCTATTGAAAATTCAGACAGCTCTCACTCTGGTTATTTAAGGACTACATGGCTATTAACCAACAGTTCAATACCCCGTTATTCCACAGTACCCCCCATAAGGCTCCCTGATGGAAACAGTCATAAGTCTTGGTGGCATTGCAAGAGTAAAAGGCCTTCCACAGAGGACATATTGGCTGGGTTCTGGAGTTCATCAATGTGCTCTACTGTCTGACTATGTGCCAAATCAGAGTCGGCTGTTTTCTTCACTTGGTGAATCACATTTTGCACCAAGCCCTAGTCCTAGTAGAGCTTCTTTCAGAATTTTAAACCAGAGTCCAATGTGGTTGTGTTCAGAACATGGATGAAAGCACCTTAAAGCTCATATACAGTGTTATGAATCTCAATGGTTATAAAATACTAAAACTTAATAAAATGACATTATAGCAGCTTTGAGCTTGACTTAGAACGAGTAACGCAGCTCACATCTGTAAACCCTTCTCTGTTTGCCAGATGTGAGCTTTGTACTTGAGCCCGCCCACATATTGTAATCCAATCACATCTAAAAGATTTGATTTAAATCCCTTTAGTAAGTACAACCTGTACGCATTTTGCATTTATTCCTCCCCATTACTGACAGCAAAGAAGCTGTAACTTTTGTTTCATTGTAACTTTAACATTGCTGATACAGCTCTTATGTAGCTTTTTACTCAAGTTATTAAAACAAGCAACAGACTTAATGGACTAAGAACCGGAGAATTAGCTAAAAATTGTCTGAAGCTGCATCCTAATCTCCCAGCTTTGTAAACTGTGACATGATCATCCACCAGTGTGAGCACATGGTGTGTTTAGACAGTGATTCAGTTTCATATCTTAAAGACACAGTTGAATAAATATAAGATTTTTCAAGTTTGAATTTTGTAGTTTCTGGGTTAATTGTTCAGGTAATTCTTGGCATACAGCGGGGAAAATAAGTATTGAACACGTCAACATTTCTCTCAAAAAACATATTTCTAATCGAGCTATTGACATGAAATTTTCACCAGATGTCGGCATCAACCCAAGTAATGCACACATACAAAGAAATCCAAACATTTATGTCCATAAATTAAGTTATGTGTAATAAAGTGAAATGGCACAGGGAATAAGTATTGAACACATGAAGAAAAGGAGGGGTAAAAAGGTCTGGAAAGCCAAGAAAGCAGCTGGAGTTTGTCAGTATTTAGAAGGTTAACCTGTCCCCTATTAGTGCAAAGTAATATCAGCTGGTTTAGTCCTGATTAATGCCTTTTAAAAAGGTTTCTCACCAGCAAGGTGTTAGACAAGAAGCATTGCATGATGGGTAAAAGCAAAGAGCTGTCCAAAGACCTACGCAGCCTTATTGTTGCAAAACACACTGAAGGCATTGGTTACAGGCGCATTTCTAAACTTCTGAAAGTTCCAGTGAGTACCATTGGGGCCATCATCCGGAAGTGGAAAGAACACGGCATTACCATAAACCAGCCACGGCCAGGTGCTCCTCGCAAGATTTCAGACAGAGGAGTCAAAACAATCATCAGAAGGGTTCTCCAACAGCCCAGGACCACTCGTGGAGAGCTTCAGAAAGACCTGGAATCAGCAGGTACCGTTGTTTCAAAGAAAACAATAAGTAATGCACTCAACCGCCATGGCCTCCATGCACGCACACCACGCAAGACTCCATTTTTGAAGAGGAAGCATGTTGAAGCTCGTTTGGAGTTTGCGACACAACATTTGGATAAACCCATGACATTCTGGGAGAACATACTCTGGTCAGATGAGACCAAAATTGAACTCTTCGGATGTCATAAGACACAACATGTTTGGAGGAAAAATGGCACTGCACATCACCCCCAAAACACCATACCAACAGTCAAGTTTGGAGGTGGGAGCATCATGGCGTGGGGCTGTTTTTCAGCATGTGGTACTGGTAGACTTCATATCATTGAAGGAATAATGACTGGAGAAAAGTATCGAGACATTCTTGATCAGAATCTGCTGTCATCTGCCAGGCTGCTGAAGATGAAAAGAGGGTGGATCTTTCAGCAAGACAACGATCCCAAGCACACAGCCAAGGTAACACTCAACTGGTTGAAGAAAAAGAAAATAAAGCTGCTAGAATGGCCCAGTCAATCACCAGACTTGAATCCAATTGAAAATCTTTGGAAAGAACTGAAGATCCAGGTTCACAGAAGAGACCCCCGGAACCTTGAAGATTTGAAGGCAGTTTGTGTGGATGAATGGGCCAAAATCACACCTGAGCAATGTATTCGACTGGTTTCTCCATACAGGAGGCGTCTTGAGGCTGTAATCACCAACAAAGGTTTTTGCACTAAGTATTAAATAAATTTCAGTACGCGTGTTCAATACTTATTCCCTGTGCCATTTCACTTTATTACACATAACTTAATTTATGGACATAAATGTTTGGATTCTTTGTATGTGTGCATTACTTGGGTTGATGCCGACATCTGGTGAAAATTTCATGTCAATAGCTCGATTAGAAATATGTTTTTTGAGAGAAATGTTGACGTGTTCAATACTTATTTTCCCCGCTGTATGTCAAATAAATGTCAAAATAATCTTTTGAGCTTTTTAGCTGTTTTGACTTTGGCCTTGATCTTCCTGTAACATTTTCACCAGCTGTGACCACAGTGAGCTTCACCTGGAGCCTTTAGCTGTTACATTGTATGTTTGCTGGTAGTTCTTAGCTCAAGTGTTTTTTTCAAAATACTGTTTCTTCTATTTTTATCTTATTTCAGTGTCTTTGAAATGGCATTGATCCATTACATGAAGCAGCTTGTCACACAGAATAAAGAAGAAAATGTCACGTGTGTGGCTACCGAAATCCATAGTCTCAACATATCCAAAGGCCATTCGATTGATGATTTTAGTATCAGCAACACTGATTGGTGCAGTGTCAAAAGTAATTTGCGCTCATGTGAGGGACATGACAGAAAAAAAATTTACAAAGTTACATCATCACAACTCAGCAGTCTTTGACATTGGGTGGTTGATTAGGATGTCACATTTTTGTCAATGCTCGCAATTTCTTAATTTCTCATTTGTTTCCTGGCAGACAGCATCAGGCAGCCATGAAGGCTCTCCTTCTATCCCTCTGTGCCTGTGTGTTGGTCTTTGTCACTCCACTCAACCTTGGACAACATCCCGAGGCATCGGGGAGATTTGGCCCAGGTGAAAATTCCTTTTGCAGAATCCCACCATCCCAGCAGCATATGGACACTGCTTACACTCCACCTCTGCTATCATCCCTCATTCCACCCCATCCTCAATCAAACCCCACACCCCTCCCACCTCCACCATCTGACTTGAGGAAAGCTTAAAGCATGACTGTAATTACAATCAAACACACAGCATTTCCTCCTTTGCCACACACCTCCCCGCGGCCTGAGCGCCACACCGGCATCTCCATTCATTCACTGGCTGCGCTAGATTGATCTCCTCCTGCAGCATATTAAAGACTCTATGACATGCTCACATCCACCCATGCTTGATTCAACTTTCATTTAGCGGGCCGCCAGGATGGAGCGACGATGTGGGGTGTAAGGCAGCTGGAGATGCCAGAGAGGGAGGTTGGTGGCTCAGGATGGCTGAATGGGTTGTCCCAGTATTAATTAAACTGGAGCAGGTTCTGTAATCTGTGGACATTAGCTAACACTGATGCTGCTGCAAGCTGCTGCTGGCTATGGTTGGTGTACAAGAGCAGCTGATGTCTGTAGGGTGCTGGCTGTGCAGGGCTGCAGGATGTTGATATAACTGGCAATATGAAATACAGTACTGAATGTGGAGCTCTGGCAGTTATCCATAACACAAATGTGAATGAATGTGATTAGATTTATGGTGAAAATTTGAACAACATGATAAATTGATGGTAAATTGATAGCAGGCTAATGCCTCACTCCCTAAGCTCGGGCATAAATCAGATGTCATTTGGATTCCTAATGCTGCCAGATGGTATGTATTTAAGTTACTGTGTTTTGCCATCTGATGGTAGTTGCTGGCTTGTTTTACTGCGCATGTGTAATGTAAGACTGTGTGTGTTTATATGTGTATGTGTGTCTTCTTCTATTTCGCTGCAAGAGAGAAAGTGACAAGTACAGTAAGTTTCACATTTAAAGTCTCTACAGTGTACTGTGCTTCTTCGTGCAGCTATGAGAGCATGCTGCAAGAATTTTAACACATCTCCAAAGATTCACTTCTCAAAATTCACAAAATATTCAGGCTTCTTATCTTAGTCTTCATTTTTTTTTTCTGTATATTTAAGGTAGAAACTACAGAAACTTGGCATACTGTGGCTTTCTGATGTACAGCAGCTATGAAAACACAAGGCAGCAGTATACACAGTACATAAATCCAATCTAGCACAGACTCCACTGCTCCATCCAGCAGTGGAGCCATTCAGTACTGTACACAGACCTCTGTTTTTGTACAAGGGGAAGAAAAACGCTTTGGTTTATGCTGACCCAGGTCTGATCAGAAATGATGTATAGCAGGCACAACTAGCAGAGAACTATAATCGCCTGCCCGGGGCTTTTAATACTGTTTCTCCCTTTCAATTCGGAGGTCAATTACCGGCAGGTTAAAGACATCATTAAACTGGTGTTTCCTGAAGTGCCTCTTGCTCCCTGTCAAAATAACTTATGATGCATTGACAGGATTGATTTTAAATGGAGACCAACAGCGTGCCCAGAATGCCTCAGCACAGGCATCTATTTTCATTATGCATCACGTTGCGTCTCCAACAAATCTTTCTCTCTCCCTGGACCTAACATTGGTGATTTGTCATTGTGGCTTTTTTCCCTGTTTTCTTTCATACATTTTTCACAATCCGGAGGCTCATTGGTGGACTAGGCTGGAATTCAGCTGGCACAGAATTTTTGATTTAGATGAAGGTTTCCTGCCCAATTATCTGTTGGTTGTGCCTGTGCTTGAAATTGTCTGTGTGTGTGTATGTGTGTGTGTTTTATCTGTGCGTGTTTTATCTGTGTCTGTGTGCAGAAATTAGCCAAGCCATCAGAGACCTATCTGTGCAGCAGTGACAATAGATTACACTGACAGACTGACCTATAGTCTGTCCATCTCTGCTGGGTCATTAATGATGAGCTGCTCGTAAAAAGTTTGTTTATAAAAGATAGTTGGTTCAGGTGTCATATTCTCATCTCTGCTCCGGTATTTTACTTTTCTGTCTCCTGGATATAAATCAGACTAAGCTACAACTTCTCTGCCTCCACCCATTCAGTTAATAAGCTGAATTTTTAGTTTTCAGAAGCACAGTGTTGCATTTTAACTTCCTGTTAGTTGGAGGTCATATTTTTTTTAGTGTGCTGGGTTAAGTCGTGATGTACCAGACCCCCTCTAGCTCTTTCTCGTAATCCAGCCAAGGCTCTGTTTTGGCCTTCCTATCATAAAAAAACATATCAGATACACCTCGAGCTATGTGGTTCAAATTTATGCTGGAATAAAGGTGCAAACAGAGGTATCAAACACCAGACAATCCGAAACTGATATTAACTGATAATAAGTGCTTGTTTTTGGTATTTAATTAAATGTATCACACCTCTGCGAGCTGTTTTTAATGAATATAGAGTTTTCTTTTTCTTTGTGTAGAACAGATGGAATCAAGCTTCATTAAAAATGGCCAGGCATGGAAGTGCATGCTGGGGGCTTTTCCGATGGCAACCATTGATCATTGACATTGGCGATATAGAATAGAGCTTAATGAATTTTACAGCATGGAGTGATTGAGATTAGAGACCAAAGGAGACACGCACAGCAACAGTAAGAGAGAGATAAAAAAAAATGAGAGATATGAGCGAGGGAACAAGTCAGGGAGGTTTAGTGGAGCACAGAGGTTGGGGCTATTCAAGAGGAGGATGACATGGTATTGTTTCTCTTTTCCTTTTGGGTTTTTGTGTCTTTGTAAAGCTATGCCAGATCGCTGAGCCCAAACAGTTTGCTATGGGGGCGAGTGGGTGTGTGTGTGTGTGTGTGTGTATATATATATATATGTGTGTATATATATATATATATGTATGTGTGTGTGTGTGTGTGTGTATGGAATACTAGCAAGACAAAAAGTCTATGCTAAAACATGAGATGCAGACATTTTTGTGGGAGAATAATTCCTCTTTGTGTGTGTCAGAGGACAACCTTAATTATAATTGCATAGCAGCTCAAAGCAGGGATTCGAGCCAAGCCGAAGCCAAGCCATGCTGAACTAGACTAAACCAAGCTTGGACCTCCTCTGCTCAACATGCTTTGCGCTTTAAGCCCTGGCTAATTGGGCCAAAGGCAAGCAAAAGCCCCTTCCCAGCTGTGACGGGCACTGGACTGGGAAAAGAGAGGGAGAGAGAAGAGAGGAAGAGAGCGAAGGGGAGACAGAGAGAAATTAGTTTTTTTCCTGCATCAATTTAAATGAGCCCCACTGGATCAATACCATTTTGTATTCTTCCCCCTTTTCGAGGTTCACTCCATTCTGTATGCACAACCTTTTCTAAAAAAAATTTATTGGCTCAACTGGTGGGGAACCCCAGATGTTGCATTTGCCCAGTTGCTCTCTCTGAGCTAAAAGTGATGTCGAGAGACTATCAACAACCAGGCAATCTGGCCGACTAAATAGGAGGGCCATGTGGAGAGCCTTCACTGGTTATTGCAGCATGTATTTCTGCCAGTCTGTCAATTTAAAGATAGGGATTGAATGTCTCAAGTCCACCTACCAGCTGTTTTTTAGCAGCAGGGCCCCCCCTCCTCTTAGCCTTGCCACAAGGATAGCAGAGTATCGGATGCAAAATAATTGCATGTTTGCCCGGCAATACTGTGGATTTCATCATCCTGTTGGCTGCCCGTGGCTCTCCTTCTCATCTTCTTTTTTGACCCTGATTTGTGATCTTTGTGTTGCTGCTATAGGGAGACTCTCATATATTATGTAGTGATACCATATGCAATACTTACTGTCAAATGAGGTCGGTGTCTATCAGGCAGGAATTTGTTGCATCATAGAGTGGTGTCTGTTGCGAACTCCCAACATTTTGGAAATAAACAGGAGAAACACTCCATGGAGGCAATGTTGTTGCAGCTGATTACATGATCTATGTGCACATATGTGAGTGTATGTATTTTTATATGCATGTATGTGTGGCTGTGGGGTGGGGGGTTGCGCCCTCCAGGCTAATCTTCAGCATGCAGACGGATAGCCCGACAAACACACACCAGACGAACGCACACGCACATATGTATTCACCGCAGGCTCCCTGCTTCTCACTGGCTGAGTGACAGCATGACTACTGCATGCAGTCTCTCCATTATTCAACAGCATTAGAGGGAAAGAGGAGAGAACACAGATGAGAAGTAACAGAAAAGGAGAGAGAGAGAGAAGGAAAAGAATAGGCTGTTTGTGCTCACCCATGATGTTGGATGCCAGAATCTGTTTTCTAATAAAGGAGGAATCTGTCTATCTAGGCTGAAGATGCCATTTGCTCTTCAAAAACAATGAGACAAATGAGAGAGGGAGCATTGCATTACAAGCGAGAGCAGACAGGGATAAAGAGAGGAAAACAGACAGAACAAAACAATTTACAAAGAGGAGCAATATCAGTCACAAATTACAAAGCATACGGATATTAGGGTCAGGAAGGACTGGTATGAATTAAAAAGAAGCGGCATCGGCGGAACATGTGCGTCTAACTGAATTTGCCACACAGCAACATTCTCCCATTATCAATCTTCATGTGTCTCTGCAGAGTTGGAGTTATCTCTGACCTCAACTCAGGATATATTTCAGACAGGAAAAGAGACCTGGAGACATTGTGTATGATGAGAAAAGGCACTATATCAGCATCATCTGATATCCTGTCTTAAATGAAAGATAAGCTGCTGTGATATCCTCCTCTGTTGCTGATCTGGATGATTAAAAGGTTGTTTTTAATGAGTTGCCTCTAGATAAACCTTTGCATTTCCACCTTGAGGGCAACATTGTCCCTGTGTTTTTCAAGCCATTTCCCTGATCTTGGATTCTTTTCTCAGAGCTCAGAAACAAGGAAAGATGGAAGCATTTAGCTCTTTAGAATGAAGTGTCATTCCAGCCATTGTTGGAGCTACTGTTTAGAAATGTATACCAGTGTTTAGCATCATCAACACATCCTCTGTTAAGTCTTGTGTTCTTTTGCTTCTCAAGTGCCTGAACTGATCGGCACATGGGTACACAAACAGAGAATACTTGTAAGACTGATAATCCCTTTGAGTGTATGTTGAGTTGGACATTCTGCCGTTTTATCTAACCGTGCAAGACCACAATGCTGGGCTCCCCTCCAGTGTTCAGGATGGGGAATGTTTTGGCAGGCTGGTTGGCGCTCTCTGCGTAACCTGGGACTCACCTGGGCTGCAGCTCACATAGAACCAGACACTACTTTGATGGTGTGGAAACTAGATAAGGACTTCAAGCACATGTTATCAGGGTGTGCTGCATCTGTTGGTTGTCGATCAGAGGATTTGAAAACAGATTGGTGAGGTCACAGTGTCGACTGGAAGCATTAAAATGTCTTAAAGAATTACTGAATTTTTGTGCACTCGCTCGTAAGATTGTCAAACTCATAAATATGTGTTGCACAATGGTTAAAGTGTCATATTTGGTATATGGAATTATGTATGCAAAACTGCGGGTGTGGTCCTTTGAAAGCATTTGCGGTGTCACACATACTAATAGCTTGTTTGCTTGCAGGGACATGCACTTTCTTAATAAGAATTCCTACTTTCTAAGAATGCCAATGTTTGCCAAACTTATGATAAGAAGTTTTCTTGTAACAAGACTTTCTATTTTTCCGTGTTTATCTTTTCTCCCTCATCATTCACTGTATCCTCATCATTATTCTCCCATTTAGCTCTATAAAACAACCACAAACCATTTATGCTGAACAGTGTTAGCCTGAAATAGGCTTTTGTGTCTCTGAAAGGCCAGTCTGTAATTGTGTATAATTGAGAACACTGTACACAATGCATTTGTGTGATTTCATATTAGCCCCCTTGAATACACAAAGCTCCAAGTGTGAGTGGTTCAGATTGGATCGCAACAATAAGCCCTACTCTACAGTGCTGTAATTATGCAAATGCAATGCATGTTTCAATCAAATCGTGTACATAAAGCACACTCATGATGATTTGAATTAATCACAAGGCATTTAGGAAACTTACCACAAATGATTGAGTGCAGTGAAGAACAGTTTGGGTGTTATGAGGAATAGTTTAGCTAGTATAATCAAAGAAAGAAAACAATGTAGCAAGATTAGTTAACAAGCAATAAATCTATCTCGTCTGCCTGATTGCACTTTATCTTCTCATCTAATGAAAACTCATGCATTAGAATATAAGAGGTCAAACTTTGTTACTGCTGTGGCACATTGATAACTCCCTGCTTTGACTTCTGTTCATTAAAAAACAACACAGAATATCAAGCTTCAGAACTTCCAAGTATTTAAAGTCTTTGCCAACAAGTGTTGATGGTAGCTTGCTTTTCATTAGTAGTCTTTAGGAAAGGTGGCAACATACACAAAAAAACCTACATCTACAAAGTGTTGAAGACAGCCACGCACAAGCTGTTCCGCCAAGACTTGCAAGCTGTTGTCACAATTCAGACAGAGAAGACCGTTTTCTCAGAGGAAAATGTGTTGTTCACCTGCGTCGGCTGAAACTGCAAGGAGAAGTCTTGTTTCAGAAGCCCGGTGTGTGTGAGGCTCAAGCTAATAGGGCTGCCCACAGGGACCTTAGCAACAAAGTGAATGCTAATGGATATCTATTAATATTCATTTATGTTTATGGAATTATTTGTGTCTGTGTTAATGGTGGAGGATACCAACTGTTCGGTTCAACAGGACATGATGTGGATGGTGTAATTGGATAAAATATAGATGAGCGAACCTGAACTGGGTTTTCAAGGTTCAGCTTGATGGTCAGTGATGTGTGTGCATGCGTGTTTGTATCCACTTTATTTGACAGCCAAAGCATACAATATGAAGATCAGTAAGATAAACGAGCAATGGCTAGATGTTTGTGTCTATCCAGTAAATGTAAGTCCAATGTACACAATCTTTCTGTTATGCTTTTCACTTACTCCTGAGGAAAACATCTGGCTCTTTACTTGCTTGAGGCTATGTTTGGTGACCAACTAGCTCCTAACTTTGTCTTTCATTTGGCGCCGGGCAGTATACAGTGTATTTGTAGAGCATTTTTTACTGAAAATAGCTGCTTGCTGCATCAAGAAGGACCCTGTTGCAAGCTGGGTGAATAAAAACACTTAAACACTAACTCCTGAGGAAAAGATTTGGTGCTTCAGCTGCTCGTTGCTCTTTATGTTGACCAAAGAGCAGCTAACTTTGTCATTTGGTGCTGGGCAGTGTACAGTGGATTTTTAGAGCATTTCTTGCTGAAAATAACTGCTTTCTGTATCTGGAAAGACACTGTTGCAAGCAGGGTGAGCATCCCTCGCAAACAAAATAGGTCCATTGTTGGCATGGAAATATAGATTATAGCTGCTTAACACAAACAAGTGAACACTGTTACTAAAATTAATAATACAAATATGAGAAAAAGATAGTGAAGTGTCATGTTTCTGCTGGTTAGATTCAAATCTCGACTGCAGCTTCTCTTTGTCAGGGTTTGTCATATCTTATCAAGATTTTCTGACATCCATCCATCCATCACCAACATCCTGTTGTGGGAGACTGAAGTCTATCCCACCTGACATTGTGCACGAGGCAGAGTTCACCCTGGACAGGCCTCCAGTCCATCCAGGGTTAACAGAAAGACAGGCAACCATTCACACCCAGCTACACTTATTTTAGAATCACAGATTAACCTGTCATGCATGTCGTTGGACTGTAGGACTGTAGAAGGAAACTGGAGTACCCCGAGAAAACCCACCCATGTGTTTTGAGAGAATAAATGAAATTATTATGGGGTTTCTCAATCTTTAGTCTACCAAAGTCTACCAGAATTTAACCCTTAAGTTTGGTTTTTGCACAAGATGTTAATGGAAAAACATCCCCTGAGCACTGAATAGCTGAAAGTTGGTCTAATCAGGGAAGTTTTGGGAGTGGAAGATGACGACTTCACTCGACACTTCTCAAAATTCCTCATCCATCTGACCGCTATTTATAGTAACTATGCAGATTTAAAATTAAGCCTGATTCTGTAACTGTGTGGCTCATGTGCTGCAATTTCAAAATCACCAAAAAAAGATAATCCAATGACAGTTTGGATGGACAGCTTTAGGAGAGTTTTGACAAGCACTGTCAGTCATGTGTTGCACAGCCTGCTTGAAATGATGTCTTTCCCAAGCCAAATGCCCAAAAGTGAGCTTTGCAAGGCTGCAACACTTCTGCATTTAGGGAAGACGTGATTTGGGTTCTGGATTTATGTGAGTTGTTGCCTTATAAAAATCAGACCTATAGTACCGCCGACAAACAGTGTATGTTTTTAAATGTGACAAAGCCTCTTTGAAGTTACTGCCGGGCCTCTTCTATGTTGGTTAAGCGAGACCTACTGAGGTTTTAGTGTCAAAATATCAGCGGAAGAGCAAACATTTCAACAACCTGACCCTCGGGGAGAACTTAAAGGTGTAAATCCCATATTCCCTCCTTGCTTATCTGCCAAATTTTCACTCTAAGTAGATCTGGTATCACCACAAATCCAATATTGTATATCATGGCCACAGATATTACAGAAATGCTGATTTCTGATACTGTAGAGGCAGCTTTGGTTCACGATAATCATTTTATCCAGCGCTGTGTCTGTTGCATAACACAATTTCTTCCGAGGGCAATGAAGTTCCATTTGTCAGCTTTTAAAAATGCTCCACTTCTTACAGTTACCATCAGATAGCCATCTTTTAAAATTCTACCCAGTTTTCATGATATTAAAAATACAAAGTGAAAAGTCAAACCTAGTGGAGGTTTGACTTGCCTAACCAACTCCTGAAAGAATTACGTAATGAAAATATTTCCTAATGAAAACATGTCAGCTCCTGCTGAGTGTCGAATGATGTAAGATTAAAAATGCAATAATGAGTTTTGTGATAACCATCGCTCTGTCTTCACAGAATTAATGCCTGTGACATTTTTTTTTAATGGAAAGTACAGCAATGTCATTTCATACAGGATCCTTCCTTTGCTGAAATCCTGGGGTGCCATGATTGGGTGACACACGAAGCTGGTGTCTAAACCCCTGATGTGTAATTTATGGAAAAAGCTGAAATCCTTTATGCACTCAGGTGTCTAGCTGCGTGTACTAATCAAAAGATGTGCGGTGACAGAATGGAGCAGGACGAGGTACTTGATGTTTTGTCAGTTGGAGTGGCACTGGGAGACGCTGGAATGCTGTACGATTCATCATTTAGGTACTTTTATCAAAGAGAAAATACACTGGTGCTCCAGAGAGAGAGAGGGAGCAACAGAGACACCCAGAAATACAGCAAGTGTGTGTGTGTGTGTGTGTGTGTGTGTGTGTGTGTGTGTGCGTGTGTGTTATGTAAGCACCATTTTTGAAACATCCGCAGGGAGTCAAAGTTAGGGAAGTTTTTTCTTGCAGCGTAACAGCGATAGCTAGGTTAATGGGTATTTTTAACAGCACTTCACTGAATTCTGGTATCTGCAATGGCCAGACATAGATGTGCTCATCAGTGCCCTTATGAGTCAGTCACCATAACAAAAGGCAATGATGATTCATTGATTTTCTCCAGGACATCAATCCAAGACATTCAACAGGGACGTGTTGCTTTTAATTAAGACTCAGATGGAGTGTTTTCTGTCACAGGGAGAGGGAGAACATGGGAATTAAGATGAGCGAGTGATGTCTGGCTGAGACTGCAGGAGTTTTGAAATCCAAACAGATTTTGAAATCAGGTTTGTGTCACATGCACAAGGAGAAACTTGACAAATATTCTTATCTCTAATATCAGATATGCTCATAATTAGGGATGCACGATAATATCGACGTTCGATAATTATCGGTTAATTTTGGCAACTATGATGTCATTCCGATAATTCCGATAATTAAAAATTCATCCGATAAAATGACCCGATAATAATAAAGACTTGGAATCTTGGTTTTTGCCGTTGGTTTGTGTGTTGTGGCTTGTGCTCATGCCTGGCTCCTCAACCCCTCCCCTCCCCGACGGTTCTGTCGTATGTGTGTGATGTCATAGCACTGCACGGGCAGAGAAAAACAAGCAGCATGGCGTGGCACTCACCAGTGTGGACTTTCTTCACCGTGTCTGAAGAAGTCGTTTCACTAGGACTGGTCCCGAATATTGGAATATCTGAATATTTGTTCGTTGTGGTGGTATTCGGATAATAATTTTGATACTTAAAAAGTCGTGTGCGCCGCCGGACGCCACGGAGCATTGCTGAAGCTGTAGTACGCCGCCGGGCGCAGCTGAGCGTCGCCAAGGCTTTAGTACGCTGCTGAGGCTGTAGAACACTTCGGTGGTTGTAGTAGCAGACCTGACAACTCCGGTGTCACGCTCCGGTGCGCAATCAGTTGTTACGAACGGTGCAGAGACTCAGGCGCAGGCAAAGAAACACGGCACACAGGTATACGAAATAACAATGTTTATTAGCAACAACGGAAAACAGAAAATCACTGCACAGCAGGAAACTAGACTAATAAACAAAAACTGAAACTAAAAGCGAGCGAATGCTGAAAACTAACTAAAAGTAACAACAGAAAGCGAGCTGCAAAAGGCGAGCTGAAAAACAAACAAATAACAGAAAGCGAGCTACGAAAACCAACGAGCTGATACAAACAAAAAGCGAGCTACGAAAATCTATGAGCTGATAGTAACCAAGACACTGGGAAACTGAGCCAGACGGGCTAACGCTAATGCTAATGCTAATGCTACTGAACCTGAACGGAGAGGGGGGCACGACGGGGCAGGTGAGCGGAGCAGGTGGGAGCGAAGGCAGGCAGGCAGGCAGGCAGGCTGGATGGTGAGCTGAGGTCCGGGAGTGGGGGTGGCGATCCACGACTGGAATCCTGGCGGTGGCTGGGTTACTGGCGGAGTGGAGGCAGTGGTTAAGCTGAACCGGAGGAGGCACACGTGGATGGCAGACGGGGAACCAACTGGAAGCGGAGAGGGAATAGCGTTAGCAAAAGCGAGGGTGCAGAGCAAACGGAGCAGACAGAACGAGAGCAGAGGTTGGCAACTGACTGAGGCAAAAACGACGGTCTGGCATCGAGGAGCATGTGGAGCGTGGTTATAACCGGGAGAGTGAGAGCTGATCATCCAATCACACGCGTGCCTCCTCCGCTGATTGGAAGTGGCTGCACCTGCCGTGCTCCTCGCTGCCCACACCTTGCTCACGCCCACCTGCAAGAGAGAGAGAGAAGGGGAAGAGGGAAAAGGGGAAAGGGGACTGCCACTCAGGCAGCAGAGGTGGAGGGCGTGACAGTACCCCCCCCTCTACGTGCACCTCCAGGTGCACGAATCCTCCGGTCAGGTCTCCTCTGGTTGAACTCCCGGATTAAGGCAGGGTCCAGGATCTGGCGTCTGGGTACCCAGGAGCGTTCCTCTGGACCGTATCCCTCCCAGTCCACAAGGTATTGGAGACCACGTCCCCGACGACGAACATCCAGCAGGCGGCGCACGGTGTACGCTGGGGCATTGTCCACCATCCTGGGTGGTGGAGGGGGACGGACAGGGGGGGCCAGAGCGCTCTCCTTCACTGGTTTAATTTGAGAGACATGAAACGTGGGGTGGATCCTCATGGAGGAGGGCAACTTCAGGCGGACCGCACTGGGATTAATGATGCGCTCAATAACAAAAGGCCCCACGAACCGGGGCGCCATCTTCTTAGACTCCACCCGGAGAGGCAAGTCCTTAGCCCGGAGCCAAACCCTTTGGCCTGGGGAGTAGACAGGGGCAGGAGAACGGCGACGGTTGGCTTGCCCCTCCATTCTCTCCGAAGCCCTTATCAGGGAGGCCCTCGAGCGCCTCCAGACCCGTTCGCACCTCCTGAGAAAGGTCTGGAGAGACGGGGTGGAGATCTCCCGTTCTTGGGAGGGGAACATGGGCGGCTGGTATCCCAAGGAACACTGAAACGGAGACAGCCCGGTAGAAGCATTAGACAGGGAATTGTGCGCATACTCGACCCATGGGAGGAGGCTGCTCCAGGCGGAAGGGTTCTCCGAGGTCATACATCGCAGGAAGGTCTCCAGTGATTGGTTGGTCCGCTCCGTCTGACCATTGGACTGCGGGTGAAAACCAGAGGTTAAACTGACTGTGGCCCCCAATGCAGAGCAGAAATTTCTCCAAACCTCCGACGTGAATTGTGGTCCCCGGTCGGACACTATGTCGGCAGGTATCCCATGGAGTCGGAAAACGTGGTTCACCAGATGATCGGCCGTCTCCCTGGCAGAGGGTAATTTTTCTAAGGGGACAAAATGGGCGGCTTTGGAGAACCGGTCGACAATGGTTAGGATGGCAGTTTTACCTTGGGATGGGGGAAGCCCAGTGACAAAATCCACAGCGATGTGGGACCAGGGTCGATGAGGAATAGGCAGCGGTTGGAGGAGCCCCGAACTCGGCCGATTGGAGGTCTTGCTGGTGGCACAGATGGAACATGCGGCCACGAACTCCTTAGCATCCCTCTCCAGCGTGGGCCACCAGAACTTCTGCCGTAGGACCTCCACGGTGCGAGCAGTCCCAGGATTGCAGGTCAACCGTGAAGAGTGCGCCCAGCTCAGGACCTGAGAGCGAACCGGATCAGGAACAAACAAGCGGTTAGTGGGACCGTTACCTGGGTCGGGGTGCTGTTCTTGGGCCCGGCGAACCACGGACTCGATCTCCCAAGTGAGAGAAGCCACCACACAAGTTCCGGGCAGAATGGGTTCAGGTTCGCCGGGGGTCTCCTGGGAGGAAAACTGGCGGGACAATGCGTCTGGCTTGACGTTCCTGGACCCAGGCCGATACGTGATGGTGAAATTGAAGCGGCCGAAGAAAAGCGTCCAGCGGGCCTGTCGGGCGTTCAGTCGTTTAGCCGATCGGATGTATTCCAGGTTCCGGTGGTCGGTCCAAACGATGAACGGCTGCTCCGCCCCCTCCAGCCAGTGACGCCATTCTTCCAGAGCTAGCTTCACCGCTAGCAGCTCTCGATTGCCTACGTCATAATTCCTCTCGGCAGGGGACAGCCGCCGAGAGAAAAAGGCACAGGGGTGCATCTTGTTGTCGGCGGGGGAACGTTGAGACAGCACCGCCCCTGCCCCAATGTCCGAAGCATCCACCTCCACCACGAACTGCAAGTGGGGATCAGGCTGCGTCAGGATGGGTGCGGAGGTGAAGCGTTGTTTCAGAGAGTGGAAGGCCTGGTCTGCCTCAGGAGTCCAGGAGAAAGTCCGCTTGACCGAAGTGAGGGAGGTGAGTGGGGCTGCCACCTTGCTGTAGTCCCGGATGAAGCGACGGTAGAAGTTGGCGAAGCCAAGGAAACGCTGCAGCTGCTTCCGATTCTCCGGAATGGGCCAGTCCCTGACAGCAGACAGCTTCAGAGGGTCCATTCTCACTTCCCCTGCTGAGATTATGTAACCCAAGAAGGACACGGTAGGTACTCCGAACTCACATTTCTCGGCCTTCACGAAGAGTCGGTTCTGCAGTAGCCTCTCGAGGACCTGGCGGACATGGCGGGTGTGTTCCTGGGCGTCTCTCGAGTAGATGAGGATGTCATCTAGGTAAACGAATACGAACCGGTTGATCATGTCCCGGAGCACATCGTTGATAAGGTTTTGGAAGACGGCAGGTGCATTCGTGAGTCCAAAGGGCATGACCAGGTACTCGAAGTGCCCCAGCGGCGTGTTGAATGCCGTCTTCCACTCGTCCCCCTCGCGGATGCGGATGAGGTGGTAGGCGTTGCGGAGGTCCAGCTTGGTGAACACGGACGCTCCGTGCAGGGAGGTGAAGGCGGAGTTGATGAGTGGCAAGGGGTAAGTGTTTTTGATGGTGATGTCGTTGAGACCACGGAAGTCGATGCACGGCCGAAGGGTCTTGTCCTTCTTGTCCACGAAGAAGAATCCTGCTCCCACAGGCGACGAAGACGGGCGGATGATGCCAGCAGCGAGGGAGTCCCGGATGTAGGTCTCCATGGCCGCTTGTTCCGGTTTGGAGAGGTTATACAACCGACTGGTGGGTAAGGTGGCTCCGGGAACGAGCTCAATGGCACAGTCGTAGGGACGATGAGGGGGCAAAGACAAGGCTTTCTCCTTGCTGAACACCGGGGCGAGGTCATGGTACTCGGGAGGGACGGAGTCCAACTTTACCGGGGCGTCCGGAACAGGGCTGGTGGCGTCAGCAGGGGTCAGGGCTGAGTGCAGACAGGTCTCATGGCACCGGGGATCCCAGGATACCACTTCCTCTTTCCTCCAGTCGATGTGGGGGTTGTGCGCCCGAAGCCAGGAATAACCCAGGACCATGGGGGGACTGGAGTGATCTATAACGAAAAAGGTCGTCTTCTCCCGATGATTGCCGGCCAGAAACAACGTGACAGGAACAGTTTTCTGCTGTACCTTGGCTAGATGGAGTCCATTCAAGGCTCGGACCTCCAGGGGGGGCTCCAGGGACTCCAAAGGAATGCACATCTGACGGGCGAGCTGAAGGTCCAGGAAGTTCCCCTCGGCACCAGAGTCGATGAAGGCTTGTACAGGAACAGACTGGGATTGCCAGCAGAGGGAGGCGGCGAGCTGCAGCCGATTTGGGGAAGACGACGATAGATGGCTCACCTGTATCTCCCCAGTTACTGGTGAGCCCGTGCTTTTACTGTACGCTGGGGACAGGCAGCGAGGTAGTGACCAGTCTTCCCACAGTATAAGCAGGTATCGGCGTCTCGCCTGCGTTGCCTCTCCTGTGCGGACAGCTGGTTGCGTCCCAGCTGCATGGGCTCAGGGTCAGGAACGACTCGGGAAGAAGGTGGAGGACTCTGGCAGGTCGACGGAAGGGCCCGTGGAGATTCCGAGCGGAGGGTCCTTTCCCTCCGCCGCTCGCGGATTCGGTTGTCGATCCGGATGGCCAGGTCAATGAGCTGATCCAGGCTGCGCACGTCATCTCGGGTAGCCAGCTCATCCTTGAGGCCGTCCTGCAGAGCTGCGTAGAATGCTCCTCGCAGAGCTGCATCGTTCCATCCGCTCCCCGCCGCTGTAGTGCGAAACTCGATGGAGAAGTCCGCCACACTCCGGTTCCCCTGACGCATGGACAGAAGACGGTGACTGGCATCTCTTCCCTGCACCGGGTGGTTGAACACCTTCTTCATCTCGGCGGTGAAAGCGGTATAGGAGCCGCAGATCGCCTCCTGGCGTTCCCACACCGCAGTACCCCACTCTCTCGCTCGGCCTGACAAGAGGCTAACTAGGAAAGCTACTCTGGCCCTATCTGCGGCGTAAGAGTGAGGCTGTAAGTCAAAGACTAACGAAACCTGAGTCAAAAAAGACTGGCAGGAACCAATGTCGCCGTCATAGCGTTCGGGAACGGGCACATGCGGTTCACGAGTAGAATAGCTGGCCGCGAAACTAGCATTAGCTGGATCACTGCTAACGGGTGCGGCCATAGACGTAACGGCAGCAGGAACCGAATGGGCAGCTAGCGTGCTAATCCTCCCCGTGAGCTGGGAGACCTGATCTATCAGCGCGCGGTTACTCTCCACAAGACTCTGTAGCAAAGAGCCGTGCTGCCCAATCACTACGCCCTGGTGAGCTATGGCTTGCTGCAGGTCTATCTCACTAAGGGCAGGACTAGTGCCGGTCTCGTTGCCTGCTGAGCTCATGTTGGCCAGACCGTACTGTTACGAACGGTGCAGAGACTCAGGCGCAGGCAAAGAAACACGGCACACAGGTATACGAAATAACAATGTTTATTAGCAACAACGGAAAACAGAAAATCACTGCACAGCAGGAAACTAGACTAATAAACAAAAACTGAAACTAAAAGCGAGCGAATGCTGAAAACTAACTAAAAGTAACAACAGAAAGCGAGCTGCAAAAGGCGAGCTGAAAAACAAACAAATAACAGAAAGCGAGCTACGAAAACCAACGAGCTGATACAACAAAAAGCGAGCTACGAAAATCTATGAGCTGATAGTAACCAAGACACTGGGAAACTGAGCCAGACGGGCTAACGCTAATGCTAATGCTAATGCTACTGAACCTGAACGGAGAGGGGGGCACGACGGGGCAGGTGAGCGGAGCAGGTGGGAGCGAAGGCAGGCAGGCAGGCAGGCAGGCTGGATGGTGAGCTGAGGTCCGGGAGTGGGGGTGGCGATCCACGACTGGAATCCTGGCGGTGGCTGGGTTACTGGCGGAGTGGAGGCAGTGGTTAAGCTGAACCGGAGGAGGCACACGTGGATGGCAGACGGGGAACCAACTGGAAGCGGAGAGGGAATAGCGTTAGCAAAAGCGAGGGTGCAGAGCAAACGGAGCAGACAGAACGAGAGCAGAGGTTGGCAACTGACTGAGGCAAAGCGACGGTCTGGCATCGAGGAGCATGTGGAGCGTGGTTATAACCGGGAGAGTGAGAGCTGATCATCCAATCACACGCGTGCCTCCTCCGCTGATTGGAAGTGGCTGCACCTGCCGAGCTCCTCGCTGCCCACACCTTGCTCACGCCCACCTGCAAGAGAGAGAGAGAAGGGGAAGAGGGAAAAGGGGAAAGGGGACTGCCACTCAGGCAGCAGAGGTGGAGGGCGTGACATCAGTTGACATTATCGGTTATTGGCTGCAAGAAGTATAAAATTATCGATTATAAGAATCGGTGGAAATTGGCATTATCGTGTGTCCCCACTCATAATACAGGATTTGAAAATGATGGTGCATTACAAACTACAGGTTATTATTAACATGTCCAAGGGAGCAGTCAGGGAGGAGTGCACCACGTCATTTGATCTCACAGGGGAAACAGATGTAAACAGAATGGAAGCTGTGGTGTTCACAGTTTGTCTATCATTCAGCGTTAGAGTCGCTTTTACAGCCCTACTCTAGTCATTGGTTTAACACCTATAAATCATCTCTGTGTATTAAGAATACATATTAACATACTGTTTTCCTGTGTACATAATCCCTTTCTGCCTTTAAATGGCTTCTACACTGTTGTTTCCACTAGAACTTGTGGATCTACATGGACCCGGCATCTCTTTCCTCTCTACTCTCAGCAGCTCGAGCTCGCTAATACCTACAGCTCTGCTTAAACGCTGTAAAACTTGTCTGCGCGACACAATGGCAAGTTGTAATATTGGAGTAATTCCGCTGTACATGTTCGAGCCAGAATCTGAAAAAGAATGATAGAGAGAGTCCCACTCTGCAAGTAAAAAAATGCGTGCAGTGGCCAAAAACTGATAAGAAGCATTACCCATTTCCCCACAACACAAGTCAAAAGTAGGCACAGCTAGAAACATCCAGTCAGCATTTCAGCGTCAGTAGTCTGACACTGAAGGAGCACAGTTGAAACCTTGAACTTTAATGGAACATTTGTTGAACTTTAAGCAACTTTTGTTGATTTTTAGCCACTTGGGGGCAGCATAAATCCAAAATTAACATCCGATAAAGCTATATGACATTTAGGCGAACACTCATCTATGTACACATTAAGTAGACATAAGGCAACATAAGGTGTGAACCTGACAAATCTAGGTTCAGTGTTCATAGAACCATCAATAAAATGGTTTTAATTGCAAGTCATAAAGCCAAAACAACTGAATGAAGCGCTCCACAAAGTGAGAGGAGACTACAAATTTTACAAATTAATTTCTGTGGCTTTGTCATTTGACCCACAGTTTGTAATTTGCAGGTTTAACTTGGATGTGACTTAAGAGTCTTAATATCAATACAACACATTCATCCACTTGCATCAAGCTACGAGAGTGTGGGAAGATGTCTTAAACTTTTGACTTGGGCTGTAGCAGATCCGATGAAGTGGACTCAAGACCCTCACCCCAATTTGAAAGCATCTGCCTCACTTAATCAAAGGCAGCAGACTCATGGGATAAAGTGCATCAGTTCTGGAAAAAACCTAGCTCTGCTGCATTCCTCATGGCACCACAATTTTGAAATTTCCCAAAAGAGCTGCCTAATGACAACTGCATTACTTTTCCACTGTCCCGGTTTAAATGATTGCACCGTTATTAGAGACGTACCTGGGGGACAGTATTGACTGGAGTTTGACTTAAACCTACTAAGGGATACAGTATTTACCCTTGCAGACACAAATAGATGAGCTCATACTAAGTATTTCATTAGAAATGTGGATGTGAATCTGTCAGTTTGACCAAGTATTTGTAATACCAGCTGCTCTGGAATCAATGTGCTTAATAAATAGCAGCCTACAGAGCCTGACCTCAAGGTCCAAGCTGATGAGTGCATTTGTCTGAGTGAGGAAGCACACAATAGGAAAAGCTAATCTCACTATCATCATCAGCGCAGTGAATCAGATAGAAAGCAAGTGAGAGAGGCAGAGAGAGACAGGGGAAATGAAGAAAGAACACCATGGGTATTTAGGTCATTATTTACACCAACTCCAAATAAAGAAAGAGAGATGAATGTTGACATGGTAGAGTGACCATGGATAATACAACATTTTCTTTTCACCCTCTGTCACGTCAGATGCAATACACTCCAAAGACAGTGGTTTTCATTGTGAACATAATGAAATCAACACAGTATATCCTTAGTAAATGTTCAAATGAAAATTGGCTGTATCTCCTGTCTCTCTTTAAGGCTCTCCGAGGTAACATCAGTGTAATTTGTTTGAAGATGGGCCAAAAATCTGATTCAGCCAAAAGCAGCAGAGTGTCTCTAATGTAGGTGAATCATTTCCCCGAAGGAGCATTCTAACGTCATAAAGTTTGGAGTTAACACTCTCCTTCTGCTCATTTGTCACTGTTGAGTACGGTTTGTGTTAACTAACTTTACGCATACCAAACTCCAAATGAGTGGTTTTCTCCAGATGTTTTTTCATATTCAAAGTGTTGTTATGAGAATTCTTGACAACTTGGAAGAAATGCGTAAAAAATACAGCCAAATTTGAGTCTAATTTCTGTAGAGACAATGATTGCAACTCTGGTGGGAGATGACAGAGTCATTTCTATTTTGTGGAGAGGGACGAAAACAAGACAAGTCTCATCTAACTCATCAAGTTGAGATTACACAGCCCGGCTAACAAGCCTCACTTTGTTCACTTGATAGCTCTTATTGAGAGAACAGTAATATCCTTTGTCGCCTCTCATTCCCTGGTCTATTATGAAATACAAAAAGCTTGCCCAATTAGGTTTTGGAAGAAAAGGGTAGATAGAAAAAGCAACATGTAATGCAGATATGTAAGAGCTTTTTTGTGCCTCTATTTGTGTGAACCAAGTTGCATGTAGGATATTTTATGATGAGGTTAGTGGTTTCAGAGTGTTATGTCCTCTTCTGTAAACTATTATTTTCCTTTCAGATTTAGTAGTAACGATTTCATTAAATCTGTTGTCTCTTAATTAATCCTGTACTTTAAAAAAAAAAAGTAGTTTATCAGAACGTGGCTTTGTTTCTGACAGTACAATGTCAGAAACAAAGCCACATTCTGATAAACTTTTCAGCAGTATTAATAGATCACACAAATTAACCTTAAATTTTGAAATGCTTGTGGTTGTTTTGGGGGCGATTCCATTCTGTTGGCCTACGTTGCAGGTTTCTTTTGCTTTACATATTAGAAGAGCAACTAAGTCCATGTTTAGAGGTTGCAAGGAGGGTCATGGCATTAATTAGACACAAGACTGTCACCCAGGAGACTGAAGTTGGAGTCACATGGAGGACCATTCTCTTTTGCTATAATTCTTTAAGACTTTGTTGCATTGTCAGTTGCTGTTTCTCTGGTTTTTGTTTGCTGTTTTGCTAAAAAAAAAAAACAAACAAAAAAAACAACTATGTGGTTAGGTTTAGGAAAAGATCATGGTTTGGGTTAAAATACTCAGGAAGCCACATTGGGCTTTCTAGGTTGCCATGGTGCTGAGTCCTTGCCTCAGAATAACACCTACAAAACGTAAGCATTTCTCATTTTTACAAGGTTCTTTGTGGAAATATTACTTTTAACGCTGAAGACTAGGGATGGGACAAAATATCGATACAGCGATATATCGTTGTCCCTCCTCGTGCGATATGAGTATCGACGCGCTGACGGCAAATATCGATACTTTAATTAATATAATAAGGCACTCTAATAAGGCGCTCTAAACCCTGCCAGATTTCCATGCCGGCTGCCATTTCCCCAGCGTCACTACTTAATGATTCCACATGGTGGCGGTAGTCACATGAATGAGGGAAACCTGAGCGGAAATGAATCGGCCAAAGAAGAGTTTGTACCGGTATAATGGCAGGCAGCAACGCTACCGTAAGAGACGCAGGCAAGCTCAACAAATACTATGCCATATGCAAGAACTGCCTTGCAAATTAAAGTACACAGGCAACACCACCAACATGCAAACCCACCTGCAAAGGCACCATCCTGAACTCCTCCCAGAGAAAGCGGCTGATGCAGCTAACGTTTCAAGTCGTCATTAATGACTTGAAACGTTAACTGCATCGGCTGCTTTCTCGGCTCTTGTGGCGGCGGCTCATGCGGGGGGATAGTGACGTCCAATAAAACTATTCATTTCTTTATTTATTAACACAGTAAGTGACTGAGATACACCGATGCTTAATGACAGTAGAGTAAAGCCGATCCTGGGGCGGCATTCGTGTCTGCGACCACAGCAGCGACGGCAGTTGGGGGGTGGGAGTATTCGGATCTTAAAATAATTATCCGGATATCACCATAACGACTGAATATTGGGATATTCAGATATTCGGGCCCAGCCCTACAGCTGTTAATACATACAAATACCCAGAGGGCCGCCGGGATTATGTGATGGAACATGTATACATTGACAAGTTACAGTCAGTGTGTTTGCAAAAAAAAAGTCTTATGGCAAGACTATAGGCAGTTTTAGTTAAGTGGTTCATCCAAATTTGTGTCAAATCCTATGAAAATGACCCCAAATTGCAATAAATAAATGTAATGATCATGGGGCAAATAGCAAAAAGTAAACTGTGTGCTGCAATGCATTATGGGAGTTTTTTTTTATGCCAGCACCATGAGTGTGGAGTGTAGCGGGGTTCATTGCTACCCCCATTGTTCCATTATGTTACCTCAGTATCTCTGTGCATTTTCAGAAAAGCACCATCCTGGTCACAAAAAAGGGAAAGCTCTGACTTATATGTGACGTTCTTCACATTGTTTGCTTTATGATAAGATGGTGAACTTAATCTTTTTACAGGCATTTTGTGATATTCTGTTAGAGGTATCGTGATATATCGTTATGTGATTGTCCTGCAATGTATCGATTATTGTAGTATTGCTGTATCGTGATAGTACTGGTATCGTGAGCCATGTATCGCGCATCGTATTGTATCGTATCGTGAGGTACCCCGTGATTCCCCCCCCCTACTGAAGACCAATGTGGCCATTACATTTTTTGGTGTGAGACTGGGCTGTATGAACTGCTGCACACTAATGACAAACATGTTTCTGAAATTTCAAGCAGCAATTTATTATTAAGCTGTAGGAGCATTTATACAAAACCATCAGACTGCCTGTATAGAATAGAATAGAACAGAACAGAATAGAATAGAAGTACTTTATTTATCCTTGGTCTGGGAAATTATTTTGTTACAGCAACAAAATTATTTCCCAGACCTGTGATAAAAAAGTGCTTCTATTTCTAGTTTGTTATTTTCATTACAAATTCCTGATGCAGAAGTGAACAGCACTCTCTGCCATTTATTTAAAGACGTGGTTTAAACCATTGCAGGCAGCTTAGAAATGATGTCTGTATAATAGTTAACACAATAAAAAATGAACACATATTATTGCTAGTGTTAAATATTTAGCAGAAAATCCAAAGGATCTGTTTTAATAACTAACTGGCACATAAATTAATGATTGGTGCATCAGAATCATTTGCACAGCTCCAGGGAAGAAAATAGGTAATGTGCCGGATATGAAGAGTAGAAACTATTGAGCTACTCTGTGATGTGCAAACATTCATTTATTTAATAAGGAGCAGCTAATTTCTCTCATCTAGATTTAGAGTTGTGTCCATTTTATTCTGGTGCCAGCAATGCAACTGAAAGTGTGCATTAGGTTATGGAGACGGCGCACATCTTGGTTATGTTATTAATTATTGCTGTCAGTTTGGCGGAGCTCCAAAAGACAAAACTACATTCAGCAGAGCATTTTTCAATATTTATGGCTCATCGTGTTAAAGTCTTTTCAGCTTCCCTTCTCTTCCAATTTTCAAATCAGTATTCAGGCTTTCAAGTGTCAAGTAAGTCATGTCATATCGCTAAGGACTAGCGAGTCCCAAGTCAAGTCACAAGTGCTCATTTTGCCACTCACGTCCAATTTAATGCCTCAAGTCTCAACTAAATAGTTCTGGTGAAAAGTCAACATACTCACCACTTAATGGTGCATTAAATGACTTAAAAAAAGAACAGCATTGAATGAAAAGTTTGCGGCAGCCCTTACATATTGTGTTGATTTTTGACATGAAAGTAAATACAACACTGCATCAGACACTAACAAGCAGGCACTTAAAGATGAGCCTTTCTTCAAATGTTAATATTTCTTTTTATGTCATGAACTTGAAAAAATGGGGAAAAACAGGCCTTAAGTGACTCGTTGAAAGACCGTTGCGATCAGGAGTCGTTAGCCGATGACAATTCAGCCCCTGATAAACTGTCTGACTCTTCAGACAAACATCAGCTTCTCTAAGCAACTGAGTGAGGATCTGAAAATTAAGCAAACTGATGTTTGCAAAGCAGAGGAGGCTATGAAAAGATATCAAAGCACTTCCAGTTTGCAGTTTCCACTGTCCAAAAGATAATTAAGACATGGCTGTTTAAAACCCCCATATGACTGCAAAGGAGCTGCAGGAAGGTTTTGCTGAGACGGGTGTGGTGGAAACTGTTCCACTGTGCAGTGCTGATGCACAAACATCCTTTCTCTACTCTCAAACAGTTTTAAGTCATTATGCATGATCCCTTTCCAATCATTGAGGTGAATATTTTCTCCAACACCTGTCAGCTTACTTCCCCAGCCACCAATGCAGCCTTCTTTTTATAATGTCAGCCTTTAGAAATGCCCTACATCTGCCCTCAGGTACTTCTTACACTCAACCACCCTCCTACCTCCTCTGAGGCCCATTCATCTGTGTGAGTAATCAAGTGTTTGCACAGGAATGAATTTTGTGATTGGGATGAATTCTGAAAGATAAATCAATTTTCAAAGTTTAATATTTAAGAGAAGAGAGGGCACGGGGCATTGTTGAATAATGCATTTGGCTATTTAGAGTTAGAGACATGGGGAGCGTCTGGACTGGCTCCAAGCCAGAGGATATGAGAGCTCCAAAATAGTCTGCTAATGAAAAGGAGACATATTCCTCTGCCCTCTCGTTTAAATTTCATAACACATAAACACAGCTTGTTCCTCTTAGCACAAGCAGTCTCTCCCTTCTTCTTCACAAACACACACACACATGCATTTGCCTATAAGCCAGATTCCTATTTTCATCACAGCCGACTCTTTCTCATTGTGAGTTTTGCTTCTCTTGGGAAACAAATTTCTGTAAATAAATTATGTTCCAATTAGACTTTATAGTGTCATTTGCGGCTCAGTTTGAAACTGAAACTGCCTCATCTATAATGTAAATTGCTTTCAACATATCTTCTTTTAATACTGTGTACTACAAAAATATTTTGCCTGTTACATTGCCACCACAGGCATGGGAGCCATTTGGAGGTGGTTGGGGTACATGGTGGGCCTTTGTTGCACTCAGTGTAACTTGGAAGAGGGAAGCTGGACCTCGATATTACGTCATTTTTTTCTTCTGCATGTTCGATGTACAAAGCGGGAAAATAAACCATTGCATTTGTTGTTTTATTACCAACATCAATTGCTCATCAACAAAGTAGTAGTTCACTCAATGGTAGAAACCGAAGAGCAAAAAAGGCGCAAAAGTTATGCTGTTTATTTTTTACCATTTAAACAATAAAATCCTTAAAAATGGAGAAGCTGTATTTGCATACCACTTACTGTCTCAGCTGCTGGTTACTATAAAATGCAGAAATCAAGACTGACAAATCTTTCTTGAGTTACTCTGTAGGAAATCTGACTTTTGTTGGCCTTTTTAAAATGAATTTTCCTTCCCCTATATTGGAAATACCAAGCTCCTGATTGTCATCAAATGCTTTATTAGAATATACAGTAATTACACTGGAATTTGCATTCAGATTTCCATGGATGATTAGAATTAGGCAACTGGGGTTGATTAATTGCTAATAACATTAAGGTGCTCAAGTCACTCTAATTTTTTTTCATATTTAGTTTAACCAAGTTGAGTTGCCTGAACATACCCATAATATTATAGGAAAACTACTCAAATGTGTTGCCAATGAATATTTATGCCATTAACATTTTGTGAATTATTTTGTTCTTTGATTTTAAAAAAAACTGATTGAAGTGGCCTTTTAAAATGGATTTGCTGTGCCAGATTGGTTATATTTAATTGTAACTTCTATGAGACTGCATTGGCTTCTTACTGCTCAGATAGTCACCTGACCATCCAGCCTCCTCTAGCTTATCTCTCTTCAACTAGAAGCCGTTGGTGGCGTCTCTTATCAAAATTACAACCTAAATTGGTCACAGTAACAAAATAACTTGATCTTGTAGCTGCTCCCATAATTAGTAAGAAATAATTGCTTGTTAAACAACAGTTGAGCTAGAAAAGGCAAACAACTGAATAATATAAAAAGATTGTACAAAAATGTGGGCTCTCACAGCAAGTTGGAAGAAACAGTTCACCGAATGGAAGAGAGAGTATGATGGTATAATTGTCGCATCTGCAAAGCTCCCCATTTCTCTGAAGAGGATGTTGTCATGTGAATAGAGCTCAGTTTTGTTTCCCAGCATGTATCTCTCCTCTCATTTCTGTCCTTTTCACTTTATATCTCACTGCTGATCCCACTGTGCAATCAGATATGCAATTGTTACTGTTCCTTGAGACAAAAGCATGTTTTCGGAGAAGGCGGCTGCTGAAGACGAGTCCCCAGAAAATTAAGCAATTGTGTTTTAATTGCTTCTCTTCTGCTCTGACACCTACAGTATGCTGCTCCTGTCCTTTTAATTCACCTACCCTCCCTGTTAATACAGAGGAAGAATAGAGGCACAAAAAAAATGAAAGTGCTGTCCTTTGACCCTCTTTCCTCTGTCCTTTCTACACTGCAACTAATGCAGTTTAATAGGTTTGATTCACCATGACATTATAGGCTCAGTCTGCATGTGTATGTGCCAGTGGGTATGGAGCAATTTGTATAGCCGAGATAAATCCACTGTGTCTTGTTAGCTCAGTTTCTGTGGGATCATCCATTTTAAACTTTATGTCCTGTTGGTCTCTTTGTATTGTCCAGTGGCCCTGGTTAAGCTATAGCCTGTGGAAAATCAATACACGCCTTTGGAAACCTTGCAGGGAAAATGTTGCAGTCTTGGGATGGAGAGAGTGAAATTAAGGAACTAAGAATGTGTCTCTGCACAAAACTTACTGTATTTACTCAGTTATCTTAATGGTTCAGTACTGAAAATATGTTTTGTTATCATTCAGTATGTTTCAACTGTGGATCTCTGCATGTTTCAAGGCACATACAGATGATTGTCTGTATTTTGTACTTCATAATCCAGAAAATTTAACATCCTGTGTTTGACCCTGAAGATGTAGTTGACTTGATAAGAAATGAATTGTTAGCTGTTTTTTTTTTTTAAAATCATTAACCAAACTGATTTTCCTTTTCAGTTTGGTTAGTATAGGTATCTAGACTACTTATATGTGCTACTAATTATGAAAAGATCATAGTTTGGATTAAAATAGACCCTTTCACATCTGTAGCAAGTTTCTCCTCCATTTCCTCAGTTACCAAGGTGATGAGTCGTGTTCATCTAAAAGGAGCAAAAGATGTCCTGGTAACTTTTAAGTGTCAGATAAATGTAATGAAGTAAATTATGCTGTACCTGCCTCTAAAATGTGGTGAAGTAGCTTAAAAATAAAATACTACAGTAAGCTTCAAGTGCCTCTGAAATACAACTCAACTGCTATTGGATTTTTGAGGCTTGGAGTGAAAAAATGGCATTTAAATATATATATATATAAATATATATATATACATAAGCTATGTTAGTTAGATTGAAAAGGTAAAGTTAATCAACTTCAACTTTAAACTTTATTGTCCACTGAGGGAAATTTGCTTTGCAGGTGGGTAAAAACATAAAAAACATGCAAACACAATCACATAGATTCAGAACAACACTGACAAGGACAAGTAACAATAAACCTTGAAGGACAGCTGAAGGCAGGACCATCACTGTATATCATAACTATTCACTTTTTAAAATTCAAATTTAGTTGTGTGATGACTTGAGTTACGAATTAATTTCTCATCCTGTTTGATTTAGCCTTTGGCACTCTAAATCTCCTGCCTGAGGCAAGGAACTCAAACTCAGTGTGGAGAGGATGATCAGTCCACTGTATGATGTCCTGAGCCATAGAGTTTACCCTCTTATAAAAGGTTGGTGGAGACATCAGGGTGCAGGTGATGACAGAAGTCACTGATGCCCAGTGAAATGGCAATTGTAGTCCACCAAATGAGTGCAAGTAACAGCTCCATTTCCAGTTATCCTTCAGTGTATATATCCAGAGATTGTCCGAGACAGGTGACAAACTAGTGACACAACATGAGCCACCCAGATCAGGACAATTACCTGATCAAACAAACGATCAAAGACGTTGATTCAGACGGTAAGTACATAGACGTTCACCCTCCTGCCAGTCGCTACACAAGCAGCGCCCCACTCATTAGTACAGTAATGTGTTTTGCAAACTAGTAAATATCTTACAGTGACGATGCTTGATGCACCACCTGTTGCTCAGCTGTAATGCATGCTCTGCTACATGCACTGCAAACAGTGCTGAGAGTGTTGTAAACAATGGAGTTGCTCAGCACATATCAGCCACAATATACATTGATACCAATAGGCCAGAACTGGCCAATGATACTGTGTGTCTGTGATGATGATGTTACTTTTCATGACTGTTTTCTGGTGTAATTCAGCCTGTAAATAGGGATCAGTCAGTATGGGTTTTTGGTGATCAGGCCGATAACTGATATGTGATAGCAGGGAACCTTTCAGTCATAACGAGGCTTCTTCATTAATAAGGGTCACTATAACTAAACATGTAGATTCTGATTGACTTGAGTTTAATCAGTTTGTCTCCTGCAGTTCTGTCTGCTGTTCTCCTGTGTTTTCTTAATTTTTCACTGTTCGGTCACTTTTATTGCCCGCTGAAGTCCGTATTATTAAATATTGTTTGAGGGTAACTTGTGACTCCCTTCAAACTTAGCCACTAGCCGTTAGCATAGCCTTAGCCATCGTCAGAGTACCTAATTTTCTGTTTTGTAGCAACAGACTGTGTTTCTTGTTCAGTTTTTGTAGTTTCTACTTGAGAGACATTTCTAAGACCACAAAGCGACGACAGGCAGAGAGAGGTGGCTGCACCAGACCTGAAGTAGCTCATTTAATTTATCAATTATCAGTCAATAAAAATACACACACTGATGACTGGAAAAATATCAACCATGATAATTAGTCAGGCCAATAATCGATCAATGCCAACTGAAAACCTTCCTGTCTCCTCGCTGTCTCACCTAGTTGTACAATATACTTATTGTTTTATCCTCTCTGGTCATCAGCTTCTTATTTAGGTTCTTCATTTGGTACCATACACACATCACCCACATGATGGGTGGGTCTCACAATAACTGTGAGAGACAGACGTCCATCTTGTGTCTGCGTCTTCCTCCGTGCTTGTGTGTCTCACATGTCTCTCCATGTGTAGCAGGTTACTGAAGACTGCAGACAGTGAAAACACATAGAGACTGCTCTGCTCACAGCTCGACTGATCAGAAAGTCCCTGGTGGGTGCCGCTAGATAAAGTGAAGTGAAGAGGAGGATAGAAGGGAGTGGGAGTAAGGCTGGCTGCAGATGGATTAGCAGCCATGTTTACATAGTGGCTGATTTAGTCTGCTGGAGCTGCCCAAGAATGATTTATTGATATTGAGCGAAAATGAGGGGGTAGTATTAGAAAAGTGTGACGCAAAGGATAAAGAGAGAGGTAGGGGAGAGTCAGGTGTATTAATGTGTGGGAGACATAAGGATTTATATATACATACCTTTTATTGTGCATTAATACTGAAGAAGGCCACTTGTTGTTCCTCTGCAGCAGGAGACACAGCGGCTCCAGAGGAGGTGAGTAGGAGAAGTCAACCCAGATCTGTCATAAATATGCCCCATTACCCATCATTCAGTGCGCCTTTCAGGGTGAATGGAGAAAGAGAGGGATGATGGGGAAGGATGAACAGAGCTAAAGAAGGTTCATATATGTCTCAGGGCCTCGTGCTGCCATTCTGACGACTGACCTTGTTGTGTGGAGCTGGTGACAGGCCTTTTAAAGTATGTCAGATAGAGAACCTCAGACAAGTGGCTGGTGTGATATAGACTGCAACTGAAGAAATGCAGAGTGTAGTAAAAGTCTGGGTTGTGGACCCGTGAGTGCAAACATCTCAAAGGTGAATTCACATTTACCTGTTGCACTGAAACGACGTACCGAAATTAAGATGGCTGTAGCTTCCTTATCACTCTGACTATAGTTCTTGCGAGAAGGAAAACTCATCTAAAGTTTCTTGGAAATGTGTCAGAAAACCTGGAAGAAATCAGTAAAAGATTTTTGTTCAAATAAATATTATATAATGTAGTATATAAATAATCTATATCACTTGCAATACTGTAACGTTTGCTGTTGACATAGTGCAACACCTGACATACAGCACTCATTGCACTTTGGAAGAAAACAATGTTATTTTTGCAAGAATTTCCTCAGTCTTGCAATATCAATTACATCCCTGTTAACTGACTGTAAGATGGGAAGGGTGGTGGATTAAACCACAGACATGGGCGTCCTGGTTAGGGATGGCTCCCATATTTTAATATGCTATAATTCTGGCTTTTATGCCATCAAAGTAAAACTATGAATCCTTATAACAACAGAACAAGTAGCTGTTAAGCATCAAACAGACTCAGTAAGTTAAACAGCAGTAAGTTCCTAACATCAGCCAGCAGATGAATGATGGTGTGTAGTGTATGATCACGGAAACTGACCTGGATGAAGTTTAATATCAATATATTCTTTCTGTGCACAATTTGTTTAGTGTTTTAACCATAAAACTGAGCAGTGTAATGTTGGTAGGACGATAGAGCAGCTCTTGAAATTTGTCATTTCTATTTTTGTAGCTGAATATGCTTCGCCAAACCACATTCATCTGATATTTTCCTAACAGATCCAGAATTTTAATAAGTCATTTTTATATGGAGTCAAGATTTTGTTATGTTGTACAACAGGTGCTTTTTCCTTCATTGGTGTTAGAATGTCAGTCAACCCCTTAATTTAAGAAAACAGCATTAAGGTAGTTGTGTGGCACAAAGAATGAATAATAAATGATAGGGGAAAGAATGACAGATAATCAGTTGATCGTGTAATTATGTAGCTGGTATTTCTTTCTCTTAAGGTGACACAGGGTTAGTTTTTGTCACCTTCTGATGCAGCATCATTTCAGAAGGTGCACAGAGGGCACACGCTTTTATTAGCTCCACCTTCAAAAGCCATTTTGCCTGGGACTAGTATTACCTGGGGACCTTGTGTATTATGTAAAATTGCAGAGGTCGTTTGTGGTTTCAATTTCGTGCAAATCAGCCACGTCTGTGATTCGTGAATTAAAAATTCCACTGTAAATTACCTACCCTATTTCACCAAACACAGAAGTCCTGTGAAAATATTGGTCCCATGCGAATAAGCCTATCTGTGAATTGGAGTCTTTTTGAATGTCTTTTCAAGATTTTTTTGTACCCTCTGCACCGTTCTTCTGCCTCTTTTTCACTCAATTATTATGGAGGCTGCATTGACAATTATAAATGAAAGTTTGGAGCATTTTGGGTGCAAATTCTAGAGGCTCATGTGGCTCCAGCATGGACCTGTTCACAGAAAGCTTAAATCCATCAGAGGAGCAAAATCTCAAAGGATGATTGGATAGATGACCTGTACGGCAGTGTGCAGGAAGGAACATTTTTGCTGTCTTTCAACAGGCTCAACAGTTATTATATGGTAGCTTAATAATATCAAATCTGCAGATATTGTCAGTAGAGTCAACTGAAACACAGACTGTGCTTATCCTGTGCAAATGTGCCACATGAAACATAGACATGAAGGGGTAATATCTGAATCACATGAGGTCTCCAGGTAATACTAGCCCCACTCAGTGAAGAGTTTTCTCCTTTGCTGGTTGCTGTTTATCTGTCTTTTCATCTTGCACTGTTTTCCCCACTGCCTCTCTCCTATTTGTGGACATTCTCTGGACAGATGACGGTGTGGAGAAGTGGAATCGGTGTATAAGGTAAGGCTGATTAAGGATGGTTTTAAGCCGGAGCCTTCTGCATTAACACCACCTGAAATAAATGCTGGCTCTATCCACACACACACACACATCACACACACACACACATCACACACACACCATTCTCAGTGGGGATCTCTTTATTATTAAAATGTCTGCCGGTGCCCTCTAGGTACTTCTCCATCACATCACCTGGCAGCCCGCACTCTCATATCCCTGATGCTATGACTAGTGCTCATTAGTTGGACTAATCTCTCTCTCTCTCTCTTTCTCGCACATGATTAGCCTATTTTTGTGTAATTATTTTTTACAGCTGCAAGGTTTCCTTCACAATAAGCCATTCCTGTTATGACACCTTTAAAAGTTGAAACTACTATAAACTGCTATTACTTTAAACTTCCTTACAGATTGAGATTTGTGTAATACACAGTGCTGGTTTGAGATTTGAAATAGTAGAAATCAGAAATTGACTGACAGTCAGAGGTTCAGTAAGTTGCATCTAAGGATTAAATGTTAAAGCTGTGTTCCACTCAACCACATTGGACCTTTTGAAAAATGTTAAAGACTCAACAGGTCAATTGGTTGGATTTAAAGTTCCCCTCTTGGCAAATTTTAACTTTTACTATAGCATAAAAAAAATTGTTGGTAGTTGGGTTATTCTTTGATCCCGAGGGAAATTCATAGTTCCTCACACTTAGCACAGATGTCACATCTGTGTGTAGACATATTAGCATTTCTTAGTGCAAAGCCTATAATACGAAAGAAGTGCCTAGTTTGAAAATCACCAAGCTGGTAAGAAGCATTTGTGACAGCTACAACTGCATGAATCCAAAGTGTTTACTGTAACACATGTAAAAATTGCATTTTCAGAAGCAATTCCATTGGAACTGATGATCTTTGCGCCGCTGTTGAGCGCACACCCCAGTGAATCTTACTGACCTCAAACACAAGCAGTGTTTGAACTGACTGCTGCTGGTTTTTGTGCCGAATGATAAAAGCATCTCTTTCAGCCGTATGATAGAGTTTGCAGGAAATAAATCATTCCTATAAAACAGAAATGCACATGTCATGTTCACTGTAACAGCTCATTTCAAAAACACACAGCTTTACTCCCATTTATCATCTTCAGCAGCACCTGGGGCGTTTAGTTGTTGTTGCGCATTTCAGCTGGCTCCAGCGCAAGCCTCCCTCTCACACCCCTTTTAGCAAATTAGACCGTTTAATTAGGAAAAGCTCATTTGTATCAAATCATTTACATGGTGCAGCCAGCCTTTGCCAGGATATTCTAATTGATTATTGTTGCCTGAGGTGCTCTTGGCGTGTGCGGATGTGCCCGTGTGCGTGTGTGTATTTTGTAAATGAGGAAATGACTTTGTGTTAATGATATAAAGAAAGAAACTTTATCACTGTGGTGATTGCTGTGATCATGTGTCTGTGTACCTACTTGCAATATCTCTTTGTAATACAGGTAGGTTAAACCAGTATTTTCAATTGTGGCAAATGTTTGTTGAACTCTTAAAATCTGCTTTTCCTGTTTTAGTTTTGTTTGCACGCACCTCTTTTCTCTCCTCCGTAGTGATTCTTAGCGCTCTCTTGTGGTGATGTATGTCATTCATTCAGTTCTGCAGGAACCCATCACAAATTGGAAACAAAGTTCCTTGATTCTATAGTTCTGTCTCATAAAGCTTCATTTAGAAATAAAACCCTTTCCATAGTCCCTCCAAAATGCTTCTGTTGAGCCGAGCTCCATTAAGGAAACGAGCAAGCCCACTTCCCCATTGAGACTCACAAATGACCCTTTGATGAGGCTGCTCTTTGACCCTTTTTACAAAGCTGTGTGAACGAGGGAGAGCCGAGTGCATGGGGCTTTGAAGGATACAGGATAAAGAACAGAGAAAAGGAGACGGCAGATTATTAGAATTCATCCAGCGGTGCAATGAACAGCCTTTCAGTGGCGAGTTCCTCTTTCTATTCAGCAGCTACACAACAAAGAGACATTAAATTATAACTAAATTGTTACCATGGTACCCAGCGTGAGTAAATGTTTCAGATCTCTCTCCTCTTTCTTTGCATCGCTGATGCTTTTTATGGACATTCTAATAATTGCCGCAAGAGAAGACGAAAAAAAGTTGCCATTGATAGGAAAGGCAAAGCCAACATTTTCCAAAAAAAAAGCACACATGAAATTGGAGTTGGCGGTGTAGATGCCAAAAATGTATTTAAAATGTTCCTGTGATTGGCATTTACCTTCACATCCCCCCTGGCAGGTTTTAAAGTAGAACCTGTACCTACATATATCTCAAGCCTGTATTTGGAGATTTTAAATAAAGATGAGCATTATAAGCCATTACTACAGTATTACACAATTATTTGGATTCAGCAAGTGATTAGCCTAGTTTTGTAGAATGATTAGAAACAGCAGCAGCAGCTAGCCTGGCTTTCTATAGCTAAAAAAAAAAGCCTACCAGCATTGAAGCTTACTAATTATCCGGTTGTAGCTTATTTGTTATCCACAAACAGACATGTAAAAATAACTAGCTGCCATTTGGGGAGTTGCAGTAGATTCAGAAAGCATTTAGACCACTCAATAACCTATAATGACACAATTGAAAACATGTTTTTAGAAATGTTTGGGTATTTTCATTTTGTCAGTGTTAGTAATTGAGTGTCGATATGGGAAGAAATAATATTAATATAATAATATAATAACACAAAATGCAAAGTTCAGAGTTCTGAAAACTCCACTATGACATGGATCTTTCCAGTATCCATAGAATCATGTTATATTTTATTTCCAGAAAAGATTTACCAGGGGTGTAACAATACACCAAACCAAACCGAATCGTTCGGTACAGGCACTTTCGGTTCGGTACAGAGGTGTAACGCGGTACAAAAATTTTAAGACTATTAAGAATGGCCATTGTACAGTATTGTTTTAATTGGAAACCTTGTAGTGCCCACAGTTGTGGCAGACCTTCTCCGTCTCACAGCTGCACAGTATTGCAGAACTAAAAACAAGTAGGAGTTTCCAGTCAGACCGTTTTTTCCCTGCCGGCACTTCTGTGACGTCTGGCTAGTGAATGGGATGCCTAATGCTAACACCAAGAAGCTGGAGCTGAAAGACGCTCCGCCGTCATTAAAATCACCCGTTTGGGATCACTACGGTTTCCCAGTGAAGTACGAAAAAGGAGTAAAACAAGTGGACAAGACGAAAACTGTAAGGGGCTCCAAAGGTGCAAAAAAGTACAGCGTTTATTATTTGTCAAACCTCTGGTTGTACTTGTACGATCAATACAAATCAAAAACTGGTAAATAGTTTGAAATCCGCACTTTGGAGACTCAGTGACTTGCTGCTACGTCATCTTAAATCGGTCATGTCATTTTGAATCGCTTCCAGAGGTTTCCGAATTAAACCGAACTGAACTGTGACCTCCGTACCGAGGTACGTGCCAAAACGTGATTTTTGTGTACTCCACTAAGATTTACTGTCCTAATGCGTAGTATGTCAAATGTAGCGTGCCAGAAAACACCAGGATGTCATATTACACTCGGTCAGATTTTGCAGTTTGCAATTCAGCGTGGCTTTCTCGCCATTCTCACCCACAATAGTGCTCTTTTGACATTACAGACTTTGGTTGTCTAAGTGATCAAAGTTTAAGGTACAATACTGTGATGAGGCAGTATGTCCCAAATGTATGCATAGTACATGAAACAGTACTTACTGGCAGTTGCAGTGTGTCATTTAATTGCAGCCTATCTTTATTTAAAACCTCAGCTTGTCTTTTTACTTCTTCGCTTGCATGTCAAATATACAAATAAGCTGCAATGTGTTAATCATCTAGTTTAAAGTTGTCATGTGGCACCTTTTTATTTGGACTCTTACCAGCCGAGCGCTCATGTTACTATGTTTGGCTGACCCAAACTATACTAGCCAGAAATACAGCGAAAACCGAGGTTGTGAAATATCTGAATTCCCCTTTAATAACTCTCTGCTTCAATACTGTGAAACGCAGTAGACGGATAGGAAGGCATTCTGCTTTATATTTGGCTGTTGTGTGTTTAGGCCACGTGAACGGAGTCTCTGCCAGGGGGACAAGGAATAATTCTACAACTCTCCTAGCAAATCAGGGAAATGACAACATAACCAATTTCACTCCGCCTCTGGACACTCGGATTTACATGCTGCAACAAACAGAAAATATTTGAAAATATGTGAATATTATTGGCTGGAAAATGCACAGTTTAGAGGATTGCGCTGTTACATGAGCCCAAAATGGGTTTCAAGAGAACAGAAAGAGAGGCAGTGAAAGAGAAGGACAGTATTATTTATTCTCAGCCATTTTTGCACCATAAAACTGCTTCCAATATGCAGGTGTGTGTGGAAGATACCGGAGACCTGAAAGAGATGCCATGTCACATCACATGGACTAACATGTTATGATTTGTTAGGGTTGGGGAAAAAATCGGCCCATCCGTCAACCAAGAGCCAGGTGAGAGAAAGAATGGTAAAAGATAGAGAACAAGAGACAGAGCTAGAATGAAAAAAAAATCAAGAGACAGAAATGATTTGTGCATAAATTGAGAGTTTAAAATTAAACATGAAAAAGAAAAATATGACTGAAAAGTATGACAAAATGTGACTTTTGGAGCTTTGAATACACTTTTTCATTTGTGACTGCGTTTTTTGGGGGGCATATTTTTCATATGCACACTTTTAGCCCGAAAGCTCTTTGCTTTCAGAAACCCTGCTGTGAATCAAATTTAGCTCATCTTTGACAGAACCAACAGGCTCCTTCTCTGTTGTGCACTTTTGATCAGATTATTCGGACCAGAGACAAATGGAACAAAGCACTTCTTCCCGTCTCTGATGTATCTTTGTCTCTTGTTGTCTCAAAATGCCAGAGCCTGTGTGTCAACAAATCCTGTTTTTTTCCCTGTGTGATCCAACCCAGATACATCTGTAGTCACATCAGTGAGAGGAGGGGGCCGCGGGTAGAGCGAGGGGTGCTTGAGGTTCTTCTCTCTTTTGGTAATGGATTGGGTGAAGATGAAGGGAATGTGGACAGAGATAACAGCACTGTTGTTAAGGTTTTATGAAGACAGATGTGAGAAAATGCTGGGTTCAAATAGTCAAACATCAGTAATGAAAGCATGTTGACTCATGGTGTAAATACATAGTTTATTAGACCCTATATCAAAGGCAAGGCAGGCTTCCAGATTAATACCTCCTCACTAATTGAATTCTGATGCAGTGTGGTAAGCTTGCAAAATAATGAGAACATAACCCAGAGACAAATTAGATAAATTAAATACATTATCAGTCTACACAGTTTTGCATTTTGGGGGGGCATAAATATGGGCAAACAGTTGTATATACATATATATTGCGCATCACAGACTGATAATAGTCTTAAAGTGAATTGATAACGGTTGGTGAAATGCTGTTGTTGGCCTGAGGTTGGCGAATTTTGACGACTAAGAGATAATGTCAGCCACAAAATGTTAGCAATGTATGTACCATAGTCAACGATAAACCTAATAAACCTGCAAGAAATCAGTAAAATTCAATCCAATCTGATAAACTTTATAAAATTCAGTGAACTGGTAAAACCTGTCTGTGTACACACTGGCAACTGATGGGGTGAGGAAGCGCCCCGCACACTGGTAGTCCTCTGTTACCATGGATACGCCCCCAAAACCCATTGCTCTAAGCCCTTTCAACATAACACCACAAAAATAACAAAGCAACACTTCTGTGCCTAAAAATAAATCCATGACTGTGAATGCAATTACAGTTAACAGTTATCGACCAGCTTGTTAATTAGTACCTTGGTTTGAGCAATAATTAAATACCGTAATAATGGTAATAAACTTTGTGGACATACCACCTTTCGAAAACAAGGTTACAAAATGCTTTACAATAAAAACAAAGAACCCTAAATTTGTATTAACTTTTTTTCTTTTTGTTACTTGAGGGAATGCAACAAGCTGTAAATCACAACACTGTCATACAATCATAGTACCTTAAACCTGCATTCTGTCTGATAGCCAGCAGGTGTGACTTCTTTGATTGCAAAAAAGAAATCCGATTGTATAGAAGCCTATGAGAAAATTACCCAATGTTAAGCATTTTCCTCGTGAGTTTCTGGCCTCAATCACTAGTTACAAGGCTTTTTGAACGCATCATGGTATTCATTTTGTAAATTGTGGTTCCTTTAGAGGTTAAACAGCTAATAAAGCAGGGCATGTTTTAGGCAAGTTTCCTTGTGATTGCATAAAAATGCATAGTGTCCTGAAGTTCATGGTTAATCCACTGCTTGCTCGTCACATCGGGTTTCAAAAAAAACCATACGCCAATGGGCAAATTCCAAATCCCAGGCTTTCAAACAATAACACATCCACAAACCAGTGGGTGATGATGCGGTCGCTACATCTGTCTTTTATACACAGTCTATGGGTGCAACATTGGCATTCATTTGATCAGGTTGTGTCCTTCTATTGTTGTCTAGTGTTAGCTGTGTTTTTTCTCTGTCACCTTTGCTGAATGCTCTACTGTATTCACCAGTTAGCTGATAGCTTTGTCATTTTATGCAGTGTTTTTTCCCCCCAAATACCTTAATATTACAAGTGGTTGGTAATTTATTGCAGGTTTGTCACAACAGCAGGTTTGTCTTTACTAATACAAGCAGTTTTTTTTATACATAACCCATTGAAACCAATTAAATTATCAAAAAACAAAAACAAAACAAAACAACTACACTGTTTTGACCATTAATAAAAGAAATAGCCAGTTTTAACACAATGCTAACTAGAAAAGCACTCAGAGAGCGCATACCTCCACCAAGGAGCTTCAGTCCACCCCCAACACAATCTCTCAATTCACATATTTTTTATGGAATGTTACAGATACAATGTAATTACATACAGTTGAAATGTCCTACCAACAATGCGGCATTAACCCCATCTGACCTAATGAACAGGCACGGCCTGTAGCGCAGCAGCTCCTAACAGCCTCCCAGCTTCTTAGACAACCGAGATAAAAATGCCGGCCCAATTGTCTGTATGTCGCTCAGGAAGGAAAGGAACTCCATCATTGTCGCTGTTTGTTGCGTGGGCTCCCAAAATCTCATATGGTCACAGGGTGTTATACCAAAAACAAAAGTGCCCTCTGGTGAGTAAACCGCATTTAATTGTCCACCCGGTTACACTTACATTAAAAAAATTCCTGGATCGAGACGGTGATCCAGATCAGTCCCAAAATTTCATGATTTCTTCCTTGTGCCATTTCACACATTTCCCGAAAATTTCATCCATATCCGTCCATTGCTTTTTGAGTTATTTTGCACCCAAACAAGCAAAGAAACAAACCAACGCTAGCCATCACATAACCTCCTTGGCGGAGGTAATAAAGTCAACTCTGCAAGTTGCATGGTTATCATCTGTGGCCTGTGGACAATTTGAAGTTCATAAATAACCGGCAGTGACCCAGAAACCTTAAAAATAAGCCTGCAGTTTTGTAGGCAGTGTGCCCAGGCAGAAATGCACTAAAACGGAAACATTAGTTTAGTGAAGATAGAGAAAAGCAGGTTTCACAAGGACTCCTAAAGACTTAAACTTGAAATTTTTGTTTTTTGTGAAATAGTAGAATTGTTTAATGTGTGCCGTCTGAGGACAACATTGTAATTTATGAGAGAATCAAGCAGCTTGTAACTGTTGTGGCTTCAGTCATTAGACTTCCTGCAACTGTGACCATCAGTTTTCTACCACTGTGTCGTTCAGTCATACAGCAAGGCAGACGGTTAGTGAACTTTCTGGCAAGCCAACCTGCTGCCATCAAAGCAGATAGCAGAAGAATATCTAATAGTAGCCTTTATAAGATCTTATTCCGTCAGTGATGAGTGGGGAGATGAGAGGAGCTAACTGACCAGATAATGAGGACTACGGTTTGCATGTTTTCCCTCCCACACTGATGGTCTTTGGAGCTCAGTGGAGCAGACAATGTGAGCTCACAGGTGGAAAGGAGAGAGAAGGTGAAGTCAATACCTCTGACTGCCCTGAGATCCCCAAAGAAGAACAGGGAAAAAAAACAAAAATAGAGGCAGACATATTAAGAAATCTACAGACGTATATGCAGATTTGCACTGCGAAATGCATAATCAATCAGCTAACTATTCACATTAGTCAGACACATCAATTTCTTACACACCGTCTCCTTAAAATGCTTTCAGACAGTCTTACATCCAGTGTGGTTTGAAGAAAAACTAAATTTCACTTGACCATTTCTGTTCTGTCCTTGTGTCTCGCCACTGTTTCTTTATCTTTCTTTACCGTGGCTTCCAGGTGCTGTATTTTATTTCTTTTTGAGAAACTGATGATGGACAGTGCACAGAGGCATAAAGAAAAATCCATAAGCCTCTTCTTTGTCTCTGATCCTCATTCTCAACCAGGCATTATTTTCAAGAAGTGCCGGCTTCAAGCGCCTCCTGAGCCTCAATGGTTTCAAACATGCAACAGGTGTGCTTCCTCCTCCTCTGCTCCCTCCCTGTCTTTCTCCTGCGCTGACAGCGGTACAGGTGATTCTCTCCTCATTGTCATTCACCAGTCAGCCGAGTATGAAGGTCAGTACTTTGAAGGAGGGCATGAGAGGAACAAGCCAATCAGAGGAGAGAGATGAGACGAAAGTGTGATTGACTGGCTTCGGGGGTGGGTTGAGGTGGGTGAGGGGTTGGGGTGTGTGGGGGGGCGGGGGGGTTCCAAACAGAATATGCATACCCAATGAGGAATCAGGAGATGAAAGGTCCCTGTTGCTATGGAAACACACCTGCTGTGGTGGAATATCGGTGTGGCTTCATTGATATGAGGGCTACGGGGTTTAAGGCCATGGGGGTTTGAGTTGGGGGGGATTGTTTTTGGGGGGAGAGCTCAAGCACGATTGTGTGTGTGTGTGTGTGTGTGTTGATTTGTGTACTGGCACGTGTGCAAACAACCTGCCATGTACTGACTTAAAATGCACCTGTGAAAATACCTGCATTTATTAGTTTCACTCCCGATGACATGAACCAAACTCTGGAGCCTCACGAGACATTTAAAAATGGTTGTCCTTAAAGCTTGTATCTGACAGTAACATACATACATACATACATACATACATATATATGTATACACACACACACACACATATGTTTATGTTTACTGCTACAGTATCATAAATGTCATGATAAGATTTACAATTTCCAAAAACATAATAAAACACGACAGATGCTCATCGTTTTTAGATATCTGCTTTATCAGACCATCTCCAGGCACTGACCCGAGGGCTGAACAGATCGTCTTCTCACTGTCTTGAGTCTGCTAAATAATTGGTCAGATTTCCCAGATTGAGTTGTCATTTCCTTGATGCTTCAAAGGTTGTAGCCCTTTAGCAGATTTAAAAACACAGATGGCACCAATCAAGGATGTATAATGCAACTTGTCTTACTGTAAATCTGACATTGTTTACAGTTGATAAGGATATGAAATATTTGTCTGGGTTTTTACCTTGTTCATTTTTCAATTTGCTGGCACAATAGTAACATATGTGTACTAAATGAAAGATAAAATCACTCATCGTGGAAATTTATTTTACTGAATGTATGGTATGAGATAACCTTGGTAGGCTGGTTCCATGTATGATGCAGAAAACGGATGTTTGATGCACACAAATTTCCGAACCATTTTCAGCTTTGAGCCTTTTTATCTTGTCAAAAGTATGACTACATCACTAAAAAGGACAACTGATAGCCTCGTCACCTCCAATATAGATGGATAAATGGCAGGAGAAAGGAGAGGCGGACTTTTGACTGCCATGGGACAGAAACACGGAGATATTGGAAAAATACAAGAGTTATCCTCCCCATGAGGCCATATGGAGAAAAGGCCTCGTCGTTGTCGTCGTCCTCCTCTTCCACGTCTCTTCTACTCTCTCCCTCTCTCATTTATTTCAATTTGTCATGCTTTACTTTTCCCTTAAGAGAGCACGCTTGCTGGTGAGCGGCCCCATATAGGCCGCGAAATTGTGTCTGCGCCTTGGCTGTAATGAAACATTTAGATGCAGGGAGAGTGATGGTTGTGCATTAATACAAGTGGTGGTGTTGCCAGTGCAAACCTCGGCTTCGAGCAGGCAGCCTGCTTGGCTCGCCACTCCGAATGGCGTGGTTGGTGAAAGATGTCTTGTCTCTCATGTTCATAATGTTCTTAGGTTTATTTTTTTGTTATCTAAGGACTGATCAAGGGTTTTCCAGTGGTGCGTACTGGTTACTAGCCCCAAAGAGGTGATAATGGTATGAACTGACATGAAGTGACATGAAAGATGCTGATATGAAGTGATAGAAATGGCTGATTGCATTGAACCATTTTGTGCAAGATGGATATGTTGGGTAAAAATCTATTTTTATAGGGCACTTTGTGTAGTGTAAGAACCAGTCTTTGTGATAGTGGTAGTTATATTCTCATGTAACTATTGAGTTTCACTTACAGGCTCTACCATTTGTCTACAACCTCTTTTTATCTATTGTAGAAGCATCGATTTATGAGGAAGTGCCCTGGTCTTATGTTCAGTCACAAGTAACAATATTGCTATGGAAAAGTGCTCCATTAAAGGTAAAATTACTGCATTTAGAATGATAAAGTACATAGATATTATTACTATAATATACTTCAGGTGTTAAAAGTAAAAACTCTGGATGTTACTCTTTGATAATATGAATGTTTTCATTTATTCATGGTTTACTTGATAGAGATGCATACAGTATACATAGATATAGTGAAAACAGCTATTCGTGCAAGTATCACAGTATTTATGGTGACTGCTAATTTGCAACATCTATCCTTAGAGATTATATTATTGATGTATTAGCATGTAGGTACCACGCTGATGTTGTGGTTTCTTGAGGTGGAGCTAATTTAATTTTTTTTTATCTACTGTTGGGTAGTTCATAGCAGTGCCACACGTTTTATAAGCTCATCTTAAGCCTAAGCAAGACTTGATCTCTAACTAGTCACCAAACCTTAATTAAAACTAATAAGTAAAGTGAAATAAATGTAGTGGTGGTGCTCCAGCAAAGGTACGTTTTATGTTATCTGTCGAGTATCATACTTGTTTATGCAGTGGTTATGGCAGCTGCTGATGAAATACAAAACGCACTATCAAAAACAGATGTGTTGCTCTTGTATTTTTAACCACTGTGAGGAATATGAAAATAAATGTGTCACAAAGTGAATGTTGCTCACTGGAGCTTAATTAACCTCTGCTAGCCCCAGCTGTGTAAAATCTATCCTCCAACCACGAAGCTCCGCAGTTGACACTCCAGCACATGTTGCTGCATACCGTATGTTTTTAGCTTTGTAGGTGTTAAAATTTTAAAGTAATGCATAATTTCACTTCAGACGCATTAGCATTCATCTGCATGCATAAGCCTACTAAGGGGCTAACCCTTGCCTTAGGTTGCAAACTAAAAGAAAAGCAACAGACACAGCTTGCACTTGCTTATGTATGAGTGCTGTACACAGATTTTGCCTTATGCAAATAGCTCCTCTCATCTGTCTGTGCAGATCAACTGGAACAGCAATGTTGACATGTGGAGTTAAAAGTGTTTAACATGTATATTACTTTATATGAGGTATCTATTATTTACGACACTTTTGTTGACATAGTGCAACCTAAATTTTCTGTTCTTTGAGAACAATATCCAAGCTGTAAGCAAGTAAATACATAACCCTGTGTACACGTTTTTCTTTTCCAATTGTTCATTTGTTTTTGGCTCACAAAGCATGCAGCAACTAACATAACCGTCAAAATTCACCTTATTCACATTCTAAAGCATTTGTCCATTCATGCAACATTCGCTTTGATATAAAGCCAGATTTTCACATTGCTGGTCTCCATTCAACAATTCTGAAATAAAATAAAACCAAAGGGATATCCAGTGAAGTTGACAGTTTCTTTTTTTAATTCAGTGTTGGCTGTGGCTCCAGGCACACTCTCTCTTCATTACATGCATAGCTCCAATGAGACCTTGTGCATTTTCAGAAGACAGATCTTTTGTGTGTGTGTGTGTGTGTGTGTGTGTGTGTGTGTGTGTGTTTTCAGAACCTGGTTAAGGGCCTGACATTGTAAGACAGGAGAATACACTTGTGTTATTGAGAGATCAAAGGGAGGCAAGTCATTGTGAATTCTTACATCTCTGCGGTCGGACTCAAGCTATGGTCTCTTGAGCGCAACTTTGAGCTTTGCAAGAAATTGTGTGTTTTGCATGTGTGAGGAAAACATGCTCAAAGACGGAGGATTCATCCGCAGCATCCTCCAAAGAGCAGGGTTTTATTCATTGCCAAGTTCTATATGGCCACCGTCTGGTTCACAAAAATGACTCTCGCCAAAGCAGTTCTCACTGGGTTATTTAAATCAAACAGAAAATCACTGTCAAGTGCAAAGGGGGGAGGGGAGCAAAACCTTTGAACAAAATGTCTGATATGATATGCAGGCAGTGGTTGCTACTCGGACATTACAAACAGTAGTGAATGGCTGATCAAGACTGGCTTGACAAATAAATCAAAGCCTATTAATTTCATTTGCATTTAAACAAGACTAAAGGCCCAGTACTAACTGCACAAACACAAATACGTAGGTGTTCGATACACAGCCTGTGTGGGCCGATTTAACATAAACGCTATTTTGATTCTTGCACCACAAAGTGCCAAAGGTTTGCCTGAAGTGGGATTAAAAATCTGTGTGTTTTGATGAGGAATTTCACTCTTAGCCAGTCACATCATTGTCTTATTGCTCCAAAACATCTGAGCCAATCACAGTGATGCATGACAACAAATCGACAAATGGAACGAGGATTCCTCAGGAAATGTATTCTTGTCTGGTGCAGAGCATAACCTGAACATTTACAACCTCAAAACCTGCAGCCAGAGGTACATGGTGTACGTGTTAATTTAACTTGTTCAATGATAGTATCTCATGTGCCACATGCCCACATAATACTTTAAAATGTGACACAAAAGGAGGCAGCAATGCACAGGATTTCATCTACCATGTGAACAACACAATTCCGAGTCATAACGAGTCAGCTTGAAGTGTGTAGTATTGATTAGAGTTAGCCTGATTCCATTTCCACGTTTTAATAAATGTAAACACACTCAAATGAGACCCAGCAGATTTATCATAGTACAGTATGTGTGCTGCTGCTGCTGCTTTCCGATGGCTGCAAGGATTTAATTATGTGAGGGAGAAGCTTTTCATATAGTATAAAGCAGCTGTGGAGAACCAATATAGTAAGAATCACTTATCCTAATTTATAGATGAACGCAGACTTTACTGAAAACCTGCTTCAAACACAATAAATAGTCATTTTAAGCTCATCCTCACCTCCCACCTGTGTACCATGTTGGTTATATACAGTTGTGGTCAAACGTTTACATACACTTGTAAAGAACATAATGTCTTGGCTCTCTTGAGTTTCCAGTTATTTCTACAACTCTGATTTTTCTCTGATAGAGTGATTGGAACAGATACTTCTTTGTCACAAAAACATTCATGAAGTTTGGTTCTTTTATGACTTTATTATGGGTTAACAGAAAAAGTGACCAAATCTGCTGGCTCAAAAATATACATACGGCAATGCTTTTCCATTTTCACTTCAATTAGGCGCTTTTGGTAGCCATCCACAAGCTTCTGGCAAGCTTCCAGTTGAATCTTTGACCACTCCTCTTGACAGAATTGGTGCAGTTCGGTTAAATTTTTTTGCTTTCTGACATGGACTTGTTTCTTCAGCATTGTCCACATGTTCTCAATGGGGTTTAAGTCAGGACTTTGGGAAGGCCATTCTAAAACCTTTCTAGCCTGATTTAGCCATTCCATTACCACTTTTGATGTGTGTTTGGGGTCATTGTCCTGTTGGAACATCGAACTGTGCCCAATACCCAACCTTCGGGGTGTTGATTTTAGGTTGTCTTGAAGAATTTGAAGGTAATCCTCCTTCTTCATTATCCCATTTACTCTCTGTAAAGCACCAGTTCCATTGGCAGCAAAACAGCACCACAGCATAATACTACCACCACCGTACTAGAAGGTAGGCATGGTGTTCTTGGGGTTAAAGGCCTCACCTTTTCTCCTCCAAACATATTGCTGGGCATTGTGGCCAAACAGCTTGATTTTTGTTTCGTCCAGAAGGTCTTATCTTTGTCCATGTGATCGGCAGCAAACTTCAGTGGAGCTTCAAGGTGCCGCTTTTGAGCAAGGGCTTCCTTCTTGCACGGCAGCCTCTCAGTCCATGGCAATGCAAAACATGCTCGACTGTGGACACTGATACCTGTGTTCCAGCGGCTTTGAATTCTTGGCAGATCTGCTTTTTGGTGGTTCTCGGTTGACTCTTCACCCTCCTGACCAATTTTCTCTCAGCAGCAGGTGATAGCTTGCATTTTCTTCCTGATCGTAGCAGTGACAAAACAGTGCCATGCATTTTATACTTACAAACAATTGTTTGCACTGTTGCTCTTGGGACCTGCAGCTGCTTTGAAATGGCTCCAAGTGACTTTCCTGAGTTGTTCAAGTCAATGATTGGCTTTTTCAGATCCATGCTGAGCTCCTTTGACTTTCCCATTGTAGCGTTTGTGGGTGTTTGTATCCAATGAGCCCTATTTAAATGGCCTCAGAGAAGTCACCAGCTGTAGTCACTCATAATCACTCACAGTAAGTTCAGAGGCCATGCTATGAAGCTCATTTCATTGACACAACTTTCTAAGTCACCAAAATTGCTAATTCATGTTGCTGTTTGTATATTTTTGAGCCAGCAGATTTGGTCACTGTTTCTGTTAACCCATAATAAAGTCATAAAAGAACCAAACTTCATGAATGTTTTTTTGTGACAAAGAAGTATCTGTTCCAATCACTCTGAGAAAAATCAGAGTTGTTTTGCAAGTGTCTGACTATTGAATAAAAAGGTGGAGAATCATGAACAGTTCTTCTTATGTAGGACTTGAGCCCTGCATCTAAATTCATGATCATTTCAATAATAATTAGTGAGACATTTCACTAAAAAACACAAATGCCAACCTCATTTTAGTTCTAGAAGAAAAGTCAAAGGATCACCAGAGTCAGGAAAATTCATCTAGAGATCATGACTGTACAAAGTTTCAGTGATATCTGTATTTTAGCCAGAACTGCCATTCTCGGTGGAGGGTTGCTAGTGCTCAACTAAAAACACATATGGAACGAGAGAGAAAATAGACTGTACAATGTGTTTGTGGTCTACATCCTTAGAGGCAGAACATGTTTCACTCCTGGAAATGGAGGCTGTAGCGGCTGAGGACAAGGCCAATCTCACAAAAGAGAATATCTTAATGTAAGCATGGCAAAAAATGAGGGAGAGACAGAGGGTGAATTAGCATTTGATAAAATACACCAGAAATGAGCTTGTGAGACATTAATTTGCTTCACATAACTAATGCCCTCATAGTGGGCCCAGTCTGTATGATCATCACTTGTGTTGGAGCCGTAACCTCAAGTCATAGCATAAGTTATGCTCTCAAGGCTTATACATTTGCCTTATAGGTTCCCAGACCCAATTTAAAAATGGCTCAGATCTTCCTGACTAAGTCCATTCATTTGCACTATGCAAGCAGCACGACAGACTTATGGCATAACCATCATGGCTAATGTAATTAGTCTATAGTTATAAAAAGAATGGTGGTAATGAATTGTTTAATTCTGGAGCGAGAGTAATCCGTTTTCCTGCTAAGTTCTAATATCTCGTTGTAACACATCCTCTCTGAGAAGAGATGTTCGACTTACTTGTTGAACATTGTAAGTGTTTGTAGCACACATTGTGATGGGCAAATCCTGCATTAACACATGAACACACAGTGGTAATAACAGTCACAGAATCATGCTCACACACACACACATACACACACACACATACATAAGCTAGGCACATCATAACTCCCCGTCCTGTTAGACCTGTCAGTCTGATCTCCCCCTCAGTTGAGGAGGGGGGCAGAAGGGGCAGAGGGGGGCAGAGGTGGAAGGACTCTGGGCGGGAGTGCCTCAGGTCTTTTACCGAGGGGCCCATACAGACTCTTCTGTCCGCTGGAGGGTGAAATGAGCCCAGGTAGAGCATACTGAGCAGTGGCTGGTGTAGCGAGACTAGATAGAAGGTTCTTCCACCTTTAGCCCTCCTGCATGTTTTCCAGCTGATAAATTGCATATCTGGTCTGGGTGTGTGCAGCGGGGACGGTCCGTCAGTTTTTTGAGTTGAGAGGCACTCAGCTGGTGTGTAGGATGATGGTGATGCTATTGGTGGAGGCTGAGGAAGTGTCAGCTGAAAATTCACTGATTCACTTGCAACGGATGTTTGCTTGGCCGGCCACGAGTGGCTCAGGACCAATCAATCAATGAAGCTCAATACAATACGAGGAATGAAACACAGCCGGCGTTTATATGACTGAGTATTGGTAAACAGATTTTGGATACATATCATGTTGCTACACACCATGGCTAAGCATTGAATTCTGCATTTTGGTTGTAAATATGATGTGAGGGTAAATATAGCTCTTATAGAAATATGAACAGCACAATAAACTATAAAACCTCATATTGTTTAACAACCTAGTGCATCACCTCTCCCCAAGAGCAAAAACCAACAACTTTTATCAGATTGATTTAGATGCAAATAGTGTACTCACACATGGTAGAAAATGACACTTGTTTCCTATTTTCTTATTTTTCCCCCCCTGTGCACTGCTTTGCAAATTAAGTGGAGTGTTTGTGACAGCTTGATGCTGGCGGAAGCAACAGCAAGCAGAGCTTTGGATTGCAAATGTTCCCTGAGGGGGCCGGCCCTGGTTTGATATACTTAATAAACTTCAAATCCGACAAGCTGGCAGAGGCAGCATGCTGCTGCTTATTTCTCTCCCTTCCCACAGTGAGATATGGGGCCCTGTGGAAATGGGAATGGGGAAAGTTTAGACACTTTCTGAGAAAGGATCAGCAAAGAAAGGTGTGTGTGTGTATGCACAACACACTTGTGTGTGCTTGTTATGGAAAAGTGAACAATGCACTGTAAAGGTACGGGAGTGGGTATATCTGCATTACTGGCATTGTGTGCCTTTCGAAAAAGAAGCATCTGCAGGGGGTGGACATAACAATATGAAAATCTTTATAATGTAATTCAGCCCAATACAATGCCTTGCAAAAAGCTTCCTTTCACAAAGCTTATATTGTGTATATTGTGATATTTAATATTTGTTGAGGTTTGAGCTTTGAGAGATGCTGATTCAACTGTAGATTTTTTTAATATATTGTGTGTGTTGCTTTTTCTGAATTACCGCCTGCCTGTTTGTGCAAGTGTTCATGCATAGTTGTGTGTGTGTGTGTGTGTGATAGCTGTACTGGCAGTACAGACAGTGATACTGATATTTGGAACTTAACAAGACTCGGACTCTGTATCCACATCAGTGGTTCCGCGAGGCTGTGTTTTTTCACAGTTGTGTCTTGAGCTAAATGCATATGTCAGCATGCTATCATGCTATGGCAAGCCATTTTAGGACTTAATAGCTAGAAAGCTTCTTCCTTTGAAAAATTACATCACTTTTGCCATTCATGTGCATTGGGTTTCTTATTACAGATATCTGCAGCTGAAATATGAATAGGTTTAAACTTAGTTTAAGGTATTAACTGTTGCTAACAACCGTCACCGACAAAGTTTTATTGTTTAATGGCAATGACAATAAAGTCTTTTATTTTGTATTTCTTGTTTTTCTTACAGTTTAATTCTGACTAGTCAAACCTCTAGCTCAAGACACCTTCAAGTGACCTCAATTCAAGATATCTACGGTAGTCCTACATCAAGTGGGACTTTTTGAACATACTATGGTACTGCCACCATCACTGCACCTGGCAAACCATTTTATTGCTGAGAGACTGGTGTTCTGAGCCCATCCAGACTTTATTGTATGTCCTCAAGTATATCTGGAGACAAGATTACAATGTATTATATACTAAATAATACAGTACACCATTGCTTCTGCTACTCCAGTATCCAGTGGGAAGCCATGCATGAGAAGCTATGCACATATACACAACATACACAACAATTCGGACCAGACATAATGGCGTTTGAAATGTCTTCAGCTGGTATTTCGACTAGTCAAAACTGATTTCGAGATATCTCTGACTGGTGTTTTGACTAGTCAGAATGACATTAACTAAAGATTAAGGATATCTGAAGTAAAAATTTAACTAGTCACAGTGTAATTATGGCTTGTCAAAGTGACAATATCTGTAAAGTTACTTCTGGATAATCAAACTTTATCAAATGTCAAAATGGCTTGCCACAAACATGGTCAAAATGACAATACTAACGTGTTGTTTGCCAGATATATTGTTAGTTAAGTTTAGCATTTTAGCTTATTTAATTGTTGGTTTTTCCATAGCTGTCAATATATTTCACTTTTTAAAAAAATGAAGGCCAGACATGGCAGCATCATGGTGACGTCAGAGGAAAAGTCCAGAGATCTTGGTGGTTACGTGGCACAGTTGGAACCATGTCTCAGTTTCATGGCAACACATTTAATCGGATATTTCCATGCAAGGAAAAATGCCAATATGCAGTGGAGCACCAATATCCATAAGATTTATCCTCAGGGAAGCACAAAATTTCACAGGCAACTACACAACCAATAGATCCGCATTGTCATAACTTGAGCGATGCTACTAGCATGGCTTAAAAGGAAAATACGTGCGCATATAACGGCAGTGTGTGGCAACCAGCAACAAAACATTGTGCATTTTCCATTTGCTTTGGCATGATTTTACAGGCTTATCTGGTCAGTTTTACATTCAGAAGAACATCTGTTATGAAATCATTTTGGTCCATAACAAGACATGTCTGTGTAATTGTCACAATATGTGGAATATTCTTGGACTTGAGGTGATAAATCACGTTTTAAGTGACCTTCTCTGACTTCCTCTCACATCATACTTCAGTAAAAATGTCCATTTTTACATGAGAAATATCAAAGTCTAAATGGATTTCAGCAAAATTGTCATGCTCTGTGATTATCAATTATTGATTGATTGCCAGTTATCAATTAGCTGATTTTATAGACCAGTTTTGGCTTATTGATACACACAGACTTACCGAGGTAATTGAGAAACCATGTCATTACATAGTTTGTCCAGCAGAGTGCAGCTCTTGTCATTGGAAATGGAGCTGATCCATTACAATACTGTCAACGCCGGCTGCAGCGCATGTAGCAGAGGATGTATCAGAGCTGAGCCAACGGTGTGGAGTCAAGCAGTGTCTTTACAATAAGTTGCTGATTAGTTTGTGATATACATGTTGCAATTAACAATTTTTCCTTTTAATTATAATACTAATACTAAGTATGTATAATATGTACTATATATAAATGTATATAAAGAACATCAACTGACATATCAGTATTTTAATTTTTTATTGCCTACAATTAGCACTGTCATCTGCTCCAAAAATCCATTATCAATCAGTCTTCAATAATATGATTGTAACTTGGTTTGCAAAGCTACTTTACTTAGACAATGCATAAATATAAATTGATCTGTGGAATATAAGCATAAACATTTTCAATGAAACTTAAAGAAAACTCTTTGTATTTAAAAGCAAATGTGCTTTCTCTAGGTACTTGTCAAGTTTGACATCTGTATACTAACAGTTAATACATTTTCCGCTTCTTACCATCCTTCCCAAGTCTCCTCTACACCTTCCTCCAGCTGTAAGCGCTATCTACATGCCCCATTCCAAAGTAAAAACTTACTAGCAGGAAAGTGCCATTACATAATCCTGCAACATCTCTCAGGAGTTCCTTTTAATCCCCCCCTAGTAAATTAAAGTGAGAAATTGAATTAGAAGCTTTTCTTGTCCAATAATACAGATTTAGAACAAAGTATCTGATAGAGAGCAAATACGTAGTCTCCTCTATTCTGACATATCCTCAGAAGTCTAATCTCTCACGTACATGCAGTGTTTGATGTCCAATTAACCAGAATGCACACAACCGAATATCCCATTTAAACCCTATTATCTAGACAGGGGAAATGCTCACAGCTACCTCAGAGTTTCCTGTCAGAATGCCCATGATCTGCATTTCCAATGATGCCAGCTATTTCCAGACTTAAAGAAGAGATAAGGGAGAGAGGTAAAGAGAGAAAATAATGCTGGCAGTTACAGATTTACATGAACTGTACCAATCAACACAGACTGAATTTACGCTCACTGGTCTTTTTATTCCATATTCTCAACAGCCAATGACCATCAGCTACAGGGATAACAATGATTTATTTATTTTTTGATTTTTTTCATATTGCGTACACAGAAGTGAAAGTTGAAGAAGTATATGGGGAGTATTTGTCATGTTAAGAGTTAGTGGTTCCAAAAGCTATACACGAAGGAAGTGTAGAACAATGGCTGAACTGATGAATGAGATGTGCAGCAGGACTACTGATGAAATTCGTGAAAAGACCCATGGACTCTAGCTTTGATGAAAATCGAAGAGTGGCAATGTGGGGGATCGGACAGTTGTCCCTCTAATATCTCTTTCCTGTCCACTATAGTAGTTTATACACTATAGAGTGAGGTGGTTGGTACTGTTGTGTACAACGATGCTTAACTGGCAGTGAGAGTGACTGAACTTAAGTCAGATTTAGCTGGAAATCATTTGTTGGTTCAGTATCCTTTCCCTACACACTATGTAACAAAGAAGAGTTACACCTGAGAAAGGCCAAATGATGAGTAAATGTCCTTTAAACTAAGGAAGTCCTGAACTGATATCACAGAATCGAATAGATCACAGCATTTTGAGATGATTGGTGTCAGGATCAGTCAAAGCCTGATCAGTTGTTTCTCAGTCACAGGTGTCAGAAAGTAAAAGTACAAATCATGGCTGGATGCGTTACGCAAAATATATAAGCTCTGGCTGGAGGACATTAAGTATCATAGAAGTCTCTTTCATGGTGCCTATTCCTAGCTAAATCCACAATGCTTTCTGCTTGATAACATGGAACTGCTCATAGTCGCTACAGTATTCAACAATAAGAGGGTCCACCTTGTGGCACAACCAGGTACTAGAGATAGTGCACAATGCATTCTCTGACATGCATGTAAAGAATACAGACTTCTGTTGTCTGTTATAACGTGTGGAGCCATGGTACAACCCTATGTTCCTGATACTAGATTTCAGACAGTGCCTACCTATGTAACATTTAGGAACATCTTGGGTGCAAAAATGCAGTTTTTGTCTGAATGCAACACAGAACTATTCAGTTGTTAAGCATATACATCAAACTGATTTTAATCAAACTGTGGGGGAAAAATTGATCGTGTCATCCTTACTTTTAGCATGTGGTAAAAGATATTAACCCACTACAGCTTAAGTCAGTGATTACTGTTTTTTGCACCCCTGTGGCCTTCTTCGTGGGACCTGTGTTGCTTGTTATCCCACTCTCACTCATGTCAATCCTTCCCTGTCAATCTGTACATTAAATAATGCCAAATACTCCCTCACAATCGCTTCCATAACTCATTTCCTTTGTCAGTCATGGCAGACATGTACAGATTTTGCTATCAGTTTGACTCCTGGCTAACAAGGCTCTGACAGATTGCTCTCTCTTCATATGGCCTTACACAGTCGGCGCATGGCGGTCATGAAAGTGGATTACACTATTCTCTTTATGATTAGAATCTTTGAAAACGGAATTTCAAACATGCCAGTGACCTTTCTGCTCAATGCTGCAGAGCCACTGCAGTGAGAATGTGTCTGAAGTCTGGGTGACGTGAGCCTGGTAATTGTGAACCTATCTGCTGTTTCTCCGCTGGCTGTTGTTAGGGGAAGCAGCGAGCGTGTGCTGAGGTTGTGAGAAGCCCTACCATTTCCTCTAATAAGCCCCTGTGGGACCTACACGAGCACAGCTGCAAGTACATGCAAGCCGTCTGCAAAGTGAGAACACTAGCTACTTTTAGGGGGACGCTTAGCGAGGCAAGTGTGAACATTCACGGTTATAGAATAATGACCTAATATCAGTCTCCGCTCTGTGACAGGTTATTGCCAAACATAGTAGAGTTACAATAAGATGTCAGATTCAATGATGGTTCAGCACTCAGCGCAGCATAAAATGTTTCCTTACACGAGAGGTGGACTGGCGAGATTTTGATGCATGTGATGTAGTGAAATTGGTAAAGATGCTGGTCCAGTACACAACTTCCTTCAGTTTCTAGGGAAATGTCATTTTCTTTCCAGTGAGCTTGACAGAGCGGGGCAGTCCACTTCCTCAGAGTTTCCATCAATGTCTGACTCACCTTAGTTTGCTCTGGAGCAACAGAATCGTACATATTGTATGCACTGTGTATCGTTGAGAGTACCGTAAACATAGTTAATATATTATCAGGTTGAAAAATACTTTTCAAAGGAGTTTCTGTGTTTGTGTCAAGCTCAGCTCACATAGAAAAATGGGACAAAGAGATGCCATGAACCTGGACACCCTCTGGAGATCTTAGGGAGGCAAACTCTGAATCATCTTTTAAAATTCCTCTCTTAGTGTTGATTTAACCCCTGAAAACTCATGTCCTAATCTATGAGCTATGTAGAAGTTTTCCAGTGAAAATTTTCTCTTCCTAGTTTAAAATGGTACCATTTCTGTGTCTAGAAAATGTTAATATTAGCAGTCCCTCCCTCTTTCTTCACCAACCCTTCCTAACTCACTGCAACGCAAGCACACCAGCTCAGCACAGTGACAGGTTGTAACATTAGTTCAGACGTACATTTTTAAGCGAGGAACCATTTCTAAAGAACAAAAATACGCAAAGCCTCATCCTACAAGTTGATTGGTTATATAGATTTGTGTCATGTGAAACTCCAGAAGTCTGAACCCACATTTTTAAGACAAACATTGCAGATGCATGGTAGAAATCCTCAGACATGGCATTGACTTATTTTGCTAATCGTGCGTCTGGTCAACACATGAAAAACATCTTATGAGCCTTTATTTAAAATCTTTCTTTTAAACTTACTTTTTTTATCATTTGGCTTTGTCTTAGCTGATGGTAATTGTTGCAATTATTTTATATTGTTGCATCTTAAGTTCTGTTTTTTGTTTACTCAGATGTAAAGCACATTGCAACTTTGTTTTTGAAAGGTGCTCGATAAAGAAAGTTCATTATTATTATTATAAGAGACTCTCACTTAGGTGCAACTTACTCACAGGTTCACATGAATTCCTGACAACTTGCTTGCTCCAGCATGACATTTCTGCCTAACCCTGCCTGTTGACACACAAACCTCTCCAGCCAAGGCACTTGATGAAGGCGAGCAGAATGCCATCAGGTGCAGAGGATGGCTGCATGGGGGCAGAGGTATAATTAATTTTCTGGGAGTCTTAGCCCCAGAGCTTCAGAGCCTCTTCCTTTCATTTTATATCAGGTCCAAGGATCTCCCCTCTCGCAGCCCGTGGTTCTGCTGCAGGGGTCTCCAGTCTTATCGGTAGCCCCGTCTTATCTCCAGCTTGTCCCTGCAACCTGACTGTGGGAAGATTAGCTCTGCACCTCTTGTCAGCTCCTGATTTTTCCTTCAGTGAAGACAGAAAAGAGCCCAACATAAGCCAAGGTAAAGCTGGTACTGTGGATGCGCTAACTGTGTTTTTCCAGGGGTCGTCTGGAGCTGTGGTGGCTATTATAAAGGGCAAACCTGTTTAGTTTGAGCCTTTGCTTTTCTAGAGTAAGTACAAGGAGACGAATAGTAAGGAAGATATGGTACCTCCTTAGAGGCCGTGGATATCTCCATTTATAACTGCTTTGTCTACGGTTGAAGCTTACACCATGCTTAATGTATATTTCACTGGGATTTCTGATGTCAGGCTGCAATAAAAATACAAGACAAGGAAATGTGTTCTGTTAAAAGCTCAGCCATGACCAGTGGTATAGTGCTGTAGATGTGGGCCAGTTGCTGGCTCGGAGCTGTCACAAGGAAAGGGCTAGAAGCAGGATGTTGAAGGCTCTTATGACGGGACCTTCTGGGAGAGATCTCAAGCTCAGCCAATTAGCAGCTGAAAGGCCAGAATTGAACTCTGACCCCGACTGCTGTAATTTTATTCTACGGAGACGTCTCATTTTGTTCATTAAGCCTGGTGTGGTATATTCTCTGCCATCTACAGCTTACAGTTACACAAGCAACAGAGGGAGGGCAGGGCCATAAATGGTCCAATTAGAATCTGACTTCAGCGTTTTGACATATAAAAGAAAGGTTTTACGAAAGGAAAAATATGATTGTATGTTCTGCTGGAGATGAAAAAGAATCCAGTCCAGTGTCTCTGACCGTCTTGCAAACTTCATTCCATCTATGCATCATCTATGCTTCATTGTTATTATTATTGTTATAATGAATGATGTGGGTTGTGTTTTATAACTTTCTATAGAATATAAGATTTTCTAGTATCTGATTTGGGAATAATTTGTCAAGGCTTAACCAAAACTTTTACTCCAAAGACATAAACAGTCTGCCCCCATTTATAATTAAGCCCTGACAGAATTCAGCTGTTCCCGTTCCCTGCTCCTGCTTTCTTTTACATTTTAGCGATATAATTGTGCGTATGTGTCAATTAAATGAAACTGAAAACCCAAAGCTGTCTGCCTCCTCATCTCCTACCGAGAAAGCATTACATCCAATCATAAATAACTGCTGGAGTTAGTCAATAAACATACGGAGACAAATTCTAGTACATTAGACCGCCGTTTGGATCTTTTATTATCTCCATTGCACAGAATGCAGTTTGAGAAGCTCTCAGTTCTTTCAGTGTTCAGTTCTGTCTGTGGAAAACAGCCTGCTACACAAAAATAGCAAAATAGCTTTTGTGTGAAATTCCTTTCTTTAACTTTCTCATATTCACCTGAGATATAGTTTAAATGTACAGATATAGTAGCTGAGGGCATGTGTAACCTGTGTTTATTATGTGAAAGTTATTAGTAACATCACAAATGAATTGCTTTATTGTTTTACTACTTTAGGAACACAATCATGCAACATTTAAAGCAATCTTTTATGCCATGATTCTATTGGTCAGACATCACTCTGCCTTTAATCGGAACATTGGTGCTGCTCTCTGCAAAATGCTGCCAAACCAGAAAGGCATTAGATAAAATGCTATGCTGTAACTGTGGGAGTTCCAGGTGAATTTGCAGACACAGCAGGTGTGTGGTCATGCCAGAGGTGTCAGAGTATTTACCAGGTCAGGAGGAGGGACATTCTCTACTTAGTAGGCAGATTATATGGAACTTGTGCTCCTTATGCCACTTCCCCTCATACCAGTCTGTATCACACCACAACAGTGACGAGGAACTGAAACTAAAAAAAAAAACAATGTGAAAAGAAGCTGCAGACGAAAAATAATATGAAACTGAAAGACTGGCAGTAAAAATAAAAGAAAGAAGACTGAAGAAAAAAGAAAAGTGTGGCTTTTTTTTATATTGAAAAAGCAATGTTTTGCATTTTTTTATGATATGTCAGCAAATCATTCTTCAGTACCTGGACATGTTTTATAATTTTGTTTTCAGTGCCACAATCTAAAGTCACTGTCTTGGCCCTCCTTAATGACTGTTGCTTGTCAAGTTTTGGAGATTACAATGCAAACAGGGTCAGATTATCATTTTGCAGTATTTTTTTCCTTCAGTTTCTTGCAGGCTTCTCATTTCTAGCCAACCACTGTGGATTTTGTCATCAAAAATCAAAAGTGAAGACCCACTAGAACTGAGCTCTACCTCCTGATATCCAAATTGCCAGAGCTCCATCCCCCTCAGTGGGCTGTCACAGCGTGACACGGTGCTGTCTGAACATAGAATGTCACATTCCTTTCTTTGACTTTATCAAACAGTTGTAGCATCACACAGCACCAGAATCCACCCTAGTCTCCAAACAGAGAGGGCCTGTGTTTAAAGTGGCACATAAGCTGGAACATTTTTTAAAATTTTCAGCAAAAATTCAACTGTAGAATCACAATATTTTTGCGGGCAGATCGAGCAATTATTGCAGGGAGTTTTCGGTTCTGCTGCCTGAATGCTAAAATATTTGCAGTAGTGGCAGTTCTGCAATAATAGACCTGATCTAACTATTTAGGTAAATAGAAAAGGTAGCAAACAGTCGACTTAATAATGAAAATAGTTTTTTTTATACTCAGTTTTTAAGTTACAGGAGATATTTTAGTTGGACCTAAATGCAAACAATGATACCCAGTAAGAATAAATTCAGTGTATTTGGACATAGGTCTGTATATTGGCGGTTCTGTTATTTATTTTTGGGACTTAGTAGTGCTTCAGTGATGTCATTTATGTTCTGTCAAATTAATTTGAAATGTTGCTTTATCCAATTTACTAGAAGTTACAGAAAGTAAAATATTAATATAACAGAAAATTTGTATCTTAGCTGTATCTGGTTGAGACTCTGAAATTCATTGATACAATGAAGGAAAAGAGGTTTTCGTGGGTTTTTTTTGTTTAGCAAAAATGTCGCTTAGAAAAGCAGCATCTCTTTCCAGAAGCACTCCCACTGATACATCCACAGACCACAGTGTGTAAAGTTTTCCAGAACCTACTTTCTGCTGAGAAAACAGTTTTCATTTCTATTTTTTGCCATCTGATCTGAGCCTCGACCTCACTGGACAACGGCTCCCTCTCCTCACAAATCACAGTTTAGCCCCTGGTTGGGGTTAGTAAAATTTAGGGAAGGAGCTTGCTCTCGCCTGTTGGCTGTTCTTCACGTGACCCACAGCCACTGACAAAAAACAAAAACAAAAATCGTGCCACTTAAAGTCTTTTCACAATTTGTCAGAGAAAATCTGTTTTAAAATCTCAGTCGGCCAATATATGGCTGGAGCATCAGCAGAGACTCCCTCACACTGATCCAGTCTAGCCCTAACTAAGTCATAGATTCTGGTCATGCAGGAACGATGATTAAAATATGTAGTGTGGATTAAAATATCTTACAAGATTAATTAGAAATCACACGTTTCCCCAGCTTTCAAAACTGAGACTAACCCAGATATCATACTATAGCCAATAGACATCACCTGGTGTACCGCCAGAACATTTGCACAATAAAGTGCAAGTGTGTAGACGGGATCATACTGAACTGAAGAAGTCACATCTCAAACCAGACCTTATGTACCAGATAGTTAGGGATGAACACACATACTGTCACATCCCTACACATGATATGATGCTAAAAGACTAAGACTAAATCTCTACATCACAGGCAGAAAGGCAGAAGATTGTCCATAAAAGCATGGAAATAAGTGAGCCTCATCATCTTTATATTGCAGAACAGAGCTGTTTTGCTCTTTTGAAGTCAAGTTAGTAGTTTAATTGTAATTAAAACGTCATTGGTTGTATAACACTTGGATTGAAAGCATATTATACATACTTGTGCTCTTTGAATGCAGAATGTCCCTCTGATTTGAGCCCCCAAAACACCATTTTACAGATGGAGAAATCGAAAGCTTGGCATGCCGGCTGAGCCATGTATATCTGTTAATCTATGACGGACAATCTCTCTTTAAGGGCAGGGTTCAGCTAACAGTCAGTTACATCCGTGTCAGTCAGTTATGACATTATGTTATCATGTGAAGATAACTGACACCGAAGTGTTATCATCAGGCATCCTTTACTTTTTCATTAGCTAGTCTGTTATGATAACCGCGGTTCCCCCTCTGCACCTTATCTTCACCACATATAGCTCCACTGTGTGTTTGATTTGGCATTTTACATCTCAGATATGCAGCAGAGCCTTACTTGTTTGTTCAGCACATGTGTGACTCTGTGTTTGCATGTGCATGTGCTGAGCACACAAGGATATTCACAATCCTGTCATCAGTATGTAAATTAGGAATATCTTGCATCATTTCAAAATACTTGACCATCTGCGGGCGTTTTCTCCACCCTCAGAGGGACTTGAACAACATGGCGGTGCTAAGAGTCAGCCTGCTGTGTTTGCACAGGAACACAGTGTGAAATCTGTCGGGGTCTCTGTGTATACCTAGGAACTGTGGTCGCATCTCAACTTGCTCATGAGTGCGGGTCTGCTACTTCCATGTGGAGGCTTCATTAAACTATAATTAATGTTTACGTAGCATCATTGTCCTTCAACAAGTGAAATCACTGGAGATAACAAGAAAGCCACGAGGCCAAAATAATGATCCAAAAATGGGCCGTCATCTGTCCAGCTCTGCTTCCTTACTGTAAAACTACATGTTGAGTAACTTGCAAAGGACTTTCTTGCAGCCGCATTAGTGAAGGTGAGTCAGGTGTTTACTGGACCAAAACAACTGCTGTGTGAACAGGTGGTACAGCTACCGAACCTCACACCACACTGTGTCTAATTTTGCCCACGCTTCAAATCTAGGAAGCAAACAAACAGTTCAAGCACGAAAGACGCTCTCAAAACGAATAAATCATTTTAATTTCAAGTCCATATAGAAAATGATGAAGGGTCTTTTAGAATGTGACCTATTTAGAAAGTGATATTTGCTAAAACATGTATTTATGTTTTAGTGTTGTGTTTTCATGGTGTTTTAAAGAGCATTCACATGAGTTGATCTCAGTTTTAGAATATTGTTTAAGTGGTTGAGGAAAAAGGCTGAAAGATGCCTGTCATGTTGACATGTAAGCTTCCCCAATATATTAACTGACATTTTAAAAAAAAGCACATTAAAACAAACTTCTCATTCCTTCAAATGAGATTCCCTCTGCATTTTCTGTGCCAGATCTAAGACCACATTTAAATCTGGAGACTTTGTTGTATTTAATTTTTGGATTGTTGATGCCTCGTATTAATTGTATAATATATCTTTTTTGCAGATTTTTATAGGTAGGCAAAAAGAGAAAAGAACAGACACAAAAAAACAAAAAAAATCAAACATACATTATATCATTTTCTATCACTGAAGGCCTCCAAACAGCCCATATAGCAGCTTTACACACGTGGTTCTATTTTGAGAGACCGAGACAAGAGATAACTTTGGGATGACTGACAAGCAACAGCTGGGAAGGAGGATAACACGAGCCTCGCATACAGTGTCACAGGAACTCTGGTGTCTGTCACAACGGCTAATTAAAACAAAGCCAGCCGTGTTAATGAGAAATGATTAGTAAATGAGCTGCAGCTCTCATTTCTGTCAGTTTACCTTTTGACAAACTTATCAGTAAAAAAAAAAAGCACCTAGTGATCTCAAGAAAGTTTGTAGACAAAAGAGAATTAATTGACTCATAAAAGCACAGTTCTCCTTCTTATACAGAGTGATGTTAGATTAGTAAGAAGTATAACCACATTCATGGCTACACACTGCCCAATTTGCAACATGAAATCCTGTTTTTGCTTTTCCTCCTCATTTATATGCATGTACAGCGACAACAAAGAAAATGCTGAATAACTCCTAGAAGAATCCTTTTTGGCATGAAAGCTTCTCTGCACTCCACTCACTGAGTGCCATCTCCCAAGTGATGTAGATTGCCTTTGATATAAGAAGAGAGCCCCAAAACCTCATTTTATAATTCAAATTAAGCAATTAAAGTTAGCTCAATAACAACCTTTCTGACTATTGTGTGTGCAGGGGGCTCTTATGGGAAGTGTATGGGCTATACAGACTATCATGGGTCACACCCTCTCATTTAATTTACCTCACTTCATTGAGAGGGATCAGAGGAGGCAAATCAAATGCATAAGTTAATGAGATTTTTACTTACACTGTACTTTTTGATAACAACACTGTGTCTCTAAAAAGCACCAATACAACATGCTGTGTGACTTGGTGCTTTGTGGTAAGACAACACCTGACCACTAACCCGTAAGAGGATGTGAGTCAAACAAATTACAGAAAAATATGCCTGAGCTAACTTCTTTCACTTCTCTCAGCTGCAGCAAATAGTGTGTCAAGACGTCTCTCCAGAAACGTCTCACAATCTGTTGAAAGTAAGAAAATCCAGATACTCTGGTATGAAAAAAAAACATCTTCACAGAAAGAGGGATTATTATTTATTGTGGAAGAAATTCAGTTCTGTAAAAGTTACTTAAAATATGTTTTATTAAGAGATTTAAATACATGTAATTTTGAGGTTCACTGCAATTTTGCACTTTATCTTCTATTGTTTTTTGGCTACTTGGAGACACTGAAGCAAGCTTTAAACAAAAAAAAGATACTGTATAGTTAATTTGACAATGTGTTAGTAGACTCTTGCTTATTTACAGTTGCAGAGAATGTGAAACATTGCAATTTATTTATGTGTCTTGTTACGGCCAGACCCAGGGAAACCTGACCATAGCACGTGGGGCCCTCTCCCACCCTCAAGAAAGGCCAGCCAGACTGGTAAAATCAAATCAAACAAAGGAGATTTATTTAACAAATTGAACAGAGCCCTAAAACAACAAACAAAATACCCTGTTAACCTAAAGCCTCCCTTCCAAAAGAAAAACTACAACCAAACAAAAGACAGGTTTCTAACCTAAAACTTCTGAATAAAAAAAACAGGGGAAAACTTGCAAAATAAAAGGGATGCTCACTCTCTGGATTAACAGTGCAGAATATGTACAAGGTGCAACAAAAAAACTATAATAAAGGTTGACCTCTAAAACTTAACTTTAGCCTTTCTGCTCTCTTTACTGATTCTGAGCTACACACACACACAGGTTACTAACTAAACTCAAACTAAGTCAAATGGTAAATAGCATACATGCACGCACACACACACACATACAGCCGGTTGGATCCTTGTTGGAGAGAGGAAGAGTGGATGTGTCCTCCTGGTTTAAAAAGGCTGGGGCATCCTCTTGGCCAATCCGGCAGCTCCCCATTTGGCCAATCAGGGCCCTCCACCTGTACCAGCTTCTCTCCTGCACACACACCTGAGGAGAGGAGAGAGACAAACACCGAACTACTAATAACCTAATGACCCAGAGGGTCATAACAGTCTACCTGATGAATGCAAATCCTACATTCTCTGTCCTTTTTAGCTCTACCAGTACTTGAGGGAAATATGTGGCCTTTTAGTTGCACCACTGTGTTCACCATATACTAGCTAATTTAGTTTTCTGTCATACTGTGCTTGTAGATTCAGATTTTTCACTGCCTGCCCCACTGTGGCCGAAAACTTCACTGATGTAAGTCTGTTAGTTTGCCACTAAAAGCAACCTCTTTCACATTCACACCTTCTTATGATCAGTTATTCATATTGTCAGTGTGGCACATCACATATATTTTATATCCAATACCAATATTTTAATATACAGCATTTGAATTTACATTTACAGACTCAAGTTCACACAAACTGTACAGTAATGATACAAATGTTTCACTGATTTCCACTGTTCATCTATGCTTGAAAACCCAAAGTATAACATCTCATCAAAATATGGTGTCTGTTGGTCTCCTGAGGTTCCACAGTGTAAAAACAGCTGAAGTCTCCTGACTTACAGGAACATACAGAGCCCACAAGATGATGACACTTGGCAAATAGGTTCATTGTTAGCATATTGTCCTCATTAGCTGGCCACATGATAAATGTTTAAACCAACAGTGGAAGTGTTGCTGCTGAATGCTTGAAGCCGAATGCTGCTGTTTTCATCCATCAATGTGGCCTTCACTGATGATCAACTGTACCAGCTTGCAACTGGTTAGAAGAATTAGTTCTCCAGGTAACCAAAACCAGAACCGGCAGCAGATCCAGTGTCCTGGAAATCATCTGCTGTAATAGTTGTTGCTTTGCTCAGTTGACTGACCTTGTCCTGTAAAAAGTCTCTTTCAGTTTCCAGGTCCTGATATTCCTTCCATAGCCTTTTCAGCAGGTTGTTGCAGCAGGAACATAAATGGATTGAATTCTGGTGAGACTGGTCAATCTGGCATAGGTCTGCTATTACCGAGCTGTTGAAGGGAAACTGTTCAGTGTCCTCTTTTGAATAAACTGGAAGAAAATAGAAACTTTATTAGAACATTTTTCACTGAGGAAATAGATTACAGTATTGATTGTTAATGTGGTATCTGACATTTTGCGCAGAGAAATATTTTTGTATTGAACTTACAGGCAAGTCGTAGGGAGATATTAAGAGCAGCTTGTATGATGCACAACACTCCTAACGTTAAAATCACTATTCTGAAGAGTCTTCTCTCTGTGAACACATATGCACAGTATAATCAGTCACCCTGTAATTCATGATTATGACACTATCTGACTAAAAATTGGTCACAATGCTATACATAATGCTTCTTGTTAAATGTTTTTTATATTAAACTTAACATCATTGTTGGATGACAATTTGAGAAGCAAATCTGATCATTGTTGTGTTGCTTGATCATGCTCATATCAGTTAAACAAGCCACTTTGTAGAGTGGTCATTGAGGAGCAAACTTATTTGCTAATCTTGATTTTAAACAATCCACAGTTATTTTAATAGTTTGATAAGCTTGCCATTAGTTTAGGTTAAGTACTAAGCAGTTTGCTTATTAATTGCTCCTTGAACTTTGATTGTAGTTTACGCATGTGGCGAGTAGCACATACATGCCATGACTCTCCATCCTTGTCTGAATGAGGCTGTGACTAACAATAACATAGAAGTGACCCATGTCTGAATGACAGAATGCTGTGAAGAAGAACAGCAGTGCTACATATCCTTTGTCTGAAAGGACTTTAGAGTAAATTTTACAGAAGACACAAGAAGAAATCATAGATGTAATGCTTAAAATACAAAAGTCCTTTGCACAAAGTCTTCTTATTCATATACTTTAATTTTACTCTTACCTGATTGTTCAGTATTCCTGCTGGTGTTTGTTTCTGTCCCATTGAGTCCCTTAAACTCATGTATAGTGGTGCACTCAGAAAGTTCCAGCTCTTGTGCCATGGTGATCAACTTACTGTGACAAAGCTGAGGCTGGAATTGTACACTGTTTGATGATGGCTCCTCTGAGGGTTTTCTTCACATGTCTTTCAAAAAAAGGAAGTTAGTATATGAGGAAATGCCCAGATTAGAATTAGTTCTTCTTGAGTCAGCTTTTGGAAAGACTACATTTAGATGTAATAAATGTTCCGTTTCTGTAAGTATTTGATCATTCATCTTCCATAGTATATAAAACCTAATTATTGGGTCTATTTTATTTAAGTCCCATTCGAGAAATATCAAAAGGCTTGTCTAACCCACCTTTTAAGGGCTTGAAATCTTTATGCAGTTCAAAATTATTACAAACTGAACAGAGAACCAATTTATTAGAGTCTAGAACCAGGTTGGTCAAATTTGTCGTAAATTGATCTGCAACACCGAGCATTTAATTTTTTGGGGTTTTTTTGCTGGAGTTTTTAGTAGTATTGTGATCCAACAGCAGTCTTCAGTCCTCAGAGGAGGGTTGAACCACTTAAAATTGTAATTCTTTTAGTTAAAATGTTATTTGTGTGATATTGACATGCAGGTCATATCACTCACATGGAGTCAATGCTTAGATTTCAGACTGCTTATTTCCCACTAGTGGCAAGTTAAAAGACAGTGTAGTTAGCAGCCATTTAGTTAGCATGTCCACCTGGAGTTTGGTCTAAATCAACATTTGTCAACAGATATTCAGCAGGAAGCCATGACCTTTGGCATGGTTATCCATGTTTCTCAGGGATGGTCCCTCATGATTGGTGTGATCCTTGATTTCTCACAAACACTGCTTATAAAAAGTAATCAACCTTTCTTGGAAGTTTTCTCATCTTACTGCTTGTCGACATTGAATTGTGGTCAACTTAATTTGTCTATTTTGACAAGAATTTACAAAAAAGGAGAGATAGTTTCACGTTCTCACAGATTTTTACTAAATAATGCCAGGTAATTACAAATATAAACTGTAAATTAAGTGATTGCATAAGGATTCACCCCCTTCAAGTCAGTATTAGAATAATGCCCTTTTGGGAGCAATTGTAGCATTATTGCCTGTGTGGATAGGTCTCAATCAGCCTTGCACGTGTGAACCCTCAAATTTTGCTCCTTTCGTTTTTTAGCGAAACTGCTCAAGCTCTGTCAGGCTGCAAAGGGATCGTGAGTTAACAGCCCCTTTCAAGTCCAGCCACAAATTCCCAATTGGATTGAGATCAGGGCTCTTACTTGGCCACTCCAGACCGTTTACCTTGTTGTCTTTAAACCATTTCTGTGTAATTTTGCCTGTGTGCTTTGGGTCATTGTTATGCTTTTAAAACAAATCTCTCACCATGTTGCAGTTCTATTGCAGACTGCATCACGTTGTCCTTCAGGATATTGTTAGACTTTGCTACATGTTTTCATTATACCTTCTACCTTCCAGGGCCTGCTGCCAAGAAGCATCCCCATATAATGATGCTGCCACCACCATGCTTCACCATGGACATGGTGTGTTTGTGATGATGTGATGTGTTTAGTGCTTGCCAGTGTCTAGTCTGATCTGCAAAACGCTCAGTTTTAGTCGCATCAAACCAAAGAACCTTCTTCCAGTTGACTCTAGAGTCTCCCACATACCTTCTGGCAAATTTAATACAAACTGTTCTTTAAGACCTCTGAAGGGGATGAATTCTTTTTATTGTCACTGTATTGCAACAATCGGCAAAAAATGGCCACATTAACAAATTAATTATCTAGCGATCAAAAGTAACAAACAGGCAGGTTTATTGAGCACATTTTTACTTCCCAGAGTATGAACTCTTTCTATTTTGAACATTCAAAATGTTTCATCCAGTTCCACCTTTAAGCGAATTGTCATTTTCAGTATTACTGACAGAGCAGACTTAACACCCAACATTTCTGATAAAGTGTTAAAATACATATTTTTGTTTATTTCAACACTTTTGTACATAATATTGGATGTAGTTAACATCTTAGCCTTAAGGGAGTTTTGTACTTTTGGTCATAATACAGTTTTAATCAATTGTTTTCATACATTTTTCAAAAGTAAGGCTCCTTTTCTCAGTATTAACACATAAATCTAGACGAATGTCAATCCCTTCATTCAAAACAAACAATGGACTTACATTTAAATATAGAATATAGTAACCAAAACAGCAGGACACCAAATATAAAACACAAGAACAAAGTTTTTTTTTCAATAATATAAAACAATGAATATATTAAAGTGTGTAATGAAAAGATATTAAAGCAGGTCTATGTACTTTTTAAAAAGCACACATACACACAAAAGAAAAGTAAGGCTTTATTCTGAATACTATCTTTATCCGTCCAGAAGCCTCACAATGTCGTTTTTGACCAGACAGCAGGAAAAGTATTGCCTGGCATGATGAGTCTAGCCTTGATAGCCTTCAGCAGCTGTATCTCCACATACTTCCTCCATGGCATGTATAAAAGTGGTCCAGACAACAACAAAAACTGAAGTGACCATTTAGTTCCTGAAGCCTAGATTGCTAATTGAAATGCAACAGGTGTTCGCCCATTTAAGATATCAATAGCTCTTGTAACTGTATATGAATCAAGATGTAAAAACTATTATTAGCACTAAAAGTTTTGTAAGTTAACCGAACAGCAGCAGTGAGGCTCTCCAATGTCCGCAGGCAGCAGGAATCAGAAGTAATATCCACAGGCTAATGAGCTAACAGGCTAACATGTGCTGTCTGTTTGTGGAACATGAGCCCTGAAGCTCCGAAGCAGTCTGTTTGGTATTCTACAGCATACAGGCTCCAGTTCGGTTTGTACAAGTGTCGAGGGCACCGCGTATGTTACAAGAGCTAGAATCAGCACCGGTGGAGTTGAGGCGAATGTACAGTTTTGCATGGGTTTGTAGTTCTGAACGGCCTCAGCAGCAAGCAAATGCAGCCTCAGTAAGCCTGAGGGGGAAACATGTGTACGGCATTCATCTCATGCTCCGCTTAAAGCAAAGTAAAAACGGCACTCAAAAGAGACTGGAACACCAAGAAGATTGTAATGCTTACATTTACAAGGCTAACAGTTAGTTTGGTAACTTACAAAATCTAATTAGGAGGTAGGTAAAAGCTTGACTCGGCTAGTATCGAACCATCAAATATACCAGTAGAAAAGTTGAAGTTCTTCCTTTTTTTGGTCATGCAGCAGTCAACAACGAGCCAGCTCTTGGTAACTTAAAGATCTTACAGTCAAACTTCACAAGTACAATCTGTGCACTTTTAGCTCTAACTAGAACATTACAACAGATGAGATGAAAGATGGATGTAGTTGAGCTTAAATTGGCAACCATGTTACATTTGTTCACCAATAAGCCATAACTTAAGACATCCTGGCTTTAGCTTCGTGGGCTGAATGAAGACTTACAGCTGGTGCTACCATTGCTGCTTCTCTTTGGCATCACTTTTTTACTAGTATGCATTCTGTGCTACACCGCTGTCATGAGGTTTATTGATAAGCTTTATGTCAACTCTCATCTATTTGGACCGGTATTCAAAAGCATTCAATTACCTCACAATCAAAACCAACTAAACATATTTAGATCCACTGTTTATTGATCTAGTTGTAATTAACTTCCATGATGTTGATTTGTGCCATTTTCACATCCATTTAATCTGTCTGAAACAACAGCCTTGCAATAAACCCTACTTTTATAAAGGTTTTAATATGTAGTCATTACTCAGAATGTTTAAAGTTTTACTCAGGGTGTTCTCTGTATGTATAAGCTTACAACACTACTACTGACACAGAGCTCTTCTTCAATCACACCATTTTGGATGATGTAATGTTCCCTCCAACATCAAGTGATCGGTATGAACGAACACATCCAGAGTGACTGTCAACCTGAGGGTTCAGATGAAACCATGAACATGTGAATTACACAAGCCTGATACATGCACCGCTGTCTCTTCAGCTTATATTTATGTATGAACTCTGATCCACCCAATTTAATACTTTTCCCCAGAGGTGGAATCCAGGGGAGGGAGATGTTAATATCTGTCACCTGAGCAGACTGCCACAGTCAAAGCAATACTTTATCAGCACAAATTAAAGCTTCAATGGTGCAAATGATACAAACACTGACAATACTGTACCACTCCCATATCCTAACAGCCACAGGGGAGTCCTGCAGGATAGAGATGTGGAGATGGGTGAAATGAATGGGTGTGTTCGGCTGGAGAAGTACTGCTTCATGACACGGAGGTGGATTACAGGATGCAACAGTGCATTCTAGTGGCCAGTGGGAAGCATTAGAAAATGTGCTCTGGTTATTGGTAGTTTGAATAATGGAAAGTGTTTAAAAAAATCTAAATTCTTCAAATGATCTTGATGTTTAGCAACACAATGACCTGAGGTGTTTTTATTTCTGTTTAGATAAAGCTTGTTAAAGGCTGCCTGATGCTCTTCTGATGTGGGAAACCATCATGAGACAAGGCCCAGCTCAGTAACAACAGACCGCTTAATAATGCTGCTTAAGGTCAACTATAGCTAAACCAATTGGTACTGACAGTCATGCAGTGGGACGCCCAAGCTCATGAAAAAAAAAAACTGAGATTTGGGACGTGTGCTTCTGAAAGATATGAGTATATCGTATACTGTACAGTATTTATAGCTGCGTCCATCCATGCGGAAAAAAACAATCCCAAAATCAGAGGCAGAGGCACACACATACCTCTGCACATGGTCAGTGCACACATTCAGCAGAACACACTCAGCCATTCATCCACGCAGCCCCTCTCTCACTATTCCATATCATGCACCCCTGCACACACATTCAATTACATGAATTCAGATGCACTCAAGCAGGAGGGCACATACAAACACCCAACTGCATGCATACAGGTAGTTTAGTGTGTGTTTGCACATGTGAGAGCTGGATTTCTAAAAACAATACATAAATCAAGCAAACAATGGCAGCAGCAGTCACTGGTGTGCATGTATGTGTGTGGACCGATGGTGTTTTCAGTGTTTGCAGCCAAACAATCAGTGTCATTCAGCATGTCAGGAAACTTATCAGTAAGTCTTTCATATTTTTTAAGCCATACCAGTGTCATAGCTCTTGATATTGTTAAATGGATTTACATTTTTTCTGCTCTTGTTCTCATATACAGTCATAACTTCTCTAGTAGCACCTGAGATTATTCAGAGTACTATGAAAGGGTTTCTCCATGAGTTAGTTTGTGATTGTTGACAGCCAAACAACATCCTTTTTTTGCGGCATGGTCAGTGTGAAATGCTGATTTTACATATATTATACAGAGCCTTCAGATGTGCAGCTTTGTCTACGATGAACTTGTGCAGGATGACCGACGATTCATCTTCCGAGAAAGAAAATGAGCCAGATGCGGCGTGTTGTTTCTCATTAGCGGCGTGCGGCTCACTTTTTTCCATCTTAAAACAAATACCCTGCCTCGAATGTGTGCGTGACAGCTGGAGATGAGTACTCAGTTAAGTGGAAGAAAATAAATCAAAGCATTTGCCATCTTTTTGTGATGATTTGTCTAATTCTTGTCTGGTATATCCGTGAGGGGGAAGGGAGGGAGGAGATGGAGAGGTAGCAGGGGAATGAGGACAAGGAGACGTTGTGTGTGTGTGTATTTGTGTGTGTTGAAGGGAGATGCGTGAGGATGTGCAGTGGAAAAGATGGGAACAGAGCAAGTCAGAGAGAGAGAGACAGAGAAAAAGTGTGTGTTTGGACCAGCTGCACAGCAAATCTGTTTATTCTGCACAATTTGGCATCAAACACAACAGACTGCTGAGTGCCTGCTACTGCTTGTGGTGCCCCATTAAAATGGAATTTATTGCTGCCTTAAGAGCAAGCCCGAATTACACATTTTCCCCTCACTGCAGCTCCGTCCCCCTTCTCCCTCTCCCTCTCATTTGCAGTTTTTCTTCTTCTCCGGCTATGATGATGTTAGTGGTGTGGTTTTTTCCCTCCCAGTTCCAGCAGCAGCTGTCAGACAAGTCATGAGATTGGCTCATTACGGCCCCAAACAGGCAGGTATTGTAGGCACGCTCACCTACAAGGCGGCTATCACTGCCATCTCCGCTGTCATCTGAGTGAGTGGTGCTCAGACGTCGAATTGAAAGGAGTCTGCTCTGTGCATGAATGTGCTGGCATCTCTTTCAGCCATCACTGACTACACCTTGCAGGAATATTGCTTGTGTTTTGTTGTCCTGCACTTCTCGTTTAGCTTAAAGGTGGCATCAAAACATGTAGGAGGACAGCCTATGTTGTGTAACCGAAACAATCAGATTCCTGGTTGGGCTTCAGGACATCATCAGTCTGACAACCTGTTACCCGTTCAGTTTACACTTGTAACCAGAACTTGCGCTGTAAAGAGAGCGTGAACTCTGGGCCCGCATCTCGCTCCATAAATCTCGCCAGCCAGTGATAAATTCATATTTAATGACCATGGCCATCGTCTGGGAAGGAGGAGCATTCTTTCATTATTGCCTCTTTCCCCTGCTGCTTGGTCGAGATAATTGATTTCTCTGTGGTAACAAGGTATCGACCATGCACGGTAGCCAGCTAAGACGGCGGTTTGATTCAAAGGAGGGGAGGGAAGAAAAAAAAAGAGGGGGAACGAGAGATGAAGCTGCAGAAGTGAGAGAGAGAGAGAGAGCAGTGAAAGCCAACAAGCCACACAATCATTTGCAGTTTAAAAAAAAAAAGAAAACTCACTGGCTTTAGGTGGGTGTAGATTGGACAATGACTCTTGTCTTGTTTTTCAGGGTTTTTAAAGGCAGAGCATAGTTTGGTGTTTCAGCTGTTGTGTGTTTAATTCACCAAATGGAAAGCATATTGATCACACAATCTGTCACACGTTTCACTGAAAACAGTGTCAGAAACAAATCTGGAGGGCCACTTTTCTAGCACATGCTTAGCCTGCTAAGAAAGCACTATATCAGTCCTGTTTATATATTTGCAGCCTTGTACTGTTTCTTCTCGTTTTTTTGTAATTTCAAGTAAATCTGTACGATACCTCGCCTAAGCCACCAGTAAATCTTCCACACTAGCGAGCAGATTTTTCAACAACACAGCATTAACATAGAAATACCCTCCAGCTAGTGACAAAATATGTGAAAGTGTGTTTTTGTGTAGCAAACATAGTCAAAACACAAGGCATGCAAAGACCATTTGTCTGGTGGTTAACATGGCGTGTTGCTTTAACAAATGTATTGATTAGATACATGATCAGATGACTGGCAGCTATTGAGCTGACATCTCTGAGGTGCCGATGTTATTTGGCCTGACCTCAGGCAGGCAGTGCTGCAGACACCTATTACATGCTGCACAGCTACAGCTTGACATATAGACTGTATTTTCAATCGGTCAATACCAGCAAAAGTTAAACCTTATGAATTGAGTAATGTATTGATTTTATTCAGCTTCCTGAGATGGTAGTACAGTTGTTTCCTCTGGCACCACTGCCTGCAGTTCACTGTATAAATAGAGGAATTAAATAGTGTTGTTGTTGTTATGTGTTTACCGGCTTACATTGTAATTTATTTAAGAGCTCTTAATTGGACTAGTTACTCATTTGGCCCTCAATGGTCCCACAGCAGAATGGAGCTCTATCACTGCACACTGGGGTTTGCTGGAATATGGAGCTACAGAGACACACTGTACACAGCCAGCTGTTTGATGTCTGCAGCCGCCGAGCGTATGCTGCACCGCACAGCATAAATAAACACACAATCCCCCGATGAGCGGACAGATCGACACACGGGAGACCTTATTTCAGGCTAATGAACTATTAATGTTGATTTGAAATTCAAACATTTTTCAGAGGGTCTCCTCCACAGTCATTCGCGGGTCTGTTTGTGTTTGAGAGAGAAAGGAAGCGAGAACAAAGTAATTTGGATGAACTCTGCTTACCATATATTCACACACACAAACACACATGCACACACACACACACACACACATGCCCCCTCCAAAAACAGCTGGGCTTAGATCTCAGAGGGCCCGATGAGTCGCTGAAGCTCTGTATTAAATGAGGCCATATAAAATGTATGTCAAAGGGTTCAGCCTGGCTTAGCACTCTCCACAGTAACTGTTAATGGAATAACTATAAGATGTATAAATGATCCCTGCTTTAATTCATAATAATGTTGGACCTCATCGCCTGCCCATTCAGCCCGATAGATTATGGAAATAGCTGTAATGACTATTGGAACAATGAGCCAAATTGCATTATCATTCAGTGCCATGTCGGCTTTGGAATAACTGCCACTGTGCTTTTGCTCTTTCACAGAAGATCTTGAATAACAATGGCCAACATTCAATTTACGTCAGGCAAAATTAAGAGTGCTAAACATGAATGAAGGCCTCAGGCTGCATTAATAACACACTCAGTTGATAGGGTAACACTAATCCATGTCCAGGTGTAAGAGGGTTTTATTTAGGTTGAATTGCTGCTAACAAAACCCTCACGTCCTGCATGTATACCTCACATGCTCCAGAGCCTTGTTTTAGCAGGGCTCCTCACCCCACGTGTCCATCTCATGCATGAACAACACCAGCAAAGACAAAGGAAAGGCTTTCTTTCTTTTTTTTTTTATTTTTAGCTCAGCTGTGGACTTCTGTGTACATTCAATCCACAACATCTTTGGTGGAAGTTAGACAATCAAAATATTTCATTAGAGAAACAGAATCATATAAAAGGAATAAATGTACAAAACAATAGGTATAAAACAATGCAGGAGTCTTACAGCTTCCAGTGTAGCTGGATTTTGTTTCAGTGAGTCAATACTGTGAATCCGTTTTCATCAACATGAACATCTCACTCTGAACTACTTGTAATACCTGAATTGGTATCATCAGTATCTGCCAAAGGTGATAATGAGAGCAGCAGAGGGACAATTTTTCAGGAACAGCAAGTTCTGTTGTATGCTGATAGTGTAACAGTACACGAGAGCTACTCTGGTTACAAAAACTTGAGTGTGTATGCAAATCAGTTTTCACTTCAATAAATTAAAGCAGCTCTATATTCTATTTTGTGATGCCCATATAAATGTGAGTGTTTGACTGCACTGCACTAGGTTAGCAGAATAACTTCTTCTAATGATCTACTAATATATCAGTGTAAGGAGTGTCAGTAATTCCAACTGATTATGTGCATAATATACGGTATATTCTCTCCATTAGTTAAGGTTTACATATCAAAAGTGGTGCAACAGCAGCCTCTAGTGGTTTTCATTACAAAGTAGGAAACACTGGTTTTTACAGAGGGTGCAAAATGCAACAACAGTCCACATCAGTATCAGTGTTTGCATAGTAGAACTGTTAAAGTGTTCACAAGTTAAAATAGTCATGATTAGTACACATCATAGCACATCAACATGAATAGAAAATAAAATGTTAAATCAATAAAGCAAATGTTCCAGGACAATGACAAGGCAACCGAAGCCAAAAAAGACACTGGCCAATAATACAGCTTCTTTTCTCTCTGTTGTGTATTTTACGTGTGCTGCTGCGTCTCTGTCCCTGTAGTTACAACCACAGGTTCAAAGACAAACACCAGTGAATACACAGCTTCAAGGCACGGATCCTTGAAATAGTTTAAAATGGTTCCTTGGTCATTAAAACCTTGAAACATCCAACAGTCACATAGATGTTACCACAGTTTTGGTCGATAATAAAACATTAGTAATCACAGATAGAAAAAAATACTATATTCTTGTATGTTTTCATAGAAAAAAAGATCTGGTTAAAAAGTTCTCTTAAAACACTTCAATAAAAAAAGCAGTACTAAAATTGCACAGTAAGTCTCCCACATGATTATGTAGATATCTATTCTGGTATTGCAGTATGTAACCCAGAAGAGCAATATGAGTGAGCATTTTTTCTTTCTTTCTTGGTCTTTACTTTAGCTGTGGAGAAGCGAAGAAGTTGCCCTGGCGGTGTGAGGCAGACGTTGCTTTGCTCTTGCTCCCAAATCTGAAGGTGAGGAGGTCGGGGGAGGAGGGGACAAACACAATTTTAAACTTTAAGCTGTGATGATTAATGTTTGGAGCGAAAACAAGGAACTTCCCCTTAATATGCAGACTACAGAGTAAGCTAAAATTCCCCGAAGTAAACGTATGTAAAAAATAAATAAACAAGGTCAACTGAATGGAGTCTGTCTTGTCTAATTTTCAGTACAAAGATTTTTACAGCAAATGTGTAACTGTTTCAAATATTGGTTATCAGTTTCCTTAATTACTAATAATTGGTATTGGCATCTGCAGTGAAAAATATTATCAGTTGACCCCTAACCTATATTGCCAGGATCATTAATACAGTCACATCATGATCAGGTATGAAGTAGAAGATTATGACAGATCGCTACACAGCAGCCTCACATGACCATCTTCTTCTGCACATTCTATGTATTGCATATTACTAAAAATTGAGACCAATGGTACAGAAAAAAAAGTTTCCTGAAGACTTTAGATTGGCATCATCAATATGATTTGTTTACACTACCTCCTCAGTCCTGTCAGCTCCATTGCAAGAGAAGAGACCAAACTAAACTTTGTCAAGAACAGATTAAAAATTTAATTATGTATATGCCTAAATAGAAAATTCAACTGTCAACTTGCTGTCAAACAAGGCAAGATGGATAAGAATAAACAAGTTAATTTGATGTGGCTTATATTTCATCGTGGATAAGGAAATGCAATATGAATAAAGCTCGCCCTGCTTTACTTCTATTTGTTAGAACAGAATTGAGTGAATGAGCTTACAGGGTGGTACTGGACAGGGTCTGCATCATGCGCTGAGACAACGAGCTGGAGGAAGGTGTCTTGGCCATCATCTGGTGCTCTGGAGTCGTCACTGGTCCCAATATGCTCACTACAGATAAATTAAAGATTGACAGATACTCAGTTTAACAAAAAACAGTTTACTTACTAGTCAGCCAAAAACGTTGACTGTGAATGCTAAACAATTAGAAAATCTCTCATCCATCATGTCATACTCATTGACTGAACCACATGCTGTTCGTTTTAGAGAAGATTTTATGCCTTGTCAACGAACCATTCCATGATTTACCTTTTTGGTTTGGAGTGCCAGCGAGCTGAGCATTATCCATGCCTAAGTTATCTGGGTAGGCAAACTGGCTCCAGTAGCTTCCTGGAATACTGAGCAAGCGCTCTATAATCTATGAAGACAGAAAATAAATCCAGCATTTGTTGTCAAAAACATTCTAAAAGAGAGAAACAATAATCTTAAAGTAAACAAAAAAACAAACAGCCATGTATCTGAACTATGGGCTACTTTTAAAACACTAGGGTTCTGAATGTGATGTGTGATCAAAGTAATTATTCGTCATTCTGATTACCCTTGGTTGTCTACTGGTGTCATGCAGGATGGTCATAGGGTCCGGGTCGGGAACAGCATGGCCCACAAGGGTGGGGCCAAACACCCTAGCTAGGTTGTTTACATCCATCTTGGTATCCACACTTTGAGACACTCTGAAAAAAGAAGAGTGGAAAATTTCACAGTCTTCTCAACAATGAAAGCTGATTAGTACTGCAGAGATGCAGGTTTCAACATGCTTAAAAGTCCCAAACTTAACACAGTTTGGAAAAGTAGTTGTTTACACCAATCCTGTCATGTGTATAGAAGATAATAGCAGAGGGGACTAAAGATTGGATAAATCAAAAGGGCTCTTAGCACTGCTAAAATGTGATAAATGAAAATTACTTCTGCAGATGGATCATCAGGCAAGCCAGCGTGTCTCGGTTGGGTTGAGGCAGCTCACTGACTGCCTGATACAACATGGCAAGACTGTTGCCGTCGTCCTGGATTTCTATAAAACAAAACAAAAATGAAGATCTGACATTTAATATTCAGGCACATAGCTGTTCCTTCTATCACATGGAGGACATATAATCATTGAATGTAAATCATTGTGCTGAACAGTGTGAACATTCAGACAGTTGTAAAGGGTTCTGTATGTGAGAAAAAAAACGCACCAGCTGCTTCCATGAAAGCTTTGTTCAGGTGGAAGGTGAGCAGTGGCTCTGGAAGGTTTCTGAGGAAATCTTTGAGGACACCTGTAATGACATTGATGTCTTCCACTTTGTGCAGGGGAGGCAGAGTCTTTCCTCTAATGAGCTTCTCCTTCAGCTCTTTCACCATCCGCTCCTGGCCAGAAACTCTGTAGAGGCCAACCTAGGGCAAGGACAAGATAAAAGAAAGTAGCTCTCAGTGTCCGGCTGCCTGTGATATTACTAAATTAAATAACTAATTAGCGAGAAATTATCTATTGTTATCACTCAAGGGGAAGGATTAACACGAAGGTTACAAGTAAACAGGGGCTTTATTAAATCCTGCGTCACCTCATGTAAGCCTCTGTGTTCAATCTCCTTAATGCAGTAGATAACCAAAGCTGGGATCTGTGGGGAGGTGGCTGGAGCAAAGTCAGCCAGGGTGGCCTAAACAAAAAAAGGCGCATACGTCAATTAAAATGTACTGTAGGTAACAGGGAAATCATAGAAAGTATCCTTTAAAAGCATGTACGAAAATGTACCTCTGTGCTCTTGATGGGAGTACTAACAGCAGTGGGATTGCACGGCAGGGGACAGTGGTCACGACACTCTGGATGCGTCACAATCCTGCAGTCCTGGCAGCGGAGATAAAGCTTGCCAAACTTTGTTCTTCTTCCACATGGCACACAGAACTCTGACTTGATCACCTTAGTGAAAGAGAGAACACAATTTAATTAAGCTCAATGAGCTGATAGTGTCTAAGAGGGTAAAGATACAGTTAAATTTTTACATATTTAGCCTTTAAGAATGTATCCATACCGTTTTGGGGATGAAGTGGTGCTTCTTTCCTCCTTTATTAGCTCTGGGGGTTTGGACTTGGGCTGGAAAATCTGGGACTGGTGTGCTGGGAGCCTCACTCACAGTCACAGATTGGTCAGTAGTGGTTGTATCACCCCACTGTGGAGCAACTGCACACAATAACGTGTTAGTCAAAACCACAGAGGAAACTCATCTGGCAAAATAGTGTATGTAAGAATTGGTTTTACAAAATAATCAGGTCGTTGCTATTTATTAGGACAGCCTTGTTGGAAGGTCCCAGAAACAAAAAAAGATGTAGAACATTCTCACCACTCTTCTTTCTGCTGCGTGTCCAGTAGGGCACAGTTTCAATGGTGGAGACGGCCTCAACAGTGCAACCATTTACAGGCACAGTGATGGTTGTTTTAGCCACAATAGACTCATTAATCTGAATGATAGGGAAGAAGATATTTCATGTGATTTACAAAAAAATCCATCAATGCAATTACTTGCATTTGGTTTATAGACACAGACTGTACTTTTAATGTTATTGAGCACAGTCAGCTGTAGAGGTCACTATTACCCTATCTGATGGACATCCAGTGGATCGTGGTTTCCTCACAGCCTGCGGGGGAAGTTCAGAACGTCTTCTTGACGAACGCTGTGGAATTAAATTGAATTTTCAAAAACACAGTAAACATAAAGACAAATTTGAGCTTCTGTATTGAGCCACTACCCCTCCCTGAAACAAAATATCCAATTTATGTTACTGTCCATGCAAGGAGACAGGCATGTATTGAAATATGGCATTAGACATGACTCACTCGTTTCTGTCGTTTACGCAGTCTCACATTCTTCATCACAGAGGAATCCCAGTCCTACAGGAAACACAATACACAATACTAAACCAGCCATGTTATTTTTTGGTGTCTCTTAAAGAACTACACCCCTCAGACTATTAGATCAGCAGTTCTTCTAAAATCAACAGTGACACTTTTAGGAAAATATGTCAGTTTACCAGGGAGTCATCTGTTTGGTCATAGCTGATGTCTGAAAGCAAAGATGCTGATTCGTCGATAGTATTTAATCTGTAAGACAGATCAAAGTCAGTTAGTGTCCATGGCTGGTTGAAGAATGGTGCATTTTTTGGTAAATTATACAAGTTTTTTCATAATACACACATTAAATTCTGTTGCTTACAGTGTTTAGTATGCATGCCACATTTCTACAGTTAACAATGGAATAACAGTCTGCTATCTCAATACTCTCTGTGCTGTGAGTTCAGCCTTCTTTCTAATCATTTTTAGGAACAGAGATGATGAGAATGCATTAAAGCTTTTTCAGAACCAAATTAGGTGAGTCTGACCTTCGGCTGGTGTTAACGTTGGTATTAGCAGCTTGTGCTGCCTGGGAGTGGGCACTAAGGAAGGCCAGGGCTGAGCGCTGCTCCTCACTTAGGTGAATACTGCTGCAGTTGTTCTCTGAAATCAGCAGCTCTCTGATCAGCTGCAGCTGTCTCTCCTTTTATTCCCACAAACAGCAGGTTGATAGAGACCACATAGACCAATGCAGAAAAATGCAATATTTAGTGATAATGAATAATGAACAACTGTCAGTAACACAAAAATTATTCACATTGAATGACCTATAACGTGCAGTGACATTGTCTGAAGGTTAACCTCAAGCTCTTTCCTTTTTATAATGTCCTATAAACAGTCCTGCAATCAGATGTGGAAAAAGCGTGGTACTCACTAGCTTCTCATAGACTGCCTCAGCCTTCTGCCGCCGGCGGATCTCCACGTCCACCTGGTTCCGAGCGTGTTTTAGTTTGACCTCCAGGGCTCCCCTCTCAGTCTCTGTTTTAGTCAGCATCTCTTTACAGGAAATCAGCTCCTCACCCGCACGCAGCCACTTCTTACGGCAGTCCTCAAAGTTCACTGCCATCTGTAGAAACTCTGAAAACCAACACAACCGAAGAAGAGATCAGTTTTCTGCTGTACACAATCTTCTTCTATGGTACTTGTGTCTAGTCGCTGCAACCCCAAATTTTATTTGGTTTCATCAAGAGCAGCAATTCAATTGCAATGCAAATTATGTAGGAAAAAAAGGCAACGTGCTCTGTTGTAAAGTAAACAAATGATTAACAGTGCTTTTCTGTTAGTTTTACCACACCCCATGACCTCATTAGTCATTTCAGCCCCTATTTGTGTCACCGGGTGCACCATCAATTTCCACAGCCTGTCTGTAATCCTGGCACTGTCAGGATTTAATTTACTAAAGTAGACGCTCTGTACTCAGTGCTGCTTACGACTCCTAGTCTGTGATTTGTATAATTCATTGCAACAACTAACACACTTTGGGACAAAACATCATAAAATGCACTCCACTTACTGACTGTTACTAACTCCATGCCACAGTAGACAAGCTGAACACTGCACAAATAAGTAAACTCCACTGTGTTTTACAGACAGGCTTCTAAAGAGGTGGCAAATACCAAAACAAAGTGTGGAAATAACTTACGTGGTTCAATGCCCTCATTCAGACCGTCCACCTGGGCTGTGAGACTCTGAAACTGGTTGTACAGGTTTACCACAGTCGACTCCATAGTGTCTGTGTAAGCTGAAGATGCACACTTGGATTAGCGAGGACACATGAGTTAGTGAGATAATAACGTTACTTTCATTTTGCCATTGTTGTTAAAGTTAAACGAGCTACATAATGGGCAGTAACGTTACCAGCATTCCATGTAAAGTCGGTCAACGTTACAGATGTGAAATAACAACAATTAAACTACTTTATAGCTCTAAAGAAAAACTTGTTCTCATCCTGCTTGTGTTTCAAGTGCCAGCCATTACTATATCGCGAGTGTAATTAAACCAACTCGCAAACTGTTTCGCTAACTTTAAGCTACTTTTTGAGGTTTGTGTGCATGTGACGAAGCTATCGACATGCTAACTTTAGCGCTAGCCTGTTTGTGCTGCTGCCTATTGTTACGTTGATCAAAACAAACAGTAAAAAGACAGTTACCTGTGTAGTAGAGTTCCTGTAACAGTGCGGCGGACAAGTAGTGTAACACTGTCCGATGTAAAAAGCAGAGATTGTGTGATTTATTCCCACAGCAGCGGCAGCAGCAGAGCCACACCTGTCTGATAAAGTTTGCACATACTTCTGCAAAGTTCAAAATCAGCGCCGGTTTTCTTCTTCGTCGCCTGATGGGGAAGTTTGTGCGCTCTGTCGCCCCCACACAGCCAGAGCTGGAACTGCAGGCAGGCAGTGGATAAGGAAACTTAAACTGAGCATAGAAGATAGACCTATGTCTTATAAATATATTTCTGGCACATTTATCAGAAATCTTAGAAGTACTTACCGCAAGAAACAATAAATTAAAATGAACTGCATGAAAAAAGAAACAGAAATGAATGCAGGATTTTATAAATTGAAATATTGCACAATCATTAAGTAGATACTTTTTTCACATTACAGAGTTTATGACATAATACATCCATGCATTATGTCATAAACTCTAATGTGAAAAAAGTATCTACTTAATGATTGTGCAATATTTCAATTTATAAAATCCTGCATTATGTCATAAACTAATGGATAATGCATCAATGGATAATGCATCAATAATAGAGGACCTTCATAATTATTATATAGCTACATTATAATATATTACCTGTAATGGCACAGTGTATATCTTCATCTGTTGTACAGTAGGATAATGCAACACTGTTCAAAGAAAATCTAGTTCACATTTAGTGTACGACTGGAGGTCTGACATCAACTCTGTGCCTGAGGTCACTTTCTTTACATATCTGCTTGTAGCCAACTAGTTGTAGGCTAAACATGGGTAAGACGCCCTGACACCCCCACTAAATTGACAAATACTTTACCATGTGAAAGTGTCAAAGGAGGATTTTCAAGAGAATTCCTCATTACTTCTCATTACTATAGGTTAAGCGTCACTTGTGCTATGGCATTACTTTTATATCAGTAACCTAAATATCAGTAAAGTTACAATCTCTGCTGTTGTAATTTGTTATTTCGGTCCATCAATTCAAAATTAACTAACAATAATCAAACTATTGCTAAAAAAAAAACAGTCAAAAGTCATGTCTATATGTGTCATATAACATTAATGTTGCAGTAAGGTAAGGGCAACATCTCAGGTTTTTGGGGACAACAAAACAAGAAAAAAATTTACATTTAGTTATATAATAAAAGTTGTAGTATGTTATAATTTAATGACCTTCTAAATGTATTTACTAAAGCATACGTCAGATCATACTGGTTTTCAAAAAAATGTGTTTTTTTTAAAGATAGGCATTGTTCCTAAGAAGGATGTCTTACCCCGGTTTATTCAACTTAATAAATAACCCCATTAGTAATATCAACAAATTCAATACAAAAGCCATTTTTCACAATAAATAAAGGAGGTAGTTTTGCTTGAGGTGAGTCAGTCCAGTAAATGTACTTCCTGCTTCTCTTATGTGTGTCAATGGATGCATTATAGTGGGGTTAAATTATGTGTGAAATCATAAAATCCTTTGAAACAGTTAGTGATTGTGTTCTGTTGTTTTGTGTTGGCACATGGGATGCACACAACAGCATCATTAATCAGCAGCGGATGGCATATCTGGGTGCAGCAGCAGCAGCAGCTCTGCTGTGCAGCATTTAATGAGGGTAACAGTCACTAAATCAACTGCAGACTTTACATGTATGTGTTCATAAACATTATGAAATTTTAAACAACTCAAAAACAGACTATGGTTGATTTGTGCATGCCTGTGATTTTATTATACTCACTGGCTGTCTGATTTAGCGTTACACTTCACCCCAGAAGTGTGTGTGTGTCTTGTGAGTGCTGCAAGTCCATTATAGTTGATTTGAGATAATAGGATCTGTCAGTCAATATGCCCTCTCTGTCGTTATCAATTATTCATCTCTAGATATACATTTCCTCCATTCATGGATCATTTAACTGTCAGAATTTTCTTTTTACACCAGTCACTGTGTGCCCTTTCTTAAACTGAGCAGACTAATTCTGGAGTCTCCAAGTAAAAGCACACACTGGAGCAAGAGAGAAATGGAAAAGAATTAAATTTGCATCACAGTTCTTTTAAGGAGACTTTTTTTTCCATTCACCATAAAGGTTAAACATATTGCATTCAGGTCTTCATTTATTATTTATCATATCCAACAAAATACTGTAAAAGGCACATAACCCCTTTATCAAGTTTATTCAGACAGGCAGCATTAGTCAGCATACACCCCCACAGTCTTATACAGTGTTGCACACTAGTAAAATGTACTGTAATACCTCACATATATTTTCATTTTATATATGCAAGAGAGTGTTTACCCAAGTAATGAGATGACCAGTTTTCATTTGTCTGTATGAAAGGTGCACGGATATTACAGCAACAACATTCAAATTTCAAATCAAATTTTTATGTGCATCTCAGGAGTGAAAAAAAGTATGAGGCTGCTCTAATGCACAGAAGTTTCAGAAGAAGCACCTGCTGATTGTGCTGACTCCAGAGTTCAGCCTCCACAGTGGCACCATTGGAAGGGTAATGGATCCACAAACAGCCCCATGGGAAACACTTGGCAAATATGCAGTACATCTACTTAGGAGTACACACTGAAGCGGAACACACCCTCTAGACATCCTGTGCATGTTTGTGCACACAAAGCAAAGGGAAGTTTTGAAGGTATGACAAGCTTTCTGATAACACTTTTCCTGCTCACGTGCATTGTTTCTGTGCACTTGGGTGTAAACACCATTAAAAGATTAAAGTGCTTATCTGTTCTTCACTTTTAAAAAACTGCATTATGGCTTTATTGATAGTGGCAGACGAGACACACTGTAAAATGTGGGGCGAGAGAGAGGTGTGATATGCAGCAAGGTTCTAGTTGGATTGGAATCCGTTGCACTTTTGTGGTACAGTATGTGACTTAACCCTTCAGCTCCGGTTTACCTATTGTTGTACTAACAAATAATCCATATCAGAGGAAGTGGGAAATGTAATACGAACACCTAGAAAATGTATGGAAATCCAATTAGCCCTGCAGTACTTAAAAGTATTGTGGAACTTAAAATGTTATATTTTTGTGGACATGGTTTTAGGTGTTTAATTTGATTATTTGGTCATTTTGAGGCTGTGGTTACTGATGGGGTTGCATTAGATTACAGTGTACTGGAAGTGCGCCTCATATTTTTTACCACACTATATACATGCCATACATTACAGCCTTACATTACAGTTCAATCAGCACCACACTGACAGCAAAAACGGACCTATACAAGCTGTACAAGGGTAGTGTTTGTGGTTGGATTCCATTATATCTGACAGGTGTACATATTTTGTGTCACCCTCTGGCACCAAAAGTTAGCATCTCGAGTTAATAAGATGTTTTTAAAAATGGAATATCACAACATTGACGAGCGAAAGGATGCCAGACGAATCAGTTGGTGCTAAGTGAGTCTGCAAATATGTGGAGAAGCTCTGGCGAAGTGAGTACTGTGAAAAGATAATGTGCCGTGGTGCACTCCAAACATCTCATCAATTGAATTACAAGTGGAATCTCCAATTCGGAGAGTGTTTACTGGAAGAAGGCTTTCCTTTACTGCTCCAGGGCCAAAGTATCATCAACAACAACAATCTTTCATTTCTTGAAACCTGACACTTGGTAAACACTCTGCCCCTCAGATCAGACACATTCACAAGTGGATTACACAGTTCATATTTTCCAGTTTGAAAAATGGTAGAGAACTCTATAAAAATATTATTTTTATTGATTGAAGCTTGGATGAGCAGTGTATCTTGTTGCTTAAAGGAAGTACAAGAACATTTAAACTAAAGGAAAAGAAAAAGGTTCTTCTCCACACAATCCAGTAGTAATTATAAATTGTAGATGTAAAACTCTCATATAGTGATGAAACTATTATCTGACATAGAAGTGAAATAAGCCCTGTATTGTTCTCAAGAGTCAGGCAGTGCTCAGTGCTTGAAGCTGATTCACAATGCATTTGTAACAGTGTTGTTTCTCCGGAAAAGTGCAGACAAAATGAGAAAGTAACAAAATAGTTGACACTTTTGCATTGGCTCAGTATTACTAGGTTTCCACATAAGTTTTAAGAGTTATTTTAGAGTTGCTTTAAATCTTCACTGCTAATACTTCCTTTTGCAGACACCTGAAATTATTTTAAAAACATCAATCATAAAATAAGTCAAAGCAAATGGGAGAAGAAGGCTTGGCATTGAAGATTGCTTACAGTTTGTTGTAACTATATGAGGGAATGACTCAGGTGTAATTTTAAAGGTCAAGTCCTCCTGCTTTTCTCAAGTATTAGATAACAGTGCTACATGCAGAGAAGTGTAAGGTGGTCCTGAGTGGTACCGAGTCCTTGTGTCACAGTCTCTCTTCTACTGATCTCCATGAGCATGGCGTGCAGGTTCCTGGTTACAGCACATCGCTGCTGAAAATGAGCAAGTAGATTAAATGAAAACTGGCAATGACGTGTGCTTTCTGTAAGATTCCTCATTAGCTCATGGTGCAAATGGGAATGACGATGATGAGAATGATGGCCACCACAGTGGCAATGAGTGCAAGTAGTTTGCAGATCTTGGCCCGGCGGAGGTCAGCCTCCTTACGCCTGAGTAAAGCATCGTAGCCTGGAGTGTAGATGTCATCCATCCAGAACTCCATGTTGTTGGGGTTCAGAGAATCCTGAGTCTACGGAACAGAATGATATTTAGTTTTAAAACAGACCTATGACTGCATGGATTGAAAAAACATAATAATCTAATCTACTTTGATATTAATTCTGTCCTGCTATTCATCTGTTTGTGACACCAACTTAGATTTTACCACCCCCACCTTCCTTATTGTCTGCATAATGCATTTTTATTAGGCCTGTTATCCCCAGAAATAAAGCACATATTCTTCAAAAACAAGCATGGATTAAAATCACTGACTTCATATATTTTTACCTGTAAGTCCAAAGGCGAGATTCGTGCCTCTCTGTCATCTACGGTCCATATGGGCCTTCCTCTCCCCTCAGCTAGTCTGGGGTCAATGACCTTCCCAGAGGTTAGTCCCCCTGTCAGACTGCTGTCTTTGTGGCGGAACAGGGACGAGTTAAACACTTGGTCCACAAGGGTGGTGGGCTTTTGGGACAGTAGGTTAGTGGTGCTGCTTGATTGATCACCCTAAAATAAAATGGACCAAACATAGATTTATATATAGTGTGTGTATGTCTATATATATACATAACACCTACTTTAACTCTGAAAATGTGAAATTCTGGTAAAATATTAGTCAAACTAAACACCAGCATCACATCATTTTGAAAAGATGAACTGTATTTCTTTGCAGCCCTCGTCAAACATTACTCACTTTAAAGCTTTAAACCAGTATCCCTTAAAGTGTCCTGATTAGGCTGTCAAATGACCACATAATCACATCGGTCTACTCAGCAGAAAACAGAGCTAATGACAGGCCTGGCAGATTTTATGGCTGCATGGCATGAATATACCTATCATGCAACTACTGAACAATTGCTTCAAAGTGATTTACAGTTGAGTCTGTCTAAGGATTGATGCTCATATGCTGAGAAACTCATCTCCTGTTTCTTTTTGTGTCATAGAACATATAGGATAAATTTAATGTATAGTAAGTATATTATGTAAAATCACTCTACCTGTCCAATTTTTCTTTGTGAAGATTTGCCATCTTTACTTTTCATGAATGACACTGTCCAGTCCCTTGCAGAGTCAGGGATGTTCAGTTGTTTGGAGTCAGATACACCTTTCTCTTCAGGCTGGGTTTTAGAGGCACGGCGAGATGTTCCATCTTTCTTCCCCTCTTTTGTTGCCTTAGAATCTACCTGGCCTTTGCTGCTTTCTGTTTGATCCGCAGGTGTGTTCCATCGGCTCCAGTCCAAACTACTTGTGCTGGTTCCTGGAAACAGATGCCCAGATACAGACAGTGGTTGTGGATCTGATGACTCAGAAGGCGTTAAAGGGTGGCTCATAAAAGAGGAAACACCGCTGAGAGGCTCAAGCCATCTCCCGCCGGTCTCTTGTCCACCACTGCTGATAGGCTGCTGGATCTTTTCATCCAGTCGCTGCAAAGCGGAGAGCACCTGGGAAATCTCAGCCTTCACGTCGTTCAGTGATTCCAGCTGTCTTTCTATCTGACTCATACGGAGTAGCAGTTTACACACACTGGCCTTGAGCCCATCATCACTGCTTTCCAGGGAGTGGAAGAGCCTTTGGAGTTGACCTAGACGACCGCGTCTGGCCTCAGGGGTGTCTTGGTTAATGGAGTTATCGTTGGGATGCAGGACTCCCGTGGAACCACACATGCTTATGTCATCTAAGAAACGAAAGATGGCACTGATGTCATCCTCACCAAATTCAGGGTCATCTAATGAGGTCATGAAAGAGAGGCGATCAGCGTGCACCAGGCTACGGAGTCGCCTGGTGTCCGGTGGGTCTGTCTGTGTTCCCTGAGCCTTGAGTCCATCACCTCCACTTGGTAGTCCACTATCCCCACTCTCACCTCCTGAGGATCCCAAATTGCTGATAGCAGGGGTTGATCGTCTTGGAAGTTGTCCCCCTTGTGATTCCAACCCCATCCCGATGCTGCCCAGGCCTATCCGGTCCTCAAGACTGTGACTCTTATTGCTCCAGATGGGCCTTTTTGCCCTGGGCGGTTGAAGGTGCCGAGGGGATGACTCCGGGACTGACCCAGGTCCAAAATAAGTTGAGTCCTGTAGGTCATCAATGCTCTCATGTTTAGCCCGCTGCTCTGGCGATTGGTGAACTGTTGTGGGTGACGGGTAAGGATTTGGGATCATTTCAAAGCTGTGATTGTCGAAGCCTTTCGCTTTGTTAGGACTGGGAGACTCACTGCTGACAGTCACCTGCGGTATTAGAGGTGGCTGGTTGTGGAAATCCCTCCTAAAGATGTTTCTCTTCTGGTCAACTGATGATCCCGGTTCACCTTCAAACACGTCCATGGGAGCAGAATCTCCACTAGACTCACTGTCTGTGTCCAAAGGCAGGTAGATGTTCTTCATAACCTCGTTGGGGATTTGCCCAGTAGGGTACAAGAGTGTGGTGTGAGGCAAGTCGAAAGACACAGCCCTTGCCCTGATGGGAGGGGAGGACACAAGTGAGATGGGATCCGGGGGAAGACTTGCTCGCTTGCGGGCAGAGTAATTTGATTTTGGAAGCAGCAACTGCTGGTCGATGGACGTGCCACTGGAGTCGGAGTGGGCGCGAGCTCTTTCTCGACCAGGAATGGTCAGCTGGTGGATTCCAGGCAGACTGGGGCCTGGGGACTGGTCGACAGGGAGGACTGTCTGCACTCGCATTGGTTGGCTGTCTTCAGAGACCCCACCCGTCATCTGAATAAGATTGAAAATAGTTACTATGTCAGCAGCGACACCTATGGGCGATAGCCCCTGGCCTCTGGTGGAAACCCGGTCTCTGAACAGAGTGGCTGGGAAACAGGGGTCCCTGCTGGCAGCAGCAAACAGCAAACTCCTGAGCTCGACGAGGTGTTCCAGGTCAAAACGTGTGCTGACCATCCGACACAGGTCCTGGAACGATAGCCACTGGCGCATATTGGCAAGTTCCTCCAGGATCCCCAGAAGGACTCCGGGGTATTCCTGCTGCAGGTTAGCCATGGCTGCTCGTCTGGCAGGAAGGACAAAGCAGTTAGCAACGCAAGGCAATGTAATTGTATTCATAGAGCACCTTTTAACAATGGGGCAAATCTATACTCAGGTCACAAAAAAGCATTAAGACAAAATATATCAATATTAATACCCACATAAACAGGATTGTAGGTGAAACAGAGTCATATATAGTTACAGTGTTTGCAGATTAAAATAAAACTTTTGTTTCAGTGTCCCATGAAAACAGGCTTTTGTTCATTTAAAATTAACATTTAAAACTGATGAAACATATATGGTGTATTTAGAAAATAAGAGCTGCAACTGAATATTATTGTTTAGTCTATATTCGATATGTATAAAATGCCTTTAATTATTATCAGAAAAACGATAGAGTATATGTGATTCTGTAATCTTCACAACACCATAGAATTATTTTTTGCTTTTTCTCTTGGTCATAATGCCAGTAGGGTTTCAGATTAGAGTCTGTTTCTTGTCAGCATGTAACTGTGTTTGAAAATCAGTTACAATAAAATTATACTTTTCCAGTTGGTCTGAAAAAAGCACTTTGATTGAGTGGGATTCAGGAAAGCGACCTTATTTTGGGGTCCGAAAATAACCGATCATCTGATCTGATGACGCCGTCACACTGCGCACATCTTTACCTCACTGGACATTTTTATTCCATTCATCTCTATTAACAGCTTCAGGGCAAACTCTTCACTTTAATGAGTAAATGCAATAAATATATTACCGTACGTGTAGTAACTTTATCCCAAGTATGTGTTGCACGTAAAAAAAAAAAGACTCAGATTAAAGGAGGACGGGACGCTTTATTTTTAAAAAGGCGCACCAATCTGCACTGCGCGGCGCATTTGGGGTTTGCGTGTCAGCTGAGACGATATCAATGACATGACAATGCTGCAAATGCAAAGCAGGTCGCAGATCTCTCACTAGCGGAGTGGATTAAGCGACCGTGGTGTATTTCCACTTACCTGAATCTACTGACGGAGAATCACAGCCACACCTGTATCCATCAATATAAAACCCGGATTCTACGCGAACATCGAGGCCATATTCCAAATAGGTCCGGCTCGGATCCTAACTATCACACTCCTTTCATGGGCTTCTCTGTACGTAGCAGCGACAGACCCACAGCCCAGGCAGGAGAGGAGAAAATTAGAAATCAGGTCATCTTCCCACAAGTCCCTGCAGTCCCCTAAGGGACCTCAAAATACATCCAAACGGTTTCCCCTAACCTCATATCAGCTCAGACACTTGCAAAGTCAACAGTACAGGCACATTTCTAATTGATACACTGGAGCAGAGACACAGTCTTGGCAGGACGCTCCCAATGTGTATGAGTGGCTCAGAATCCCAAGCATATTTTCTCAGGGTGCCATAGCAGTAATTGGTTAGTGTGCAAGTTGAGCATACAAATAAAAGGCAGATTAAAAATTGATGTTTGCTAATTGACGCGCCTAAAACTCCAAACTGACAGTAAACCATAAGGTCTGGGCTAAATTGCCTGCTAGATTGCTGCACACACACTGAACTGTCTGCCAGACCTCAGCCCTCCCAGACTTTGCGCCATTACTCTGCATTATCATCCATAAGGGCTTGTACTTAAAACCCCATTAGAGCAAGAGAAGGGCAAGGCTTTCATCGCTGAGTAGCAGCACTCTGCCACAATCAGAGTGGACATCTCTAATTCATCTGACTATTCAGCGAGGAGGGCATCCATCATCCCAGGTACTCAGGAATCAATGCAGTGAACGACTGTAGGTACAGGCAATAACGCATTACTGTCAGGCCTGTTGCGTGGAAATACCAATAACTAGGTGAAAACAGAACAAAAGTTGGCATGTTGAAGAGATAACAAGCTTTGTTGTTTTTCAGAGTTGTGTTATTTCATTGCACATTAAAAAAAACACAGAAAATTTCAGTCACGTGTTTTAAGCACAAAACACTTCTAGTAACATTTAAATCTACACTGGACAGTCCATTTATATATAAAATATGCACAGATTTTGCAGTATAATAACAACAGTGGTATCAACAGAGAAGTAGGTTTTTATAAGGTGGCAACTATAATAATTAAACTTTTTTAACTTTTTACACTGTGTTACTATATAAAAATGTAAACATTATGGCAGAGTAGAAAGTACAACATGGCTTTCAAGACTATTCACTTTTTGCCCCACATTGTCATGCTCAAAAACAACAGATGCAACACTTAAAAAGCACTTGATTTAGCTTTTATTTATTCCTATTCAGTAGCCAGTGCCACAAAACCACTGAAGGTCAAGTTGTTCTTCTGCTTTGTTTTAACCCAGTGGATATCAAGAAAGTACAGTTGTTTCCCTGATCTTTGACTTTAAGCTAGTGTAGTTTATATCGCCAAGTTTCGATGGTGATGGCAAGAACTGCATACATGCAGGCCAGGATCTTTATTAAAGTGAATCAGTGATTATTCACCCTCATGCATGAATCATGTATCTGTTATAGCCTAATTTTACACATTATCTGCAATGATGAAAATAAGGATAAATAGGAATACATGACAAAAACAGCATAATTTAGTTCATAATATCCGGGAAGCTCATGTCTTATTTAAAGGGGCCGAGCTCCCCATGGCTCGCCTGTTGTTTGCTCGATGTGTTCGGGAGTTAAGATCTCAGCTGAGATGAGACTCTCGTTCTCTCTGCTTCTTTGGCTTTGATTTCACCACTGGAGTTACAAAAGTTGGAGTCAGTGAAGGATTCAAAGCTGGATCTAATGCTGGGTTCAGGGCAAGCAGGTCCAGTATTTGGGTACTCTGATCACCTGTTGAAATATTACACAATTAAAGAGGACAGCAAATACTGGAATGGCAAACACATATTTCTTTTTATTCTCATCTTTATTGTTGCTCACCAATGTTGTCTTCTTCACCAACAGGTTCTGGATCTGGACTGTGGACAGAAATCCGGGCCAAAGCTGCCAGCTCAGTTATGAAGCTTTCTTCTGCCTCCTAATGGACACAGCAAAACAGTGCTTACAGAAAATAACTGTGCAAGGAGTATACAAATATCCATGTGCCTATTATCAAGTCAGAAAGTGCAGTAGACATGAAGCACACTAACCACTAACTGTCCTTTGATCGTTTTCATAGTTTGATCCTGAGCTGTTTTCTTCTGCCTCAGCTCCTCATATATCGTCTCCTGATCCAACTCACACTGTTCCAGCACCTTCCTTTTTTGAAGTTCAACCCTAATACACAAAAAACAAAGACAAAATCCCAGTGATGCTCATTTATTGTAAGAATAAATAGACTGTCACCCAAAAATTACCAGCACTCCCAGTGTTATTGTACCTCTGTTGAAACTCAGCAGAGGCAGGCTTCTTGCCCCAGTTCACCAGCTCCCTCAGCAAGGCTCTGTTCAGCTGACTGCTGCTGTCTTGCTTCTCATTCACCTCTGAAGGGAAAGTTCACAAAAGTAAAGTTAACACAGATATTCTTTGTAACTTGGCATTTTCTGTCAACTCAAAACTGTTCATTCATTTTAGTTTCGGTTTATTGTAGTTACCATGTACATTTTTAAATGTAAACGTTGCCATTCAATGTATTGAACCAAAGTTAGCCTAAAGGTATTTTGATCTGCAGGTCCCAATTACATCATGCAAACATATGCACAGTGACAGTATAACACATAATACAAAGTCAAGTCATACAGAATACCCAATACATAGAGCATTTGTCTATAGCATAAAAAGGGAAATCAGTCTCTACATAGACCCTGATAGGTCAGTTCGTGTTGTATTTGGTGTCTCACCCTGGTTTAGATTTGACTGATCCTGCTGCAGTTTTTTGGTAATGTCCTGTAGGTGGGAAAAGTAGCTTTCCACCAGTGCAGTCAGAGAATCTTTGGTCACATAAACACTCTCTGCGACAGCCTCTGTCAGGTGATGCTAATGACAAAAAGAAAAGTTATGGTCTGCAATATTCCTGGCAAACTGATCACAGAAATTTGAGTCTAACTTATGAAAGATGAATAAAATTAGCAACAACTTCAACTAAAACCCTACCTTCGAGCCATCATCCCATTTAGAGGTCTGTGTCTCTGTGGGCGGAGCCTCCATCATCTGCTGGATGGCGTGGCTCAGAGCGTTGCCCAGCACCAGCTGTGCGTGACTCTGAAGAAGCTCCGTTCCTGTTTCCAGTTCAGACAAGAACTCCTGCTGGAAGCTGTTCCCCAGCAGCTGACTTTCTGGGCCCAGATGTTTCTCCGCGAGGCTGGCGCTGCTATTCTGTGATTGTTAGGAGACAAAAACAGTGTTCAACACGGTGCGGTATCCTCATAGGTGCAAGATTCTTAAAAGAAGTCAAAAGCAAATTACTAGTATCATACAGAATGACCCTAAAAATGGGTTCTCAGATTCAATACTCATTCAAAATACTATGTTTACATGTGTTCATTTTTGGCACCTTGAGAGCTGAATTAGCACAGGGCTGGCTTCTACTGGGGTCTTCCATGAGCAGAGCTCTGAAATCAGTCTGAGAGAGTGTCTTCAGCTTGGACAGTCTCATCTCCTTCAGGATGTGCAGACAGAAGTGCCTGACCACAAAGTACCTCTGCACTACCACCAACAGGTGCTCGTGTTTCTTCTCGATCAGCTGTCCCATTTGGCTGAAAGAAAGAGATCATATTCCATTATTTTTTATTAACTCGTAAAAATTGATGTAGATACTGTATAAGTAGTTCTGGCCACAAAGAAGACAGTTGTGTTTGAAATCTGATGTTAGTGCGCAAATGTAGTTTTATTTATACCCTCAGACCGCCATAAATATTTTTGGCAGGTGTTCCAGTTTTACCTGTTGAGTGTGTAGCTGTGTCTGGCCACCATGGCTCGCAGGATCTTCATCTGTTGCTCACTCAGATGTTTCAGGCAGGCCTGCACCAGAGAAATACCTTCACTCCATACCTACAGAAAGAGAGGCTCAGTTAGATACATTAGTATAGAAGGACTCTTGCAAATATCTCATAGAACTTAATGAAGTTGATGTCTTTAAATGAAAGGTAAATACTGAAAGAATCCAGCTGCCAAACACCAATAAAGAAGTTGATCAAAAGTATCTGATCCACCACATTTTGTCTACCTGTCCATCTTTATCCAGCTCAACCTTAATGTCTTCCAGCTGTTGCTTGGTGGTGCACTCAGCCTGCTGCAGCTGAGCAACCAACTCCTGCTCCACTTCCAACCACAGCTTCTCACAGTGTTCAGCAGAGAGCTTTGTTTGGCCTGGGACTGAGGTGAGAAAGATGTCCTTTGCTAGCTCCCCGAGTCTCTTCGACCAGGAGTTGCGAAGTTTCTGAGAATACAAGATTTTAGTTAAGAATAGCAGATATACAAACACACAAGTATGTACACAAATGCACAATTTAGCATTATATCTTCTACCCTCCAAAGGTCACAGAGGGCGTCAGCAACTCTGTTGTCCTGCTGCAGCTCCAAGTCAGAAATCTGTTGCCGGTGCTTCATCAGAAGCTCCTGGTACACCTGGAGGGAACGTGAGCTCAGATTTAGATACCAGTAGATTTACATGTGTCTTCTTGCCTCCATGTATGATCAGAATTAGTAAAGCAAAGAAGAGAAGAGACTCATGTTTCTATATTAACTGCAAGAATCTACAGCCAGCGGCTTGGCCTATTTATTAGGTAACAGTAATCCCTGGTCACATATTGATGTGAGGGAGTAAAATAATTTGACCTTGGTGTGCTCCTGCAGGTCGCTGTGAGTCTGTCTTAGTTCCAGTGTTTGGCTTCTCTCTTTCATCTGGCTCCTCTGAAGCTTTTTCCTTTTGGACTCCTTTTTGCTGCACTTCTCTTTCACAAGCTCATTTGCCTTTCTCGTGCACTCTGGAAGATAAAAAAATTAACTTCAGATAGGCCTGCCCAGTTGATGATTACCGAAATAACTGCCGCTTGTAAAGTGGAACATGATATGAATGTTAATTAATATGCTTTATTACTGGTGATAAATAAGTTGTATTGATAATCTGCCTCCTAACAAAGATGTCTTTCGGCTTTATAGCTCTATAGCCTAATGAGGCTACTAACAGTGAATAATCCATTCTGTCATGGATTATTTCTGTAAGGTTGTTGAACGTGAGCGTAGAAGAAAATTAACATTTAAAAAAATCCCCAAAAAGAAACATTTCTTAACTAATGCAAACACTGTTTACATTTAAACAGCATTATCGTGTCTTTGATTGCACTTTTGCTGAAAGATGCTGCATAAAAGTCTGGGGTCTACTAATAGACATGATATTCTGTGCTGTCCTGAAAGAACCTGACCTTATTTAAGAAGCTAAAGAGGATTCCCAGAAAATGGTCTATTTTGAGAGCACATCATTTAAGTTTGAAAAGTAGGCTTCATATTATCCGTTGCTATTTGCCACTAGAAATTAGTTGAGTATAATGACAGTACCTACTATAAAATCCTATATTTTACTTTTGTTTTGTTTTGTAGTGAATTTTCTTAAACTGAAACCATTTTCAGTTACGCATCTTACCCTCAATACACTGCTGAAGGCCTTCTGCCAGGCTGGCCTGAATCTCTGAAAGTATCTTTTCCATGTGGCTGAATTTCAAGATGTCATCACTTGTCAGCTGTTCGAGTGTTGTGGCGATCAAACCTTGTCTCAGAGTCACTTCCCACCTCAGCATGGCAGGCTGGGATTGAAGAAGCCCTGTCAGCTCCTCCCACCACAACAACTTCTGTTGTATCCTCTAAAAAATGGAAAAGAACAGACAATTTAGAGCAACATGCCCAAGCATTAGAACATTGAGGACCTCGAATGATGAGAACCAAAGTGGATTGTTAGTGAATGACCACTGAGTGTTGCTTTACCTTTAGATCAGCTTCTTGTACCCTCATCAGGTGGTTCTCTATTAATAGAAGTGTCTGAATTAGAGAGAGAATAACATTTTGTGCTTCATCTGGAGAGAAAATGCCGGTCTTCTTCAGCACATGCTGGCACAGATCTTCTACCTGTTTGCTGAAACTCTTGGACTGTTAGGAGACAAGGACATTAGAAATCCTGGTCAGTATTAATAGAGGGGAGGGTGGGGACTTATAGATTTAGAATAACTTTTAAATTATTTGCTTTCTCTTTACCGTTTGAAGGCCACGTTGAAGGAGATCTTTCTGAGCTCTCTCAATCTCTTCCAATGTACAGGGAGCATCATGACTCTTTTCATTGACAGTTTGGCTTGTTGGCAACTGTTTCTTCAACTCATTCAGCTCCTTGTATGATAAATGACAATAATAGGTTTAAAATTTTAAGGTCAGTGTTTCCTTGTAAAGCAAATTGAGAACTGCAGTAAAATGTTTTGTGCAATTATATATGTGTAAACAAAATCCCATCTGTGAGTAGTTGACATGCGGCTGTACCTTTTCTTGCATCTGAAGAATATTTTTGGCAAAGTCGGCATCATTTTTGTCCTTTGGAAACCGACAGCTGAATATTATTTTCACCATTTGTAGAAAAATCTATATTTAGAAGGGAAACAAAAACAGTTTGAACTTTGGTGTTCTTTAAGGAAATATATTTACATATTTACAATATATACATGATGTGATAAATGCTCACCAGGTATTTTTCTTCCTGTAGCTGAGAGCAGTGATTTTGTATATCCTGCAGGGCCAAACAGTAAAGGCTGATCCTGCCTTCAAAACTGCAGAGATAAAAAAGTATTATCACTTTCAGAAAACTCAGGTCTGTGCATACTTATGGCAGTTTGTGGTGTGTGGATAAGACTTAGCATTCAGAGAGCACAGGCTCCTACCCTGTTTGTGTTAGTGTGTGAGGGTAGTGAGAGACCCTGTTGAAACTCTGGTTCTGTAGGCTCTTAGGGACCAGCGAGGACGAGATAAACTGACTGCTGTCGTCATTGTCTTGCTCTTGACTCAGAGACTCTCTGTCCATGGAGGAGGAAGAGTCTTCATTAGGCATCGCTGGCAACTTTGAGTGCTCATGTAGTGATGGGTTGGACGCTCCATCTGCTAAGGGCTTACATGAGTAGTGGCAAAACAGTAAAGTGTCATCAGTAGCCAACTTTTCCATTTCTTTTCTTATCACTGAAATGCATAGCTAATAAATACAGTCCACAGGCATTACTGTATATTTTTCACTTGCTGCACATACAGTATTTCAGTATTTTGCAGTAAATTAAATTTTGCCTTTCACCAGCAGATTGCAACTTACTAATACTGGAAGCCAAACACCTATTGATTAGTTTGCATTTGGCTGCAGTTTCATATCCTTTAATTACTTGCTCTCAAAAGCATTAAAGGTAGATTTTTCTGAACTTTATTCTGATCTAATGTTGTTTATTCTTGGTAATTTGCATTTACATGTAAATCTAGCAAAACTACATTATACCATTATTTGTGCATAAAAAATGAACAGATCAAATAAGAGGCCTTAATCAAAACATGAATAGATTTGGAATAGTCCATGTTAAGCTGTGTACATGTGAGGTGCACATTTGAGCTGTATGCCATAACTATAGTTGACTTACTCTGTATTTTTGGTTGATGGGATAAACCACCTTTGCTCTGGATGCAAATGCAGCCACATCACTGTTCATGGGTGGCTGCTTCTTCTCCTGGTCAATCAGTAAACAGAGTAAAAGGCTGGTGAGAAGTTAATGAGTAAAAAACATTTTTGTAACCCTGAATGCAAGAGCATATCCATGTTAACCTGTGCCATTCAACCTGTCTTTATGCTACATGAAGCTTGCCTATATTTTACATTAAGGTTAGTAAAGACTAACTTATTCACCAGTGCAAAGATACAGGAGTTTTCAGACACTGTTGGAGTGTTAGAGTGTATATTACTTTGTCATTAGTGGTGCCACTTGTTGCCTCCTTTCTGCTGTTGCTGACACAGTCACTTTGGTTGTTGTCTAATTCCCCATCATCTGGCTCCAGCAGCCTCCTTGCATTGTAACCCTAATAGGATAGAACAAACATGGAATATAAAGATTTCAATATAATCAAGAAAAAGTGATTTGAGTGGAAGGGACAGAGATGATGTGTTTTATGTACTTACTTGTCTCGTCAACAACAAAGGCTTCAGGCAAAAGACGTATAAAAGAGCAGCCGCTAATATCCCCGACAGTCCTCCACACACTGTAGCCACCGTCAGTAGTCCGGTGTAGACGTGCAACGACTCGGCGAAACTGACCAAAACATCGGTGCCACATTCCGCCATCACCTCCCGGGCTGTCATTTCTTACCGACTTCAAACTGTAGCGAAACTTTTTGTCATTTCTTACCAACTTCAAACTGCACTATGAATGTTAGCATCTTAGGATAGCCCCTCCTGTAATCTGTAACATCTGCCGCTAGCTAAAAAGTTGTCGGACTTCTTGCTTTTCACGGTAAAGTTTTTGGTTCGCATATATTATTTAAAAGTCTTTCGGTGAGCTAAAAAAAACTACGACTTGAGACAACTTATTTGAGAAAAGTAAACTTTTTGTCCGAAGTGGCAAACTCGGTGTAAACATTAGCCAATGGGTGGACGGAGATTTAAGAGGAGGCATCCAGACTGTAAAGCTAGCTAGCTACCACCGGAAAGAGGTTCTATTTTTCAGTATTAAAGCACAATTAATGAGTAATATTTTGAATAATCGGATAATTCTGTCAGTAATGACATTGAGGTAAAGATGCAAATACAACTTCTGTTTTTTCTGCAAGTTTATATGATTTCAGATATCCGTCACGTCCCAGCTACCTAACAGGATGACATGTGTTCTTTTAATTTGAAAGGCACAACCTTAAACCAAACTGTCTTGACGCTCCTTCAGGAGTTGCCCGTTCTTCCCAAGTTTTGGAGATGTTTTCCGAACTTAATCACCAACGGCGATTATTGCTCTTGTGTTCGTGTATAAATCTGTAAAACGGAGTGTATAGTTTCTCCTTAAACGTTAACATACAAGGAAGATGCTCCTTTGCGCCGGAGACGCTGCTGCAGTTGACGTTTCTGAAGAAAATCCGTGGAAATGTTTTCGGTTTTTAAGTGGCACCGTGCAGAAACAATGCAGCCAGTAAGCTAGCGGCTCTCCTCGGTGGCAGGACACCAAGTTACGAATGCTTCGGGTACACTTTGTCGTGGAGACGGTCACGACATGGTCACTTTTGCTGAGTATTCACGTTTTGTGTACATCTTCATCGTACTTGTGTGTCCGTTGCTGTCACGATGTAACGCGACGTGCCGGTGTAGCGGAGGACAGGGATGGACATCAGCCGTGTTTTAACCGTTCCTCTGTGGACACATCATGGCACACAGCACCGCCTCCCCTCCCACTGGAAAATGGGGTGAGTAAATATATTGTAAAAACCTATGATACCGTATTAGATAGGGGTGTAGTCACCAACATGGATGATTTGTACAGCTAGACATTATGTTTTCCCATTCTGAGCCATATCCTGAGAATTAAAGTAGGATTGTTTATAATGTTGTGTCCCTGAACCTCGCTTTAGCAACCAATACTTTCATTCACTTGCTCGTTGTGATCAGTCAAGCAGATCTGGCTTTATCTTTGAGATTTCACTTTATTTATGCATGCCTGCAAGCTGCCATAAAGCTGTTAATGTGTTAAATGTTTAATACTGAGTGTAATTTTTCCATTCTCAGAGCCATGCGATGCAAAATGATCCAGGCTGGAAATCTGCAGGTCTGACAGCACTCAGGATGGATGGTTTGTGCTTTTCTCTTCATTCTATACGACAAAAATACAAAGATTAACTCAACTGCTTTCTATGCAAGCACCAGCTGAATAACTGTACATAGCTTCATGTGTTCTGTTTGTGTAATTTTTACATGCATGTATGGTTGATCAAAGTTGCATATGGACTTATGAACTATTATTATAAAGACCTTCAGATGATCTTTAAATTCAAAACCTTAGTATGTTTAAGTATTCAGCTATTAAGTTGCTCTCAGTTTCTGTCTGTAGCAGTACTTTCAAGATTCAAGAGGTTAACTGGCATATGTACAGAAAACTAAACATTTGCAGTACATTGAAGTTCTTGCTTTGCTGATCCTCCTCAACCAAATACACCATGTAGAAAAAAACTAAAGCAGTTAGTTTTGGTTTGAAGAAAGTGATTACAGTAGTGATTATAAAGTGCATACTGCATCAAGATAAACAGTTTTACATTATGTTTGTGTATAGAGATCAGTGAGATAGTCCAGTTCAGTGTGAGTTTCCTCAAGCTGTTCAAACACTCTGTATTTACCCGACAGGTACAATGGAAATCAGTGGGCCCGTGGGGTTTTATGGAGGGAGCGCACTCTCTTCTTCAGCCCCTGCTGGTCCATGGGGACACTCTTTTTATTCTTCATTTACCTACATGTCAGACATCTTGCACCTCAGGACCAGAAGGAGCACTCTCACCAGATACAGCCCAGGTCTCTCTCTGCCTCAGGTGTGTTTGAGCATCAATTGTAACCATTCTTAAATTAAAATTTGAATAACAGTTGATTAAAGGATTGTCATGTTGAAAGGAAGTGATTGTGCAATGTTTTGAATGACTCTTGCAGGTTCAGAGTGTGGCCCCACCATCTGCATTTGGGGTCAAATTTCATAAGTGTGCACAGGTACATCAACAGCATTGATATAATTTAAACCCATTTTATTTATGCACATTCATTTCCAGTGTATTTTTCCCAACCACTAAATCTGTAAGTGAACATGCTGGTGACCATTCATATCCTTATTTGTCAGGTGAAGCTGGACACTGATCCCCCTCAGCTGACGTTCTTCCTGCTGATTCACAACATGGGCCCTGTGGGTGGCACCAACTTGTCTCAGGTGGCTATCAGAGACTCCATTTCTGGAATAGTACCTCTCAAAACTGAAGGCAGGGTAGTGGAAAGAGGCTACCAGACGTTTGCCATCGATTCATTGCAGGGTATGTCTGAGAATCAGAATGTTTTAAAAGATTATTTTTAACCCAAACATGTCAACAGCTGTTTTTTTTCTATATGTATTCTCTTTAGCATATTATTTATTTTACTTCTTCAGCTGGATCCCAAGTTGTTGTCAATTATACTGCTCACGTAAGGAGTCACAAGAATGAAGTTCTTGACCTTCCAGCTTTTCTCACCTTCTCTAATGCCTCACAGGTATTTTTTTCTGATTGTTTTAACTCAAAAATCAATCCGCTCAATAAGCTACGTTGTTCAACTGAAATGGTTAAGAATGTTAATGTTTTCTGTATCATTAGAACATTTCCTGAGTGTTGTTTTCTTCTCCACAGAATGATGTCAGTATGTTTGGACCATTAACAGCTAATCTAACGCTGAGGGTGAATTCCACTGACAGGGTAAATTAAAAACAGTTCCTTAACTGGAAACACATTGGCACCGTTAAGTGTCACGTGTTTTGTTATTCTAATGTTTTCAAGTTTTTGCTGTATCATGCCCATAAAACAGTTTTACTGGGAAATCTGACGTATCTACTAATCATTCCAGATTTATCCTAACCATGGTGTGCATTTTGCTGGATTTGTTGCTGGGTTCTTTGTCACTTTGGTGCTGCTGTCGCTGGGCTTTCTGGTCATGAACATGATCGGCCTCAGAACCAGACTGAGCCTTCTTCAGCCAAGGGTATCACAAGTTTAAGCATCTATGCATTTTGTTCCAGTTAGTCCTATTGATAAAATGTTATTATAAGCAATACATTTTTTAAATTTGGTATTGTTCATAATTTTAAAAATAATTAAAATCTAATTTTGTTTATTGTCGCATCAGACTGTTTTCATGATGATTTGGGGGATATTAATGTCATTATATTTTGTTTATTATTTTTTCAAATATATGTTTTGTATTTTTCAGAGAAACAGAAGGGATTCAGACCCAGAGTATGCTGATTGCAACCTGAGTGAGGCAATTAAAGATGAGGCAACATTTGAAGACAAGATGGTGGACATCATGGTGCTGGAGGATCCTCAGAACATGTACCAGGCCTTGGAGAAGTGAGTAGACCAGCCCAATAAGATGTTTTCCTTTACTGGAACAGTAATTGTCAAAGTTACTGCTAATCAATACCAAATTAAAGACATAATAAATGTGCAAATAATTGTAATTGTATTAAAGGAATATGCCAGTTTTTACCACTATGTTATCTGATTTCTTTAGTACACATCACTTAATCTTGCTTACTCTATATTTTATCCCTGAAGCCTTGAAATGTCTACACTGCTGCATGCCACAAATAACCTGGAGACCACAAGGATTCAAATTTACAAAGACGTGATGTCCTCCCTGCTTGGTGGCCTGCGATCGCGAGGCCTGGCCAGCACTCAGGCCCAACAGAGGCTGCTCAGTGTGCTCCATGGACAGCTGCTGGGGATGGAGGGCCGGCTGAAGGAGGAGCGAGGAGCCCGCATGGCTGCCCTGGCTGGTCAGTGTAACCTGGAGACCCGGGAAGAAATGGAAGCAGAGCACCGCAGAGAGGCTGCTGAGAAGGCCCAGGCCGAGCTACTGTGTCAGCATGCAGACCAACAGGTAGCATTAGTAAATTCTGCTTTTTATTTATTTTTTTTCTGTTTAGTTTTCTTTTGCTTGCCGAAAAACACAACAGAAATGCTCCTTTTAAAATGACAACAAAAAAAGATACATTTACTTGGAAAAAAACTGAACTGTAAACCTAAGTTTGTTATGTTACCAGGAGCTCCTTCAGTGCAGTGTCCTCCTGGAGAAGCTGCACAAGCTGAGCCAGAGTCGGCTTCAGCGCATCCTGTTGGTCCGACATGAAGAAGCTTCAGCGAAGGTCCAGAGGCAGATCATCGAGTGGCGACGGGTGGAGCTGCACAAGATCTTCTCAGAAGAACTGGAGGAGGCCACCAGGATGGGCGAGTTGGAGAAGAGTACAGCCAAGAGTCTTCAGCATGATTATTTTACCTGTCAGGTAAACAATCAAAGCTGATTTTCAAAGTGCTGACTTGTGGTTAGAATAGACAATTTAAATATTATGCTCTGTTGAAGTAAAAAAGAACGTAGACCTACTTCTATGATATTGTATTGTAATTTATTAACAAATCACTTAAGGTTGAAACATGCAATGTTTACATTTGTTTTTAAACATTAACGTTAAAAATGAAAGTAGTGAATAATTAATGATGAGATTATGTGACCTTATTTCACCAGGATCAGCTAGAGGAGGTTCTGGATGTCGTCCTTGCCAATCAGCGCTATGTGCTAGCTGAGCGCAGTGCACAGAGGAAGTTTCTGGTGCACAGCCTTCACAGTCTCAACAGCCTGATTTCTGACACATTCTCCAGCGCCTCCAGCAACCTGGACAGCTGGTTCAGTCACATCAGGAGGTCAGTGCTAATTGTAGTACTCTCTACACTGTAAATATGGTCAAGTGGGCGTCCTCAGTAGTGACAATATACAAAGTAAAATGTGTGTTTGAAAAAACGTGAGATAAATATGTGTGTGCTGTGTTTTAAACAGTTTATGAATTATAACACCAAACTTTCCAAATCCAAAATAGAGTTTTAACACTTTCATTAGAATACAGCACAGTATTTTTGTGTTTTTTTCTGACATTTCACAGAAACTCACTTCTCAGTTTTGTTAGTGAGTAAAACTCCCTGTTTACGATTAATGTAAGCATTCTATATTGGACACACGTTTTAATGTGGCACTGTGTTGTTTTCTCCACCAGAGGGAGCACTGTGCCTGCAGAACAGATAGACCAGCTGCAGGAAAAGTCTCAGAAAGAGCTGGTGATGTTGAGGCAGAGGCTGGATGAGGCTCTGAACCAGGAGAGGAGAGCCATGCGCTGCGGACTGATTAAGAAGAGGAGGGAGCTCATCTCTGACATGGTGAGGAGATCAGACATATCCAGGCATGAAGTATTCAATGTGGATTTTATACCACAAAACCTGTTGTGCGGTTTCCACAGTTAATATATCAGCATTATTAAATTGTGCTTCCTACCTTCCCCAGGTGAGAATTCACAAACAGAGACAGAGGGATTTGTCGGGCATGTCCAAGGGTCTGGAGGCAAAAATAGAAATAGCACAACACCTGCACTGTTGGCAGAACTTACTGACAGCTCACAGCTTGGAGCTAGCAGAGCTTATTAACAACCTGGATGAGGAGGCTGCTGCAGACATCCGCAAGGTGCCACTTTAACACTACACATCAGACACTTTTATGACCGAATCACTGTGCAAGACACATAAAAATGCATACACAAATACAAAATCAAGCTTTCTTTTTTAGATTAATCAGCTGTTCCTCCATCTGTTCTTTAGGTAACTATGCGTGTGATCCAGGGAGCCATAGCAGATGTCAAAGCCATCCAGCCCTCTGCAACCCAGGCTATGTTAACACTCCTACCTCCAGGAGAGCAACGCTCCCTGCTACAGGTGGATTCAGACCCAGGAGCAGGAGGACAGGCGTCGGGACCAGGAACTAGTGCTCTCCTGCTGGGTCAGGAACGGCTTCACCAGGAAGGCAAGGCAGCTTTACGCACACTCAGCTGCACCAGGGAGGCTCTGCAGGAAGCCATGGAGAAGGAGCTGCGGGAGCAGAAGGAGCTCAGGGCGGACTGCAGAGATTTCTTCAGGTCAGTGATATAATAACACCACTTATCTCATTTCAGTGGAATTCAATCATAGGCTTTGTTTGTGTTCCCATCAGCCATCAATTTCTGGAAATGGAAGATTGTTAAATGGGAGTTTTTTCTGTGCTTGATCAAAGGGAAATGTTTAATATGTTACATTTCTCTGTATGATATAATATGGTTAGGTCATGACCTTACCATGTGAAGTGTCCTAAGATGACTTCTGTTGCGAATTAGTGCTATATAAATACAACTAAATTAAATTAATTAGGAAATAAAATAAATAGTAATTTTTCAAAATGAGCACTTTCTCGGTGATGTCAGACGGCATTTTACTGGTTCCACAGGTTTAAACCATTAGATGGTGGGAATTCTTCCAGCATTACCAAAGGTAGCAGATACCAGACTGTTCCCCCAATAAACCTTTTGTGGATTGAAAACTAACTCCAATAAACAATAATTACAGATTAATGGTATTCAGCTTTTTTAGGGCAAAAGTTGAAAGCATTCCAAGCACAGCCATGTAAAGTCTCTTGGTGGAATCCAGATGTGTTTATCTGTCATGCTTCTTTTTTCTCCTCTCTGTTGCAGGAGTTTGTGTTTGTCCCAGCTGACTCTGTCTGAAGACGACAGGCTGAGGATGAAACTGGAGTTTCAGAAGTGTCTGTCTGTGATAGACCGCTGTCTGATGCTGCCCCACGCTGTCTCCAGAAGTAAACTCCATGCTGCCCTGACAACTTGGAGGAAGGAGAGCGAGAAGCATATGGTAAACATTTAATCATAATTCACTTTGTATGCTCCTAAAGAGTCTATGTGCAGGGTTTCCCCCAGTGCTTTATAAGCCTGGCAGGCCGCCAGGCTTTCCTTGCCCCCCCGCCAGGCTAAGCGTCACTGGTATATTTATTTTAAATAGGTTTTTATGCACCAAAACAGTGACACCAAAGACGGTAAACAGAGCTTTTAACAGCATCTCGCGATACAGTGGAAACCGCAATGGTGACATTTTATGGTCGATACGTGAACTTTTTCCGAAGTCGGAGGAGAACTGGAGGAGGCGATGAGCCGCTCGTTCACCCCCAGGCCAAGGGGAGTTCATCCCCGGCGATCCGACCGAGCCGCGGCTCCATGATGAGGCAGAGCCAGTGGAGTTAGCACGGATGTTAGCACGTCGTCGGAGCAGCCTTCTGCGAGCCGCGATGGTAAACATCCAACTAGCAGATTTAATCTAAAATGGTTAGCTGACCCTAAATTTAGCGGATGGCTCTACCAGACCCAGTATGGTAAACCCAGATGGATTGATGCACTGATCCAACCTGAACCATGTGGAGCAATAAGTAGAACAGATCACACAGCACAGCAGACCTGTTCAGCCTCTGAGTTCCCTGGTTTTTACCCCTTGGCCATGTTTACACTTTTTTATTTATGTTAAGTTATTTTACTTTTAAATGTGACCAGCAACAGCTTGTTATTCACTAGGATTTAACTTAAGTGAAAACAACTGATATTATTTATTTTAATTGTATTTTTTGTGTTTGTTAAAACCGTATTTCAAGATTGTGCCTTTTTTATAAGACTCTACGTTTAAGTATTGTTAACAAATGGCTTATAATAACATATAATAGTCATAATTTCAAAATTCCTGTCAACGTTGACCTTTTTTTTTTTTTTTAACAAAAACACGGTGGGCAGCCGGTGGGCTTCTCCTCCACCGGGCTTAGCAAGTTTTCTGGGGGAAACCCTGATGTGTAAAATTACATACTCCCTGAGTCCAGTGAGTGCTGATAGTATAAAAAAGACACAGTGTGAACTGTTGGTTTTATGAAATTAATTAATTAACCCTCTGAACCCCTAAACCCACTGGTGGGTTTAAAAGGCATGTTATCATTACAAAATTTACATCACTTATCAGCCAGAAACTCCAAAACAGAGAGTATTATTTGATTTTTAACTTTTTTCAACAGTTATGGAACCTATTGTATAAATTTAAACTTGAGATGGTGATATTTCATCAAAATGACTTTATTTTTCATGTTTCATTTAAAAATGTGCAAAAACTACATTGTTTGGTGTAACCAGTTTCTGTAAAAAACATAAAATTCTGGGCTCATCAGAGCAAAGGAGAAGCCATTAATGGCCCAGCTGCGACCATTAGTCATGTGACAAAAATTCAGACTATTTGGCTGAACTCCAGGCTGTGTTTACTAAAATGGACAGGAAAAAAGTAGAAGCGAGCTACAGGACTTTATTTGCACTGACAAGTGAACCTACAGTGAAAAATGTGACAGGAGCAGAAATGTCCATAAACTGTTTAGAGGGTTTATGCCTTAGCCAACAATTTAAAAATTAAATCAACAAGGCCTCATAGATTTCAACTGCATTTTGGAAGACATCAGCCAAATCAAAATAGCAAAATAATTTAGCTTTCTTGGATTGCAATTGTTGAATTGCACATAATGTTAAGATTAAAATGTCTTTGGAAATCATTGATCAAACCACACATCCTTTCATGAGGGTTCTTAAAATGATTATGGAAAAAGTAAAACTTCCATTTTCAAAATCCTCAGGCATTATGCTTTTTATATAATTAATAATTAGAGTGTTCATTGAAATCATTTTAAAGGTTTATTTTTCTTCATCTTTTCTTGAATTTCTCATGAAAGTGTTTTCCTTGACAAAAAAAACCTCTAAACCCACTTTCTTTGACCGTTTGTGGTAACTTTGATTAAAGTAAATATCGTCTTGGTTTGAATCCACTATTGATATATTTCTGGAAGAAACATTTGACTACAGCAGGAGATAATGGTGCTTTTAATATTTTCTCAAATGAATAAGAAATGGAGAATGATCACCGCCAGTGCAAACCACACTGCCATCATCCTCAATTGTGTGGCTGCTGGATGAGAGCACATTGTTATTCGCAAATAATGAAGGGCTCCGCAGAGTGGTTACATTCCTAATCACATCGTAACAGTGTGCTTGGAGTCCTTTCCCGACCACCTTGCGGATGTTGTGGTGTTTTTGCAGACGCATACGCAATCCAATGGGAAAACCAGCGAGGCCAGACTGAAATCAGACACATCTGACCTGCGGCTTTTCCAGAAAAGACTCGAAGACAGGATTCAACTGTTTGAGAAGGAGAAGGAGATGGAGAGTGGTGTGATGAACAAGGTAAAGCTGTTTTTTTTATTGTTTGCATTCCAACTCATCCATTAAGCTCATAGACTGGTCGAAACCATAATCCCTGAAACTCATCTATTCTAATTTTTGGAAGGTGTTGGAGGAAATGCAAAGAGAGAAAGAAAATGATCTGCGCTCTCAGGCAGACGGCCTGGCGATGCAGATGGCCACCATCCACTACCAGAAGGCTGAGAGAAGGACCAAAGTTTTAGAGACCTCCAGAGCCATGGTGACCCTGCACGGCCTGATCATTCAACAGCTCAGAGAGAGAAAAAATCTGGAGAGACAAGACATGGCTCAGAGCATACAGAGCCACTGCCTGGTTGGTAGTGCTTGATTCAACCTCCATGTTGCAGCATTTCCTGGTTTGACAGCAGCTCAGATAATAACATTTAAACTGAAATGTTGTTCTGTGGAAGCTTTGATTTGAACTTTATTTTTTCATGTGTCCTCTGAGACATTTCCTTTCTAATAAATGTAGCAAGAAAGTTCATTGTTGACTTTTATATGATGGTTTATCTGACTCTCACCACAGGGCCTAGAGGAAGCAGAGCAACAGCTTCACAAGGAGAGGACAGAGTTGGACAGCCTGCAAATGTCTCAGCCAAGAGTAGAGTCAAGTAAAAGACACCAGGAGGATTCTGGTGATGCAGAGGAGGACAATGAGGAAGAAAATGTATTTCAGCTGCAGCTGGATTGCAGGATGACGTTCATCCTCCAGGAGGCACTCTGCAAGTGTGAGCAGGTCATCACACTGATGGCTGAGAGGTGAGCTGTCATGTCAGTGTTATCTAAGGAGTAATGAGGAATTTTTGGGGTTGACACAGGCTGTTAAATTTTACAATGTGGAAACTTTGTGATGTTTTCAGGTTCCAAGCAATGACTGCCAACAATCAAGCCTTAGAGGATATAAAAGAACAAATGGACCTCAGGAGACTTTATGCAAACTGTGATCAGGTCTGACTTCATTCAGAAGTTAATATCCAGTTGCAGTTAATATTTGTAAAACGAAACCGTACTAATGTGTGCTTTCCAGGAAACATACAGGAAGTCTGTGCTTAAGGTTCCTCTGTGCTGCTCTTTATTTCAGGATCTGGAGTTTGCATCACGGCTGGTGAAGCAGAGCCAGGTGTCTGCTGAGGTTCTTCTGGAGGTGCTGCGTCTCCTTTTGCCAACGTTACCTGAGAGTGAACTCCTTTCAATCACTGACGCCCTCTGCCCCAAACAGCACCCTGTGGCAGCATCTGCAGAGCAGGAGCACTCGGGGTAAGAACCTGGCCCAGGGTTTATTGTTTTGGCAAACTTTCTTGTAAAAGTGTAAATTTTTACCTGCAATCAAAAAGCTCTGGAACTGTTTGTGGTGGGCTTACAGAGAGTGCGTCACGGTCATGCACATGCCACATGTGCAAGCAGTAACTTTCACGAGTCAGAAGCCCACGTGACACCGCGCTATTAACAGTGGGACCAGTGTTACACATGTCTTTGTGACCACTGGTATGTGCTCACTTGCGATTTCTCTGTGGGCTGCAAACTGGAGCAGAGAAGAAAACATAAAATTCTGTTGTCAATCAAAGGCTGGGATGATTAAACCTTCATGTAGAGGATCATCATAGGTGAAGAAAGGTGAGTCAGTGGCTACCTCCAAGCGAAGAAATAGATTTTTTTCATGGGGAGAAGGCCCCAGTTTTCAAGACTGGAAAAGGCTTGTCAGGTCAGGAGGAACATAGTACTTGTTTTTCTTCAATATTCACATTGTGCACATGAAATTAGTAGTCCAGAGTCGGACAGTTAAGGCAGATTTCTCCTGTAACATCCTGAGGTGTCAGATAACATGTGGGTGGAGATTTTGCTCCCTGTGACTTCTTCTTGTTCTTCTTCCCCAAAATGAAATGGAAGTTAAAAGGTCACTGTTTTGACACAGTTTAGAAGATTCAGTGTCCATCGCTGGTGGTGCTTGGCATGTCTACCTAACAGAACTTCCAGGGTGTGTTACAAGTGTTTCACGAGAACTTAAGTGAAGGGGATGGTCACCAAATGTCAATCGTACAGTTTTGGGATTTTTATAGGCATAGTTTTAGAATTTTTTGGTTGCACCTTGTATTCATACAGAGGTGGGTCACAGGAACTGAATATGTTTGACTTGTAGGTGAATGTTATTCTAGTGTAATGACAATAACTAAATATCTAGTTTCTATTTTTCTGTCATTGTACAATCATGTCAAACCTATAATTTTCCCTGGAGAGATGAAAAAGAATATCTGCACAACTATATCCTTACATGGGAGAATTAAACTGTTTCAAAAAGCCTTGGATTCGACAAACTGTGGCATGGACTGCTGACCGAGGACTTCACTTTTTCTGATGTACATGCCAAGTTCCAGCTCTCACAGTCCAATACTTTGCACCCCATTACCTGTGGTAGTGGTGGAAGGACTTTGTTTCATATATTAAAAAGTCCTGGATGTTGGTGTAATTTTACTGAATGTCAGAAAATGTCTTCATTAAGTGGGTCTTACCACATCATTTTGACTGCCACAAAACATGGCATCGCTCTGTTACTGAAAACCATACAGATGGCCTATTCCTCATTTAATGAAGTTCATTTAATGAAATTACTCCTTCAGTTTTGACACATGCTTTTGTAATGCACTAGTGTTCTACGTTGTTTGTGTTATTGTCATTTGTCTGTCATTTTGAGAGCCAAAAGAACAGAAAACTTGGAATATAGTGAAATTTTTTTGGCCCACGTACACAGCCCGAGTCTCAGCAGTTCAAGTTCTGTGGTTTAGGGAAGTAGTTTTCTGAGTGAAGTCACTAATGAATAAAAGCAGCATTTCCACTGCAGCTGGGTGAAACAGCCTTCTCGAAGCATTGTCTTTAATTTAAATAAATGCTGTTTGAATACAACTCCACAAGGGTCCTTTTCCCCAAAGCCAAGATGGGAAGATAGATTAGTTTACTCATCATGTAATTTCCCTCTTTTCCTGATACACTGGAACATTCATGTTTGGCCCCTGCTGAGTTTGGATTAGTTTACTGATGAATAATGTCTCATGCATGCGGTCGCTGTGGACCTGAGCTGTCTGGCTAAAGGACAAGGGAATGAAATTCTCAGTTTGGAACAATGTGCAAGACTTTTCTTTTCCTTTTCAGCTCTTTTATTCCTGCATTTTTGTTTGCAGAATGGAGCTGACCTAATTTAAACAGCAGTTTTAAGTCGTGTTCAGGAGAATTTCCAATAGATAAGTAGAGCATTTAATATTTAGGTAGTGAAAAGGAAGTCCAGACTGTGTGATCTTGTTAGTCTGTTCTAATAAGCTGAGCTGTTGTAAGTGTGAGATCCTTGATCATAGCACTTAAAATAAAATCATGCAGATGTTTAAATGAAATGCAATAAAAAATGCAATGAAATGTCGTGTCAGAGCAGTTGTGCTATGTTAACAACTGAAGTAAAAGACTAAACAGATGATCTCAGAAGGCTGAAGCAGGCAGAAAATCAGTAATTTACCTGCTTTGCAACTTTTAACAAAATTCATCAAAAATAGGCATAAAAAAGAGGCATGGGTGATATTTTTAAACATCTACACGGACATTAGATCCATAGTTGCAAGAGTAACCCCATTGTGTTGTCGTTTTTATACAGAAGAGTCATCGAACTCCCATTTCAAGATCTTGAAGGCCTTCTGCCTGTACAAACGTCACCCCTGTCTTAATAGATTGGCACAAAATTAGCAAAATAATCTAATAAGACAAGGGTGTAAAACCTCAAGTTTGAGTTATCTCAAAATGGTCTACATTTAAAATTATACTCTTATTGTTTCCCAAGTCCAGTACGGATGTTTGCCCACTGTTGTCCTTCACATCTACCTTAAATTTGTTCTGATATTTTACCTCCCAGTTTGATCATTCAGTTTAAAATCTGTCTAAAATCAAACACCAGTTTCTGTGTCTGGTACTCTGTCATTAATCAAGTGACCTGTTGATGACCAGTGCAGTAATTTACATTTAGTAGTTGTAGACATTGTAATCATCTGAGAGACATCATGCTTTCTGTGAATTAGAAAGTGACACAAGTAGAGAAATGTCCCGCAGACTTTTATTTTGAGAGCAACATTGTCTGTTGATGTAACATGATTTTGAAAGATCCACAGTTCTACATTTCAGGTAATGTGAAATACTAATTCTCTTAAAGAAGAAAAGCCTTGTGAGATTTTAAGTTGATATTATCCAGATTTATTAATTAACATGCTGTACCCTGCTAAGAACAAGATAAAATATTTAATCACCTTTAATCACTTACTCTAATGAAAAAGATCGCTAAACTCTCCCTCTAAACTCCACGAGTTATTATAGCGTGTCAATAGCTCGGCATGCCTGAACATTCTTTAATCAAAGCCAATCATTGTCTGAAGAGATTATGCTGCAGTTAACGGTTTCATAACATGTTGGTGACTTTCTGACCAGGTGTGCCGGGGAGTCAAATAGAGTTCTTCCTGTCAAACTGAGGGAAGATGTGGTGCAGAAAAATATGCTAAATATGTCAAGCTGCGCTGCAGAAAGCGAGAGGTGAGTGCAACACATTTCTGTTTTCCTACCAGCTGCTGTGTAGAGATTTGATGTTGCATTTCTGCTAAGGCTAATTTGTAGTTCAGTGGTCAACAACATCATTGACAAATCCCTGATTGAAGTGAAATATGCCTTTCATCAGAGGAGTTTCATGGCTTGGCTGCAGTTACCGCACGCATGAGGTAAGCACTTTAACGCTCCAATCCCACTAACAACAGCTCCTTTGTCCTCCAAAAACCTCACAGACTCCAGGAAAAGAGGCAAAGCCTGATGGAAAAACTGCTCCCCAGATCCCATCTTCTGCTTCCAAGAGATGCTGCACCGCTGCTGGTGGAGGAGAAAGGAAAGCAGGACAGTTTCACCAAAGCACAGCGGCCTATTTATAAATCGAATGTGCCTGTTAAACAACAGAGGAGTGACAGTGCAAAAGACAGAGTGGTGGACACAGTGAAGGAAGCGTTACACAGCACAGCAGAGAAGGACATGACTTCATCCTCAGCCTGCAGTGCACTGGGCAGCGCTGCTACTGGAGAAAGGCTGTTTGTGTTTCGGGATCCACCTGAATCGTGCGACAGTGTGGACGTCCCTAAGAGAAAAAGGAAGAGGAATTTCCTCAATCTCAAGAAAGGTTCAGTGGCTCCGACGAACCTACCTTGAGATTTATGAACATTGTCTATTTTTAAATTTTTTTTATGATGATATTTTATGATAACATACGATAACACTACAATCCAAAATAAACCTGTAGTTTTGCTGTGTAGCAAAGGCAGCAAAGTTTTCTTTACTTTTCAAAGTGTATGTAGCATCTGGCTTTGTTACCAAGTAAAGGCAGCTGACTTAACTCTCACCAGGTATTTCTTCTTCTTTTTCTCTGCTTCAATTTGTTATGAAGCAGCTCATAAATATGTTGCAGTGACCCAGTTCAGTGTCATGCCTCTGTCTTAAGCTGGCAGCTCCCCAATGCTCCAGATTCAGATCTTCTCACAAGACTACTCCTCAATCTGCAGGAAAAACAACAGGCCAAATAACCCTTCTAGTCATGTTAAATAGATGATACTAAAGACTTGTTTAAAACTCCAGATACTGGTCCAGTGGTTTGGTGTTTTGATCTCTGGTTCTTTCCTACACTTGAGATATACAAGTACATACAGTATCTGATGGAAACTTGTGTGGGTTACCTGTATAATATCACTTAAATGTCAAATGAATCAAAATTCTATCACCTCTCAGTGTCCGCATTTCTTCAAAGTTGAAGAGTAGGATATTTGCTTTGATGTAAGAGTAAAAACTAGCAGTTTAGATTTACTAAATTGAAAATACAGGTCCCTCAGCCAGAACTCAATGCTACAAAGGTTAATACATTACCGAGATTCAAATGTTTTATCTTTTCAATACTTCATAAGTCCACCTTGATTTTTGATAACAGACTTAAACCGCCTCAGCATGATGGATACCGAATTTCTGGAAAGATGTTCTGCCATTCTTGAGAGGCAGTTTCTTTTAGCTGGAGCTGTTGTGTTGCTGTTTAAAATACCTCACAGGTGTTCTGTTGGATACAAGCTCAGCGACATACTTGGCCAAGTCATAGTTTTCACTTTTATTTCTGTAGAAACTCTTGTGTGATTTTGGCAGCGTGCTTTGGATAGTTATCATGCTGGAATCTTTGACTACCTTTTAGGCGTTCATGGTGCATCTATAAATATCAGCTCTCCAATACCTTTTGCCCCCAAGCAGTCTCATATCTTCGCACTCTGCATTCACTGTGGAAGTCCTGGCCAGGTTCAAGCCAAACATTATCAGAGCTGAACAGATTTATTTTGGTCTCAGCTGACCAAAAAATGTGCTCCCAATATTGATCAGGTTTCTGTTCAGGGATTTTAGCAAAGTTTCAACTTGCAGTTCTGTGCTGAACGACAACTTTTTTTTCTTGTTTGTCATCTGTAGAGGTTCACACTGTCTGAGGTGAAACAGAAACTCCAATTTCTATCGATCTCCGCTGTGCCAAGTCTGAAGCACCTGTCCTATTGGAAATATGTTTTTGTTACAGTGATCACAGGTTTTCTCTTGGTGTTTTTACTTTGGTTTCATTGAGTTTCAACTTGTGGGCTGTATTTGAAATACACCGATCAGCCACCACATTGAAACCACAGACAGGTGAAGTGAATAACATTGATCATATTGGTACTATGTGCTGTTCTGCTGGAAAACCTTGGATTTTAACATCCGTGTTGATGAGACTTAGACACCCAAATAAACATTGTCCCACAACAAGCAAACTCCCTCATGCAAATTGAAATCCCAAATGTCACTGGTCTACCCCTGCAGGAAAATACAACCCACCACATGGAAAAAACATCAATCAGGAACATGTAGAGGAACATGACAATGGCCCAACATGTTGATTTGACTTCCAAACTTCCTACACCCCATTGTGATCAAGCATCAACAGGATGCAGTGGAACAAGTTTGATTGACAGAGGCCCCACTGCACAAGCCAGAGAACCCAAAGGATCCAGTGCCAACGTCCTGGTTCCAGACCCCATAGGACACCCTGAGAGGTCCTCTTGTCCATGCCCAATGGTTCAGAGCATTTTTGATTCAGTATTGGGCAGGTGGTCATGATGTTATGCCTGATCAGTGTATACTCTTTCTAAAGTATTTCTTTTTGATTGTACGTAACATGAAATATTCTATCAGCCAACTTAGTAGTAATGCAGTTATTGACAGGTGGTGCAATTTGAAATCATTTGACCATTTAAGTGATTTTCCTCAGTTCTATTGTATAGTGTAACAAGTAACATTAGCGTTAACAGTTTGTGCATCAGCAGGAACACCTTGGATTTCCCCTCTGACCGCTGATCAAACTCCCCCTCATATCTGCTTGCCTTGGTTTGGCACCGACACCGTTTGACTCCCTTCTATGATTTATAGCTGACATTAATAACCCGCTTTTCTGTATTGACAAGCCACACAATTAGGCGAGAAAATGCTGCAAAACTGCTGTCAGCGGGGCGCCATCAGTCATCGCTGCTGGTTTGGAATGTGCCTGAACACAACACCGATGCGCTCCAAGAAACTCTGCAAGACCCCTGAATGTTTTTCCTGAGCCTCGCCGCGCCTCCACGTCATCCTCCGTCTCTCTCTCTCTCTCTCTCTCTCTCTCTCTCTTATTTTTTTCTACCGCTCCATCCTTTAAAAATGCGACCGGTCTTCCTCTAAACCCCTAGAAGAGACTTTGTAGGACGCAGAGCTGAGCTGGGATCCATCATGAGGCTGGGAACTCTGATTTGCTTCTGCAGCTTCGTGTGGCTGTCGGAGTGCGCGCCTCCGACCTGCTACTCCAGAGCGCTGAGCCTGAGCAAAGAGATCATGACGCTGCTGGACAAAATACACACTTTCCATCGCACGGTGAGTGATCCTGCCTCTACTGCACGGTCATGTGTTGCTTTTTTAAACCGAGACACTTGATGCACTCTAAAGATGATGTTTTCTGGGTTGCAGAAAACGTGTGCTGAGGTTCTGCCTACGATCTTCCTGGATGTGCATGTAAGTTCAGAACACGGGGGTCATGCATGGAATCAGCCTCTATGTTTACACTTTCCTTCTGTAATTACATAGTTATTACGTTAAAAGGTTTGATTTTATTCAAAATAAGCTCATCACACTTGTGTTCAGGATATTTTACCCACCTGAGTTCTTGCCATTCAATAAGATAACAAACACACTGCTGTGTTGTTCATAAATGTATTATTGTTAACAATCTGGAAAATGAAATTATATCATTGCAATGGGAAAGACTTTACCCATTGCAATCCTCTCTCCTCCAGAGAATAGTGAACACAAACTGTTTTCGTCTGACAGTACAGTACAGTTTTCCATATCATGTAAGAAATAAATCCATCTATCCAAAGTTAAACTTTTTTAGGGCTGGAAACATCCTCTCTGGTTGCCTTCAAGCCTTTTTGACCTCCTTTTTGAGGAAACCCTTCCATAATTAAGCTACATCAAAGCTACTCTATCCATCCATCCATCCATCCATCCATTATCTGTACACCGCTTAATCCTCTGTAGGGCCACGTGGGGACTGGAGCCCATCCCAGTCGAAAGTTACTCTACTAGCAGAAAAACAAAGATGAAACATGAAATGAACAATCAGACTATAAATGATAACTTAAGAGCTCATGAGTGATTTTACTTTCACGTCAGAGCTGCAGCTTTTATTCCCATGGTGCACATGAAGCTGTTTCCGTGCAGATTAAGCAAGCAGTGGCCTGATGTTTCACAAATTCTCACCATTCATCAATGCTTCTACTGCACCCACAGGCCATGCAAAAGCACAAATAATTCACTATATTAGTTCACACACTGGTGATCATGTTTAAACGACTCATTCTTCATTTCCTAGAACTCCTGCGTCACCACCAAGCTGCGTGACTTTCTGTACGTGGTGTTAAATCACCCCGACCAGTACTGCCGAGAGCGACCCAGGATGGTGCTGCTGAAACGTAAAATCCAGAACCTCTACACCATCATCACCAAACTGTGCTATCGGGTGAGTCATGTTTCCTCCTCGAGAGTCATGTTTTTCAAGCCGGAGCGTCTCGACCACATGTTCTTTGTGTTCTGCTGGCAGGACTTGGTGTTTTTCACAGACGACTGCGAGGCTATTGACACTGGTCACAGCAGCCCTCACTATGCAGAGGACAGGCTTCAGCTGCTGCAGGAGGAGAGATGAGCGGCACACGAAAACAAGACGACAGATACACACTGGGCTGTAGCATTTATTTAAAAAAAAAACCATAGTAGCTGTATGTAGAAAGGTAAAGCATGCACAATAACATGACATGGCTTTCGCAGGACACGCGGTGCCGTTACCCCAGTTGGCTGTACATGTTAGTGGACATGTGTGGTTACATTCCAGCAAAGAGTGCAGAACTTTCCACAGGAAATTTGCTGAATGCCAACCATGCCGATGCAAACCTTGAAATAATAAACCAATAAGAGATGCTTGTGAGTCGGGCTTTAGCCGCTGCTTACTTACCAGAGCTGATCAAAGCTTTGTGTGTCATTAAGAGAAATATGTTGTGTTGCTTTAACCTTTAGTCCCACTAACATGGCTTAAAGGAGCACTATGCAGCATTTTGTAAACATCTGAGCAGTTGAACATGGTGGTTTAAGAAAGTTATGTAAGAAATAGATGTGTTCAGCTGGGCTTTTCTCACATGTACAGTAAGTTCCTTGTGAATTTTCTTGTGTAGACAGTTTTATACCAAAAGAGTTACGACAGTGCCGCTGCTGCTTCGACTGAAGCTGAATGAAATTAGTGTTTTACAGCCCGAAGCAAAATGAATATGAAATAATGGATCCATCACTGTCATAGACATAGTAGAAGCTTGTTCTCTTTCATTAATATGACGAAGATACAGTATCTCTTTTATGTAATAAACCTCATGTTTATGTACCAGTTTTCATGACCCTGTTGATTTATTCTCTAAACATAATTTGGAAATGTTTGTCAGATGCTTTTGGGAAACACTGCTAAATAGAAAAAGGTGTCACTTTCATACTTTTTAAGTTTTCACCTTTGTCTAACACACTTTTCACTAGACATGCGACAGCTACATGTGATTTTGTATTGTCTAGAACCAATTTCATGTCTTTTTAGCAGTGGTCTAAAATGTGTTTTAAGTTAAGTGAACATTTTGTGTTTGACCACAAAATCAACTTCAAATCAAATTAAACTGGTGGTCATCCGTTGACATGTGATTAATTAAGTGAAGAAATGTGGCTTTTACACAAACCACAGTCTCCATCCTGCAGAAAAATTACATGTCTTTGTTCTGTTTTTGCAATTTTACATCATTATTTATCCATTGTTTCAAGCAAACAAATAACAGTTTGGTTGTGATTATTTTGATACCACTGTTATTATTTGGGAGCCAGTCTGCCTCCCTGATTTCAGTCCTGGTATTTGCTGCCCTCTGTTGTCCAGACTGTTTACATAAAGTTAGCCTCTTTATTTTTTGTATGTGCATAACAACATTCTGGGATTTGGAGAACATGTAGGCCTTAATGATGACAGAAAATCTGCTTTTTTCTCCCATGTATTTTGCAAATAAGAAGGTTTTGTGTCATCACAGGCTGAGATGTTTTGTCGTTTTGCTTAATGTCTGAGATAACAGCCTGGATTCTATTTAATCCATTTTAAATCAATCTGTTTTGTAGTATAATTCACTGGATTAAAATTAGTTGAGATCAGAGGCCTCTGATCACTTTTCTCTCTGGAATTGGTTTCTGTGAAGGTTTCTATTCATGTCAGTAGACTGCAAATAACTGTATAAAAACATAAATTATAAACATTTAACTAACCTGTAATAATCTGTCCCAGTAAACAATCAGTCAGTTTTAACTTTTGACAAATGAGCTTTCAGTTCTTGTCGTGTGTTTGCTGCTGGCAGCAGGAACATGTTTGACAACTTTCCTTGTTGATTCATAGGAACAGTGACTTGGCTGCCAAACAGCACCCTAATTAATGAAACAAACAATTAAGATGTCGGTGTTTGTGTTATAATGTGGAATAATTTATCCTCTGAATGTGGCTGCCTGATCACATGTGTGATTGATATGATTATATATGAAAACAAACAGTTCCTCACCCTCTTGCATGTTTGGAGACACACTTTCTGCTGTTGCTTTGCTGATTATTTACGTTGCTGCTTGAACCTGCTACTGCCAGAGTTGTTGACATATGACTCCAGCAGGCAAATGTGATGCTTTACATTTGTCAGGAGTTTGCATAATGCTTCCCTGGCGGCTTGTGTGCCGTCTCTGTTTCTGGTGTTCGGCCTGCAGTCTGCTGCATTACGCAATGATGTTGTCTTATTCAGGTTCCCAGGTTTCATGCGGGATAGGATACAGGAAAACTGTACAACCCTTGTTAAAAAAGATGCTGAATAGTGGGTTGTAGCCCATTAGTTTTTCAGTTAAGAGATAATCTGATGTGTTAAAGTTTGTGCAATTTCAAGTTCAGCAGTGAGCTCTTTTCTTTTATTTATTATATTTATTTATTAATATCTGCTTTTATAGCTTGACAGTTGTTTTTCTATGGTAAACTTACACTTGCTGAGGTCATAGAGTTTCCTAAGAGGAATGGTAATAACTTGATTAACATTTGTCATAGTAGTCAGATTTGCTTTCTGCCAAACCAAAAAGGTCACTGTAGGTTCTGATAATACATACAAAAGCATTCTGAATGTTCGTTAAAGTTGATGAATCAAACTTATGCAGTACTCTGTGTTAACACAAATTGATTAAACTTAAAATATAAAGTTGATTGGGTTTTTTTTTTTGTCAGCCTCACCTTTGTCACCCCAACTATTGATTTTAAGTTTAAGGAACTCAGATACACTGATCAGGAATAACATTATGACCACCTGCCTAATATTGTGTTGGTCCCCCTTATGTCATTAAAAATGGACCTCTCAGGGTGTCCTATGGGGTCTGGAACCAGGACAAGGGCAGTGGATCCTCTGGGTACTCTGGCTTGTGCAGTGGGGCCTCTGTCAATCAAACTTGTTCCACTGCATCCTGTTGATGCTTGATCACAATGGGGTGTAGGAAGTTTGGAGGTCAAATCAACATGTTGGACCATTGTCATGTTCTTCAACATGTTCCTTATTGTTTGATGTTTTTTTCCATGTGGTGGGGTGCATTTTCCTGCAGGGGTAGGCCAGTGGGATTTCCATTTGCATGATGGAGTGTGCTTGTTGTGGGACAATGTTTATTTGGGTGTCTAAGTCTCATCAACACAGATGTTAAAATCCAAGGTTTTCCATCAGAACACCACATAGTACCAATATGATCAATGTTATTCACTTCACCTGTAAAAGGTCATAATGTGGTGGCTGATTGGTGAATATATTCTTGGGAAAAGTGGATGTTCGGTGTTTACCCTCAGTAGGAGTTTGGCAGTGTTGTCATCCATCACAAGGTGGCGCTGTCTGCTAGACTTCCTCACTGCTACATCAGATGTGGAGGATTTTGTATGAAAACACTGACTGGATGCTTTTAAAGAGCCTCCAAGTCACTCTGTTTGAGTTTCACTGACAGTATTTATTGTGTAGTTTCTTTTTTTGTATAGAATGGATCCCCCTCTACTGTTTATCTGTATCACCTTACATGACTACAACATTATGGCTCCTCAGTGGCTTAAAAACTTGCATAAAGCCCTGATTTTTTTTACTTCCAGGATAATGTAGCAGTAAAGGAAATGCAAATAAATGTTGCACAAGGTCTTAAAACTTGTGATTTTGTGACATTTTTAGGAAAAATTGAGCTCTACCACCAAAAAACTGTTCATAACTCCTTTGCAGAAGATTTATTTTTAAACGTTACAAGTCAGACTAATCATTTTACAACCGTTTTACAGGCTGCACTTCCATTTCACCATGTTTCCCTTTGAGTCCAACAATCTGCATGTTGCACTTGTGAACCAGCGGCTCTGAAGCTAATTAACTGACCCTGCAAAGATGAAACTGTTAGTCAGCAGCATGTGGCCTGACCAGAAATCAGCCCCATAAAGAGTAATTGCTGTTCTTATTAATCATTATTGCAGGGCCGCAGGATCCACGTTCATTTAAAGCAGAACCAGAACAGAACATTGCGAACCGCAGGCGGCCTGATAATTTCCCCCTTTTTTTAAAAAATGTTCTGCATCAAAAAATAAATAAATAAGTAATGTTGCACCATAAAAAACAAAAAGCAACACACAACGCAGCCGGAGGGTGACAGCAATCATCCTCTGCTTTGTTGAACTAAACTCCCTCGTAAAGAACAGATCACAAACCTATTTCACATTAAAGGACGCGCTGGTGCAGTTTGTGATTCCGTCTTGTTTATGGGGGTTTTCAGGCAATTTTCCATCACATTTAGGCGCTTTTATTGCGTCTTTAAAGAAATGTTGCCTCATTAGTGCGCGTAAGAAAATGCCCCCCACCCCTCCTCCCATTCCTAGTAGATGACTGGCACACTGCGCGCACTGGTTTGCTGTAATTACGCCTCTCAGTGAATTTGGCTGCGTTAGATAGAAAACCTTCCCATATTAGAAGCCACGTTTCCCCCCTAAAACTGTAAACGCACCTTTTAAACGCGCAGTTGTTCCCTGGATTTTCCGTGTTGGAGGCTCCGGAGGGTCACCAGAGGACTTGTGATGCGCTCCAAGGAGTGTAATTGTGATTATTTATTGATTTAATTGGCGGTGATTTTATTGTGAACAGCTTGAGCCCAGTGTGAAGTGGCCAAAGTCAGGTCGGGGGGCGCACAAGCTCTCCACAGGCCAAGACACTGCTGCCCTCTCGTGGACTGTAGAAGGCATGAAATAGAGACCTTGAGCACCTTTATTTCTCATTAATGATCAGTTTTCCATCATAGAGCTGCTTCTGTCCAACCAGCAGCTCCTAAACACACTGACAGTCACACAGTGTGCAACACTTCATTTCATAATATCCAACCCTTTCACCAACTACTGCTAAAGTCTGACTCAATAATGTATTTATATTATCCTTTAATACTGACTTTTACTGTGTGATTGTGTCCAAACTGCCTGGTGAAGCTTATTGAGTTTCTTTCACCCCCAACATGCGGTAATATTTCTGTAAATTATGAGAACATCTGGTTTTCTGCTGCTTTTATTGAGATTTTTTTTTGGGTGCACACATTCGCAAGAAATTGGTGATGATGGATGTCTGTGATTTATGACGTTCATGCTGCATTATTAATAGTTTTTAAACCACGGGACTCCCACTGGGCTGTACAGGCCTGTAGCCACAGAGCAGCCAACATGGCCTTTCATGGGTAAATTAGAATATTACTTCAATTTTAAACAAAAAGTTAGATATTAATAATCTACCCACCCATGGACATCTTAGTTAGTTTATTTACTCAGGACTCATAGGTAACATAAAGCATCTTTAGAGTTGTCTTTTATTTATTGTTTCCTTTTCTTTACGTGTGACTTGATAACATTTAAGCTGGATTCATGATTTAAAAATTGTAGGCTGTAATTGAAATGACTTCAGTGCATCCCCAGGATATCAGAGAGTCAGTTAAATCTCATTTTTTTTCTAGAAATTAATGATTTTAAAAGAGTTATTTATTCATTTGCTGAGCTATAAGTTTAAAAGGCCACAAATGAGATATGACAGACTGTACTGCTGATTTATTTAATGTGTAGAAAAACATTTTTAAAGGGTTTTAGTACTGTTAAAGGTTTCTGTTGAAAAGAAGCAGCCTGTGTTGTGTTACTCCAGCTCTGAACAGAAGGTGGTGGTGTGGTATCTGAGACAAAGTTGGGCTTTTAGGGTTTTTTTTTTAGAAGAAAAGTGTATTTCTCCGTATTTGATAATGAAACTATTTAGTGTTTTTCTTCAGCTATGATCTATTGCCTTTTTATTATATGGAAAATATATGTTTCTAACTTTGGCAACACTTTGTCTAATAGGTTTTGTAAAATAAGATATTTAATAAAAATGCACCTGATTGACTTTAGTAACTCACAGTAACCAGGGCTATTAAAATAAATGATGTTAAAGACAAATAAAATGTGAAGACATGTTTTATGCCTGTTGCAGAGTTAAAACTGATTTTTTTTTCCATTTGTGAAAAAACAAAATAACCTTAAAACATTTGCAAACTTCATTGAATTAACCGTCTCATCAGTGCGTTTTTTTTGCGTAAATTTGGTTCTCTATCTAGCTTCTGTAACAATCTGGTGTCATACAGGGTAAATTAATCTCTAATATTACAGAAAACAAAGGTGTTGGGCCTGTATTTGTAATGTACATTTAGGAAAATAGCTGCATTAAAAGCGTTTTTTATTATTTTATTTTGGTGGTTCAGCTCCAAACATCTGATCTGAGTTGAGCCAAATGCGTAAAGGAAATGGTGTAAAATTTTCCAAACATCAATTCTCCACAGAATGATAAAACTCTCCTCACTAATACTGCAGAAAACATCCCACTGTATGTCAGTTTACAAAAAGAAAGATGAAAGCCCTCCTCGTTAATAATCATTTGTTTGAGCTGTATAGGCGACTTCTAACCCATTTTCCTATTCTTGGGGATCAAGGAGTTTTTTCTTCTTCTTTCTTTTTACTAGAGAGTCAAACAGCCTCCTGTGATCTTTTGGATGATATAAACAAGTGACTTTTGTTTTCTGGTTTGGCTCCTGGCAAAGATAGAGAGCAGAGGGGGGGACAAAAGAATGAAAGAGTGTTTTAAAGAAAGGGACTGATCCCCTTTGGCTCCTTTGTGTCAAGTTTCTCTTCTTTTCAGATGGAGCGTTCATCCGTGTGATTTCAGTTTATTGTCGGGGATTATGTATTAATTCATGCCTCATGGACAGAGTGGAGCAGGGATTATGTGAGGAAAAGAAATACATAGAAGGTTTTATGAATTGAAGCAAACTCCCAAGAAAATGCTGTAAATGTACCTGATGCGCAAAGACAGTGTAAAACTTCGGAGGTTACTCCTGAGTAAATCCCGCAGCAGCTTCTGAGGAGGAAGTCTTTGCGCACTGAGCAGAAGTGTTGCCCGTCCCAGTCCCCCGTTGACATTTTAGGAATGATAAAAGTTCCGCCTTGCCTGGAGCTACAGCCTCTCTGGAGCCGGCCTCTGTCTGCGGCAGATTGCCTTTGCTCATTACAGCAATTATTTTACTCGAGTTTAACCCCTGCCTGAATGGCAGGGAAGTCGAGAGAAAGCCTTTAAAAGTGCCGTGGAGTGGCCTGTAATTTCCCTCCATCTGATCCTCTCTGTTTTGTCATTCAAGTGCTCCTGATGGCAGAAAAAAACGACTCCACAGTTCAAATTTAGATTCTTTTTTTTCTGCTCTTTTATGCGCTGCAGGAATGTAATATGTTTATATGCGGATTGGCACGCTGCTCCTAACACCCATAATGGGGTGTCACCGGGCTCGTTTTACACCCTAAACACACATAATGACACTCGAGCGGATTGTTTACGAGCAATTTAGCCCCGCAGAAGTGATCTCCAATATTTATCGGTGGGTTTTTTTGAAGTCAGCACAACTGGTTGTCTCCCCCCCAGCAGCAGCAGCCTCCTCCTTCATCTCCACCTCCCCCCTTAAACTCTTCTGGCGCCAACAAAATCTAGGTTAGTTGTTTCAAAGCAATAGGCGACAGCTGTAGCAATACATTCCACCAAATAACATGTGACAAGTTGAGATTCTTGGTGCAAAGCAGCACTGCGAGGCTGAGTGTGCAGAGAGGTGCAAATTCCTCCTGACAAATTGGGCCTTGCATTGTCAAGCAGTGGTGTTGGGTCACTGAGAGCCTTTAGTCTGCTTCATGACATTTTGTAAAAAGTACATTATCTAAATCATCGAGCTCATCTGTATTCATGTTTTCTCCTTTTTAACGGAAGTTAACAGGCCTGGTCATAATATTTCCATTCTGTTTTCCCCATAAAAACGATCCAAAGACACACAAGATGTAGTTTTAACAGTCAAAACTGGTCTAAATCTCATCCTAAAAACGCAGAAAGAATACAAAATGTCACCTGAAATTTTCATTAAATATAAAAAAACATTTTTTCCCAAGCAGATTTTGTAAAATAGAAGAAAAAAAGGCCTTTAAAATAATCAACTTTGGTGCACTAGTCGCCGTGCAAGTGTCATTCAAAACGGACAACCTCTTAATGAAAAAGAATAAACAATTTATTGTTAAGTTATGTCACAAATATATTCATAATATAAATGAGGATATTCTTCAAATATACAGTATTTTACAGTACACATATCCCTTCCGAAGGGAAGCAATCCGACAACAGACAGTGCTGTTATAGAAAAAAACAATAAAAAAAACAAATGCTGTGGTTCTCCAAATTCACAAAGAGCACTCATTGACACTGGATTCAGTAACCCACTATAGTTACGCATTGATATGAATGCAAAAAATTTAAAAAGTATGGATTCTGTGGTGTGACAGCAGCTCACTAAAGTTTGTTGTCAAGCTGCGCAACAGTCTGTGATCAGCAGCCCTTTAACCTTTCATCTGTGGAGAGCTGGACTGTGTTTGGACACACTGTGGCGCACAGAATACTGTCCAGACTGACTGTCCGTTCATGACCAATCAAACGGCTACAAGTTGTTTTCCACCTCTGCACCGCAAAAAATGTCCATCTTAAAGTCATTTAGTCTCATCTTGATTTCTGAAATGACATTTTCTTTTTTGTCTGAACGTCTACCGAGAAAAAAGATAAGTAAGACTTAAATGACCAATGAAGTTGGATTATTTTTGCAGTGTGCGAACTTACTGGCGAGGTAAACAGAAGTGGATAAACCTCAAGGTCCTCAGAAGGGGTCTGTTAGGAGGCCTCGGCCCCCTCTGACAAGCTGTGACACTGACTTCACCACCAGGATGCTTCTTTTTTTTAGTCCAGCGTCACGTCGGCGCTCCAAAGAGCCTCTTCTCTCTCCGAGTTGTCTTAACCCCCTTTGCATCCCACTGCGCGTCGTCCTCGGTCCCTGTCAAGCCAGGTGGTACATACTGTATCCGACGTGAGCCGCGTACAGTCCCACGGGAGAAACCGGCAGCGAGTGCCTCTGGAACGGGTGCGACCCTGCGTAGGACGCAGGGACGTGCGCACCGAGGGGAAAGGAAATCCCGAAAGCCGGAGGCAGCATGGGCTTAGCTGCCATTTTCAGTTTCTCGAGCTCTGCCTCCTGTAGCCGCTTGGCCTTGGCTCTCCTGTTCTGAAACCAGATTTTGACCTGAGTCTCCGTCAGGTTGAGGGAACTGGAGAACTCTGCGCGCTCGGCGATGGAAAGGTACTGCTTCTGGCGGAACTTTCTCTCCAGGGCGAGCAGTTGGGACGTCGTGAAGGGAGTCCGGGGCTTTCTGTTCGTCTTGTGTTTCCTCAGTGGACAGGCAGGAGGACTTAACCTTCCTGGAAGAAGACAAAATCCTTGAATCTAAGCCCCTTTTTATGCAATAGCAATTCCTAATCCAGACACATTTAGCAGAAAAGTGTGCAAATGGAAAACACCCTGACAAGGACAGGAATTCTACTCAACAGGCGACAATAAGCAAATAAATGTGCATCTTGTTTCTCTAATCTGAACTTTTTTTTTATACCGAAAAGCACAACTTACTTGGAGGTGTTGGAGAAAAACGAGGACTCTGTATCCACGAAGTCCTGTCTTTACTATCCGGGCTCTCGGGTTTAATCAGCACGTCGTCTGGCATGTTCATGAGCTCTCCCACTGAAAACGAGGAGCCCATGGGTAAAGCAGGAGCCGCTGTATCCAGACTCCCGAAAGAGCCCATCCGTGCGCCTTTCCCCAGCGCCTGAGACGTGCCGGCCACGGACTGGGCATCCGGGGATGGCACCTCTCTGCTGGGCTTCCTATCAGCCATGAGCGCCTCGACGCTGAAGGGCAGAATCGCCACTTTGGGCTTCCCGGTTTCCTCCGCGGAGCTCAAGCTGGTCTGCATGTCGCCTCTGCTGACGAGAACCGAGCGAGAAGGGAGATCTTCAGTTTTCAAAGCAGCGGTCAGAGCTGACATGGCGGTCGATGGGGCCATACAGGTCCGACTGGCACCGGGAGTGTGGTGGTGGTGGTGGGGAGGAAGGGGGGGTGGAGAAGTTGCCTTTTGCGTGGGGGTGATCGTGGGAAGAGTTGCTGTTTGGAGTTGCTGTGCACTAAAGTGACGGTATCCTCATGTTTATGTGGCCAAATTGAAGAGCTGGGCTTGTAATAAGGCAGACGTGGAGAGGGAGGCGGCCAATCAGAGAGGAGATGGGCTGGACTCTGAGAGCAGGAGGAGGAAAAAAATAAAAAAAAATCAGAGTGGGAAAGTTAACAATAGTGACTTTTTATAAACTTCAGATAAACACAACAAACTCTTAATGGCGCACAGTTTCATCCAGGCTTAATCCCCCAAAATGACGTTCCAGCCCGGAGTATATAATCACCCCAACATAACTTATTTTATAACTGGCTCTATAAACGTGTGCATTCCTTCTATTATTACCCTCATTGTTTATCTTTGATAACATAACTTCTCTGCCATATGACTTTGGTTTAAGCTGAGCCTTGCATGTTGCACAACGCTGCTGCCACTCTTTACGTGATGAACCTCTTGCAGCGCGCTGTTTATTGATGGCTGCGGGGCTCTAATCAGATTGAAACACACACAGGCCTTTTGCAGTCATTTAGGGGTAATTATTGGGCTTGGGGGAGGGATCACTGGGATTTTTTTTCTCCCCCCCTGTTTGACTACATCCATTAAAGTCAAAAATTATGTGGAGTCGGAGCAAAGTGAGGGGAGGAGGAGGAGGCAGCGTGGAGCCAAGGAGAGATTTAACCAGGACTGTCACTGATTTACCTGGCCTGTTCTCATTATCTTCACTGCCCATGTAGAGATTTTTTAATTACTATAATTGGGCGGGGCGGAGGGCAGAATCTTTACATGTTTTTTTTAAGATAAGCCCAATAAGTCATTGTTTGCACGAATACACTTTTGCAGATAAAATGCTGCTCCAGTATCTAAAGACAGACGCACGAGGCTTGCAGTAAAACGCAAAAAGTAGATGAGGCCCTACCTTTCTCTGCGGTGTAGTCAGTTCTCAGGAAAAGCGTCTGCGTCGCTAATTGCCAAGCATAAACAATCTGTCACGATTTGTCAGTCTCTCTAATGGGCAGACAAGTTATGTTGTTTTTAGGCGCCAGCAGCGGCCGGATCAAAGCGCACCACTTTAGGAAGACTATTGAAAAAGTTGAACCCGCACCGAGGAGCGCAGCACCGCCTCCTCCTCTATCCGCCCTAGCCCAGGGACACTGAGCCATTCAGCCTGAAAAATTAGCTTTTTCTCAGGCGATCGCACGCTATTTCCATCTATTCAGATGAGTGCCACGGTCGTGTGATGGTTTAGGCTCCTCAGAAGGGGAAAAATAAGAAGGTCAGCTGCCCACCGGTTACTTTTTTAGCAAGTCTCTCACTGAAAAAGGGGTTTCCTGGGTGCGAGTGTTTCCCAAGATTAGAGCTGCAGATCTAAGACTTGAGGAAGTGTTGTAACTCGGTGCAGGAGTCAGTGAGGTGCTGAATACAGTGAGGGTGAGACCTCAAAGCGTGTTATCTGCATAATCTGTGCGCTTTAGGAAGGGAAATCAGGGGAGTCCCTCTCCAAGACCAGAGCGTCTTTGGATGCACTGGTGTCTCAGAGACTGTCAACTTGTTTTGGTGCAGTTAACATTCAAGGTGATGGTTTTGCAAGAGGCTGCTTTTTATGCTTTTTGTGGAGCTTTGACATAAGAAATATTTAAGTGGCTGTGCTAAAATAATGTTGAAGAATTATAAATCAGTAAAGGTCATTTCAACAGGTAGGCCTGCAGTCATTTCTGAGCCACACTTTCATATTCAAATCGCAGCCGCAGGTGTTCCTTAATCGTTTTTCTTGCATTTTAGATCAGATAACCTGCTTCCACTCTGTTCATAGAAAAAACTTAACACACAGCTCTTCATTTATCATTTCCTCTACAGGACATCCTGTGTGTGTGAAGGTGTAGCAGGCTCCGTGCGCAGCTGCGGTGTGTTTGGAAACACTTAAACCCTCCAACCTGGAACGAGTGGCACCGTTCCGAAAGGCTTTGAAGTCAGCGGACTCTCCGGGCTCCCACGTCCGTCTGAAGTCCCCTCCGCTCGGGGCTTAAACAGTTTAACCCGTCCTCCAACACCAACTCGTTAAATGGCTCTGCGTAAACACAAATAGGCACACATGAGACGCATTAACGTGCGCTGCGGCGAGGTGCGCCTTTTACGCACGGGCTGCTCGTTTTTACTGGTGATATGCGCCCCTTGAGAAACTCATCTTAATTCTCTGTGATCAGCTCAATATTCCCCGTGATTTTTAACCTGATCATCCCATGATACATTTGAAACATGGGGATCTTTAGGGCTCTTTATGATCTTTATGCGCAAATATCAGCCGATAATTACTGGCTTCATCCATCACCCTAAAATGCTGCTTTGATTGTGATCTCGGCTGATTTTTACTGAACCTACATTTATTGCAGTAGCTGATTGTGGCGGTGTCATTGTCTCCTGTTTATTTGCCTTGTGAACAGAAGGACCGAGGTGCTCGAAAACAATGTTGGTGGCAATTAGCATCCCAAACACTGGCCTTAAAGAAGACCGATATGCCATGCAGAAGACGATTACCATACCGTTTTATTTAAATCCCGAGGCAACAAATGAGGGCCGGCTTGCGATACAAAAAAACTGTAAGGCTCATCGGGCCTTTATTTAACTTTATAAACTACCTTTGATTCCCAGTCAGGAGGCAGAGGGTGCAGACAAAGGCCCATTGTTCCCTCCTCTCAGAGTTGTCTTAACCCTTTTCATGCGAGGTCTGTCAATTTAGACTGTAAAGACATAAAAGGCCGAGTCCATGTCAAAAGGCATTTTCAGGCAAAATATTTGCACTTGGTGCGTAAATGACTTTCGTCTGGGAACAATGACGTCGCACGTGTGAGTATAAAACTCCTCAGTCTTGGTCATTTTTTAAATTTATGGTGAAATTTACGCACGAATGCACGAGGCATTAAAAACAGTGATAATGAAGTCAGTGACTGTTGGTGAAATCTGTGACCTCTAAAGGAATCTGGTGAAAGCGTCTGAGCAGCATTCTGGTGGTTTGGAGTTAATCTGATAGTGACTTCATGATGCACCTTTAGGGGGAGATGAAAGGAGCAGCCGGGAGTCCGGCCCAAGGTCTCCATAATTATACATAATGTATCCTATTTCAAAGCAATTAGCGCAATCAGGCGGATCGAGCCACTTTGCTGCCACTAAGTAACAATGCCTCACGGTCATTTAGGCTCCAACGCGCCATTCACACTCTGCGGAGAAGCGCAGCGCTCAGGCTGGCAGGTGGATGTGTCCAAAGTCCACAAGTCATCGCCTCGTTTTCTGAAGCCAGTTTATGATCCGTTGATCCCACCTCCTCCAAAGGCAGAGCTGGGAACATGATTACGACTAGAGAGCCTACATAGGCTACTGTGGTGCCCTACAGGATGGAAGCTGGTCTGTTTTAATTCATGTTGAGTTTTTTAATATAGTCTGTAATTATCAGAAAATGCATAAAGAGAATTTTGTGTCTGTTTTTAAAAAAACAACTCTGAGGATTTAAATATGGGCTTTCAATTATATTTAATACAACAATTTATTTATATTACAACAAAATTCATATTTAGTCATGTTACTTTATTCTAATTTTGTTAAATTTGTCAAACTGGCAAAATAATATATGGGATCAACAAAAATTTTAAAATATAGTGCAACAGCTTACCTCAGTCTTGTTGAGTTGTGACATATTTTAATTAAAATGAGTTCAAACCAACAAACTATGATGAGTCAAGGGAATTAGCGTTTCATCTGCAGTCAAAGGTATTTTTTAATTACCATTCTCAATTGTTTGAAATTTTCCAGGCATGCTAAGACAGAGGTGGGGGCCTTGAAATCCTAAATTCAAGGTGAAAAATTAAGTTATCATTAAGTTACCTCAACTTGAAATCAGTTTTAAATCAACTAATGCAGACGTGTGAGGTTAAATTATACATAATATGAAGTGGATGCAATTAGTAATCCTTCAAAATAAAGTGTGCATCTTAAATTGTATTTATAAATCATCAAATTATATATTTTAAAACAAATCTTGCAACCATGCATTTCATGAAGTGGTGAGAATTAGGTCATTAAATTACGTTTTAGGACACATAATTTCATCAGCAGTGTAAATGGAGGTGTAAGAAGGCTGAAAACAGAAATGTCATTAACTGGCAACATAAATAACAGCAACACTTAATTTATCCCTGAGCTCAGAGAGTCGGGGTTGAACCTAAAGCTGTGCAGTGATCGAGCCTCGCTGAACCGCAGCTCGGAGAGAAATCGAGTCCAAATGCGGAGGCTCGCCGCCTGACGATGATGAATGCGCTGGAAGCTCCGCCGGTGGAGCGACTACATGCGGCTTGGAGAGCAAAGGGATGGGTGCCTTCGGAATTATTAACTCTCCGAGTCAGACGCAGCGCTTACTGAACTTTATTCCCCATTCATCTCCCCGAGCTGTGCTGCGGCTGACAGGCGGGATGAATGCGTCCCCGCGGTGATGATGAAAACCCTGCTGGGGCGCGAGGAACACGGACAGACGCGGCTCGGGTGTCGCCAGCACCGGCGGGGGGCGAAGAACCGCAGAGGAGGAAATATGTGCGTGAAATCAGGGTGCGCGAGGAGTCATGATCTGCTAGACAACACTGACACCTCCACACTTTATTACCTCTGATGTCAAAAATGTAAACTGTTATCTAATATCCAGTCATCACCAAGCCACCTGAATCCTTTTAAAGGTAAAAATGCACGTTTAGGTTTCTAATTACATCATCAGTGCCTCTTTGCTCTGATTGGCTCCGTTGTGTTAAAGCCTCCTTAATAACCGCATCACCGCCTGTTTAAAAATTAATGCGCTAATTAAAACCCACCCCACCGTCACTGGGGCTTATTTAAGAGCTACAGGCCCAATACACGTGTTAAAGGATGTCATTAAAAGTGCTAATTGAAAAATAAACAATTTTAAATGCAATAATGTAATATCATGTAGATAAATCCCAATTGCATGATCTGACTTTTACTTGATGATTTTGTGCAAGAAATGTATGAAAAAATGCACACAAGGCTCCTTTTCACTGCTTCTGTTCGGACACTGTGGAATAATTGAATTTAATTTTGGTGTCTTTTACTTCTAAAAGGGATTTGGCAAGTTTAAATGTAAATTAACAGCCTACTTTAATTTTATCAGTCCAAATAATTCATTATTTTTACTGACCTGAATATCATGCCAAAGCATCAATGATGCGTAATTAGAACAAAACAAACAATATAAAAAGAAATAGAATGTGATTTACTGAGTAGAATCAAGAAATTCTGTAAAATTTAGTTTGTTGTTTGTTTACACAACACATGCAGGATAAATTCATAAATACATTTGTCTAATTAAAGATGCAATAAAAAAATTTTAAAAATCAATATTGACTGCTTATAAAACGTTATTAATATTGTTGTTATTATTGTTGTTGTTGTGACGTCACCGTCTTGTGCACCATTTTATAGGCTACGAAATAAACAACATTTTAACAAAAATAATTTTCAAATACATTTGCCTAACTTTTAAAATAGTGCCTATTCATACATTATTATTAATAATATTGTTATTATTGGTGTGACATCGCCGTTTTGTGTACCATTTCATATGCTATAAAAACAAACAATAAGTTAACAAAATAAATTTAAAATAAATTTGCCAAATCAAAGACACATATGTAAATTGTGACTATTTATACATTATTATTATTGTTGTTGTTGTTATTTGTTGTTGTTGTTGTGACGTCACCGTCTGAGGTACCATTTCATAGGCTATAAAAATAAATAATATAGCAAAGATGAGTATAATATTATTAATGTACAAACCTTGCTTTAAAGCTAAAACCCCATACACTCGTGGGCAGCAGTGGGGCTCTGTGTTGCGTTTCTGTGCAAAGTTCCTTCTGCAGTGTGTTTTTGTGTGATTCAGCCACACACACACACACACACACACACACACACACAGATAGGATCTGTGCTCCTCACACCGTGACCTCTGCGTGACTTTAACATCAAAATGATTCCTCCTTGTGAGCGGCCCTGTCGGTTCCCTCGCTTGCCGCTCATCGCTGTGAAACTTAGATAAAACTGCGGCTTTTTGAAATTTACAACATTTCATCGTTCAGTCAAAGACATCTCAATTACCCGAGGTATTGGTGTGAAATTGAATTATCGCCCCTTTATTTCTCTCACGCCATTAAACAGGCAGCGCACTAAAATCATTTGCAAATCACTGGTCTGGGTAATATGATATCTCAATGGACTGATTAACTAATGGCAAATCAGGGGATTTATTGGGACGACTCCATCATTTGGGGTCTTTTCAGACGCCGAGTGCTCTTGTTGATTAGAAACTAAATAGAGTGTTTAAATGGAATGCTTAATAAGCGCATAACAAGCAATAGTTTCGGCAACAAATCATCTCTGTAATCGGGAATTAAAAAGATGCTCGATGATGGAGCAAATGATGTGGAGCATCTAAACGCTGTCAGCCGTATTTCCCAGCTCTGCAAACAAATTGCAGGAATAATGAAAACATGTTCAGGCCTATTTTAGGATGGAAATACTGCTTCAACCACCATGGTAAAATAGTTTACATATTGTGTTCAAAAATAATAATAACAATTATTATAATAAGTATTGTTATTATAATTATATAATAATAATTATTATTATTATTGTTATTATTGTTGTTGTTATTAACGCCAATGTGCATGTAGAAAATGTAATAAAAAATATTCAAAATAAATATATATAATAATAACAATTATTATAAGGAATAATAATAATAATAATAATCACTGTTGTTATTATTGTTATTGTAAGTATTAATACTAATGTGCATGTCAAAAATGTAATCAAACAAAGATTCTAAATAAATAAAATATATAATAATTGTTATTATTATAAGCATTATTAATAATAATAATTACTATTGGGATTATTATATTTTATTTATTTGGAATATTTGCTTGATTACATTTTTAACCTTCACACATTATTTTTTGCTATTTTTTGCACATTATTCTTTAAATAAATTGCCTTACTGTCTACATAATGTTCCTTTACACATATTTTCTGGCACTTAAAATGTAATTACACATTAATGTATAACAGTGTTTGTGTTTTCATCATTATTATTTTTGAACAGATGTCATTTCACCGTCAATATTTTCCATCTCAACTAAATCAATTTTCCCTCTGCAAAAAACTATAATCACTTTCCATCTTTGTCACGATAAGCAAGAATAACAGTTGTAGGTTTTGGAAATTAATTCTGTGGGAACTGACATCAGATACAAATGGGTTTTGAAATGCAATCACAAGGATTTATACAGTGGTGTGTGGTTCAGCCATTTTTAAAATATCACTGCAAAAATCTCTGCCTTTGCCCTTCCAGTGACACCATGTACATAAACCATCCCTCACAAAAACCTTAAGCCCATCATTTCAGGCCGTTCCCCTGCCGCTTTATAGATCTGGCCAAAGAAAAGCAAAAACCAAAACACAGAAGAGGGGCAGAATCAGGGAAGCTTGTCTGGGAAGTTGCACAGTGGATGGCGAGCCGCTGCGTTGCCCTGTCCTCCAGATCACAGCCCAGCAGACTTGGCTCCATCCTAATCTCGCAAGTCTCAACAGTCTGCAACTCAAGTTTATCCAGAGGGGGCTGAGCCTCTCGAACAGCCCCCCCATCAGCGTCCCATCTAACCCACCCTTCGTCTTCCGCCTGCCTCCACCCGGAGGAACACACTGTCAGTGACCCTTTGCTGACTCGGCCTGCCTAATCCTTTAAATGTGGGCAAAGCCTGAAATGATGAGGAGTTGGGCTTTTTTATGCAGGTGATGTCCTTTGCTGCTCCGTGTCTCCCAGTGGCCAGCAAGGATCAGCCTAAAGACACGAGAGATCCTGTGGTTGTAATGGGCAGCAAACTCCACGCTGAGCAGCTGGAATGCAGGAGGATTTGAGTCAGATTCAGCTACGCAGGACTCTACTGTCGGGTACATCCCTCTCATATGCTAAAAGATTTGACAAATCAGTTTTTAAAGACGGACTTGTGAACACTGAGCAGCCAATAGAGTCACTGGGAAGAAAACGTTCCCAGAAAGAACTAGATAGATGGATAGATAGATAGATAGATAGATAGATAGATAGATAGATAGATAGATAGATAGATAGATAGATAGATAGATAGATAGATAGATAGATAGATAGATAGATAGATAGATAGATAGATAGGTTACAAAGACTGAACTTCACTTGAGCAACATTACAATACACTTTCTGTGTTTGTCATCTGAGATGCAGCCAAGTGGAGATATAATAGTGAATATTGTGTGTGATTTGTTGAAGCCAGTAAAACCACACTAACTGTTCCCAGTAAATGTCAGAATGACCGAGTCCGTCAATAATACAAAGTAAACCTCTGAATAAATTTGAAATGCACGCACACTGAATGAGAAAGCAAGCTCCTCAAGTTATTATTGCAAATATTAAGGCCTGACTTGTGAAACATATTTTTGCAAAGGTAAAATGTTGGAATACTCAAGTCCAGTGTTGTTAATTTTGCATACGGAGGTGACGGAAACTATCTGTTCAATGATGTCAAAGCATGTTAGTTTGCCATCTAAGGCTGCTGTCACATACCCACAATGCACTCACACACACACTCCAAAGATGCCCCTGCAGCCACAGCTCCTCAAACAGTGAGCTCACTCAGGCAGCAGCACTTGCACCCACCTCCCTCCCTCAGCCCCACCTCTCTCCTATGGGAGACATATTTAATTTAATTAAGCCCTGTCAACGCTATTGATTTTGGCACTTTCAATTATGGCCCAGCCGTTTATGGGCTCCATGGGCTGTGGATCTACTGATCTGTGATGAGGGGGCCCGTATCAGTGCGGGACCACATGGACGAGGAGCCTCTTTGTCTTCCTTATGGCCCTGCGCTGTCTGCAGGAGACACTGACACATTGCTGCTGCCTCAGTCCCACTCCCCTCCTGCTACCCATAATTAATCCCTCATTAGACAGGTCTTTATTGTTTAATTTGTGCCGTTCGTAATCAAATTGGGCAGATTAATTGCTACAGAATTTAGAAACGGGAGTGAAAAATAACCGGTTTTAATTGCCTTCAGGTTTTATGACGCCCCGGGCCTCTTTAGTGAGCCATCACTGGACACGGGTGAAATATCTCACATCCTAAAGAATTTTCTCTACATCAGTTTTTGAGTGATGAACCATTACTGGGTTGCTCTTTTTAGAAAGCGCTGCTACTTAGCTGAAGCTCATTAAAATGTTTCTCTGAGATATATTTTCCCTTGCAGGCCTAATTGCGAAAGTCAACCTTACAAATTCTTGTGTTTATTTATGGTCTTGGCATTTTGCTTGTGTTCTGTTTGTGTGCTTCATGGTCAGCAATGTGTGTGACAGATTAAGTGAAGTGTTTCAAGGGGGTGTTTAAGTGTGCATGAGAGAGACAGAGTGTATGCGTAAGAAAATGCTTTTAACGGAACTGTATGATATCAGGAAAAATGAGATCTTTCTGTTGAGCGTGCAGGAGGCCTTGTAGGTTTACTATACAAGAGTTAAGTGGAGAAAAGTGATTTGGATGAATAGCGTTAGGTGTGACAATAAAACTGTAACAACCTATTTGCTTGACACATTTTTACAGCATATATTTAAGTGGTGACTAAAACACCAGTAGCTCCTAACACTTAATAAAGGAATACGTCTGTACGCTTTGCACAGGCACCTTGTAAATGCACTTCTAAGCCATATTTAAGTGAAAGCAGAAATGAATATTACAGTCACTTTTGTGCGGGTTAAAGGTTCACAGAGCTGGATGAAGGATTAACCGTAGGCCTTTGTTTAAGGTGCCAAAACCAGAAACTGTTTAAATGATCCTGAAAATGATTTCTCACACATAATACAACAGTAAAATATATTGTGGGAATACTTTGTAAGTATTTTTTCCTCTATTAGTAATAATTTTATTACATAAAAATCTAAATATCATTGCTGATAATGACTTAATCATGGTGCAATGAGTGTAAAAAAACACAGGGAGTTTACAATATTAGATTCATTACAATAAAGATAATATTGTGATATCTACAGTAAATTTAAAAAAATCATAATGATATGATATATATGATATATAATATAAATAATGCAACCATTAACTATCTTGTCTACACCGATATTTTGAGTCTAATTAAAGATTAATTCAAATTATATGTATCATTACAGTGATATCAATATCTATCATTAGTACATATTATTATTTATGAGCTCTCTTGTTATTTATAAGCTCTTTATTTACTGCTCTTTTGCACAGATGAGGACAGTACTTTCAGTTTTGTTGTATATATACACAATAACAACAAAGATATATACTGTTCTATGACCCAGCTGGTAGAAAACAAGCAAATTACTCTTTAACACAGCATTTGTCACGAAAGATTAATGACTTATTATATTCCTGCAAATGCAATCTTTGCAAGTGCATTTGTACAAAAATACCTGTAAACCCTCACGCAGGCTGTATATGTGTGCACATGTGTGAACACTGCAAACCTGGCTGGGTGTGTGATGTGTATGCACAGCGTCATGTTTCAATGACATCATTTAATGAGAGCATTGATGTCAAAAGTAGGGTAATTGCGTCGGCTGTCGTGTCACCATACACCTTGGCAATTATGGTGTCACTCAACGATTATGGTTCATTATCTCTCTGAGAGGCCGCAGTCCAAACAATGGACTCGCACAAACCCTAAACACTAATTGCTAGCAGACACAAGTAGACTTGTGGAGCCAGCTGAAGTGGTGTATATATTTAGCTTCCGTGGAGTGTATGGGAATTATGAGGGCAAGTTACACAAATATGATTATTAGATTTCACTTGATGGACACATGAGCATAGCGAGAAGTACAAGAGTGCTATTTAGCGATAGATGTAGCTGCTAACTACAGTGTAGGGGGACAGGACTGGAGGGTTTAGTGGAAAAGAACTAAGAGCCACTTGAATGGTGGAATTAAGGGTAATTCAGGAAAAGGATATCGACTCTTTTTAACTTGAAAAGTTGGAAAAGTTGAGGAAAGCTTGGCTCCACGTTGACTCATTAAATCCAGACAACGGAACCCAAGTGATCTGCTCTCAGTGGAATCCCCTTTGGATGTGATATTATTTATTAAACTGAGTTCCACATTTGTAGATCAAGATTTTTCCCATGGCTGCATTAGTACTGTCCACCATTTTGTGCCCTCGCTAACCCCGCTGCCCTCTGTGCACCAGTTGAGACCTTATAAGGCAGCGTGGATTCCTCTGGCTTGTATGCTTCATATTATCTTCACATCCCCCTTATTCAATATCGCTGATGATTATCTTTGTTGAAGTTGAGGCCCATGACCAGGAGCCTCGGTCCTTTTATGCACAACTGGATCTCGGTTCATGTTTTCCGTGTCATAGTGTAACAGTTGTGTAATTGGTTTTGTTTCCAACAGATGGTCGTCCACTGTTGCTGTGAACTATTACAAACTCCGCAGCTATTGTTTGGAGACATGCAGATTCAGTTACGATTTATTGTGCTTTCGTCCAACAGGTACAGATGTTTTACAGGAAGGCATGCTTTCTGGGTTAGAGCCGCACCACCCAGGTGATGACAATCAAACTCGGCCGGCGTCATTGAATAACTTTCATACAACCACACTTCATTTAGCCTCACGTCATGCTATTGAGCTCACTTGGCCTGAAATTCTTGTTAGCAGGTGAAAACAGTTTGGTAAATACAACTGCAATGATGCAGAAAATTTTGGGCTTGTTTTCATTTTTGCATGACTTGCTAATCAAATCGGATTTCAACAGTATTTTTCCTCAATGAGTCACGGTGTAGTGTCTCGACTTTGCACCTCATTAAAATCACAATTCTTCAAATTTCACTCCTTATTGAATAGTAGATCCCCAACTGTACCATCAGGTGTGGTTTATTACTAAATAGGACACTTGTTACGTCAATAAAGTAGTAACTGATGCATCTTTTTAAACAGCAGCCAAACAAACTTAAGCTGCTTTAACGCAGAAGCTAATGAGTAATTTGCCTTTTTTTGTACCTGATTAACTCAAAGTTTAAAACTGATCCTCCATTAAAACATGCCGAAGAATGACTGTTACCTTCTTTTGCACCCTTTGTTTTACCAGTTGAACACTTTAAATGTGATGTGGTAAGGCTATTCTCAGCTGTAGCATGGGTGCAGTTTATTTTCCACTTCTAGTAGCCAGTGCTTTTTTGTTTTTGAGAAACGTGATTGCAAATCGCTCTCAGACCTTAAGTATGTCTTTTATTATTGCCACTATAATTACAAGAATCATCAGGCCTAAACAAAATACAAATTTAACACAAACCTTAATGTTTCTTGAACCCTTACTTTCTGCTGAGGGTAAACAAGTAGATTCTTTGTGTCTAAATCTAATTATATTTTAACAATAGCTCAGTCAGGTTTATTTCTCAGTGATTGGAAATGAGGCATCAAATCAGAAAACTCTCCTCTCACTATGAGCACATAGAAGTAATTAATGAATGTAACTAGACTAAATGGCAATTTTTAACCCTCTCTACACAGAATTGCACTACTGTACAACTAAAATGCATTCTCATTTACTTTAAGTGGTAGTAAAGGCCTCCAGATTCATAGTCGGTGCAACAAGGAGAAGGAGGGAGGATGGAGGCATAAGTCAGCAACAGGACATTCACCCAGGAGACCGGGGTTTATGTCCTGTGTGAGACCATTATTCTTCCACATAGGTTTGGCTTGGACTTGTTGCTTTCTTTTGGTTCTCACTTGAGGTTTAGGTACCAAAACTGGGAGATCACCATGATAACTGCATGTTAGAAGCCTGGTTAAGTGGAGGCCCCAACTTAACCAGGTTAGGTTTAGGAATTTAGGTTAAAATACAACCTTTCACGACATGTTTGAAGCTTCTCGACCAATTTTATGTGTTACCAGGGTTCCGAGTATCATCCCATCTAACAGCTGATTGGTTCGCTGAAAAGAAGCAACAGTAAAAATAAAATAAATGCTCCGTTGATTAGAAACATATTCGTGATGATGTAATGAAATGTAAGTCAGGAGAATACACTTTCCTCTCTTAACTCAGGATGCAGTTCAGTTGTTTAGATATGTAGTGAGAAAACAAGGCTGCCGTGTTATCCTAATCAAAAATGAGGTTTTATTTCCTGAAAATCTTCAGAACTGTAACACGGAGAGACACAGTTGAGCGAATGTCTACACGGAGACTCATTATAAGCTGGGGTTGCATAGCTAATTATGGTTGTGTCGGGCCGTGATGGCGAGGCGCTCCTTGCTGTGTGGTGGAGCCACAGAGGTTGCACAAACATCTCCTCAGAGGCCCCCGGCTCCTTGTTTAATGAAACATCGCAGGGGCCCGGCAAATGCACACAGAGAGGCACAGCACAATCTGATGGACAGTGTCACCGGGGCCATGCCAATTATGTTTTCAGCAAAAAGGCCCACTCCCCCCTTCATCTGTACCCCCCATCCCTCACCTCCTACCTCCCCCCCTCCCCGTTCAGACATAGAATAACAGGACAGAGATATGATTACTAATCTGACCCCCCAAACGCCAAACACTAAAAACGTCGGGATTTGTTTGTTCAGTCATCAAGAAGTGTTTCAAACCGAAGTGGGGGTCTGGAGGGATGATGGCATAATGAGAGTTTGCTGCTTCAGATGTTTGTTTTTGTTCTGATTGGGTTGCGTGAGGCTTGATGTGTCTCTAAGTGCTCGCTGGACTCATTATGGTTGTAGCAATCTACTTTTAATAGCTGCAATTTGTTGGGTCTACCAGAACTGGTGCCCTGGACTCCACAGGATCAGAAAGACGTGCTTAGTTCTGACCAAAGTAACGTAATACAGTAAACATGATCTCTGACTGCGTGGCTTAGTGGTGTACTGTATGTCAAGTCTTCTGTCTGGGCTTCTCAAGATCAATCTCAAGTCTTTCTTCCTCGCTCCTATTCCGATTGTCTCCACTGAGATGCCTCTGCTGCTCTTTTCACATTTATGAGGATGTGATTAAATGTTCTTCTTATTTCATTCATTCAGATTCGCTGGCAAAGGTATTTCATCCACCTGACAAGGAAGGATGGATGCTTCATTCGTCACATTCTGTGCTTGTGTCAGCGCTAGACATCACATATGTAACGGAGCAGAGAACAAGAGGCAGGGGAACAGAAGAGAAAATGGGCACAGGGAGCATTCTTTGAAGGTGATTTAGCGTCTGGTTTAAATGTGAATGTGATCAGAAGAATAGGTACCAGTGGTTATTGTCTGCTAGAATAAGATCTGTCTCTTTGTCAGCCAGAGCTCCAGTCTTTCTGAAATCATTAGCCCTGCATTTATACACCATTTGCACTTGCACTAAAAATGACTGGAAAGTTTAACCCTGTATTTTATTCATTTAGTTGAGAGTTACCATTAAGATTGAGTTGAAGTCAATTTGAGGAGTAAAGAGGTGTTCATGTCGATGACAAGATAATAATGAGGCTCAAAAAAGCAAAAGACTGAACACAGTTGTATACAGGAGTCTTCTGTGGGCTCAAATTCAGCTAAATACATCAGAAGTCATCACCTGGACATCAATCCTAAGATATATAAAATCTTCTGATCTCGGTCAATTTTTCAAAGGCCAGACTGAAGGCAAATAAACCACAACATCCAAAAGCTGAAGGTGGTAGCAGTGAAAGCCGTGTTGTGCATCGCCCTTGGAGATACAAAGACTTATAGTCATTGACTGAAAAGGATTTTCACCACACCTTAAAGAAGACAACCGTGTTTCACTTCATGGGTATTTGTTCAGTTACTTTTGAATCCTAAACTTTGGACACGTGTGCTAAAAGGGCTGTATCTGCCACATAGTTATTTCTTTATTGACGTAAACCATTTTCAAATTAAAGCCAGTGATTCAATGTTGTAGTCATTGTTTTATTTAAATTAAATGTGTAGCTGTCTAGATACTTGTGGTTTGGGCTATACAACTATTAAACAATTTAAAAAATATAAACAAATGGCCAGCCTATGCAGGAAAATGTACCATATTCAGTATGGAAGTGAACTTATATATTTCTTTAAATGTCTTTATTCTCATGTAGTGCAGAAGGGGAGCCACTCGGCCCACAATGGCAGATAAACCTAAACGTATCCAAAGGCTAAAAAAAGGCCTGTAAATGAACAGTGGCAGGGCTCGGAGTGAAAGACGTGATCATGTCTTTATTTTCGTTTAACGGGATTAGCAAGCCCATGAAAGGCCCACAAAGTGACACGATTAGGAGCAGTGTCAGTTTCACTTTACAGTTTCAAGAGTTCCCACTTCTCCCTCTCCCAGGCGAAGAAGCTTCCTGAGAGCCAAGATCACCTCAGTGAACCCTGAAGGCGTGGCTCAGTGTGACACGAGGGCCTCTTCCACTCCTTCACCCCCTGCAGCTCACAGCTCATTGGGCGTCCAAAACACAATTAAATTCTGCTAAAGCGAGACCACTGACTGCTCGGTTGAAGTCTAATAGGCTTAAGAGGGGAAAATAAATCTAATTGCGTGTTATTGGTCTCAAGTTAATCCCCCGTGCCATGACACTAAAGTGAATTTTGGCGGGTTCATGCTCTGTGGTTCTGCAGCGGCTCGCTATGAGAGGAGTTTTTGGTGGTAACAAAGCCGAACAGGCTGCACTTGACTCCTGACAGGGGCTGAAAACCACTAAGAACCTTCTTAAGTGGCCGTAAGTCTTATCAAGTGCACACTCTTGTATGTAAAGAGCACCATGAGTGAGTCCACACACAGGCGAAATGATGATGTCAGGACCAGAGCAGCAAGTGATATAAGGTTTCAGTTTCTTGTGCGTTTTCATTTGCGGTGAGAGGATTATGAAACCTTGGCAAGTTTCCACCGGCTGCAGACATGGGAGGTAAGAGGCAGTGCTGTGAATTAATTGTTTCATTACACAGTTGTGAGACATATTAGATGGGATTAATATGCAATTACCCTGTCTGCCAGCGACACCTGATCTGATTTCTGAGAGCCACACTAAACGAACCAAAGCAATATAAAACATTTAACTCGCTGTTTGGTTTCTCAAATGGTTTCCAGTCCTGTAGCAATCCTGCAAGCAGATTGCATTTTTCTCCAGTCTCACCATAATTGGAGCCTCACTTTTGCCCTTTTGTACATATTATTAAGTTGTTAAAACTATCAGGCCAGTGGTTGAGCGTTTAACCGGATAGCCACACGCATTGTTAATCCTTTCTCTGTTATTTCAACTAGACAAGATTTGGCCTCTCTCAAGGTTTTTCTCTTTGTCTAAAATACCTTTCATCTGTGCATATGGTCACGAATGTGTTGGTGCAAGATGGCCAAATAGCTCATGGTGTAAATAGGACCCAGACGACAGAGCTCCAACATGGATGGAAACAGTTTTCTATCTTATTTACTTTGGAACGAACAGGAAAACCACCTATTTACTTCCAAGCCCTTCTCCTTTAGAAGATATAAGTCTGCCTTTAATTTAGTAAGCACTTCAACAACTTAACACAATGAGTACTAATGGTTCTCTCTTGGATCGCGGCCCTACGGCATGTGAGATTTGCAGCATTGTGATGGCCTTCTTTGCTGCGCACAAAACACCAAACAGACAAGTCAGCTAACCTCAGATGACACTGGATTAGTCTCAAAGCGTGAGGTTTTTTTTTCCACTTGTTACACCCGCTGTTTATGCACCACTGGTGGCCACTAAAACGTCCAACCAGGCCTAACGGTAACTTCCCAACTGTAGGACGCCAAGACCGAGCGGTGGTTTGTGGTCTCCTCCAACATGGATCTTGCCTTCAGCGTGGTGTGCAAAGACATGAAGCTATCTAATTAGAGTCTTAAATGAAACCTCCAAGGATTCTGTGATGGGTAAAGAGGGAACAATTGAATAAACCAGCAAAACAAGCTTAATACATGTGATTTATTAACTATTATGGCCCACAGATTGCCATTAGGAGATAATGCTCTTATTTTAAAGGCCAAGAAAAGGCAATATTTTTAAACAAGCATCATGCTGACATCAGTTTTCCTCTCCTTGCATCAATTTCACCTCTTAAAACTGTTTTTCCATCTACAGAAGTAGTGTTATGGGGTCAAATTCAGTCAAGTCCTACTTTGGAATAGTTAGCTAGCTACCAGCTAGTTTATAGAGTGATTATAAGCAATTAGAGATGGTAAAACATCTGATGAAGCTCCAACTTCCATCACAGACATGATAAAACTGGACTAATAAGTGCCTATAATGTGGATTAAGAGTTGTAGGTCAATAATTAGCCCAATCCATTGTGTTGTCTTAAAGGAGAGAATCTCGTTGGGTGCAATGTTGAGAGTCTTTGATCACCTCACCACTTATCTGTACTGTCCTACACACAAGGCCTCTGTTTAGTGTTTAGATAGCATCTTTTGTCAACTGTGTGACTTCTTCCTCTGTGTGGTCAAGCATGGAGAGGATGGGTCTTAAAGAGAGAGAGTGGTGAATGCTCCAAACATCAGTGAAACCCAATCAGCACATAAGGACTTTCCCTTTAAATGCCGATAAAACCAAGATCCAGTGCTGTATTCGTCTGCTTCAAGACCTGGTAATAGGAACTCTGTGGGTGAGTACAAGTTTTGATCTTTGTTGTTCCTCCTAAAGAGCAAACAAGATAGAATTCCTTCCTAACATCCATTTATTTAATCAAGAAAACAGCTTGTAAAAATGCCCATCAATCATCTATTCATTTTAATTCACTGATAAGAATATGTTTCCGATGTTGACGCTAGCTAAGATTATCTGTATTTTAACTTATGATACACGGGCTTTAATGCACATACATACTTCAAGAGCAAAAATCTGCAAGGTAAGGGGTCATAAGTGTTATCATTGGATTAGCTGCTTCATAAGTCTGCTTTCCGCTCCCATAGGTCTGGAAGAAAAGTCCTTTCACACGCAATTGAACCCAAAGTTCATATCCTTATGCATCACAGCAATTATCTCAATATCCGGTTATACAGAGGCTTTAAACTTGAGGAGTCTGGGTAGCTCTGAACCCAAACTTACTAAAGAGGTATTAGATGAAGGTCGAGTGCTTATTTATGTTCCCCAAATGTTAATGTGTGGCAGTTTGAATAAATTTAATAATCAAACTCTTATTCTACTAATACCCCAGTGTCATTATGTGACGCTTAGTTCCGTCAGGGTATAAATGTTTTGCCTTTTTTGTTTGCTTTCTATTTCAGGTTTTGGAAAATAAAATAATTTGCAAGCACCACAACATATTTCTTATTTGCATTTGCTGCCATCGTACGTTAAACTCAGTCCAACAGTAGCTCAGCGGTGATGATGTGGAAACAAGACAGCATCAGCTCAGGAGAGAAAAGACAGCAGTGCAATTCCACATGCAGCCCCCAAACTAATTAAATCATCATAATTACAACTTTCACTTTTACACCGTTTGGATTTCCCTGCGTTGCTTTTCTATCCGAGGCAGATTTTCTCCTCTGTCCTCATTTTTTTCCCCCTCTCTGGCTCGCAGCCTCTTTCCCTCACTCTGCGCTCTTTCAAAAGAATAAGGGGAAACAAGAATATTATCATGAGCAGTCAAGCGAGTAACAGCAGCCACGTTTTCTGAACAATAATGGTTACAGTGCTTTGTCTTGACCCTTGAAAATGGCCTGTAGTTAAAAAAAAAAAGTTTAGGAGGGAGAAGGAAAATGCCAGCAGGGAGTTTAACATACTTGTAAGACATGCATGTGAATATATCAGTTTGTATTTTAGTTATTCTACGGAGAAACAGCCCTACAGAGGCCTAGAGGATTAACAGAGCGAAGAGCTGGGTGAGAGGGAGAGAGCAGGAACCTCTTCTGGTATCTAAATGATTACAATGAGTCCCTTTCAAGCCGTCGCGGCCATCGCTGTGACTTGATATGATTTTTATCAGATGCTGAAATGCTACATTACCAAGTGGGCAGTAAATTATGTCTAAACCAATTACAGTGGGACTCTGTGCGGCCCAACAGAGGGATGGAGGGAGGGAGGCAGGATGGGAGGGGGAGAGGGGAGGGTGGCGGCAGGAATGAGAGGAGGATATGATAGGGTGGGTTTTTGGGGGGTGAGGGGCATGGCTGGAGTTTTTCTTGATTAGTGGAGTCTGGGGGCGTATGAGAGTCTGGCGATAAGGCCTCGTCCAGGGGGAGAGAGAAAGAGAGAAAGAGAGAGAGAGAGAGTATGTGTGTGTGAGAGAGAGACTGAATTGGAGTAGAAATACACATAAACAAAGGTAAGCATGAGTGTGTAGCTGTCTTGTATTAATATATGTGGTTGTGTGCGTGGATTGGCGTAGATTCATGTGTGCGTTTAGGGAAGGTGTGAGTCTGTCAGAGGTCAGAGGAATCAAAGAGCAGAGGCCTGGGAAAGCGTGTTTCAAAGCTGCCCCCAATAAATGAGAAAGCAATAAATTAGCCACAGTTGCTTAAAGCTTGTCGGAGAAAACCGCTGGAATGGTTTCATGTATCTGACCAATGAATCAGTGCATATTCCCTTATTTTGTTTAGAAAATGGCTGCCTTATCATAGAATTATGATTTTAAAAAAAAACTCTTTTACTTAATCATGAAACCTTAGTTTGTTGTCTTGCATCAACCACAACCTGATACTAAAAATGAGCACAAGTCACAAGTAATCACATAATATTTTAAAAACTGAAAAAGCTAATCCCAGTTACACTCAAATCCTCTCACTTTCACATGTGAAATATAAATATATCAGCATGGTAAGTCTTCAAAAAAATTTTAATATTGTGGATATTTTAGGCAGTGGTGGCCCAGTGGTTTGTGAAGCAAACTTGTAACCAGTGAGGTCGCCAGTTCAAGTCCCCCATACTGGCAAGAGGTTGAGGTGGGAGACCGCTTGTCCCAGTCACCTTCACTGTGGGCCCTTGAGCAAGGCCCTTAACCCCTGTCAGCTCCACGGACACTGCACCGCGGCAGCACACTGCTCCAAGTATGTATAGTTAAGGCTAACTATGAATAGGATGGGTCAAAAACAGAGAAGGAATTTCCACAAGGGGATCAATAAAAGTTACATTATTATTATTATTATTATTATTAATAAATGTGCTAAACTGCACATGCTTGTCCTCCATGAAATTATCCATCCAAAATGACTTTAATTCCCCTTTCAGAAATAAATGATCATGTCATAGTTTATATTTTCTTACACAAAAATTAAAGGGAATTCAAATGTCAGTTTGTCTTTGAGGATTACTATACTGCTGAAGTGTGCATGTGCATGTGTGTGTGTGTGTGTGTGTGTGTGTGTTTCTTATCCTGTCCATCTACTCTAATTTGTTTATCCCCAATCTTTTCATAAACACCATTAGAGGGCAAATAGGTGATCATAAAGCGGAATGGCTCTCCCTCCAATTTACTCCGACAATTAAGATAAGGCGGAGAGATTCAGCTGAGCATCTTTATTGGCTTCTCCTTTGAAGACGAATGGACTCGCCTTCCCTTGTCGCTTTCGTGCAGCTGATTGTGCGGACCTGTGCAATGTGGCTCAATGATTTATTTATTCGCCGGAGTAAGTCGTCATACTGAACCATCAAAATCTCCTTCGTGGGGAAAGATAAACGGCAACAAAAATAACGAGATCAATGGCAGAGTTTTTATGGAAGTGTAGAAGTACTAATGAGCAATAAATAATCATCAGAAAGCTGAAAATGGACAGCAGCAGCATCCACACCAAAGCGCACGTGACCGATGTGATACATTTCCCCTTCAGGCTTTTATCCCTGTTTATAAATTTTCTGTTTGTGCACTTCATTTGTTCCACTAGAAGGCCATTGGTCTGTCATGTTTAATCCCATGTTTTGTACATGATGGAATCCAGTTTCCAGTTGACCCCGCCACTGGCAGAGAATACTAAATTTGAACAGAGAAAATGAGCCACTTTGTTGTATAAAACCACCTGAGCCGTAATCGAGAAGTGAAATCTTTCTTCCCACAGCCAACTTTTGCCTTTTTTCTGTTTGTGCGTCCATTTTATTGTTAAAACGGGGCTTTATAACTGAAATAAAAATCCCCTTTTCCCTGTAATGTTTATTCTGCCTTTTCCCATATCCGCTCCCGCTATGTCTGCAGCCTCCCACCCCTATTCACCATATTCCCGGATGCGAGCGGCTTGGAGCCAGCGATAGACTGCAGATGAAAGGGGAGAAAGAAGGGGGAAGATGGTAATGAGGCAGAGGGAAGAGACAAGAGGTCCCTGCGGGGACTCCGACGCCTCGCGGGACTTGTTTTGCTGTCAGACCACGCTGGCCCCCACGTCCACAGCTCCCCACGGAGAAGATGTGTCAGAGGATGTTCTGGGTCAGCCATGGGAAGAGACCATGTCTGAGCAGATAACGGCTTTCTGCCAAATTACCACTGATGTGTTTGATGTCGGAGAGAGTACATAATAAGAGAAGTGACGTGAATTAAGGAGTAGAAGCTGCTGAGATGAGAATGTGAGATGCTTCTAATGCATATGTGCATGTAAGTAACTGAAAAATGAGTCTCTCCAGTGGAAGCAGAAGATAAAATAGTCCATTAATTTAATGAACAATATCCACAATAATTCAATGCATCCTCCAAACTCATCAGGCCTTTTTCAATGTGTTAGCCCGACAGCTTCCGCAAGTGTCAGGCGGCACCACGCTACGTCATCCTGTGTGCAGTTCTGCTTTTCCTCAACAATTTACCACTTTAAAAGGCCCAATGGCCAATCTGCAGACAATCGTCCCCTGTAACACTATCTGGGCCCTGTTGATAAAATGCAGATGTGGCTCCTCTCAATGTGAATTTGTGACCCATTAAGTAGAGCCCCTCCTCTTTCCTCACCACTCCATCCCTCCTCTTGGCAGAGACTCCAGGCCGCCTTTTCACATGCATTCCCCAAAAGCAGGTATGTGGATAGTATCAGGCTAACGAGTCACAATGGTGAATTTGTTCAACAAGGAACACCGCATTACTTAAATCCAAGTGTGGCTCTCCCTCTCTTTGAGATCTGCGGACTAGATTGGCGCGGTCTCCCTAGCGTCTCGTTTAGGGACGAACAAAAGGTGAATTCAAGCGCTCCCTTTGAGGTTCACGAGACCCGACTCTGGTCTATTGATGTCAAGTCTCCCCTCAGTCTCCCAAAATGTCTCCATTGGTCAGCCATCATTGCTGCATCTTAGACAACAACCCCTGTAACAGTCTGGTTGTACCTAAGCTATGAGAACAACGAAAAAATCCAGGACAAAGGAATCATGTCGATAGGATCCACGTGTACAAACCAGAGTTACCTTCAACTGACTGACTACACACTAACTTTCCCACATTATCTGCCTTTATTACTTTGATCTCAGTCATAACCACAACTGTGAGCTCAGCGGTGTGTCTGTGGTGTTTGTTCTGGATGATAGAGTATTTTAATTGCAAGATAGTTTTGAGCCAACAGCGCAACAAGTTCTGCAAGGTTGTAAAATGGAGCCTCATGGCGTCTTTCTGTTCAAAAATGCTTTATGTTGTTATTATCAAGGGTCTCATGATGTAGGAAGAGAACAAACACAACAGGAAAATCAATTTCATTGTAATTTAAGTCTATAAATAAAGTGATTTCTAATTGTGTGCCTGTCATGATGGTAGCCATGCCAACTTTGATTGGTCATCTGCACTTAAAACTTAATTTTAAATCTTATCAATGTGGAATACTAACAGTAAGAACTGACTGAAATTCAAAGTCAACACTCCTCAGCTGGCAAAACAGCCCTGATAACAGCCTCTATAGTTGGATGTTATAGCCAAAAGCAGCCCAGAGTGTTAAAAGTAGCTATTAGGAAATAAGATAAGACGGATTTGAGCAAATGATCCATGAATCTAAAGACTTATCGGCCTCAAAAACAATTATTTCATCCATTTTGCAATTTTCTCCAGATAAACTGCAGAATTAGTCCTTTCATGTTACAAACTGGGCTGCACGGTGACTCGGTTATTAGCACCGTCGCCTCACAGCTAGAAGACCCCCAGTTTGCGTCCCGGTTAGGACGCCTGGGATCTTTCTGTGTGGAGTTTGCATGTTCTCGTCATGCAGCGTGGGTTTTCACCGGGCTCTCCAGCTTCCTCCCACAGTCCAAAAACATGCTGATGTTAATTGATGATTCTAAATTGTCCGTAGGTGTGAATGAGAGTGTGCTTGGTTGTTTGTCTCTATGTGTAGTCCTGTGATAGAATGGTGACCTGTCCAGGGTGTCCCCCTGCCTTCGCACAAGCCAGCTGGGATAGGCTCCAGCCTCCCTGTGACGCTACAGAGGATTAAGTGGTGTATAGATGATGGATGGATGTCATAAACTCATCTGCCTGGAATGTGCCCTTGCATGTTTGATCAGTCATTGTATTGGACTGCTACTTTCTATTTCACTGTTTATCCATGTTTTGTTTGTGTGCAATTGCAAGAAAAATAAAATTAGTTCTGTTAAAGTGAAATGAGTAGCAGATACAGTAAATACACACTGGACACTAATAGGAGAACAGCCACCACGTTAGAGACGCTCGAGTTTCTCTTCATGTCCATAGAGTTGTAAATTTTATTTCATGACTTCCATGTCATTCCAGTAAATTTTGCCTTGACCACTTCAACCACTTCTGATCTGAAAGCAGCCAAATAACAGTGTCCCAAACTGTTTATACTGACCTCATTGTTCAGTTTGTAAAGATCCCCCCTCATCTGTGGCTTGGCCCAGTAGTGCCTCTGGCTATGCTTTTACATAGTCTGTGATCTAGCTCATTGTGCCACTTCACTGTGAATGGAGAGAGTTAAAGTCAAAGCCTATGGTAACAGAGGACAGCATTATGGATGAGCAGCTTTGTGAAAAAGGCCCATTGAAAAAAAAAAGGACTGTGACAGTTTAATTGGCCGAATTAGTCACGATATTCAAACTGCTCTGTTGACCAGCCAGTGACTGAAGTGTGTACTACTGCGGGCCGGGCCAACCCCAGAACTCTGTCCAGATTGCAAATGAGACACATTAGGCTTTTCCCTTTCCTGCCAGCAAACCCCAGTTCAGTGGCACAGCACTTTTTCACCGGTGCAGCTCGTTGAAAAAGTTTCATTGCTACTTTCTGGCTACATGGAAAACATTGAAAACTCCTTTATAATATCTGTCAGCTCCTCCAGCCTCCAACATAAACAGGTGTTCCACCCAAGCCAGTGTATTTACTTATGTCAAGACTGTGCTTACATATACAGACACTCAACACACTTTTAACATTCTCTTTGCTTCCACAGTCGAGCGCCGTTTGGCATCAGTGTCTGCGGCGGGCTACACTGTTTCTAGAAGACAAATTAAAGCCATCTAATTTGCCTGCTGAAAGACTTGCTCTGTATCACAGGTGTCAGGGCCCAAAAGCAGGCGTTAACTCCCTCCAGACCCTGAAGCACACACACACACATGCACACACACATAAAGTGCACGCTCACAGTAACATGTACGTGCGACGGCTACAAAAAAATATCTCAAGCTATCACTTAAGTCCCTGTAGCATGGTTAACGTGGTTGTAAAACACGCTGGCCTGCATGCGGCTCCAGCTTGTAATAACTGGTGATGACAGTAATATGACTTTGTGCATGTGTGTGTGTGTGTGTGTGTGTGTAGATGACGTATGCGATTGTGAAAGATGTATATAAACGTGTTGGCGCAAAGAGAGAGATTACTTGGGATTAGTTTGAAGGAACAGTTAAACATTTTGGGAAACACATTCAGGCTTTTTGTCCTCATTTCAAGAGTGAGATAAGAAGATCAATATCAGCCTCATGTATGTGAGCTTAGCACAGCTGAAAGAAGGAAGCAGCCTGTTTGGTTCAGTGCAATAGTATGTTCATTGAAAATGGCTGCCACAATTTTTGCTTTCTACAATATTTTCTCGTGACAACTGTGAAAACCTGGCAGCAAGGGTGCCAGAAAAAATACAAGAAAAAATGAAATATTTCATATGAAAAAACAATGAAAACAGTGAAAATAGGGGCATATATCTGTGAAATAACAATAATTTTAGTGCATTTAAATAGGTAAAACAGTTTCATGGTTACACATTGTGAAAGAACAAATGACTCTTCATAAATATACAGATTTTTGACAAACAGTTTTGGCTACAGCCTTTTTTCCTCTTTTTTTCACTTGCAGTCTTCATGTAAATGTACTTTTTTTCTGTGATTTTACCAGATATTGTCTGTAATTTAACAAGGTTCACTAAAAAAATGCCATTTTTCAATCCTTTGTATGGATTTTTCAAATAACGACAAATATCTGCAAAATAAGTATTTTTTTCCTGATTTAAAGACGGTAAAAAATAATGTAACTGTATGGTTTTTCATATAGACATTATTTACAGTTGGCCTGTGTCTTTATGGTTAAATTTTAGTTAATACTTTCTTGTTGTTTTTCTAGTTATTGTCTTGTTAAATAACCATACATTGTTCAAAAAGTTACAGTTTAAATTTGCTGTAAAAGCTTCATTGTTTATGCTTTATGGTAAAGATTAACAGTTACGTTAAAGTCTTCTTCTTCTTTGCAACACACAAAAATGTGTTTTGCTTATTATTACTTGAATGTTTGAGCTTCACTCTACAGGTTTATATCTGTGCAGAGTTTGACACAAGAAGTGTGTTTTCACCATCTGCTGAAGGAGGGCAATTGGTCTGAGCTTAAATCTGAGTTTAAAACTTGTACATATCGTTGTGCATGGTCCAGTATGCAGGTTCCACACATGTTAAAGAACAGAGTTATTGTGTTTAGTAGTTAACCTTTAACACACTCATAAATTCTGGATTTTTTGGAATCAATGTAACTTATAAATTTAAAAAAACAAAATCAGTGAAGGCAGATAGCTGTCCTTCCCGAGCCTTGTTCTGCTGGAGGTTTCTTCTTGACAGTAGGGAGTTTTTCTTTTCCACTGTTGCCCAAAGATAATCGTTGGATTTCTCTCTACAGTATTATAAGTTCTTGACCTTCACATTTAAATTTCTCTTAGAGGACCACTCACTCTTTTTTACCTCCTTCAGTCATGAAACTTTGTAACATGAATATTGTATCTATATTGAAAAACACTTTGAATTAACTTTTGTTGTTTTAAATGTGCAGTATGAATAAGGCTGACTTGACTTTTTTTGTCTTTACGTTTATGGAAAAGCTTGTGGGTATAGCAAACAAACTAAAACTAATAGGGGGCAATTAAAATGCATTATGAGGGGTACATGTCCTCACCCTGAATCTCCTACTTGCTACATAAAGTGTTCTGTCCTGTTCTGATCATCAACGCTGCCATTGACTGTAAACTGTGAGGTGCATCATTATCAAATAAGATTACTGAGCTGCTGCAGCTGTATCACCTGCTGTAGCTCAAGATGCTGCATAAAATAGCCTGTAGTCTGTCAGGCAATTGCTCCAGCACACATGACTGTCAATTTCCATTTTTGTATCAAACTGTTCAAATAAGTGTGTGAAGTGGTTCTATTGAGTAATTACAACACAGGTGACGTCTTCCCCCTTCTCACTTACAGTCTTTATGCTAAGCTAAGCGAAGCTAACTGCATCTTGGCCTCAGCAGCATCCTTAAAACTCACACGAGACTTTCAGAGAGCGGAAGGGCACATTTTCCAACATGTCAAACTTTTCTAAAGAAGATTTTTTTTTCTTTTTTTTAGAAAACGAAGTGGATCCAGCAGCAGAGGGAGAAGGGGAGGCTGAGACAGCGAAGAAGGGATCGAAAAGCGATATTGCATATCGAAATGCCGAAAGTAATCATCCTCATGAGACACGAAGGCGTGCACTCCCCAGTGTTCGTATGTGTGATAATGTGGCTTGGCCTTCAGCCACTTCCAACAGTTAAAGAAAGCACTCGAGAAGAGAACAGAGGCTGTCCCTTCCACTTTACCTCCCCCCACCTCCCTCTCTGAGTCTCTCTATATAAATGCTTGGCAGTTTTACGCATGGCTGGGAGCAATTTCCCACAATGTGTAAATTAGTCAATCTCCCAAGTCAGTAAAGTGGCCTTTGATGGGGAGGACATTAATGAAGTGTACCATTAGGCCTCACATTTGTATTCTTAGGGGCTCTCCAAGCTTTTGATGTCGTGGGGCCCCATGGCTGATTATCCACATGCCAGCGCTGCATGCCTCTGTTACTTAGACGGAAAGGAGGGAGGGAAAGAGGGAGAGAGCAATGATGCTGGACATTTAAAAGTTCTCTCTCCCTGCTGGACTTCTCCACACTGTCCTGCTGGCCGTTTGAATTTGGCAAGAGAAAGAAAGAAAAGCAGGGGAAGGAGAGGAGAGAGGCTGAGCGGTCCAAGAAGTGCAGTCGAGGAGCCGGACTTCTCCCTGACACTTCAAAGCGCTGTCTGGAGTAAATTGCTGTGGACCGCTTCATTCAGAGTGGAAGGGCTTTCCCTTCGCAGATGACAGTTGCATGGTGACAAAGTTCAATTGGCACTGGTAGGACTGGGGAGGGAGGAGGGACAGATCAAAGCGGTACCATTGTAATGGTTTTGTTCCGTGGAAAATCGCTTTTTGTCCCCGGCCTTTTCAAGCCAACTCCTGGCTCCAGTCAGAGTAAATGGGATTTTTAACTCCCTTGTGTGGGTGGAAGGGTGAGGGGAGGCGGAGGAGCAGAGGGAGGGGAGATTCTTAGCCTCGGGGTAAGGAACTCACCCCCACCCTTACTCCAACTCTCGCCCCCCTCCTCACCCTCCCTCTGACAATTCAAGGCCAACTATGTTGATGTTATTGGGCCTTTCATCTGAACTCGGCATCATAATCTTCACAGGGAGAGTTTAGCAGAGCAATTGCGCAATTACATTTATTGTAATTACCAGAACGTGATGTGGCAATGACTTATGTCCTTAAACCTCTCTCTGTTGTGTTCTCACCTACACTTGTGCACTCAGACTAATTCTTTTTAGATGTAACTTTCTACCCCCTTTCCTTCTCTCATTCTCAGTTTCACAAAACACTTTATTTTAAATGCTGACGACACTGATTGCAGCCAGTTTTGGGACAAAAACATAATCGACATCTACATCTCATCTTCTCCTCCTGCCTTGTTTCTCTCATCTGTAAAGTTTTGAAGCAGGAGAGGTGAAGTTGAGGCTTAACCGTCAGCCTGAGTCAGCAAGAAATACTGGTTGTGATGTGAGGAAAATGGTTGGCGTCCACATTATATCCATGTGAAAACTGATCTCTGCAAAGGCACAAAGTTCTAGAAATACTTCTTATAATACAGTGATTGTTCTTTATATGTATTACTCCTATTACTTATTAATACCTCCTTTCTCATCTAATTTGGTCGACTTCTTTCTATATTTTAAGTATTGCATACTGAGGGACTTTACAAAAATCATCAATATTGGTTATGCTGTTGCATTTTATAAAAAAAAAGATCCTGGATAGTGGATATGATTAGTGACCTGCCACTGTGATACACTATTTAATGCTTTCCTTCTTATACGCTAGTGCATCTTAAAGGAAAGTTATATTTAATGGAAAGAATCTGCTTTGGCTACTGATTTCCTACATCTCCCAGAATTCCCTACAGTCCACCTATTCCTCTTTTGCATTCTTCTGTTATACATATAGTTGGAGAAAAGAGTATCTGTCACACCCCAATCACACCTCTCTTGTTCTGATATAAATGCAGCTTCTGTGGGTGTCAAAATTCTAATCAGAGGATTTTGTTTCAGATGCATGAACTGCAAATGAAACCTCAGAAATTTTCTTTGTACACTTGACGTGTAGCAAAATAGATATATAAACCACAGCTGACATGAAAGCCACTTGAATCGGAAAATAAAAAGGCCTGCTATCTGCCTCAACAAATCTAAACTTTCCTCCCTTCAGGAAAATAAAAAATTACAGCATGCTCCCCCGTTTCAGCCCCTGTGATACTTTCACAAAACAATTCACAGTTTCTGCACCAAATGCTCATATTCCATTAGTCACACTGACTTTCTGACTTACTCTAAACTGTGCATCAAAAGTGTGTGTGTGCGTCTGTATGCCTCCACTCACACAAGGTATGAGGATATTTTAGTAGCCAAGTGCGTCAGACAGAGCCTGAGCCCGGTCTGTGTGATTGACTGTATGAGCTGCTGGCCAAATGTCTCAATTTTTTCCCTTGAGCTCAGGGAGAAAAGTGTTATTTCTTCAAAAGCCCCATTTGAGAAACCCCGCAAGCCTGTAATTGCTAGGGAAAAGGCCGGACAACCTGCCAAACCAAACACTTGAGAGGGAATTTGAAATATTGTAAACAGTAGAGTAACCCACTCACTGTCGAGACCGAGACTGGGGGGGAAGAGAGAGGAGACGTGGGGGTGTTGGAGGGCTGTGGACGAAACATAAAGTGTGTGAAAGAGAAATGCTTTCAGATTTATAAGCATGAGTGATGACAACAGCTCACCTTCTCTTTTTGAAGCTCTCTGTTTAGCCAAAGGAGCCTGTAAAAGACCTCTTCTCCCGTATTCTCACCTGTTTACTCAACATCTTCGACTTCAACAACTATTCTCTCCTACATTGAAGTTGTCAATTCAGCAACACCTCCCACTCAACAGCCTTGAACGGTGACTGTAGTTTATGATCACCAGTAACCTCTTTTATGTGTTGACACAATATTTTTCTTGTGCTGTCAAATAAAAGCGGGGGATTATTATTCTAGCGCGACCCCATTTTCCCGTCTTAATGACCCGAGCTATGCTCTCCTGGAGTAGGAACCATTAAAACCCAGTTTGGGTTCAGTGCAACTCTGCAGTTTTGTGGGCTTAAGCACCCACCCACACCCACACCCCCACCTCCTTCCCGCCCTGCTCTCCTCACTCGCCTTTTTTCCCCCACCTTCCCCCTTTTAAAAACCAAAATCCCCCGACACCAATTAGAAGGCAAAAACGGAAATCTTCGACCAAACATGACATTTACAGGCTGGAGCTCAAGACTTTTAATAGTTCCCCCACCCACCCGACCCCCACCCTCCGACACGTAGAATGCAGGAGCTCATGTGGATGCAAAAGCACACACTGGATTGTTGTCATTTTTGAGCTATCAAATGTTTTCTTTATTGTTTGATGTTCAGACTAGCGAGGAAAGGTGACATGGTTCCTTTCAGTCATTTCATTTCATGTCAGACCGCCACCCTCAGTGCTGATCTGTGCCAGTCTCCACAAAATTACATCTACATGTGTTTGTATGCCTGCACTTTAACCAGACTTGACCACAGCATTAATTAAGATGGAAACACATCATTAACTCAGACCCCCCTTGCCATCCCTCCCTGATCCAGGACTACATAGGGTACACAAAAACACTTGGGTAATTACTGATAATTAAATCAATTACAGGCAGTCTCTGCCTTGCCAGCTCTGGATGGCGGCAGCTGTGTCAGGGAGCTACAAATATTTGAACAGCACAATCCAAATATTCTCTGTGAGCTGTTTTTGCTTCAGAGCAAATCATCCGCCAACCTCGCTCTGACAGCAGCAGTCAGCTTGGCCATGTGGGCAGTGCCAACAGACGGCACGGTCCTGATGAACTTGAGCATTAATGACGAGGTGATTAGTCAGCTTTTCCTTCCTGCGGAAGAGGCTCTGCAATTTCATCCCAATCATAGTTTGCTTTGAAAGGTTTTTGGATGACTGTAAAAAAAGGAGAAATTTGCGGGGCCAATTAAATTGTTTTTACTCTTTTTTTCTCCAGATTGCCATCTGGTGCTCTTGCAGTCATGGTTGACAGAAAAGAGATAAAATGGACCATTTACTGCCTCCTTAGGGGGTGGGCTCAGGCGGGGAAAAGGAGACACTGTAGGCCTGGGGAACAGAATGCTTCGCAATATCTAACCTTTCACTCTGTTTCATTTTCCTCTTGCATTTTTGTGGCCTTTAAAATAATTTTGTTGACCTGAAGACAAGACACACAAACTGTCTCAGTAATAGTAGGCACCACCTTTCTTTGGGGTTTCCTTTAATTGCTATTTACAATGTAGCTGATTCATGGGAGTGTAAAGACTCAGTGATTTATGTTTCAACATGAGTTGCAACAAGTCATGCAATGTCAGATGATTTTCTGTGAGCGGTTCCAATATAAGCAGCCTTTTAACCGTCCTACCAGGTTTTGTGTGGCATTATTAACTGTGTGTGATGTGGAGCAGTGGGGTATGGAGGGGGAGTTTATCAGATGCAGATTTGGTGGTATAGTCAGCCACAGTGGGGAGTGGCCACCAATGTCTCTGTGTGGTTTTGATAAAGATAGAGATTTATGCTCTTCCACCATTTATTGGTCTGGGTCATTGTGGCGATGCCTACTTAGACCTGCCGCCACCTCTGTCTCGACATGCTGGGAGGGAGGCGGATATCATTAACCGCTTCTTACCCTCTTACCCCACCTCTTCCACTGTATCACCCCTCCATCATGCCAGCCGGGGAACAAACACTGATAGACTGGTGCCTCGATTAATTGCCACATGCATACAGTAACCTGACTGATAAAGCATTTACCATGAAGAGGTAAAGATGTGACAGCTGCACAGAGGATTTCCCCAGGGTGTCTCTGTTGTACCACTGTCTTTTAATCAGATCCAACACAGACATTAATATCAGGCCTAATTCACATTCATGATGATGATGTGAGGGGAGCGTTAAAAGGGAAAATTAAACCTCAGAGCTTACACATCTTTTCTTATGTGGATGAATGGAAGTAAAAAGGAAGATTTGAGAAAGCAAAAAAACATAATATCCAAAGTTATTGGTCATTTCAATAAAAACCTAATATAAATTCATTACACAGATTTGGATTAGGATGTCTCTGACTGCCAATGTAAAAGACTTTGATGCAAACATATGCAATATGTTAATAGTAAAAAATATCACGAAGCAGTTCTAAATACTGGATCCTTCCTCAGCGGAAGCTCCGTCCGCCGCAGACTGACATGTGTTGCAGATAGTCCACAGAGGCTTCATTCGGAAGAGCGAGGGCGCAGAGGGCAGGAGGGGGAAGCAGTGCGCTGCTGCGCTTGTCCCCCCTGGCTTATTGAATTACCTAAATGAGCAAAGGAGACCAGGCTGGGGCTCTTAGCCGTTTGAAGTTTACAAATCATCCTGACTGCTCTGGGGCTTGGGGGACGTCGTGAGGGAGGGAGCGGGTGGGGGGTGTCTTTTGATGCCTTAAATAAAAACATCAGGGAAACAAACAAACAAGGGAGAAACAGGGGGATAAAGATGAACATGGTGAAGAGGTGGTAAGGAAACACCATGTTACCCATGGCAACCTGGGAGTGGTGATGGCTGAGAAACCACTTCCTGTATAAGATGGGAAAATTGCATAAGTTCACTGTTGTTGTCTGGCTACATTCTTTTGTTTGTGTGTGTGTGTGTGTGCTTTGTTTTGACATCCTGGTGGGACTTCAAAGTAACTGCACACCAACCCATGAAGACCTCCTGTCACTGTGGGGACTAAATTGAGATCCCCACAGGTCCAGACTGGTTTCTGAGGGTAAGGACGTGGTTTTAGAGCTAGAATTAGGTTTGGGGTGGGGGTTAGGTATTCAATTGTGATGTTTAAGGTCAGAGTAAGGGGCCAGGGAATGCTATATAAATTAAGTGTCCTCACTTGGATGACATATGACCGTGTATGTGCTTTACATGTGTACAGTGAAGCAGTCAGTCAGTTAGCTTAGCACAGCACAAGGGCTACACACTCGTCTGACTCACCAGATGTATTGTGGCTATAAGACTGCCACAATACAGTCTTATAGCCACATGTGCCAATGGCTACATATTTCACGGGGCTTTCCCTGTTTTCAACACCCACTTTAATACTGGAAACACAAACCTCTACAAGCTACTACATTGAACATTTTAAGTCCTGCAGAGAATTTTGATAAGGCAGTAAGGCAGCCCTGTTAGTTTTTTAAATAAGCAATTTTAATGACAGTACTTCCCTCATTGTGTGCACATGACAATCCACCAAAAAAAATCCCAACATTATTTTACAGGAACACCATAGCTACATTCTTCACTTAGTGCTGCCCTATACGATTATGATTAGTTAAAGAAATACAAGCAAATCAGAACATTTTTCCTCTCTTATAACAGATTGATAATGAGGTACAGTCAGACCATTCTATACTGCCGTACTGCATTCTATTACATTTTATACTGCAGATTTGTCTAGCTATATGAAACTGCATCCATGCACACTAATACTGTTTTACATTTCAAAACTGCATCCCGATAATTGCCTCAACTCCATTTCAAAAATTGATCTCCTTGCATATTAACATGCATATGAAGGCAAGCATGCATGGCCTTCCATTGGAATGCAGGGAATCAGCAACATGCTCAATGCACACAGATGAATGGAGAGAGTGGGTTGTGTGGAATAAGGAAAATACAACAGTGTTTGCATGGGAGTGTGGAGGCGAGCAAACTAAGGCCTGGACGGGCTTTATCAGAGTCCGTGTTAAACAGAGGCTCATCTCCTCTTGCATTGGTTAACCATTCCAGATACCGGGTCATGAAATAGAAGGGACAGAGAGGATATGTGCAGTGAAGGTCAGAGCACCTTTATAATATTATTTAGCTTTGAAAGCCTAAGGTTGATGGATTACTTATGCTTTCCTTAAGAGAAGTCAGATATAGTGAGTTCATGCAAGGAACAGAATTCCTTAGTGTGTGAAGCAAACTCCTTACATATAAGAAAGACCCCAAGCCACAAGAAGAACTGTTCTAAGAGGGTATCTATATATTGACTAAATACAAGTGAGAACTGACTTTGCACCATGAAAATGTAAGAGTAAGATGTTTATCGTTGCCTTCTGGGTGAACCTTCTTTAGTCCACTGAAGAGGAGGCAGATGGAGACCCCTGCAACAATATCCATTCCCAAGTAAGCTAGACATGGACTACTTTAAATGTCTTAAAAGAAACTAGACTTCAGAAATTAAGTTTAAAGGCTCATAAAGTGAAGGAAGTGAATAAGTAGAGAACTAGATTATGTCTGAATTCAACTGGTTTGTTCAAATGTTGGCGAGATGCAACTAAGGAGTGCTCCTAATAATGTTGTCTAATGCTGCGTTGTCACAGAACACAATGATTGTTTCCTCTGCCATATATCCTCCTGCTGAAAGGAGAATAGATTCTAATAGAGTGGTGGGCTGGAAGCACCGGGCAAGGATGAGAGCTCCTTTGGCCATACATCTCCAAAACATTTGTTACTAAAGAAGACCCAAAAAAGTCAGCTAAGAAAGCAGCGTCAGATAAGAACCTTGAGGCGGATCAATGAAACTAGTGTGTCATTATAAAAGAAGGTTATGCTGTTTCACTACCTGTACAACAGTTACCCACTGCAAATCTGATCGGGAGCCTCAACATATGACAACGAGCAAATTATTCACAATTTAGAAAGGTTGAGAAGTCTGGATACAAAAGAGCTGCCTGGAAAACTATTCATGACGCACGGTTATGGTTCCCTATAACACACACACACCATATGCTCATATTTCTAACTTGTCCTGGGGCAGATACTCATATCTTCTGCGATCTAGAGATAGGTATTCAAGTATCAGGTAATAATGGCACACATTTAAAACAACAGTTGTTGTGCCAAAATAGTCTCCAGGAAAAGAATGATTGGCAGTACAAATTACCCAACAAGTACTGAGATCAAGTCTCTATAGAACTATTATGATCTGAATTTGTAATATGTGGTAAGGCTTAGACCTTTTAGTCTTTTAAATTATGGACAGTCACTCACCTAATATTCTGACTAAGATGGCAAGGCATTACAAAATATGGAAATTGACCTCTATATTAAATATCGAAATTAAACTCATGAAAACAGGGTTTTTTTTTTTGCACTACACAACCAAAGTCAGTCTGACTGCAAGCAAAACACGGTTTCTCTTTTCACTGAACTCCAAGCTGATGCCACTGGGAGGGTGTGGAAGCATTATGATAACGCATCTGTGGAGTTCACCTTCCCTAACTGAGCATTTGTACCTGCCATTTTAATGAGTACTAAGGCATGATCTGCGGTTGCAAAGAGGGCACAGAGGAATGGGACTATTTGTGCTCAAGTCTCTTGATAAGCCAATGATCAACCTTATCATGCCACACTAATACGAATTTTATTTACAAGCTATCTTAAACACAGTCATTGTAATGTTCTATGACGGCTTTGAATCATGATCTTGAGAATAACTTAAATGACAGCACAATCAACAAAGCTTTTCCTCCTCTGCCTGATTCAGATAAAATTAATAGAAATTGGTTGATTAAATTACCTGCCAGTATCTGGGTACAGGGTTGAGGGCACAAAGCTGCTGCTGGAGGAAAATGTCCACACCAGTGGAGGGCGCTGGAGCTGCAGGAGTCACGGTGCTCCGACGGATCCGCTGTGACGTCACGTGAGTGGGCGGAGACAACAGACTTGAACCCGGAAGATGTAAGGCAGGTAACATCGTTTTCAAAAACTTGGATTTCGGGGCTTTAATTAACAGTCTATGGTATTTAGAAGACCGACAGATACATTTTGAAATCAGCCAAAGGAGGATGGAAGCGAATTTTTCCGCGAAATGGCGCTTCGGCGGACACTCCAGATGTAGGAGTCGGCTTCTGCAACGGCTGTGCGGCCTTGGCGTTAACGGTGCGATCCTACTTTGAAGACGGATCAGGACGGACATGATCGGAGTCACAAGGTAAGAACAAATCTCCAAACACTGAGTTTTATCGAGAGATCCATGGTGAGGAAATGAACAGCAGCTTTTATTTGTGGACCTTTAGGTCCTGGTGTAGCAGCGGTGTGGTGATCGTGGAGCGGAATGAGTGAATGATTGCTGCCTCGGTTATAAAGCGCTCTAAGTGTGTGGGCTGGACTTAAGTAGATTGGACAGTAAGGGGCCTTTTGATTAGCTGTCTTCGTGCCTGCCTGAGCTAACGCTCCAGTATGCATGTTGAATGAACAACTGGTCAAGACTTCTGTTTATTTACTGCCGGAAAACGGTCAGTTGATTGATAGGAAATGACATAGTGACAGTTGAAGCCTAAACAGAAAGCGAAAATGTGTGTTTGTATCATCTATCTTAAAATCTCTGTTTCTGCAGAAGTTGGGCTGAGAAATGAAGCCAACTCAGAAGTAACAAATACTGCAGTTCTTTAAAAGGCAGCTTAAGGCTGGCTGCAACTCAATCCCCATAGATCCCCATGTTAAAAAGCCCACCTTTACAGTAGAATCAAACATGTTTACAGCCTGGCACACTGACACAGGGCATGACCTAGACAGATTTAGCTCCATTCAGGCTCCACCCATTTTTTGGAGTTAGGAACAGTCTGGCACTACAATGATGGCACCACTCTGAGCTTCAAAACTGTACTTCAGGAAACCTATGGGTGATGTCATGGAGGGTTTGTGCATCTTAATACACAGTCAAAGGTTTCTGCCCATTCAGTCTAAAATGCACTAGAAGTGTGGATGCTGGGTGTAAATGAAAAGGTATTAGTGTGGATGAAGCCAAAGATTGGAAACAAGGGAAACCAGTTAATCTGGCTCAGTCTGAAACTCCACCTATAGCACCATTAAAATGAACTAATTACACAATATTTAATTTGTTCACATTATGATTTTGCAAGGTGCACAGATTATTTCCTGGTCAGGTGCCGTGACTTTTAAGGGTCTCCTCTTGTTGCCTGGCAGATTTATAGTGATAGCACTGAGACCACTGGCAGATTTTGTTGAGCAATACAATATGGTACTGTTTAAAACATCAACATGAAGTGTTTCTGAATACAGCATCCTTACTTTGCAGAAGCTTCCTCCACTACAGACTGATATTAGTTGCAAATGGGTAGCTGTTTCCCCGTGTTTCCAGTATTTATGCTGAGCCGAGGTGACAGCAACTTAACATTTTCACTACACAACAGAGAGAGTGGTATCAATTTTCTCATCTAACTCTCAACAGGAATGCAAATAAGGATTTTTTTCCCCCAAAACACTGAGTTATCACTTCAATGCAAATAGGAAACAGACGTCCCATAGATGTTTTTTTGTCTCTGCGCATTTGCAACTTCACCGTAGCAACTGATGAAGAATTGCTTTGTTCTCAACATTTTAAACCTTCTCTAGAGACCTTTGCTCTGGGATCTATTTTCAAACACTTTGTTTATTTGTACAACACAGATGGGAAAAAAAAATTCTGTGCTCCATTAAATTCCTGTAAGCATTCAGAAAAATGACTTTCAAAGCAGAACACCGTCAAAAGCTGACATGAAACATTATTTTGTTTAAGTTCTCGTATCAGTTCAGACTAAATTGAGAAAATATCTATAAAATCATTTGTCTCTCCTGTTGCAGACTCACTGTTTTAGGAAGATTTCCGAGGGGATTTGCCCCTAACAATACAGACCACTGATTCTTTTGTAGAGACCAGTCAGTAATTGATTGGGTCTGGATATGATGGGGAAAAGATAGCATGTTGTTTGTACAATCAGGGGCCTTTTCCAAGCTATTAAGTGGAACTAATTAATTATGGCATGGAAATGCGTTAAAATGTCTCTGTCCCACTGAAGACAACATCCACTGGAAAAGCAAGAAATGTAATTAGTTACATAATGGTAAAATAAGGTTGACTTGATTCGAACCACATTGTTCACATTGAATGTCCCCTTTTCTCGTTTCCATTCCTCAAAGCAGCCGTAATACAGTATTTTGTTTTCAAAAGATATTTACCGTTCTCTCTGGCAGTTGATTGTTCAGATTCATGAGGCCAGCTCATTTATGTAAAACACATGCATATACACTCACCACTAAGAAAATGACAATGGGGGAAAGAGTGATTTCAGCATACAGATTACCAGGAACTCCATCAACAACCGTCTGGGGAGGGCAGGAATCCGTTTCAACTTTGTGACCCACTGGCTCCGTGTCTCTCTAACCACGCGACTCCGCTCTAATTGGACGACACAATGTCTGGGAGTTCTGAAACTGGACAGAGCTCACGGCAAATTACCGCTCACTTCCTGCTCAATCTGAGCGGGCACTCGAGCCGTTAAGGGAGCTGTTGGACTTTGAAAAGTGTTTGCTTTGCTTGGCATCTCCGGTAACCATGATCCCGGTGTTATGAGGAATAATTTACCATTTTGGAAAGTTCATTTTTGTGCATGCCTTATTTAGCTTACAACAGCAACATCCCAGCGGTGCATGGAATACATCCAGTGATGTGAACGGGTGAACTGAAATGGCACTTATGAGATTTGGTCGGGAAAATGATTTTGCATGATTCAACAGAAAGGAAAAGCGCCCGTCTTCTCACAGAATATATACATTGACCGTGCAGGAGAATTTCATGGAAAGTGCAATGAAGTAGAAAATTTTAGGCTGTAACGTTTTTTCAGTGCATTTTGTTAGTTTATTTGCTTCTTTGACAGAGTTAGTACAAATAAACTGAAGTTTATTTGCTGCCTCCAGTCACCCTTTTTTTTTAGTGTAAATCAGCTAAGCAAATTAATTTTTAAAAACTGTGCAGATGTACATATGCAGTATTCATTGTCAGTATGTGTTGTGATGGCTGTTATGAATCAAGTGTAGGTGCAAAATTCTGCACAAGTGCTTCAGAGTGATTCAAGCTAAACTATTTTCCAGGTATATGACCCAGTTTGGAAAATATTTTTTATTGTCTAATGACACATAAGTGCATAAGTTGAAAGTACAGGTAATGACCATGTCAAAAAATGTACAGTATGTCTTCATCTCTCAGTAGTTTTGCTCTGTGTCCTTGTCACCACATCAGCTCAAGCAGGCTCCATGTCTCCGAGCTGCTGCCTGGTGAAAGCAGCATCCAGTGGAAGAGGATTGGTAGTGACATCTGGCAGTTTGATAAAGTGGATTTGGTTTCTTAGGGGCAATTCCAGGCTGCTCTCCCCGGGCGCCAGGCCTACTCTGGTTAGTATATGACTTACATGTGTAGGCTGCTGTGAGGGAGGAGCTGTGTGTGTGTGTATGTGAGAGAGAGAGTGTCAGTATGTACAGTACACATCTAAGCAGGTATATGTGTGTTTGCGTGTTTGCGGTCAAATGTATTGAGCGGAGGGGAAGCGGTTAGTTCAAATGGAAACCAGCAGTCCATCCACCATGTACATTAATGCAAGCCTTTCATCACCAGCTCCCCTAAAGCATGGCCTCTCCCCTTCTAATTTACTTTAAACACACACATTAGTCTCATCAATAAACACTAATGGCTCTTTATGAGAAAGAGGACTACTTCCCATTTTTCTAATGACGGCTCTATTTCCCTGCAGAGCCTCCAAGTCCCGTCTAATCCATCGCTGAGATGGCTGATCCGTCCTTCCATAACATCGTCTGCCACCACAGCAAAGGGAAGACGACAAACAAGAGGCAGGCATGTCCAAATACAGAGACCAATGCTGCCAACATGTAGCCATTTTCCCTTCACGACACATGGTAAGTATAGACAATAATACACAAGTCTCATTTAAAAGTCCTCTCAAGGCCAGCTAATCTTGTTAACTTAGAATGCAAGTAGTTTTTTTTCCTTAGAAATAAGCGTTTTAAAGAAATCATTTTAAATTCTCCACAATGATCACATTGCAGTAATCTTCTGGTATTAATTTGACATATAAACAAAAAGCCCAAATGGCCTTTATGTCATTCATACATCATTTAATTCACATCTGCTGACATGAAGCTGCCTTGTAGACTTCTGAGACTGCATTAGTCTAAATGGATAAGAGGGCTTTTGAAACGGAGCCATAAGAGATAGGCAGATAACTTGGAAGATGAAAGCACTTGTGAAAAGGATATTTCCCTGCAGCATTCAACAAAACAATATTAACAGAGAAATGAGGGCAGAGGGAAGAGAAAATAGTTTATAGTGCAGCTGATGTACTACAAATCATCCGTAGAAGAGTGATTTTTGCTGTAATTTGTTCTCTGCGTCGCTACAAAACGGAAAGATAATTGCTGCATCTGTCCTGAGCGACTGATTTAAGAACATGTTGTGGGTTTTGAGGTGTGCCTTCAGATTGCACCACATGAAAGCCGAGGTGAAGGTCAATAGCGCGGGTTCACTGTGGCTATGAAAACATCATGGGTGTTTTCTCGCCGCGGCTCACACGAACACGCTGGGCTCAAGGACAGACGGCACATTCTGCAGTGCCACCATCAAAAGGAGAAATTTACCCGAAAATGTAAATAGGATTTTTCATCACCAGGCAATTTCACGTGCAGCTTAAAGAAGAAATACAATCTGCGAGGTGACTGTGTGTCTTTTCATAGAGGGCACATGCTGAAGAGACAGATTTTTAAAATATCTCATCAGTGCAGAGCTGCTTCATCGTTGCATCCATACCTGCTAATCAAATGATCGCTCGAGTTTAAGAGAAAATATATTTTCAACATGACTATACAAAAGTAGACATCACAGAAAATCCTTGACAGCAACATTATAATGCATGTTCATTTAGATTACGCAACATTTCATACAAAAAATGTGTAATTTCCCAGAGACAATGGTTGAAATTTTTACAAAAAACAGATATAATCAACCAGCAGTTTTTCAAGTAGTAAAAAAATTTGGGAAAAAAATAGTTTTAAATATTAAAACACCGCTACAATCAAACCAATACTCTAAAATAGGATGTAATAAAAATAGATAAACAAGATAAAAATAGATATTTTAAAAAGTGGATGTTAAAAACTCTATGAAACCCGATGAGTTCACATACTACTCTTATATTGTTGCTGTTTAATGCCTTGATAGTGGAAAGGACTGATGTTCTTGTACTGGTTCAGGTCCCACTTTGGCATCCTGAACCTTCAGCCTGACAGCAATGCCTCAGATTCAGGATTCAGGATGTGTGTTGTATTATTCAGAATCTTTTTGTGCCACCCTGAGCACAGATTTTCATGTAGTGACTGAAGATATGTTCTCTTTTTTTGCCACAAAACACAAGTTTACTTACGCAATAGACTCTAAGCCTTTGCAAACAGTGCATACTCTGCTGTAGCCCAGAACAAGGGTCTTCAACATGAGCGTGACACGTGAGCGTGCTGTCAGTTTAGACAACAAGATTTTGATATGAGGGAACCTGATTCACAGGTACATTGTGAATCTTCACATCAACAGTAAGTTGGTGAGCGTCACGCCTGTGTTCAAGCTGTTTGATTTTAAAGTTGGAAAATGATTTGTCATGTTCTCTGTAGAATATGCCAAAAAAAAATCACAATCTAAATATGTAAATAAAAAAAAACACTTTCTATTACGAGTAAAAGTCCTCAATTTAGAGCTGTACTTAAGGGAAAACTAGAAATATTGAGGCTAGAGAAGAGAGGAAAAGGATACATTTTATGGGGTATTGCATATATTATAGTGTTGGAACTTTAATTAAGCATTAATATACTTTTTGTGCAGCTTTTTAATATTGTCACAGTGGCACTAATTTAAAAATTACAGTTTATTTGTGAGAGCATTGCATTCTTTATTATTCAGCCACATTCATTAGTTTATTTATGTTTTAGATGTCAAATCTTAATCTTTAAAGATGCTAGTAACTATAGCTGTCAGGTAAAAGTACTGGAGGAATAATAATACTATTCACTACCATGACATGTGGTGACATGTAAAGTGGTATTAGCTGGAAGCGTTGGTGTGCAAGTAAAAATCATACATTAGTAAAATACTTGTAAGATTGCACACATGCAAATAGATGCTCACCATGTGGCAGAAACATGAATCTGTGTATCATTTGTAGCTCACATCAGATAGCACTGGTGAAAAAACATGCAAAGTGTAACTTATTGACCTCAAACTAGAAGGATGTGAACACATTATCAACTGCAGAATCTTTTTAAATCACAATAACCTATTAAAAACAGCCCCGACTTTATTAATATCACATTTTTTATTTTCAGTATCTGATCTTATCTTGTATGAGGGCTTATAAACCTTCTTAATATCTTCTTGCCTAATGACAATAATATGTTAGATTTTAAACCCTTTTTGGAAAGTAAAAAGTAAACATATTGGACTGATATGTGTGTAACAGTTACTGTGGAATGTGCAGAGTTTACGTCCTAGACAGGCTTTTGATTAGTAAAATCTAAAAATTGCCATATTTAGGAATAACTATACGTCTTTTGTCCTCCAAACCTTAAATCATAGTTTTTTTTTTTAACATATTCATCCATCCCTCTCCTCTCTCTCTGTCTCTCTCTCAGTGCTGTTTGAGGGGCTTCTCAGGAGGTGAAGGATCTCCAGTCAGGCCTTACCTCACCCGTGGCATTGGAGGGGGAATTACGGGGCTTAGTTCTCTCAACTTGACCCCGCTCCTAATTACTTGTCGGATAAGTCTTTTGGCTCCTAGTGGAGTGTTGTCCTAACCTCCACTTGTCTGCTGTGTGTCCAAACATAGAGAAAGGAAAACACGTTCCAGTGGAACAGGGGGCTTAGCCTCCACGCCACATTCTCACAGTTAAAGGCCCCACCGCAGGCTCCCAGAGACTCACTCAGGTTAGACTGCAGACTTCTGCTTGCCTCTGCTCTTCCTCTTTGTAGATGAATGACAGGCACACTCTGGCCTGTAATAAAGGCCTTATTTTGTAGTGAGTAAAAAGCTTTCTGCAGTTTTGTAAACTCATAAATGTCAGAATTCAGATTTCCAGGTTTTCTCCTCAGTTTTCTCTCCCACAAATAAAAAAAAATCAACAATATGTTGAGCAGAGGGGGTGACTGGAGGCAACCTGTAGTAAATTTGTCTTCATCAGATCATATTGTCTCCGACACTTAAAAACCTTTTTTGGCAACTTCCCCTGTAATTGTGGTCTTTTCAACGACAATGATTGGTGCAATAAGTTAGTGTTTAACAGACGCTAATGACGGATAATAACGCTGTTATACAGAAACAGAGGACTCATCATAATCAAGTCTTTTAAGAATTTATGATGTGACTTTGCGCCCGGCAGGAATGTGCTGAATTTTTGCTCTTTTAATGAGTCATTTATGCAGTGATGGTCTGTTCTCGTTGCGGTGAGTCACACACCACTTGATGTAACACCCAAGTATGTAGCAAATGTAATTATATAAAGCAGAGAAAAGTCATAATTTTTTACCAAAAGAGAAAATTAAAAAGTTAATGTCCAGATCCTTTTAGTTTGGTCACTGATCGTATCTCCTTCCCTTATTCCTTCCCCCCGTCCTAACCCTGGGAAAGCGCTCTCTGAGATTACCTAAATTTAAATCATAACTCCAAACGGGGATTATCATGCTCAGAGATTAGCTTTAAAATGAGAGCTCCGCAAACTTTTCAAGGTATGCCATCAATTCCGTCTAAACACTGAGCGATAAGGAGCTTCGGTGGAAAAGGACAATCCTCCAGGGACCAAATAAGTTAAAGGAGGGGGGAGTTTATTCCATTATTGTCTAATAGCTTCCATAACCATCACCCTTTACCCCCAATAAAGTCTCATTGGCCTGAGGATTGAGTCTGGATTACATGGTAGCTCTGCTAATAATGTCAAACACATGAAGAGACCTGACCCCGAAACTCACCCATCACGGCAGCGAGCAGTAGGTTACCCTTTAACCGGAGTGTTAAGTGCATCACACTGTGGTAACGGGGAGCAACACGGAATATAAATGCAGCTTTTCTACAGGTTTTTAAAAAGTCTGTGATGTCTTATGTGCAGTATGTGGAACATGTATTTACGGCATGTAAATACAGTGTTCAGTGTAATTGCCATGTGCTGCTTTGAAAGGAGACAAGATAAAAAGAAAGAGAGCACAACCAGAAGAGTCTTTGCTTTTTCTTAAATGTGTGTGTGTCTGTGTGTGTGTGTGTGTGCATACCTCAGTTTGTAGGCTGCAGCACTGTACGGCTCCCCCCAGGGCTGCATTGAGAGGCTGGTGCCAGAGAGTCTCACCTAGTCAGGTTAGCCTGGGAACGTACTCATACTACAGGCATTTCTTCTACGCTCTCCGTCTCTCTCACGCACACACACACACACACACACACACATACACACACACACTCACACTTTCACATGCATGCATACACACACAATTCTGCCCACATCATAAGCCAATGAGCCATTATATTGTCATTAGTGTTTTATTTGCACCACCCTGTCTCTCAACAATCCGCCACGCTGTTCACATTCTGATGACTCAGAAACTAAACAGTTGTTGCGTATTTCACCATTTCCATACTTGTGTGCACACACGGTTGCCTTTTGTGCAGGTTCGACATCCTGCACGTGTATTGTCCTTTCGCCGTGTGATTGAGCTCCTCCGTCTTTTCTGCCTGATTTTGACGTGCAATCCATTTCCACTTGTCAAAAACAGACAAACTCTGAATCCATCTTGACGTCCGCGGTGAGTCGGCCTCGTGACGATGTTTCCCCGCTGGGCCTCGGAGACCATACGTGATTTAAGTAGACTTGAAATTTGTTTGGGGAATGTCTGCTATATAAAGCATGTGTTTATGTGCATAGCAAGTCATTATCTTTGCATCTTGATTAGATTTTCCAACATTTCTCTTGTTTGTACACCTAAATAAGAGAGTGTGATGGTTGGACCACCCAAAGAGAGTCATCACACATGTAAAATAAAAAAGGGATGGTCATTATGCGGCAGACAGTTTGACGCTCTTTTTTTGCCTTGGTCTTCATTTGCGTTTAATTTCCAAAAGATATCTGAGAAGAAGTGAATGACTTTAAATATATTAAGAAACTGATGGAGAACTTTTGGCAACAACTTGAGACATCATATCTCTCCCATTTGTCACATAAAGTAATTTATTTTCTCACAAGACTTTGAACATCTGTCAGCATCATCTCCTGCCTGCTACTGTTGCATTAATTTTTCATGTTGCCGCTTGTGTTTGTTTCCAAATGATCCCTCACTTAAAAGGTGTGATTCTGTAAGTTAATACTCTTGTCAAAACAAACAAATGAAACCACAACGTTGAGCAGAGTGATTGCTGTCGCCCCTAGAGGGAAGAGTGCCGGGCGCCGAGCTCGCCCCGAGCAGACGGGCTCTCCCCAGTGTTCACTCTGAGGAATGCAGCTCCTTCTGCACACCGCTGGCAACGGCACAGAGTGTAACCTTTGATTTCCCCCCACACGCCAAAACACACATCCGCATGCTGCCACACATTCATCAGTGTTAATCGCTTAGACTGCTTTAATCAGAGTGCAAACTTTACATGCAAGTCCAGCTATTAGCCGTTAAACTGCAAGATAATATGATGAGAGCAGCCCCACCAGCGTGCAGTGGTTTATATGCAACATTAAGCCAGAACTTGGAGGAAAGGTTGCTCGAAAATTTTGATGCGTGAAGCAAAAGCATGTATGAAAAGCAACTTCTCTCTTTCTGCAGGGAGCTTGTCTCCACATTCACACTGAGCTGAATTTAGCAGAACATATTTATTTTCTACAAATTAGGCCCCAAAGTAGATAATATTTAGATCTTTGTGTGCTGTTTTTCATGTCCAATAAAAAACAGATGTGATTTTGTTTTTTGGGATAACTGATTCGACTGACAAAACATTAGTCAAGAAAAAATAAATGGTTTTTCAAATTAAAAAATGACAGTTATGCTTGTAATTACTGTCACAAGAGTTGAGATAAATCCTGCGGTGATTATGTTTTTGTGTGGTTATACATGTGGATAACAATTCTGAGTTGTCAGGGAGTGACCTTGTTGCTCAGGGAGCGTTGAGCAACAAGGTAATAGCGCTCCTTTCGTGCCAAAGAGCCACTTTCTCTGCTCATGGTGCATTTTTCACTAAACCTTTGTCCGTCCCTCTGATTTTCCAGTTAGAATCTAGTTCGAATCCACATAAGACATTGCTCGGTGCTGCCTTTGTGACAATAGCAAAGCAATAATTATGAGACCCGCATCGTATTTTCATCATTAAAGTGCAGCTGTGACGGATGTGGATCCTGAGTGTTTCAGGATTTGAGTTTAGCCTTTAATTACATTTGACTGATTGCTTTCCTTACACAAAGTACAATGATGCTGGTATAATTAAAAAGCATTTCTAATTACTAACAGCAAAAGAAACAGCACATGTGACTCTGTGCCTTCCTTTAAAAGGTGCATCGGGTAGAGGCAGCTTGTAGAACAAATCCCAGGAAGCATTTATGATTACAGTATATATTTAGCTCCATTCAAAACTGGCCCGGCTCTCATAGCCTGCACCCCTGTGAGTCAGAGTTTCAGCATTACCTGAAGAAAACTTGGCACAGCTACTGAGTGAGTGATGGAAAATTAAAAAGCCCAGTTAGTGCCTATGGGTGAGAAACAATTATGGGTTTGTGTTCATTACAATGGTGTACAAAGGGAATGAAAATTCCTGAGCTAAGTGTTTTACCATCAAAATGCCAAGAGTAAAATGAATGTAATTAAGCCCACAAATACCTTGGGGTTTTGTAACAAAGCTGTTTTACAGCCTTTAGCAGCAGGCTAGTACTTTGCTTAACGCTAAGTAGTCAGTAGAAGAGCTTTGACTGGGAATAACCCTGGAACCCTTCATGCACAATGCAACATGTCATTGTAACTTGCTGCATATTTGTTTACCAGTCCTGAAATATTGCTAATTTAGATACTGTAATGAATTTAAGTCTCCATAAACAGAAGATTTGTGCTTACACAGCTCTTCCATTACACAACAAATTTGTGTCCCGGCGTAAGACTCAAAGTTTCCTGCAACATCCCTCACCATGTCTCTCTCTCTCTGAGCAGAATATTGGGAAAAAACTTGTCATACTAATGCTCTAAATGCAATGTAGAATTCTCAGGAACAGGAGGTCATCACAAATATTCCGGACATTAAGCATCATAAAAACAGTAATGGAGTCAAATCAGTAAAATCCCTTTATTCTAGAAGATGAACTGGACTTACAAATAGGTTAACCAAGATTTAAGTACATGACACAACTCACACTTTACACTGATTACTGGAAAGCAGGAAGCTGAGACCACTGCTGAAAAAGTGCCTACAGAATCCATGTAAGCAGCAAAATGTTTCTCAATAAATGGTTTTATTCATTTTTTCAAAAAAAAGTGTCTAAGGGTGCTCTGTTTTGCATCACATACAAAAAAGGTAAAAAATAAACTGAATATATACAGTCTTTTTAGGCCTGTTTAATTGCTATTTATAAAAAAAAAAAACATCTGAATCAGAGGTATTGTTTACTTCACATTTTAGAAGCATAGTTAAAAAATGTATATATACAAAAAATAAATAGTTTGCACCCTGGAATGTTAACTATTAAGTGAGAAATGTTTTGCCAAAAGTTTGCTTGCACAATATGTAATGCAAACAAATGCAAGTTGTCCAAAAAAGTAATGTAAGCTAAAAAAAAAAAAGTTAAAAACACGCATGCCCCAGTCAATACTACTGGGAACCTTTCCGACTCACTCTTCTGTTCTCCATCTGCACCTACTGTTGAAACTGGTGCAAAACTATGACAAACGTTTAATCCAGGATCTCATATGTACAGTACGTTACACACTGAAACTATGCAACAACTTGATCATTAGATTATGTCTAATCAGCACATGCTGTAAAATAAGAATGTAACACCTTAGATAGACTAATTGGCTAGTTAGCTCACAAGAATAGCTCACCCAGCTGGAATAGCCAAAGGTCTGCAGACATATTAAGATCATTGCTTCTTATTTGCCAGATTTTACACAAAAAACAATGACATAGTGACATACACTACAGTGCTGCTTGTTAAAGTGGTTTTAATGTCTCCTCCTTTTTTCCACTTGGACATCAAGCAGTTTGATTTGCTGTAAAATCAGCTGCTGCACTTTAAAAAAAAAGTTAAATACATTGAATGTTGAAAATGTTGAAGACTGTTTAAAAAATGTTTATCTCCACTTTTCAACACAAAGTGAGGCCCTTGACCTGAATCATCCACAGCATGATGTATGAGCCTATTCATTATCTACAAACTAGAATTAATTATGTGACGAATAAACATATTTAATAAGTAGTATGGGAAAGAGTTGCACAAAAGGCATAAGTGTAATTCAGTCAATAACATGCAGGAGATTCAATGAAAAGAAATACCCAGTTTCTAAATGACATATAAACTGAGTGCCAACAACGACTGATCACTTTCTGTAATTTGAATCAATTAATCACAATCTGAAGAATAAAAAGTGAAGAACAACAGATAATAACCAACTGTAACCTCTTTTAATCAATAGAAAGAATACTAAACCAGCATAAAAAATACTAGTTGAAATATGTTAATACGTATTATAGTGGCAGTGACGTAGAACCAGAGAAATCATCTTTAATTCCATCTTTTTTCTTTTTTATCAAAACCTCTTGCCTACATAACACACAACTCACCTGCAAATAAAGGTTTGTCTTTAATGCATATGCAGCATTACTCCACAGTTCCTCTTCAAGAACTGAATATGCTGCAGAAAAAAAAGTCAACTCAGTTGGAATATTGACCCCAGGAACTGTCAAATGCTGTATACATTAAGATCATGTTGTACATTAAATGCACTAATTCTTGCTTTACTGTGTTTTAATAAGCTGATAAACACTCAATAATTAACTTCAGGAATCTAAGATAGCACGCCCCAAATAAAAAATCCCTTCATTAAAATACTTCACCTATCAAAGTGCTAACTTTTTAATGTTCCTGAGGAGCAGTTGCGGTGTAAACAGCATATGTTTGCACTGATGGTGAACACACAGTTTGTTATGTCTGGCGTATATCAGGAGGTTGCAGTGAAAATAAGGCGCTACCGTAGCATCCATATCAGCCTCAGGATATTTAGACCCAGTTTAAGCTTTTCTGTTTACGTCTCAGCATTCGTGTGAGAACGGCAACTCGACTGAATTCATGAAGCTGTGAATGGGCATCTTAAGTGTGAGTTTGGGTGTGTGTGTGTGAACTTTTGTTCAGTGTGGGTGTGTGCTTGTGAACACTTTGTATTTCTCTGACGTGGGGTATTAATAGGCATATGTCATCGCCGCGGTAACGGTGAGGGAAACCACTTGTGAGTTTAAGAGGAACAACAGAAATCTGCAAAGCTGCGATGGTTACACGCAGCATGTTTTATTTCATGTGGGCTTTGTTATTCTATCAAACCCACACTGAAGCAGGCCCTTTAGAACTGAGCTCTACATTTCCGCCAATTGAAAACATCTTCATTGAGATACATAAACAGATTTTAAAAGTCCTATTTTGCTCTACATTTGGGCCCTGCTTGAGATCTGATTTTCCCCCCTTTGATGTTGCATTCATATTCTTCCCTTTCCCCGGCAAACATGTGTCCCTCGTTACATCACGTCATGCCAACGAACAATCAGTTTGTCAAAACACATCTCGGGGCTTAGAGAGAAAGAAGGGATGAGAAAAATCTAGTGAGGGGGAGACTGGCTGAAAACAGAAGGGACTGTCAGGAGAATTATTTAAGCAGTAACAGATAGCTGCTCTAAGCATCGCGCGGCCAGCAGCTCCGGAGGCCTTTTGCCCTCTAGCACCTTCTCCTTGATGTTAGCACCGGGCCGCTCTGGGACCGGATCGGGCCGGCTCACTGACTGACAGCTTCAATAAGGCTAATTACAGTGGGCTGCAGGGCCCAGTTATGCTGTCTGGCGACTCCACCCACTGTGGAGCCAGAGTGACTGTGTTAACTATGGTGTTAGACCAAGGTAGGCATCAGTCAGCCACCGCTGGACCTCACAGTAGTAAACACACACACACAAACACACACACTCGTTCAGACACAGAGGAATACACACAGACTCACAGCGACATGGACACACACTTTTATTAAAACACAACTGAGACAAAGTGTGGCCGTCATTCATGAACAAGGTGTTTCTGTTAAAGATATGTCCATTTGTGAACATTTAAAGTAACTTTTGATGACAACGCTGACAGTCTGTGTCATGATAGCAGCAGGAACAACTAAGAACTTTTATTCAAGTCTTGTACTTGAGTACAAATATGATCTTTTTGCACTTTACTTGAGTATTTCATACTACTTTACGCTTCCACTCCACTGCAAGTCAGAGGGAAAAAAAGCATTTTTTACTCTGGTTACACATTTTACATGCAAAACATATGATGTATGATTTCTGTGTTCTACATGAAACTACCCAACAAATGTGTATAAAATCAAACTATCAACCACAATTCTAGTAAAATTTGTATTAAAATTAAAAAGTGTTATGATTATTACCTCAAGCAACTACACAAATAAAATGAGAATTAAAATTTACAGTATTTTATTAGAATTTATCAGTTACAATAATCCAGTGACATAATATGTAGTAATATAACACATACATATGTTCTCACTACCTTGACTTTTGATATTTTAACTACATTTTACAAATAAAAATTATTTTAAATAATAATAATAATAAACAGACCAGAAATCACAAGTCAGTGAAGAGTCACACATTCATGATGCCGAGAGTTAATGATGTTGATGCTGCTTGTTGAATGTTGTCCCACTGTTCCTGAAGGGCTAGGAGAAGTTGGTGGGCATTTGGGAGACAGGATCATGTTGTTGGACACATCTGAAGTTATTTTTTAGACAACAAATGGTGGAGTTGTGGACAGCTACAGCTCTAGCTTACATACCAGCATCCAGTCACCAACAGCCTTTTACTCATGTTTCTCTCGTTACCTGTGACATAAGTTCATTTGACTGAAGCTGCATGTTAAGGTAGTGTTCTATAGTCACTGGTCAAAGGAGTGTCTTTGTGCTGGTCACACTATTGCCTTTTAAAGCCACACCTTACTTGTATTCAAAGTCAGAAAAGAAGACCATTTGAATGCTGGTTTTTATACTTTCGGTCTGCTTAATTTATCTTCAGTTTGCTGTCAGGTTCAATGCAGGACTTTTACTCATGATATAGTGTATTTATATTGCAGTATTACTACTTTTACTTAAGTAAAATATCTGTATACTTCTTCCACAAGTGGAACAGAGTTTCCCCAGGAAAGTGTCAAGTAAAACATGACAGGTTGTGAAATATTTTGTCCTATTATCAGTTTAGGTAGCAGATGATGACTGTAGCTGTGTGAAATGCCTTCTGCAGTCTTTCTAAATTTAACATTTTCACCTCCGCCAAGGAGGTTATTTGATGGCCGGCTTTGGTTTGTTTGTTTGTGTGCAAAATAACTCGAAAAGTAATGGACGGGTTTGGATGAAGTTTTCAGGAAATGTGTGAAATGGGACAAGTAACAAATGATGAAATTTTGGGACTGATCCGGATCACTATCTCCATCCAGGAATTTTTTTAATGTTAGTGTAACCGGATGGACAATTAAATGCTGTTTACTCTGAAAGCCACCAGAGGCACTCTTGTTTTTGGGGTAACCCCCTCTGACCACATGACATTTTGGGTCTCCACACGACAGACAGAGCAATGGCAGAGTTCTCTTTCCTTCCTGAGCAACATACGCACGGTTGGCCCAGCATTCTTATCTCTGCTTGTCTAAGAAGCTGAGAGGCTGTTAGGAGCTGTCGCGCCTGTTCATTAGGTCGAATGGGGTGAACGCCGCATTGTAGCTAGGAAATTTGAACTGTATGTAATTACATTTGTATCTGTAACGTTCCACACAAAATATGTGACTTGGGAGATTGTGTTGGGGGTAGACCAGCGTCGGCGTCATTGGGGGGCATTTGGGGGCTGCCCCCCACCAACACCACTCTGAGCATCTGCACCAGCAGCACGCGGTTTGGGAGGCGGAAAAGGAAAGGAGCCGACAGAAAGGCATGGCGAGCGGGGACACTGAGCAAAGACTGTGCCACCACCAGTGGGAGATATCCATGCTAATGCCGCCGGACTCCAACGATGAACGCCCCCCCCCCTTTTCTGAATGCCACTCCATTGAATTTTGTCTGGCGTCGACTCTGGGGCGGACTGAAGCTCCTTGGTGGAGGTATGCACTCTCTGAGTGCTTTTCTAGTTTTTCTTAGGACAGGTGGCCTTTGTTTAATGCACAGTGGCTCACCTCTGCAATTAAACACTGTGGGAATTCTGGATAGTTTTTCGGCATTGCCTGGTCTTGTTTTGAGGGAGAGTCAACCAGTTTAAATGTTTGGCATAGCAGTCATTCTGAATGATCAGTGTGTACACACGTGTGTGTTGGACATGCCAAACTAAACACCAAGGAACATCAGGATGTTTATATATTGTGTCTGAATGTCTCAGGTTTGGCATGTGGGCATGCTCACCTCTGTTCCTACAGAGTTTCTGCTACAGACTTGTTTGACAAAGTTTCCTTGCATGTCTGTAAATTCACTAATATAAGTTATGTCTTAAATATAACATTTTGCCAAAAAAACAACTCCTTTGGCTGCCCTGGTTATAGCCTACAGCCAAACCGCTTTGCTTTCCATTAATTACAAATCAGGTACAGTCTTGCCTGTTTATGTAAAAACTGGAAATTATGCTTAATTAGAATTCCGTGTAAATGACTGTCATTAAGGGATATTGTAATTCATTATGGTCTCTTGTAATTATTGGTTTCTTATCACAGTCACTGTGCCTTCATTTATCATTACATAGAGTTTGAGTTAAACCATAAACCTGATGTTTTTCTGGTGCCGCAGTCAGACCACCTAACTTCTAAAAGATCTTTGGCAAAAAAGTTTTTAAATGACATTTGGAACAATAACCTGCCATCCATGAAAGGTATTTGTATGTTGGCATGAAGCTAATCCTGGATGCCATCGATGTTGGTCAGTCAACTTGTCCATCCTGCAAATTGGTTGTGTTTTGGGTAGGCTGGTGTGGGAGGCTCATTCCACAGTGGAGCCAGGACTGTTTAGAGGCCTGTTGTGTCTGGAGTCTCTCAGGTCCCTTTAATATCAGCCCAAGGCCTTGGCTCGGCCCCCATGTCGCTGGAGCAATTACAGGAGGATCCATCTCATCCTTTTCCCCTCCCTTTACCAGTCTTCCCCATCATGTCGCTCCTGTCTGCCACTTTGTTGTGTCTACTAAAACTGTGGCCTCTCACATTCCTCTGTTCTCACTTTGTCCTGTGTTCCTCTGATATATTTTATTTAACATTAACTGATGCTGAACACAAAGCGTGGCCATTCTGCATCAAATCCCTATTTACCGTGCCTCCAGACTTTACATCTTTCCGGGTCTACGGGGAGATTTGAGGGAGGGCTGTTAAGCCATCATCCAGCTTATTCAGCCACCTCTGTCCCCAAGTTGGTGTTTACTCTATCATTGATCTGCCAGTAAACCGAGTTCCTGCCTGTGTACTTGTGTTTAAGTGTACACAAGCCATCCCTGTGAGGTTGCGTGTATACAATAATGCTTTTAGGGGATTGGTTCCTGTGTTGGGCCTTTTAACTTCAGTCAGCGCTGCATCCTGATATCCTGGTGTGACTGGTTTGAGGGGGTAATTCACTCCACCAGAAACACAGGCTTTTAGAGGTTCCACATGTGCCTTGGCACCAGACAGAAGAGAGGCTGGTAGGTTTCATTAATTGAGGCAACATTCCTGTAGCGTTGTCAGGCGGTTTTATTAGCCTTGCCCGCAGGCTGTCATTATGCCTCATTTAGAGCCTGAACCCTTCCCATGGCTGTCAGGTCATAACTGTTTCAGAATATTGTTAACCACTAACAACTTAACCATCAAATCAATAAAACCAGTTTCATATTATGAGCTAATTGATCCAATCAGACAAACTTGAAACAAACCACTAAATATGTTACACTGGCATCAGTTTTAAAAATATATGTTTCTCATTGTGGATTAATTGTTCATTTCAAGTCGTCTCAGTCTGAAGGTGCAGCAAATTGCAAATGAGGATGCAGAATCAAGCTATGTGTTTCTAATATGTTCTTTCAGAGTTGGAGTGAGAAAAATATTTACAGGTTTCCCGTCAAACGTCGCAGAGAAAAATGTGAAATGCTCCTTTAATCCAGGCGGCTCACAGGGTGGATTCATCGGAGCAAACTCCCTAATAACAGTAAATCCACAGTAATTGACATGTCAAAATTACTTGCAACGACTGACTTTTCCTCCTTGACAGAGACCTTTAAATGCACCAAGATGATTCAGCAGGTTGAAAATGAAAAGCAGATTGATTTCTCCAGCAAGGCATTGACCCAACCTCTGGTTTGATCTCCTCAGGTCAGATGACGCGGTTGCTGGTTTGATCCGAGCCTGTTGACAAGGTCAGCTGTAACTTGCTGAGAGGTTGTCATGACTGACTGCAGAAGTGCTCCTGACTCATCTGTGCAATCATTTGACAGCATGTCATGTTGCTCGAGTGTGAGGTTTAGTTGAGACACGGCCAAAAATCATTATGAGTTCAATCCGAAAATGTCTTTTGTTGGTGCACCAAGGAACATTTTTATAATCCACCTCTTATTTCCCATCAACTGGTTTTTGGATACACTGGCACAAGTCACATTTCTGTTGCATTTAAATTTGTTGCTGGATAAAAATATGAAACGATAAATGCTCATAGTGCTGTGTTCAGTTTACAAATATTCAATCTGATCTTTAACATTTTTAGTTTCTATTTTCTTGCCTTTTAACCAGCCCCATCTGACTAGTTAAGGGTGCTTATTGTGGTCGTCTGGACATGATTTGTTTGCACCCATAAAAGTGCACAGGAATTGCTTGTTTTTAATGACCATGTTATCCACCATGGAAGCATGAAATTTAATGTCTTTTTTCCATTCAAACCTCCAAAATCACCCCAGGATGAGATAATGAAACTGAATTACACTTTATTAGAAATATATATTGTTGTTTCAGTTTTATGAGCGAATGTTTGACTTTGATCAAATGGCTTGATATGAGCACGGCATGCGAGCGCACGCAAGATCTGTTGGTTTGTTTATTGGTGCAAGATTTTCAGCCACTTTTCAGAAGAAACTCATGAAATCCTGACATCATTATGACTTGGTCAGAGGACGACCACAGCAAACAGCATGCACACATCATGCTGTAAGTGGCTGCTAATTCGCATTTTACCAGCCCAGGCTCCCTGCTCGCCTGGCGGTTGGCCGTCTCTCCGCATAGAGCAAGAGACGTGAGGAGTGAACGAAGAGCTCTGCTGCCATCCGACTGCAGATCAAATGCACGTCAGGCGGCGCAGGGGCCACAAACAGTCAAAACAGAACCTGATCTCAGGAGCAATTACCAGTGTTTGCTTAATCTTTGGAACGTGCTGTCGAAAACCAGGGTCAATGACGCCGCTTGACTCTCCCTTTTTCCTTTTTAGCAGGGGCGGGAATAGGGATTATTACTCATTAGGAGTTCACAGTGTGGTGTTTGGAGATGTGGGGGAGGAGGGGGGGGAGTGTGTGGGGGAGGCTAAAGGTTTGTCTTGTCCAAGAAGCAGAGAACAGAGAGCACACTGAGTGAACTGTGTGAAGAGCAGAAAAGAAAAGGGGATAAAAAAAAAAATCACCAAATCTTCATAATATGCAAGTAAATATTAAAACAGCTAAAATACATGCACAGTTTACTTTCTAGGTTTCTTTAAGCTTGAGCTGAGCCTGTTTTGGTTTTCTGCCACTGACACTCTATCACCATTTTTCATTCGTTGACCCACTGGCAGTGTTTTCCCAACGATTCTGTTACCTGTTTGTTACCTCAGCATCAATTAAAGCTATTTGAAACCTCAACCACCCACAGGCTCCCTCCGCTGTACAATTAAGGTGGCGTGAGACCTGGGTTTTCTTCACACTAATTCCATACCGCATTTAAATGACAGTCTCAAGGGCCCTTGAGGGTTGCGCGAAAAGGCTTTATTGGACGCATGATGATTCATAATTACCTGAAAAAGTAATTGCAAGTAATTCCGCCCAGCCCTCGGGATATTACATGATATTCAGCTGAGAGCACATGAGTTCAGTCTCTGATTGCCCATAAAAAGTGGTGAATACCCAAAGTTTTAAATTCATCCTTAAAATGTCAGATAATGAGTCACGTGGCTGTGACCTCCGGTGAATAGATTTACTGCATCGTGAACAGATGTCTCTTCAGGACATCCTGCGCTTTTTTTCTCTCCTTCACTTTTTGCTCTCCTTCAATCCGTTCATGGGGTTATTAAATCTCCCAAAATAACCCGTTGTTCCAAAAGAGCAATGTTAGCTCCAAACCAAAGACTGGTCTTAACTGTGGTAAATGTTTTCAGTCGATACCTTTTGTAATAGATTTTATCTTTACAGTCTTTATGTCTTCCATAATTTTGCTCCACTTACCATGTTTTAAGGGTGTTGCTGCATGTGTTCACCTCAGCATTTGACAGGAGTGACCGAAATTACAAAAATAGGGAAAGTAGTAAAGGAAGACCTGATGCTACATCCTGTTAGTTCATTAGCTCATGTAAGTCAGTGGAGTGGAATGGAGGTTTACTCTGCATGTTCAAAGGTAACTGAGTGATAACAACAACAACAAAGAGGTTTGAATCTATCATATTTTGACAAAGGTAAATAACAACAAAATTTTAATGACACAAAAATCTAGCTGATGAATTAGCAACCTTCATTAAAGCTGAAAAAAGTTTGACCAACTTAGTTGGTGACACAATTTAACAGTTCATCCAAATCAAGTTATTAATAGCAATGGTTTCAGTTAGATGTACTTAAATCATTTGAGCCCCCTCAAATGAGCATTGTTGCAATTTAATTTCAAGGAAAGTCAACTTGAAGATTCCAAATTTTCCGACTTAAGTAGTCGCTTTATCCGAACATAAAATGTAAAACATCATTTTGTCATTAGACTTGCTGTTCTTCCTTTTCTGTGTTCTTTAGTCCCACTTGAGAAAACTGCCACTGAGTCGCAGCAGAAAAATCTGAAAAAACGTCAGATGCACAATGTTAAACAAGTAGAAAACCCAGTTTTTGCATTTTCTCCGAATTTTAAATACCAGTTTAAAAGAACAAGTGTTGTTTCAAGTTGATGAAAAGATACGTGGGATTTATTCGAAAAAGCACTTTACTTCAACCACAACTCAAATACGTCTCTTTCCTCCATGTCTTCAGTATCCACCAACAGTCAACAACATATCACACACTTTTAGCTGTAATATTTAAAATTTCTGAAACAAAAAATACACCTTTTACTCTGTGGTTTCTGTACTGGCCTTGTTTATCAAGCTAAAGTTCAACTTGTCTCGGAAAAAATTCTATGACTAAAGACAATATAATTATATTAACTACAATATGTGTTTTAATTACCATCTAAAAAGAGCAAACCACTGTTGAGTATGTTTATGTCTCACAGCTGGAGTTTTAGTCATTTCAGTTATTATAGTTGTAAATGGGATTCTCAGTGAGGTTGTCTTGTTTTGGAAAAGAACACGGAAGTTCTGTTTCGTTTTCTATAAATCAGAGTTATTTTATACTTCAGGAACAGCTTTCGTCTGTTTTCACAATACGTTCTTTCTCGTGTGTGAGCCCTCTCTCTTTCTCTCTCTCTCTCTCTCTCTCACACACACACACACAGACACACAAACATCTTGTGGTCATGTAGTGACTAACCCGGGGGATGAGAAGAGCTTTCATGCTGACAGGATGTCACTGCTCAGTGGGAGACGGCTAACTAGAGGGAGCATCAAAGAACGGCTAAATCAGCTCCCTTCCACCACAGTCACCGCATTCCTCCAAGGTGCATATATGAAAGGAAGTACACGCTTTGTAGATTTGATGGCAAAAAAAGCACAATCTAGGATGAATGTCTGAAGGTAGCAGAAGACACATTTATATTCTGCGATTTCTCAGTTTTTCACAGTTGTCAGCCCTTGAGATATTTTGTAAAACGTACATGTATTTTACTCATTCTCTGTGCACATATAGCTACAGCTGTCTTCACTTTGTACTTTACTGTTGGCTCTTTTCATTACTTTGGCAGCAGCAATGCAGTAACCACCATCCTTAAAAAAAAGAAAGACTCATATATAAATATATATATATATATATACACACACACACACACACACACACCAGTGAACACACACACACTGAGGGGCCCTGTGCATGTCTACTACCACCAGTGCACAGCGGTAAAAGTTGTTGCAGAGAGCAAAGGGAATATAATGAGACATTTATTTGGTGACAGCTTCACTCACTGCGCCTCTGTTTCATGCTCACATAAAGAGATGCCATAAATGACAAAATGGAAGTCATAAACATGGACAGTACTTTCATTTCAGAGGCAATAACTCTCGGAAATGGGCCTTCTGCGGGGCGGATATAGTTAAAGATTGGCTGAATTTGTAATTCGTGTTTGTTTGCTCAAGTCGGCGCTCATACATACAAGCAGTGGGTCATTTTTACAACTTTCCCACCCCTTTGTCACGCAGTCAGGAAAACCAGATTAACTGTAGGTGAGTAAACACTGACTTTATTTCATCCCAAGTGGGTTTTTCCCTTTCTCCACTTCATAGCCTCACTATTGTGTTGCCTCCATTCTCATTCATCTCAGGCTTGCCCCCTCCTCTAATGCCCCACAGGCCTTGTGACTCTGCACCCCGCTCCTCTCCAAACTCAACCCCAACTCTCCCCTGCCAAGCCTGTCACACACCCAAACAGGACCTGCTTTGACTGCCACTTAATTACACACTATTTTACTCCACAGTTTACCAGTCAAAAGGAGGGGGCCATCCAGGGGTGTGTGGAGGGGGTGGTGGCGGTGGGGGTAACCGGGGCCCCAGTATCCTCTCCATCAATGTCGGCAGCCCCCACAAAGGCCCTCATGACAGGGGATGAGTAGTTATAATGCAGTGGCCGTGCCTGCCGCTCAAAGTCACCCCATTCCTAATTGCCCTCAGAGATGGGAGATAATGGAGAGGCTTTGAAGTGAAAATGGGCCGTAATGAGCGAGAGAGAGGGAGAGAGAAAGCAGGGAGAGAGGTAAAGGGATAGAAAGGATGAATCTGTGTGAGGACTGGATGTCAGGTTTTTCATGAAAGAGGAGAGAAAATAGAAGAAATGTTTGAGAGGATGTGAGATGGAGGAGTTACTGTCCCTTCTCTCCCACTGTGCTCACGGGAGCAAAGAGGAGACGGGAGTCTGAGACGGACACTCAGCAGGGGCCTGCTTCATCCATCTTCCTGCCTCGCCTCCCCCCCTCCCTCACCCCTCCGTCTCCAGCACAACCTCCAGGCACCTGTCTCCCCCTGATGGTGTGTTCTGCAGCTCCACTCTCAATTCTTGCATCACGCTCTCCTCCTTTCATCCTTTTTTCTTTTCTTCACTCAGTCCCGTCTGTCTACCCGTCTCTACTTTTTGTTCCCATCCCTCCCTCTTTCTCTGTGTTTTCTTGACGGACAAATTGACAAAAGCACCGCCGCTCGGTCTGGCGTCAGGGTCTTCCCATACCAGCAACATGCCTGGGATTCTTTGCACTGTCTTGCATACTTTCACATGACGCCAAGGAAACTGGAATGATTTACATACAAAGCATTTCCCCTTTTACTGCATGCTCCTTTTGTCATGCTGGTTGGTGCTGTCTCTTGATTACCTTTCTTTGTTATTGTGGTAACGTTCTCTTTACCTCTGGCTTTGTCAGCGGGCTTTAAAGTCTACGCTCTGGTACCTTTGAATACACGAACAGGCTGGGAGTGAATCAGCAGCAGTGGTCACATTTAATAATTGCACAAGAATAAGAGCAATAATTGTAACTAATGATAAATATATGAACTAAAAGTGTAAAAAGTCACAATTCACTCTAACAATATGCGTATTTACATAAAAATTCCTGAGAAAATCATTTTTGTTATTACGTATGTGCATAGATTTGCACTATTTCTGTGTGTACGGCCCAGTATTGAGCAGCCTTTCCTGTAATAACATTACATTCAAGTCACAGAACTCGGCATTTTCCCAAATATGAGTATAAACTTGTTTTTTATTCTTCTGCTGTTCTAAAAGTATTTCCCAGAATTCTTGGAGACTCATCTAACCGTCTTGATATAAGAAAAATCCATTTGTTGCCAAATAAAAAAAAGATTTGCAACGTGTTTCCTAAATTGTTTCTCCATTTCTTTATCAAATCATAGATGATACAAAAAAAAGTTATATCTTGTTGCTCAGTTTGCATAAAGACATCATAAATTCAAAATTCTATTATCAGTTGTTTTACCCAGCATCAAGGAGACATGTTTTTCGGCTACTTGGATTGATATATACAGTTTCAACTAAATAAACTAGCTAAAAAGCCTTTTCCTGCCTCTTTCCACATCTATAATATCAGTTGTTTACATCCCTTTTGTTCCTCAGGTTTAGATTCTAGTGCTACTTGTTACAGAAGAAAACCAACCAACCAACCAACCAAACTAATCTAACTTCGTCTATACCTGTATTGGTTTAAGCACACCATTTCTCAACTTTTTGCAGTTAAAAGGTTGCAGTCCTTTCCTTAAACTCAGATCGCTGGCAACAGACAGATCCAGCAGCCTGTGACACGAACTGTCTTTGGTGCACAATAAAGCTGAAACCGCTCGACTGATGAAACGGCCAGTTAACTGTAATCTGCCTTTATCAGGCCCCATCAGCCATTGTGATACTCCCTTTAGCCTTTGTCTCTCTCTCAAACACGTTATGTTTCTGGTATGGCCTGCCATTTCAAAGGGGGCCCTCTCTTGACAAAGACCAGAGCCAGCAGGGCCCTTCTGAATGACAATACTTTGAAGAATCAGCCGGTATTTACTGCTGGAGAGGTGCAGTGCATTAAGCCAAGAGGCTGGTTGTTGTTGTGTTTGCCTTTGCTAATTGGCTGGAAGACGGCACGCTGTTGATACAATTCAGAGGGAAAACAGTGATCAGAGGAGGGGAAAAATAAGAGGATGAATGGAAACTGCAGATTAAAAAAAAATCCACAGTTGTTCGGCTTTATGAGGGCTGATGAGCACATTAAGATTATAATGACATGTGGTTGAACTTTGTTTATTCAAGGCTAAATTATACTGTGTGTATTCCCACATGCTGATTCGGGTCATGACCCGTTTTATCAATGACTTTGTGTGCAGTTATGATATGTACACAACATATTGAGCACCACAGTGGAGAATGATTAAAAGCGAGCTTATTTTAATTTTAGGATCCTCTTCAAGCCATCGGGGTCCCTTGTCTTTCATGGAAACCTCAGTCACTAAAGTATGAAAGAGGGGAACCAAGGGACCAGAGAGACCTGGTTCTGTCTAACCATGGGTACTTGTCTACTTAGTAATCAAGACAAGCTGTGGGGAGACTTGGCCTAAACTCTCAACCACAATTTTTTCCTCTCCAGTGGAAGAAGACGAGGAGGAATAACAGAGGTGGAAATGGTGAGAGAACGTTTTTGCTGGACGAGCAGAAAAATAGCCAGCCCTAAGATGTATTGTGAAGAGCGGAGGCAAGCCGCTGTTATAAAGAGGGACGCGCTGTGAATCTGTATGTGTGTGTGTGTGTGTGTGTGTGTGCACATGCACTTTTGTGTGTGTCATAAGTGTACCCACGGCAGGCACCAGTTCATTTTTTTGCTGACAAGAGCTGCCCCGAAAACAGAGACAGTACTCATCAACTTTTAGGTCAGAGGGAGCCCAAATTGAGTGTGTGACATGCAGCCGAGGAGGAAACTGGAGGGGGGTGGACTCCAAATCAATGCAAAAGCCAAAAAGCTGGGTTCTCAAATGGTCATGGTTGAAACCAGTATTCACAGTGAATTTCCGGCCGCAGTGCCATGCCTAAGTCCCCTTGATTATTTTCTGGTTCAGGGGTTGCCGCATTTCAAAGCCTCCTCTCTGCCCACGTCTGTGATTCAGTCTTGTTAAGGGGCCTATATTTCAGCAGAGAAACGCACCAAAAACCTTAAGCAAAATTAAAAGTGACCATCAATCACACAGAGTTCTCAGTCTTCCATTTTGGGTGTGGTGGAGCAGACCTGGCTGTTCAAGCAGTCTAACCCTGCAACACTGAGTGGGCTCAGATTTGACTGTGTTTTTGTAGCAGAAGGTTAAATTTACAGTGAGACAGGAAAATTCTGACCTCCTAAACTCACTTGCTCCAGCAGTGAGTACGTCTTTGTACTCTGCGAAGATGCTTCAGTTGAAATGCACAATCGGCAACTCTTGAATGAACGAGTCGGAGCTTTTGCACTCAAGAAGATGCTTTTTGCGGTGAAAATCCAAAAGTAATAAGAATCAGATACTGACACCAAGCAACAGGCCAACACAAGTCTTCTTTGAATGATTTTTAAAAGGAGAAACAGTGTATTTTATTCGTTATGTTGTGACTTTCAGGTGTTTTTATCTATGCAGTATCTGCTATATGTACATTGCCATTGTTAGCATGTACTAAAAAATCATTGTGATTTTTTTTTCCAAAGGTTGAAAATACAGTCAGCTGATCTTATCAGGGTTATCTGATACAATCTCAAGATGTTTGAAAGAAACAAGCTTTTAGCAGGCAGAGAGGATCTAATGAAAGACAATACTGCATTGCATTATGGGAAATGTAGGGCCGTGTGTTTTTGACCCCAATTCCAGATTGAATTTCATGTTATAAGCATTTAAAAAAAAAAAAAATTATCTTGTGAGTCCATCAAGAAACATTTAATCATTTAAATACACACCTACTGTCTTTGCACTAAATACTGACATTATTCTAAACTGCTGTTTACAATGCTTAGGATACACTCTGAGGCCTTCACCTTTGCAGCAGGTCAGGCTAATGGTGCTTAGTGTCTATGCATAGTGACCTTATATCCTAATATAATCTTGAGAAAAAATAATTGCCTGTGGGCTCAGGTCCTGCAGTACATAAAAGGAAAGAATGAATGCATTCAGATTAGGGACCAAGTATCTGTTTCACATAGTCCCTGTCGCTCCTCAGGACGCTCCCCTCCGCCTCTTCCTCCTCCCTCTTATGAGACATGAAAGGGCGAACCTCATAATAAAATGGAATAAACCATCCTCCAAGGCTGAATTATTGTAATTACATGTAATTGAGTGTTTGGCGGCAAAACCATTTCCTCTTCAGATCCTGCGTGTACTTTTTGAAAATCACAATCACTTTGTTCTTAGCCCCAGCCACCGACTGACCTTCTCCAATTGCAGCCTTTCGTGAACGGCTGTGACATGAGACATGAGTGGGACCCGAGGGGGAACGTGGGAGGCTGGTGAGGTGGGTGCTGCGTGCTACGTTGTCACAAGATGAGTTACTCTCCATCAGCTCCATATGGTTTCAGTCATCTGCTGGGCTCCTTTCTCTCCATCCCTTTTTGTCTTTGCCTATTTATAAATACATGAAGTCTTTCACGATGCCCTGGCCTCGGCCAGAGCCCGGGGTTAAGAATGGGAGAAACCACCAAAACACAAATTAGTTCATGTTTCATTCCAGTGTCTCTGAGGAGGCTGGTTTGTTCTGGGGCAGAAGTACGTGCCTGTACAGTAGACACGCTCGACGATGCATAATAGCTTCCATTGTTTTGGGCTTTCACTGGTCAGCCAACAGTCTCTCAGTGTAAGAGCACAAGTTTAATTGACCTCAACTGGCCAACTGTCGTGCTGGAGGACTTTGTCTTTTGCTGTGGGTCAATAAAGGTTATACAAAAATTACATGCTCTTATACTGCTGGAGGAGAAAATTGCAGCATAAACTGTATGTTACCTATATTACCACAGCCTCACTGTAAAATAGATTTTGTCAATGAACCCGCTGACCTGTGCTAAGACCCATAATTCCCTGTGTCACTTCAAACTCTGATTTTTCAACATTTACAGCTGTCCGGTGAGGGTGAGGCAATGGGGCAAAGAGTATCCCGCTCTGTAAATGCTTCCATTGAGCTTTTTCGTCGTCCAGGACCATTGTGCCAGGCTGAATGTACTCGTCTGTGTCGGCTGTGTCGGGTCATAATTGGGCAAGCAAGAAAACCATTCAGTGAACTTGAGCTCAGAGGGCAAAGCAATACAGCTGTCCATTACGGCGGTGACACAGCAGCGTGATTAATTCTGACCAGAACAACCGGCTGACTTCATATTACACAGAGCAAGACTTACAAATAACAGGATGCAACTTTTTTACCCTGCGGATGCATTTATTCCTCAGTAACAGGAAAATAAATACAATATATTGGTTGTATGACAGTAAAATAGAGAAGCTTTATAGAAGAAAATAAGTTTTTTTTTTGTTGCTTAAGGTTATGTGACAAAGGCCTCAGCCGAACTTAAACCCATAATGTTGCAGTTAAACATTACATCAAAATCTCTGAAGGTCAGAAAAGTTTGCAAAAGACTGAAAACCTATTTAGAATATCAGTTTTAATGTGCTGCTTGCAGTGACAGTGACTGCTGGCTTCAGCCAAGGCTTGACATTTAAATCAGAATAAGTAGCATTACTCAGGGTTCACTGAAAAGATGATCATTTGAATCAATAAGAAGTAAAGAGATAATTACATACATGCGACTTTTGGTAGATGAAGTAAAGGCTTCATTTTGAGCTTTAAAATAAAACATTACGTGAGTTATAATGAAGAAATTGTAATTCTAGTATTCACAGTCGATTTGTCAGTGGGTATCAGGCACTCCTCCTTGATTACATGGACTCCGACTGAAAAGTAAGTTGTGATTGGGAATGTCAGGTTGCCATTTTCTTATGATTGGCTGATGAAAGGTATAATTTGGGACTGCCAAGACAGCAACTTCAAAAGCTACCAGTGCCATATTAGGCTGGAATGTGAAAGCTGTCCAGGCAAAAAATGATCCAATTTTCTACTGGCTTTAATTACAAAGAGGATCCCCTTTCATTGGTGGGGCAATTGCTGTCCATTTCTGAAGACCGTTGTGGAAAATCATCAAGTCAAGCATATCCAGAATGCTTAAATCTGGACTGCTTTTGTGCAGCCGTGGCGTGATTATGTCATATTTGAAATTCACATATCCACAATTTTTACAAAATTACTTCTAAACCGATGGAAACCAGAAACCAAATGACTTTTCGTGCCAAGAGTAAACAAAACAAGATACAGTGATAGGACTGATGGCCACAGTCCTGTCGATCCGTGTCGAAAAAGTAGTTTCTTTAATAACTATTTTGTTTGTTCTTGTGGTGACAGGTAAGGCAAAATAAAATAAGAGAGTAAAGGGTAATTTGCCTTGTAACCATGTCTCTTGCAAAGTTTCCTTTTCTTAGCTGTCACCATGCCAACGAAATAAAAGCATAAATTGTGGTTAATCCCTGGAGCAGAGAGTTGCGCCTGAAGCTTCTTGGTAATGGGCAATGGCCTTTTTATTCTAAATAAAGTTAAGCGTTTGTAACAGCGACTGCATTATGGAAAATCCAATTTGTGATTGCAACATCTGTACTTAACCTATGGGTAGCTCTTTGTTGGTCAAAGCAGCTAAGCTGCATGTCTTTTCCATGATTAGATTTCCAGGAAACGTACATGTACATGACCTCGCATGCAAAAACTGTATCCATTATTATTATAACCGTAAAAAAGAATTAACATCTAAATATTCTCAGACATGCAAATCCACGTACAGCGTACAGAACCCAGAAACACTGTATATTTTCACTTTCTCACAGTCTAACACAAACAGGCACTTACAAGCAAACAGTCATGCATATACAAATTATTGTTTGTGTATTTGCCTAGTCACTGTGAGTTTGGCAACAAATGGACATAATATATAATAAGTTGTTTATTTAATTGATATGAAGTTATGAACTCAGATGAATAGCACCTTAGTCAAACAGTCTGTCCTGGCACCAATTTTCTTCTGAGCTCTTAAAAGCTCTTCTTCCTTTTGTGCTGTTGACATGTGACATAAAAATCCAAACTAAACTAGTTGATTCAACACCTCGGCCCATGTTTCCCTCTCTGCCTCCACCTGTCAGATCCTGTCAGACCGTACGTCAAAAGGAGAAGGACACAAAGAACGGAGACTATCCTCACACATTTTGGGATCTGTCCAGAGGCTTATTTGTAAGCCTGCAGGGTGTGGCAGGTAAGCTTCCACCTCAAAGGCAGCAGCTCCCTCCCAAGTAATTGCTCTTCATCAGATCAAACTGCATGACATTCCTGCAGACTGTTTCAAGTGACTACAGCCAAAAGACAGAGTCAGCTGCCATCAAAAGGAACTATCTCCTAACTGGATCAGGGGTGGCTGATGGGACATCGTTGTGTCATTAGCTCAGGTTTCAGACTACACCCTGCTAATAAACAATGCAAACACACAAAAACAGCACACTCAGAGGACTCAACTGAGAAAAATCCAACTGGAAAAAAATGCCCATGGTGTAGCAATATGCATAAAAAAGCTGGTGCACAAAACAACGTTATTCGCCCCAATAAATGATCCTCTTATCAGAGCTATGACCAGTCTAGCAAGTCAGAGGAAGGATGCATCCTCAGGCAAAGCAGAGATAAGGGCCTTTGATATAATTAAGCCAACGTCAAACAGCCAGTAGATGAGTCTTGTGAAGATAAAGCAGCCAGGACTGACAGCTCTGATAATAGTCCAAACAAAGAGAAAGTGGAGATTAAGGGGTTCCTTTTCAGGGAGTTAAGTGGACTGCCCAGAGGACACTCCAAAACATGGCTCATCTGTCAGGGACGGGGGGAATGGATACCATCACTGACGCTTCATCCAGGCAGAGATAGTATCTAGGAATGCCCATAAAGAATGTATCGTCTGTTGTAACATTGGTGAGTTTTTTGTTTATCGTCAGCTGTCTGCTTTATCAGAATGTTTACATGTTTTACATTACTTTTTTTAACATTTAGCTGATATTCCGATTTAAATGAGTCAAACGAATACAATTAAAAGGAACGGCAGAAAATATCAACTTCCTAGCAAGCAGAACTAGAGGAAAATGTCAAAGGGCAGGTAAAGCTTATATGTCGAGTGAAGTAGAACAGAAATAATCTTTAATAGCAGCCAGAGTTGCCTGAACCCAGGGGCACAACTCTAACTCTGCAATTGTCCGGGGTTCGGTGGAAAATTAAAGCTCACCTTAAAATAGAAGTTGTGATTTGATTGAAAAAGACATGTATGTGTTAGTAAAGGAAGAAAGAAATTAAATGGTTGAAATAGTCAAAGTGATGAATAAATGTTGAATATCAGCTGATAATATTGGATTATTTTGGATAGTTTAAATATGGTTAACTAAAAGTAACGCATAAACAGTCAAAAAAAAGTTGATGGATAAATAGAAATACTTGGCTGACATTAATGGATAAAAAAATGTAATGCTATGTAATTTCATATACATGATAGTATTAAATTTAAAGTGTTTAAATTCCAATGATATTCAGGAACCACCGACTTTTCATAATATGAAGAAGCACACTGAGATACAGCATCACTCCATCACCCAGCTTCCTATTCGTACTCGGTACTTGCTTGCAGAAAGCTCAGTTTGTGCCTTTTATCCTGTGGTTAGATAATAGTTAGAAAACTCTGATGCCTGGTTAGATTGCTCGCAACACATTTGGTATCATAAAGCCAGTCATGCTTTAGTTTGTGTCCATAACCTTGGTTCTTAAAAAACTGCTCTCTTTCCACCGTCAAAGCTAAAATAGTGCATGAAAAAAGACGAGCTGTTAATGCTGAGAGGGCAGAAAAGGAAAGACTGTCACAGCACTCAGCTGTAACACAGTCTGGCACAACACTAACAAAGGAAATGAGCAAACCACACAGCAAATAACAGACTTTTATTCAACACTCTGGGCCCCACTGCTTATATCTGGGTGCCAACCCCAGTCACTTACAAATAAACAGATTTATGAGAAATATTATGCACAAATTACTACATTTGTCTAGACAGGACATTATTGTAGCTTTACTTACATTGGCATGATCATGTTTGATTTTTACGAATATGTTTATTGGTGTATGTCAAACATTTACAGCTTCCAAATTTGCACTTAAGAATGAACGGGATGAATCAGCAAATAAACTACATTTCTCACAGTATTCAATGATACACATGAACTGTTCTGTTCAGCAAGAAAAACACAACTTATACTTCCTGCAAAGACTGAGTCAATTTCAAAAACATGAGGACTTTATAGCTAAAATTCCAGTATATGAGAACCTGGAAAAATATTTAAAAGTTGCACAAACATATGTGGATTTGTCCTTAGTTACTGCTACTGCTACTGCTACAGTACAATAATAAAAAAGAATAACATGAAGGAAGTTTATCAATTGTTAAATCATATTGTATACCAGTAATTGTAGTGCAGTGTGACATAAGCTATCTTGAAAATCAAATTACTGTTTAGAGCTCTAGACTGGAACATTTGATTTACACAAGATCAAAATTTCATCCTGGATATGTGGATAAAGGGTAAGTTTAAAATAAATCAAATAGTCTTAAGTACAGTTTTTCTCTTTTGAACAGTTCTTTACTTTAATGAATTACAGTAATTTTCTCATGTTTTGGTCTGAGACTCTGAAATGGCAATAAAAAAATGTGACGTGACAAATTCATGATTTCCTTTTATAAGCAACAAGCTGCATAGTTAGGAGAAAAAGCAGAAACCTAACTTAAGATGTATTTCACTCTACAATATTTACATTGTATTACACTCAGTCTGAACAGATGACACAGCTCACCACGCTGGGTTAATTTTTTAACAACTCGAATAACAAATGATAGGGCTGTAAAGGGAAACAAAGCGCTACAATAGATTAAAAACACATAATGTAATGTAATGACTGTAATCAAGTACAACAACAAACAAAAAATCCGGCATAAGCTATGTAATTTGACAAGTTTTGGGTAGCACTGATGCACAGTGATCATCTGCCAGAGTGTAAAGCGGCAATAAAACTGACTGTGGTCTCTGCTATATAGATGCCTGGAACAGGCAAAATTGCTCTTTAACCATAACCATTAACGCACACTAGGAATAAAACACTTTCTCACAGGAAACTGACAACTTGAGTTAAACACAAAAAACATTTTCTCATACACGCAATAATACAAGCAAGAGGTTGTCTTGCTGTATCATGGTCCAGCACAGAAATGGCACAGTTTCTAAATGCAAGGTTCCAAAAAAACATTGGAAACCATCCAACATGTCCCATAGGCCGTAAATCCTTAGCCCAACATTAGGCACATTGGTTGCTTTCATGGCCAACAGCATGCTCCAAAATAAATTCAATTTCGTGCATTTGCAGATGCACTAGAATATGAATGTTACTAGCTGTCCCGGTCACAAGATTTTTTTTTTTTTTTACTGGAATGATGAGGACAGCAGTGGCTCTGCCGCCTCTTTCATGTAATGGAACAAGCCTGATGTTTGTTTCTCAAAGCAGAATATGGAAAGAGTTTTTAACCACTCTAAATGCTATTAATTGTGTGCTGAACAGAACACATTACTCATTTGAACTGTAAAACAGACAAATCATACTACTTAAAGTTTTGATGGTCTCATTTTACACTGAGGCACAAATCACAAACAGGTGCAACAGTTTTCCGGTCCTATTCAGGTGACTCTTCCATTTGTTTTTTCATCAGCTTTATTTTAAGTGTGTAATATTCTTGTTGGAGCTTCAGGACTTCCTCTTGTCTTCTCAGCACAGACATTTCCAAATCCATTCGCTCCTGCAGATTTGTGCAGTGTGCTGACGGTGGACAGGTGGAGCAAGAAGTACCCAGATGTTCTCCAGAGTCAGTCAAGACAACAGCATGAGGAGTGCCAAGCTGCACAGCAAATGATTTGGTGACGTTGGAAAAAGTATATTTTTGTGCCGCTGCAGAAACGGATGGATCTGAATATGTAGGGAGCTCGTGTTCATCCAATGGACGCTTGTTTGCGAATCTTTCATTTACTGTGTGAGCATTTCCTTCTTTATCAGAGCTGGAAAAAGCAAGATTGCCCATAAACTTGTTATTGCCAACACCTTTTTCTCCAAACAAGGTTACTGTTTCTCTAAATAATTTACTGTGATTTGATAGTCCAGCTACTCAAGTCATTAAATAAAAAATGTGTTACCTGTTTTGTTCAGTTTCCACCAGCTCCGAGACTGAAGAGTCGTCTCTGTCCTGTTGCAACATGTCTGAGAGGTTCATCACGGAAATAACTATTTGGGTCACTGCGCTGAACTGTTCAATGGACAGGACTGCATCTGTGAATGAAAAATTATTTCACAAATTAATAATAAATACAGTGAATTTAACAGAAAAGAGAAGCAGTGTGGAATAGCTCATTTATTCCACTCATTTTATTTTTTTTTGGTAGGGACTGACGGTAGCTCTTGCTAGAAAGGCTTAATCTAAAAAAAAAAACCCCACAACCTGGAACTTCCACCTGAGGGACAAACTCCAAGCTGCCTGCTCAGGGAGGTAACGGAGTTGACGTTAAGTGCATACAGTATCCTGTCTGGTGATACTTAGTAATGATCAACCATAGAATCTTAAAATCAGCGTGGCAGCTTTCTCAATTTTGTGTGCATCAAGATGAGATAATTCCTTCATATTTATGTGTAAATGTATTTTCTAATTTTGTTTCACCATTAAAATTATTATGTGTGTATTTTGATAAATAGGTTGACGTGGTTGCTTTCGTATTTAGCTTTTTTCTGTGTTCTGTTTTGTTAAAAGTTGACCATTCAAAATTATCAATTATAGATATCTACTGAAATAAAACATTTTATTGTGATAAATCTTTCATCTGTATTGATATTAACTGTAAAAGTTTTTCTTGCAAATAACCTGCAGATTTGCCTCACCTTTGCACGCATGCCTTTTCTGTCGTTTGATCTCCTCCCTGGCCTTTGCCAGCAGATTTTCCCATTTCTTGTTACAGTCAGAGACTGTGCGCTGAACCTGTGGGAAGGCAGCATTGATGGCTTGAGCTATCTCTTCCCAGGCATGTCTCTTGTCTTTGATTGAAACTCCAGTGCTGTACTTCCCTCTGACTATGTCTTTCCTCTCCTGCATTAAGTGAGCAAGAAGAAGAGACTCCTGGTCTGTCCAGTTGGGTCTTCGCTTCTTGCTGGGTATTTCTTCAACAACTTGTAGGGGCATTTGTCTGAAAGAGAAAGAGACAGAGTGAGATTGGATTGTATGTACAACTAGTCCAGAAAAACACATGCCTAAAACTGAGCAGAAAATCTATCACGACCAAATTCAACCATACTCGTCTACATGATTAACAAACACACAGGTAAAAGCTTCCACTTAAGACTTAAGTTATAATATTTAAGAGATTTTCTCGACTATTAAGATTTACGCTACATTAGCTGATTCAAAGTCAAGAGTAATTGAATATTAGGTCTAGCGCTTCCAGGACGATAATATTATGAAGTACAATATTTGCTGTGTTAAATAAATAGTAATAAACCCTTTAAGGTGAAACGTAAGGCTTTCTTCTCCGTCTCAGGGAAAATCCACGGCGTCGCAGAACAGTGACGTCAGCACGAGATGACGTGTCGGTTTGTTTACAGCGGTGCTGGCGCTGCAGCAGCTGAGACATGGCTGTGGATATAACTCTCCTTTTCAAAGCCAGTGTCAAGACAGTCAAAACCAGGAACAAGGCCATAGGAATCGGCTTTGACTCTACTAAAGATGAAATTTTCAAGAGGAGCAGACCGAAGGGAGGCTTCTCGCCGAAAGCGAAAGAAGTGGTGAGTGTTACTCAAGCTAGCTTTAGCTAACTGTGCTAGCACTGTGACTAACTTGCTTCACACTAAACGGCAGCTTAATAAAGGAGTGATTGTAATGAAGCTGCTGCTTTTCTTGCATTTTACAAGCAGCATTTGTGCCTTTAAAAGTGTACAGCAGAATGGACATGCCTAGTAAACTGAAAGTCCTTACTACTGCAGTTAACAGTCAATAAGGCCCCTTGGAACAGTTTGTACACTCCTTCAAACTTAAACTGGACTTAGGAGTGGATGTTATGCATGAAAAATACTTTTATCACAATATGTCATATTTTACTGTAATAGGTATTGAGGATTTCTTGCAGATCATTCGATATACGGTTGAGATATTTTTAGACAATTCTGTAAATAGACGCATATTTTACTGTGTATTGCAGGCCTGAAAAGATCTTACTCGTGTTTAGAAATAATTTCACAGCTTTATTTGGAACAAATATTAACTTTATGCTCTGACTAAATGTTAGACTGGGAGATATACCTGAAAAATGTACTATTAAGTATTTAACATTCCAGTAAATATCGGCAGATTATAGTTTAAACTGACTTATATTTTTGACTATAAGTAAAATATTTTATTTGAATTCAACCATCTTACTTTGAATTAAGGAGTTTACCCTATTAATAAAGGCACACGGGAAAGACTTTTAATGGTAACACATTAATTAAAAAAACAGACAAGTAAATAAATGTACACACATAGAAAATAATCAGGAAGCAAGGAACTATCTCACCTTGATACACAATAAAGAAAGCAAATAAAACCAGGAGGTACATGGAGGGGGACCAGGGTAAAGCTGCCACACAGCGCAAAAATATAGGTTCCCAATGGCTGGCGAAGATTGTGTGTCACTGAATGGGGAACCTGCATTGACTTCTGTGCAGACCTTAACGTCAAGCCTCTGGGAGTGCATCTCTCAGCTGGAGGTAGTGAGGGACACTGTGTCATTGTGGTTTTAGACTGCAAAGCCCATCTTGCAAGGGCAGCCACTGGTCACCACTGACCAAATCAGAGAGGTCTGTAGTCATGGACAGGGGTGAGGAGAGACCCAGGTAGTCTCAAACGATTTTTTCATGGAACTTTGTAGTTTGGTCACGTGCTTTCATGACAGTTCTCATGAAATTGTTGAGCATTCTTTTAATAAAATTTCCTGTTAAGATAAGATAAGATACCCCCTTCCCAAGGGGGGGAAATTCACACTTCAACTGTAGTCTACAGCTACAGTTGAAGGAGAAATATACATCTAAAAATAGAAAATGGAGTGTAAATATACAGAATGTATATGATATACTAAAATAGAGTGCAAAAGTCAAAGTATTGTGCAAATTGCAATGTAAACTTAGCTTATGGATTGTCAGAAGGGTATATAAACTGATTAATGGTTCAGATAGTCCTGATAACTGTCTCTGCTGCAGGAGGTTCTGGGTACTGTGGTGTTGTACAGTCTGATGGCTGATGGGATGAAGGAGCTGCCCAATCGCTTTGAGGCTTTTGGTTGTAGGAGTCTGTGACTGTTGATGCTCCTGAGTTTCCTCAGTTCAGCATAGAGGGGATGAGAGGGATTGTCTATGATGGCCTTCAGCTTTCCCCTCTTCTCCGTCACTGCCTCCACACTGTCCCATTCCATCCCCACCACAGAGCTGGCCTTCCTGATAAGCTTATTCAGCTTGTTTGTGCCACAGTTCCCAATACCACCTTCCTAGCACACCACGACAAAGAAGATGATACAGGCCACCACAGATTGATAGAACATCTGTAGTAGCCTGGTGCACACATTAAAGGACCTGAGTCTCCTCAGAGAGAACAGCCTGCTCTGCCCCCTCCTGTAGAGGGCATCAGTGTTGTCTGACCAGTTCAGTTTGTTGTTCAGTTGCACCCCTAAGAACTTGTATTTGTTACCACAGGCATGTGGAGGCTCCTTCTGCTTTTATTACTGATAAGAAAATCCTGTAGTGTAGTGCTGTTGGTTGTTGTTTTATTTCCCAGGCCTACCTTGTATACTTTCATAATCTTCAGACTGCTGTCTTAAATAGGAAACATTGAATGTGCTTAATATTTACAACTCTCTAAAAGGTTATTACATTTCTTGAAATCAAAATAAGTGCTGCTAGCACTATTATTTGTACAGACAGCCTTGTTTTGTCTGTCTTTCTGTCTTTCCAATCATCATTTATGACAAGCTGGAACATTTTATCTGTTTTTAATATGCCCTGCCTGCTCATCCAGGTCATTTTAAAGGGTGCTAATTTTTTTGTGAATTGCAGTTAGCAAAAGTGAAAAAACATCATAGTTCACATTTGATTTTGACAGTCAATCAAGTGTTGCTACTTGAAGCCTACATTTATAAATCTTTTTAGACCGTATGCAAATGTAGATCAGCATTATGGAAGTGACTGCTGGTTGACATGTAGTCTTATTGAGCTTCAGTCACTATTTCATACCTGTTTAGATGTCCTACAACAGAAACAGAAAAAACTTGTAATTATAAACAGCTTTTATGGGGATTTGGCTGTATTAATATATAGTGTATGTGAACACAGAGAGTAGGAGAGAGACAAACGAGTTTAAATGGCCGAAACCTACTGACACTTGGCAGAATGCAAATACTCAGCTGTCACTCAAATACTCATTAGCCAATGAGGAAGCCCCCCAGAGAAAACCCCTGTGTGAGAGGTTTGTGTCAAAACTGCAAACAAGAAGTCAGCCAGTGCAAACAAGTTAGTTGGCAGCAACCGCAAACCCGACAGCAAGGGCAAAAGTCTGATCAGTGAGATAGAAGCAGAGGGAGCTGTAAACAAAAGGACATATTATCAACAAAGTAAAAGACCAATAATTTACAAATTACACAAACAGTTGGTTTGCAAGTCAGTTCTATTATTTATCAGATTCCTATTTTAAAAGAGTTTATCTGATTCCACATTTCTAGACTTACTTGGCTCTGTGGAATTCATGTTGGTACATAGTACACACTAAATTTTAGATTTTCTTGGAAGAAAGTTGTCGGTTTCAGACAAGGCAATGTCCTTCTCTGCTCTACTAACTGGCTTGACCATAATATATTGGAAACTGAGCATATCATGACCAGCAGTGATTTATTTATTCACATAGAAGTCAATAAATATTGTCTAAAGACTTCTAAAAGCAATACCAAAATGTCAGTCAATGTACTTTGGAAGATACATTTTTCCAAAAGCTGGTCTACATAGTGAGATAGAGATTAGTGAAAAACAAAGTACTCATAAAAATGCCTTTGTTGTGCCCTGAACTGAAGTCAGACAACAGGAATGCTGTTCAGTGTGTGTGCATTTCAAAATAAATGGCTGCTCTGCTTGAGATCTATGATAGAGAAAAGTGAAGTAGTTTGGAAGAAAAATTCCATTGGGCCAACTGGCCAGACTTAACAGTTTTGAACCCAAAATACTTTTATGCCAACTGTCGAGTTTCAGTGCTCCCCCAACGCTGACAGGCTTGGATTCTGGGCTTTGAACTGACCCGGAAAATTGCCCAGTATGATCAGGTCTTTAGGCAGCAGTAAGCTGAAAAATGACTTTGCCAAACCGAAAAGAGCATTTTCCTCAGTCTAACACTGAGAGGACATGGCAAGCTTTCTTGTAATGAGAGAAACTAGTTAAAACAGAAGTTCAGTTTTAGTAAAATTTTCAGCTGTAGGGTGTATTTATGCTGGCCATGAGGAAATTTTGATTTAATTTTGTCTAATACTGTTGTAATCTTGATTTAATTGTTGGATTGAATTGTAATTTCAAATAAGCCTGAATATATTGGAGGAAAAACTTGTTCTGAACCTCTTGTTTCTGTCACGGGACACTAACTTTTCAAACTTGGCACGGAAGGTAACATTGGCATTTAATTAGTGCAGGAAACTTCACAAAAAAACATCTTAAATTTTATTCTTCCACTGAAGCACAGAGCCACCATCTATGGTTGGCAGTGAGAGATGGATCATTGGCAAGTGAAGGGCTTCGCTCCATGTCATGAGTATTGCTTATACAGCCAGAAGTCCTTGGCCTGACATGAATATCATGAACGCAAACCTCTTCAAAGGCACCTTGAAGAACCACTTTACGTTTCCCTGGGGGAGTCAGGGCTTTAAGTTGTACCTGATGTCTCCAACCATCAGTCTGAGGCAAACATGAGCCCAGTTGCAGCAGCTCTGCACAACCAGGTTTTTGTTATGTTCTGTTACATTGATATTAGAAATGGTGGTTTAATAAAAGCACTGCTGCTGATTCAAAAGAAACCTGAACCTATCCTGTGGTGCCTGCCCTCTGCTCTCTTCCCCCCCACTGCTGTCTCCTTGGCGCTGCAGATATCATCTCGGACCATCTCGGTAAAGCAGTTTTTGTAGAAATTGAAATTGCGAGTTTGGAATGTCCTGACTGCTTACAGTTATGTCGCGGTTTTCGCCCACATCTCCCTCAACTCAACTATCCATTCTTCTCTCTATACTGCCTGACATAGGCAGCATTTTTTGCGCAAGTCGCCTCTTCCCATGTATGATTCCATAAACATACTGCAATAACATTTTCTTTCGGCTCTCGAACAATTTCTGGGGAAAGCCGATCCTCCCAAGAGCCAGTGATTAAAGGTGGAAGATCAAAACAGAGAAAATATTAAATTAGGTCCCCAGTAACAATGTTGACGGCCGGCACCTAATGCACAACAGATGTGGGTGCCCTTCAAGACATGCATAACTCTCCCACTAACTCTCCCTCCCAAGTTCCCATTGAAGCTTCACAAAAATAGAAAGAAAACATCAAAGTTGACAAATACGCAGTGGTCCTGTGAGACTTTTTTCCGCTCAAAAATCAGTGCAGTGAGAAAGGAAACGTCGCTTCTTTCAGGGCGATGCAGAAAATGTTTGATTGACTAATAAGAGGGTCAGTGTTTGCAGGATGGGGTTTGGTCAGGGGAATCTTTTACCTCATAGGGGTTGGTTTTGGGTGCTGTGATCTCCATTTCACCGCTCACCTCGTCACTCTCCGCAGCATGCTGCCCTTCTCGAGTTTAAATGGTGGAGGTCACTCTAAAATTGTTAAATTGGGTGTAGAAAATAGTGCTTTGCTCCCCACTGTGCCTTTAGTATTGGTATGCCAAAATTGGCTCCTTCTCACAGTGTTTTCTTTGAAACACTGAAAAGTGTGGCCATCAGCCAGCTCTTAAAAGTATGTTGTGTTGTTAGAGGGGCTCTTCCCTGTGAAAACTCCACATTGAAATAGTAAGCTCATGTATTTTCAAAACATTTATTTTGAATTTTCAACAGTCTGTTCTACTTAATGTGTTATCTAAGACGATAAAGTTTCCAACTCCAAAGCGTTTTTCAAACATTTGAAATATCATCAAAAATATGTTTGAGATACTCTTAACTAAATCAGTCTAAAAGAAGTCAGACTGTGAAGATGAAAATATTTTCACACTGAATTACATCACGGTGTTAGTAGAGGTGCAGATTTCAAAGTAGGAGATCAAACTTTGAAATAGCTTATAGTGATATTTTTATTATTGTATGGTATTCTTATTCAGATGAAAAAACAAGGTGGTACAGTGATGCCTTTTCTGACTTGTCCAGGGACTATTGTACACAAGTATAGACTGTTTTTGTAAGTAAAAGTTATTATTTCTTAAGTACAAGTTAAAACATTTTTGAGATACACAGGACAAGTACTGCAGTTAAGGTATTCCTCCAAAATATTTCTGATATAGATTTGCAAAAGTTCATTAAATGTTTCCAAATAATGACTATTATACGTAGTCAGATATGACAGTGTAGAATCTTATTGTAGCCTCATTTTATTGTGAACTGTATGTCAGTGTGTATTAGTCTGTGGTTTTATGTTTAGTTTCTGCTCTAGTGTCACAAAATATGTGGGCATGAAGGTAACACATGCTCACGTACAGCTGTCAAAGCCAAGTCTGTACTGAGCGATTTGCAGGGATCACCCTGAGATGAACGGTGCCGCTAAATGGCCTCTTTACCAGTTGGCTTAATCTCAGCACTGTTTTCGCATGAAAGCCGGGCAAATTGAATTTTGAAGGATCTGCTGTCAGGCCTGAGCACAACTTGGATTTTGTTTCGCTGCATGCAACAATATGTTTTTGAATGATACGTGACACAAATGAGGATAGAGTGGGGAATCGCAGATCTACAGATGTGTGTCAAACTCTGAGCTGGGAGATAGACAACAGATACGCTGCAGACTAAATTGTTTTAGCCGAACAGAAGTAGTGTCAAGCTCAATCGATGAAGGCTCAATTTAAATATTTAAACATGAAGCGAAACTAAAGCAGCTGCTTTGGAGTCTTTGTCAAGAATGTTATAAGGCTTTGTCATTAGACAAATCTTAGTTATTGCGATTTACAATCACTGAAAAACTGCCAATACAAATCACAACAGGCTGCATACATGACCCTGACACTCCAAAATACACATTCTTAACCACGAAAACTACAACAGATGTGTACTCATCTGCTTAAACAGATGACAGCTCTAGAAGAGGCCAGTGTGCCTTTTGTTATAAATTAAGATGTTGAAATAAGTCATGGGGTATTAATTACAATTCACATTGATACTGAATGTACTAAGTGAAACTAAAGCAGATAATGCTGTTTGAATAACAGTAAACACATTGTTTTTGCTTTTCAGTTGTGGTGACTATTCATCTACAGTATATTAAATTATTTTTGAGGAAAAGGTCAAGAGTTTGCTGCACTGTACACTGTTCCAAGCCATATTTTTCTGCTTTTATTGCGCTTTGATTATTGTAATATTGTGAGAATCTGTCATCCACTCAGCTGAGAAGTCTGTTTTTTCCAGGTATACACTTTCCAGACATTCCTCAGATTATATGCCTTTATTCAAATCAATCAAACTGTTTCATTTTTTACAGGCGCAATGCTTGCGGTTTTTGCCTTGATGGAACCTTTTTCCTTGGCCTTCACAATTCAGACATAAATTTGAATCAAGGGAGTGAGGTTGTTATTCTTTTTAGAAGCCCTCCTTTCAAATTCAGCAATTTGTAGTTCATGATATGCGGAAGAAAATTTGTCTCGTCGCCTTCTACTGTTCAATTTATTTTTGCAGAGTTAGTATTGTACATGATATGGAATGATAAGAATGTCATTTATTCTGATATTCCCTTAAATGTCCTTGTTATTGTCAGATCTCAAGTCTTACCTAATGTGTTTTCGGGGATATTTTTAGGTCTCTTTATTAAGCTACTTAACAAAGCGCTTCATGTCTAGCATCAGTTGTTTTGTCTATTATCAGAATTTGATGTATTCACTGCATATTATTTAGATTGGGGAAATGTGGTAGAAGACAAAGAGCTAATAATTTTCTGTGTTTGACTTTTTCTATATTACCATCAATGAAAAATTGAATCAGAATATTTAAAGCGTACACGTTTTTAATTTTTGCTGTGCTTTAAAAGGGGTGAATTGAAGCTACTGATAGCACACAATCTCGCATGCACACACTAATCACACAAATTCAAATTACAGACAGATGAATGCTTATTATAAATTAGTAAAACCTCGAAGAGTTCATAGAGTCTGGTGAATCAGACTCAGCAACATCAAGATGTTAACACTGAAAAAGAGTAAAAATACGGCAGTGAAAGATCTTCTTATTAACTAACAGTACATAATCAAGTTCTCTAGTGCTACGCTAAGCATTATATTTGAGTCCCTAACTTGTTTACTGGGATCTAAGTGCAGATTCTGTTCTAAATGAACAGATTATTAATCTAAATTACCAGATTAATTAATTATATTGTACTTTATACTGGAGTACTTCTGTTTTCTTTTTTTAAATACCTGCTCTGCTTATCTGATCTTGACTCCTCACTAGATGTCACCTGTCCGCCATGGAGGCAACATTACCCATGTTTTCATAATGTATTTTTGTGGTCTTTTTAAAGTATTGTATCAGAAGAAGTTTGTGCTCATTTTAACGTGATTTTAGACTTTTTCGCAAAAGTGTTAATGCACATAGTGGGTTAGGGAAACACCTTTTTTGAATAAGTTCTGATGAAGCTGATCAGTCATTTTAGCACAAATGACTGATCAGCTGTTTCTTTTTTATTCGCTGTCTTTATCTCCAGATACCGTGAAACATCGCCAGCATCAGCTAGCATGAAAGAGTAATTACAACTCACTGGAAATAAAAAACTGCAGAACAGAAGATTTCTTTTTCTCTCTCTGATGAGAGTTTTGTTTTGTTTCTTTTCTTATTTTGAGGTTTTTCAGTGGATGGCAAACAATTGGTTTTGTTTCTGACTTCTTCTACTCTGTTTTTTACAGCCATGTAGCCTGTAGCGCCACCTTCTGATGACACTATGCAGTGTTGTGTATTCAAAACATTCTTAATTTGCATTTTCTTCTGTGGCATTTTAAAAGTTTGATTCAAATTCACTTGACAATTATATGGAACCACGGCTATTGCCTTTGTGTTTACTCGGTTATTTTGTCTCTTTTCGTGTTCAGGTTTTTTTAGTTAAACTTGACAACCCCTGACTTTACATCTGTTTCATATGAAATTGATTCTTGAGATGTGATTGCTTTCTAATGCAGCAATGGAGTTTCTATTGATAATAGTCCAAAGGAGCATACAAGACCTTTCTCAGTGAAGATGTCCCCAAATCTGTCCATCTTACTGAGCTCCAACAGCAGCCTAGTTACCGGTTGTGACTGACAAGAGATGATCTGACTTGTCACAGTCTGTTGTGAAAGGGAGCAATGTTACACAGCCATATAGCACAATGATTGTGTTGTGGATGTTTAGCTGTGTACTCTTTGCAACATGCAGTACATATGTTCATCACTGTTGCAAAATCTCTAATATGTGATTCAGACTCTCCATAACTTTAACAATGTTTAGTTGACATTTTGTTTCCGTGCTTGATTTGACCTCCATGATCAAACAAGAAGACTGTATGGAAACGCTGCTTACTGCATCTTTGAATCTAAATAAATGATGTAGTAAAATCAAAACAAATTAATACAGCTTTAGCACATATCAAAAAAGGTCAAAGACCCCATTCGAAGATATTCCTGAAAGCTGTGTTTGATTGCGTTTTGTTTGTTTATAGAGCTGACTAAAGCGTTCTAGCTGTGAATAGACATGAGAAGACAAAACCCCACCCATTAGAGAGTCAGACATAAACATGATAATAAAGTCAACATGTGGCACAGTCCTCTGCGCTGAAGCATCCTCTCTGTATCAGGCCCACATACCTAAACACAACATGACATGGCGTCAGCGTGGATAGCCCACAGTCAGGACACACAGGGGCTTAAACCAAAGCAGGGCAGTCATCATCTAGTTCTGTCAGTTACCTGGATTTAGCAAAACAAAGAGCCATCCAAGCTCTTTAGAAATCTGCTAGCTAAGCCTTTTCTCTTTTCTTCCTCATAATAATCCCCCCTGATGGTTTGTTTGGGCTCAGTCAGGGCTGGAGGGAAGCAGGGGGAAGGAGAAAGTGAGGAGGTAAAGTGGGGGTCTTTGATGATGACGAGATTAGATATAGCCCGGCAGACTGTCTCCTCCTGACTTCGCTGCAAGCCCAGCCTCACACACACCTATGGCTGCCGCACGCACACACACACATATACCTACGTACACATATATATGGTGAGCTGCATGCACAAGGCCACCCCCTTCCTCATTGTTGAGGAATTACTTGCTCTTTAAGGTCTTAAGTTACAAGAGCAATTGATCCCTCTGACCCCCTGCAAACCCTTGAGGTTGTGCTGGGAATCTGAGCTCCAATGTATACACACAGGAGACAGCTCAACCCCCAGAGCAGCAGTCCTGACACTCCCCGGCACCCCTACAACACACACACTCCTCTGCTGCTTGTTTGTTTTCTGATTCAGCATGTTTCAAACCTGTGGATTTAGCACTGCCTGCTGGTCAAAAAGGTGTAGCACCGTGAGTAGAGGTTTGTAGTCAAGTATACCTTGGACATAAATACAAAACTGAAGCCAAGTGCTAACTGCAACCAGAAAGCATAGTTTATAGTAAAAGATAAATTAGTCATGTCATGTTTAAGAGTTTGTATTTTCCACCTTGTGGCAGGCCAACGAGAACTTTATTGAAACTCAGAAATGTGCTTCCATTGTGGCTTTTCTGGTTTATAAATAACCGTTTTACCACTCGAGCTGGTTCTGCTTAAGTAAATGGAGAGTCAAAAGTAGGGCTGAACAATTTAAAACAATGCAATTAGGAAATTGCAAAAACTGCAATTTGGGATGTAGGAGATGTGGCTATTAAATAATGAGACTAGTGTTTTAATCAGCAGATTTAAACTTCAGGTTTGCATGCTGTGGTGGGAATGACATAAGTCCATTCTCATTATTTAATAGGTACACTTCATACATTTTGTGTCTGAACTGGGGTTTAAACTGTTGTGTCAGTGGTTTCTCAAATAATACCGTCGTCCTTGTATAACAGTTACACTTTTGGTGTCTCGTGGTGCTGCTCATGCACGTGTTTCAAACCTAATGCACAGTAAATACTGACCTTAAGCGTGAATTTAAAAAATAGATTAGTAATCAAATTGCAATCCCAGCATCTGTAATCTGTAATTGCAATTACATATTTTCCCCAAATTGTTCAGCCCTAGAAAAAGGCAAATGTCATGTCATGACGATCTCCTGATAATGCCACCTCCATAGCACAAAAAGACCTGGGCTGATCTAAATTCATTTCAAGACATGTTGCATAAGTACAATAATGAAATATATTATCAGAAACCCTAAAAGCCCTAAGGTGATGCTATAAAGTGTTAGGTCCAATAAACAGCCCAAACTCTGAAAATATTCAGTTTTCTATTATTAAATACTCAGAAAAATGTGACAATTCATTCAGTGACTTATCACAATATATTTAATTTACAAACTATTTCAGCTCTAGATTACTTTAAATAGATGTGTGATTCATCCACAAGATGAGACTTAACGTTTCACCATAATTGCGCTGATCAAAATTATCCTTAACAACTATAAATCACAAAGCACAAGCTAAAATACTCACAGCTCACATTGTAGAGCAATTTTCAATTTGAAAAAAACCCAAGAATAAAATTGTCTGAAATTTGCTGAGACCACTTACACTAGTCTAAGTTTTCTAAAATAAAGAAAACCAAAACAGGACACCAAGTCTTGGTTTCTCATTCACTGAAACGCTACATAACTGACAATGTTTTGAACAATTTTGATCCATAAGAAAGGTCCTGTTCTCCCTAAACCACTCTTCTAAGCTCAACTGCACTGAACAATTAACTCTTGACCTCAAATAATTGTATTATTACAGGGGTCAGTCTGCCTTCACAACCCCTGCCTGTACTAGCTTGTCCCCACAGCAGCGTCATACGTCACTGAGTTACCTTCTAAACTAAGTAAGGAGTTCTGGTTTTTTAAAAAGTTGCTCAGCTCCATTTACCTTGACACCTTTGAAGGTGAAAAACTTGTCATTTCTCAAACACCAGCTCAAATGAAGCACTGCTTCAGGTCCCCGTGACGCGAGGAATGAATGTTTAGAGACATTATTAGATGTCTGGTGCCAGGTTACGCTTAACAGCCAAGGCAATTTGATAATTGAGGTTGTTAGAGTGAAAAGGCTGAAGGCTGAAGACAGCGTCGTTATGCTATGAAAATAATCCCCCGCACTCTGTGGTCGCTGTCACAGTCAAACTCACTGTGTCATTTTTCAATCCTGGGCTTGTCTGAGTTCTGTCTTCTTGTGGATCCAACAGAGCTCTGTGTGTGCATTCACACCCACTTGTATGCTGCCAGCAGAGCTCTGTGGACAGGGAAGCAATTTGGCCTTTTTTAATATTTGACCGAATTACAGGAGCAAATATTGGATTGAACCAAGTTTCCTCTGGTTTCCCTGTACACACACACACACACTTGGACATTTTCTTGGTGATAAATAGTAACAGATCATGAATTTAAAGCTTATTAGAACTCGCTCTGTCAGTGCTCTGTATGCTGCAGTTTATGGTTTTTATTTATGAGAGCTGTTTGACGAGGAAATTGCAGGTTTGATTTTTGTATGTCCTGGCATTGATGAGTTGTCATGAGTAAATATTGAAAATTCACAGAGATAGACAGAGATTGGTCGCCTGTCACAGCCAATAAATATTAAATTATAAATTTACTCTGGCTCTGTCTGAATGTAGCTGGGAGAAAATAGTTTCCTGATTCATGCCAGAAACTCTTCCTAAACTGTGTTGACAGTGTTAACATATTTGAAGGGGAAGTTGAGGGATAGCATTTAAAGAGACTCGTTGACATGAAGGCAATGAAGTCGAGTAACGCTGCTTCTCACTTTATCTTGGCAGATCACGAACATCACCAAGCTCAAAGAGTTTCTGCTACAACACAGAAAAGATTATGTGAGCGCCGGAAGGTAAGCCTCTCCAAACACAGTCACAGTAATCCACCACAATCAACAACAGCAGCGGCAAAACCCCTTCAAGGCTGCAGGGAACGCTGATGAGAGGGAAAACACTTTGATTCTTACAAAATTCAGAAAAGGTCAGGAGTCAGGGTTATTTGATGGGACTTTTTAAATATGTCTTCAGTGTGTGTGTATGTGTGTGTGTGTGTGTGTGTGTGCGCGTTGCAGGGGCTGACTGCTGGCACAAGGTCAGCAGCAAGTAGGGTGGTCTATAGCGGCAGGCTCCAGTCTAATTGTCTGGAATAATTGAGCTGCAACCAAGTGGAGAACAAATCACGCCCAGGGACTAATCCAGGCCTTCCTCTCTTCAAGGCCCCTCTGTGTTTCATAGGTGTGGGTGTGTGGAAGTCGCTGGTGTTTTATAAGATTTGTTGATAAAGCCTCAGCAGAACACATTAACTAAACATTAAGGATGTCATTGGGTGGAGCGCAGTAGCATTTAGTGGTGGGAAAATCCACTGATATCTCTGTAAGCCTTATACCTTCCGCCTTTAGCTGTTCCTGTCCTCCAATTTTCCAATTAACTTCTTTTCCTGATAGAATAGTTCTGAACTATGGATTATAACTGAATTAATTTAGCTGGTCACCATTGTAGGTTAAAGCAAAAGCCGGAATGATGCCCCCTAAGAATAGAATACAAAGTCATGCAGTTCGGTTTTAATAACATTAAAAAATGGTAACTTGATCAAACCTTAAATCCTTCATTTGTTCTCCATAAATTCGATACAGGATGGCATGTTCAGCTTCATGCTTTCTAACTTAGTCTTAAACATTTTCTTTATTCAAAAGAGAATCATTTTTATTCTCCACTAGTCTGCCAGTTAGTTATAATGTCTCCAGATAGATGTTTTTTTGTTCAATCAACAGCCCAGGACCTAACAGTATAAAGAAAATGTCTTAAATGTCTAATCAATTATGAAAATAGTTGCTGACTTTTTCAAGGTCTCTGCTTTCTGTGTGCTGTTTCCAGCAGCTCTGTGTGAGTTTAGCTAAGTAGAAAAACTGTGCCTTGAGTGTTCTGTCTGCGCTCACAGACAGCTGTGGATACCAAAGACATGCAGCTGTTGTTATTATTGTTATTCTAGTCCGCTTGGAGGACTCCACTCTGTACATCAGTAGTAGTAGATCAGTAGATTATCATATGTATATTACACACTTCCCACTACTGCACTTGTGGTGTAAATTTTGGGCTACACCTGGATGTTTGCTGATGTTTCCAGGGCATGTCACACGTACCCTTGCAGAAGCTGTATGGTCTGTATTATATATCTGTCTTTCCTCATCTGCAAGTATGCGAGGGTCCACTAATGTGCAAGTGTTGTACATTTTGTCATCTACAGAGAGCTTTGAGAGTCCTTGTGGACCGCTCAGCAGACATCTGTGGGCAGCCCAAAATTTGTCCATGTGCTGACTGTGCTACAATGGTAACAATGCGCATGCTTGGCGGTAGTGTGAACATGTGGAATACGTAGATACGACCTACTGTACATGTATGGAACAAAGTCTTCTGAGCAGATTAGAAAAGTAGTATAATAATAAGCACAACTCCATGTACATGGCGGTCACAGCTGTTCCTGTGCGCTTCAGTAAGGAGTATAATCAAGGCTTCACTCTGGCCTTAGAAACTGATCAGACTATGACATTATCAGTTGACGATAAGAAGTCTTTCCTGGTGAAATTTTCCTTTTTTCCTTGTTTGGGTTTCCTCAAAGCATTTTAGCTTCAACTCATAGTGCAAAAACATGAAGCTCAGATGGATTAGAAAGTCTTAACTCGCTAATTTGAATAGTGAGTGTATGTCTTTGACTTTTAATGGTCTGGAAACCTCCTTTGGATTTTCTCTGCCATCAGCTTAGTGTATGGTGGGATGTGTCTCTGCTCAAAATGACTGTGACTGGGGATATTTGTAGTAGAGAATGGTTAAAGCTACGCATAAAAATGAGGGAGGAGGAAGAAGGCTCTCTTTAATAGTAATTACACCAGAACTTTATCAAGTATTTAACTTAACAAGATGACATTGAAGTTTCTATGTATTTAGATTTGCTCTGACCGATCCGGTGTATTTTATAGTCTGATTTCATCAGATCTTACCCGCATGACGGACAGTGAACGAGACCAGATCGACCAGGATGCTCAGATCTTCATGAGGACCTGTTCTGAAGCCATCAAGCAGCTGCGCGGTGAAGGTGTGTGTTTTATTACAATGCAACAGATGAACACGAATGATCATGTCAGGAGATGCTTATACTGTCTTTTATACACAGCATACTTCACAACTCATAGCCCGTAATTTTTATTAATACTCGGAATAGATATCAAAATCACTGAGTTTATCATTAGTAAGGGAGCAGTTTGTTTTTGTCACCACAGCGGAGAAGCAGGTGACGTCAGCTCAGATAAAGGAGCACAGGGGGGCAGTGCTGGACCTCGTTGAAATGTATCTAAAAGGTGAGTTTGTGCAACTAATTGCACTTCAGACTAAACTCGTCATGACCGACTTCTCTACGGACTGAAGTGCAGCTCATATTATGTCTGTCCTTGTGATTGTTTTTAAGGAGTATGTAAAATCTACTCTGAGCAGAGAGCAATTAGAGTCAAGAGGATGGTGGACAAGAAGAGGCTGTGAGTGTTTGCATTCCTCATACTCCTAATATCTGTCATCCTCATTGTAAGGCTGTTGAGGCTGTTAAAACCGCTTATGATTCACATAACCTCATGCTCTGTGGTTTCAGATCAAGACTGGTACCAGAGCAGCGCAGTCGAGTGGAGAAAACTGTGGAAGTGGAGCCCACACAGGAGAAGATCATCAAGGAGGAAAGCTCGGGTAAGTTAGTGAGTCTCCTGACACACTGAGCTCTGCTGCTTTGAAGGCTTAAAGACTGCACAAGCAACGCCTCTGCTACATGTGGGTACTTTTCTCACAGTGAATTCTGCTTTACTGGTTTGATCATTTTGTGCATTTAAAAAAGTCAAAAAGTGTATATATATATATATATATATCAGTTTTAGTTAATTAAAAGTAAAATGACATTACAATAGAAATATAAGAAGCATTATTTGCAAAGAAAAATGTGTATATTAGAATGGATGGATGGTCTATGTCATGGTCTCACTGTACTTTGCTATTACACATGACGATCCATTGTGAGTACTTTAATAAAATCACAACCAATAGCTTCTAATTATGCAAATTTATGTGATCAAAATCAAAATGTTTTGGCCAATCTTCAGCATGCAGGGATACACTTGACATTTCACAAAATCCACAATAATAAAAAAAATCAGAAGATGAATAAATGTTCAGAGTGGTCTCAGTTAACATTTTTAAGACCATCTTCATTCATATCCTCAGCCTGAGGAAACAATGTCTCACAAGAAGCAATGTCTGCCACCATCTTCAACTTAATTCCACGAGCATTACATGTATTATCTTGAAATCGATTTTCTTGTGATGTACCACAATTTAATAAAAACAATAAAACATGGCTTAATAGTACAAAAGTAGTGAGGCAAAAAGATAATTTATTGTCATTATGTCAACTGGATTTTTATTTCACTATGAACTGCTTGAAGACACTATTTCCAGTGACTTATTAAATACAATGAGGGCAATTTAAAACTTAACTTATGTTCACCTCATTTTCCTTTAATAAGTGCACATAATTGCATCCATACTTGTTAAAGCTAAAACTGACTACTGCTCTTATGTGGTGAAATGTAAAGTAGATAACTCAATTAAATAAATCAATATAAGTAACTGTTCAGGGTTATATTCTCCCTTTTAAAAAGGAAATAGTTGAAAGTTCTATTGTAACATGAAGATTTATTAATTGGACATATGTCATTTCTTTGCTGTAGAGAAGAGTGTGTCTGAGGTCCTGGATGAACCTGTAAACCCCTGGGAAGAGGGCCGAGTGGAGGATGAGCTGTCTCCTGAGGAGATCCAGATGGTGTGACACCTCAGAAATCCTTATTAACATTATACACTACACAAAATGTGTATATCTGTATCAGTTATATGTGTCTTATGAAGGTACTTCTATACTTAGATGGTGTCTAAACGCACAAGGACTTTAGTCATCGCTTTACCGAGGAGGTTTGTAGGAATAAAGTGTGTAGAGGACGTATAGCACTCACGACAAAATTAGTTTTAGGCATCACTTGATAAATCCACATGAGGGTTTGCAGCTCAGATATTGCAACATATCCAGAAGAAAAGTTATTATCCGACATTTACATATGCCTCACTAATAAAGGTGTAAATTTGTGCTTTTGTCTAGTTTGAGCAGGAAAACCAGAGGTTGATCAGTGACATGAACAGCCTGGTGGATGAAGTGAGGTGAGTCTCCATCAGCTCACGTCTCTTTTTCATAAGTCTGTTCTGAACAACATGACTATTACCTGTGTTTTCATTCTGTTCACACAAGGACAGTGAGTAATGATGTGAATAGTAAACTATTCATTGGGGGACTACAATAATGCAGACATTCTTCTGTATATGTTACAGTGTTACAAAATTACATGGTCGTAGTGACTGTAATGCCAGGTGAGCAGGACAACAATTAAATGAAAAGCCAGATGTCGATCCTGGGGGGATTAAAATGACCCGCAGACATGGGTGTTTTCAGATGACATTATTACTGTAGTAGCCAGAGAAAATCACTGACATGTTTGTTCCAGATGGAACAAAACTCCTAAGGTCTTGAGGTGAAAATCACCAAACACCAGACCTACTCTGGGAGCACTAATACCATCTGGAAAGGCTTACATATGCTAGACACACTGTTTTCATGGGATATTTCGTGCTTACGTTTTGTGCCCACCAGGCAAATCGAGGGGAAGGTGGTGGAAATATCGAGACTTCAGGAGATCTTTGCTGAGAAAGTCTTGCAACAAGTGAGCAGAGTTTCTTCTATTGTGTTCACTTCGTCACCTAAATGCAGCGTTTTGACAGGAGGTTGTACATAAACTGATCATCCATCTCACTCTCTGTGACAGGAAACTGAGATAGACAGTATTCATCAACTAGTAGTGGGTGCGACAGAGAACGTCAAAGAAGGCAATGAGGATATACGAGAGGTACGTAGATGAAAAAGCAAACATCTGCAATTTGCTTTTGGTCAATATTAATAGATCCAGCTGGTAAAATATGATTCTCTTTTTCTTCTTTCACAAGGCAATCAAAAACAATGCTGGCTTTAGGGTATGGATCCTCTTCTTCCTTGTTATGTGCTCTTTCTCTCTGCTCTTCCTGGACTGGTATGACAGTTAACACAACTGCCACAATGGACTCTGTGCGACAGGAAACTGCCTGAAGCTACTGATGACAACACTGAGACTAAATGTACAGTTTATTTTGCTGGATCCGGTGGACAACTTGTTCAGCATGAAGATTGTCTCTTCAAGCAGAGACAGCAGTTTGTTGGTCCCTATTCATCTTTGTCTGTGCTTTCAGGGTGGCTTTGATGTATTAATGCACTTCTGCAGAGGCAAAGTTTGTGTGGAGCACCTTGCCCACTTTAACAGTTCGTCCAGTGTTGGACAGTCCATCTTTCTCCACCACTAAAACAGTGATAATGGTTTGTTTGGTAGCAAATATTTCTACTGCTCCTTTTTGAAACTGAATTCAAAGCACTAGAGGATACTTGCATCTTGCCTTCGCATGTATGTGAGTAGATTGTAGATTTCTCCCACAATGTTATACTGTAACTAATATTTCACTCTCAAATGCTGAGAATTTTTTGCTTTCCAGACAAATGTCAGCAGTAGAACATTTTATCTAGCATCTATGACAGCATAACTGTAACAGCACACCACTTACATTCTAGTAAAACTAAACAATATGCCTAATTGAATTTTGTATGTTTTTTCCTTACTTCAGGGTATCATTTTATAGCAGTTCATACATTTCATATTGATGCCGGGCTTTCAGATAACATCAAGAGCAGCAGAAAGCCACAGCCTGTCTTGGTTTATGTCAGCTGAGGAAAAGAGCCTGTTGACTTCTGATATTTCTGCTAATCTGTTTATTAGGATTAACCTAGATTCTAGTGACGGAGTTAAAGGGCTTTGAAATTTTTTCTTTGATCTGAACTCAAGGGAACAAGATCTGTTAACTGTATTTATTTTCTGCACTGAGGGAGTTTCAGCAGCACTGATGAGATTTACTTTGAAAATAATTCATGTAAATGTTCTTGTATATATATATATATATATATATATATATATATATATATATACATGTATATATATATATATATATATACATGTATATATATATGTATGGATTCCACAGAGACATTGATTGAAATGTGGGCACTTTATTTCAGTTTTTCATTTAACATTTTTATGTAGCAAATGCACTTCAATGGTAACCATTACATTGTTTGAAAAAGGTACATAATATGTGACAGTTTAAGTTAAATGACAAATACAGAAAAAAGCAACAGGACAAGCAACTACTGTCAGATTGTTCCACTACATCAACCTAACTCTAGTATCTGTGATGGCGTCCAACAGCCATCTATGGTGATGTTAATCAATGCGAAGCATTGCACAATACAGTGTCTTCACTAGCAATGCAAAAACATTCAATACAGTAGCATAAAAGTTATGCTATCAAAAGTAACTATTAAATAACTCTCATGGAGCCTGCAAAGAAAAAGCACATGGTGTTCACAAAAAGTTCAAATGAATGGAAACAGTCATTAATGTCTGTTAAAAAGACTTGATTGATCAAATACTAAAAACTCTTTAACAGCACTATATGCAGAGAGCAGTAATGGCTGACTCAACACAACGCAATTAAAATATTCTTTTTCCGCTGGTACGTTTCCTCCAGGTCAAGCCTCAACTTTTCACAATATGACAGTAAATTATTTTGACACAGATGACCTCAGTGGCAAATATGATGCAAACTGTGTCGCTTTATGAGAAGTTTACCATTTGCCTTACCTCAAGAGGTCTGACATGCTCTGCCAGATTTGGGAAAAAAAGAGATTCAAAGCAAAGTGATTGTTATTAGTCGTGCGTGCATGTGCGTTAAAAACAAGCGACGCAGACACGAAATGGTTCACAGTCATTTCACAATCAGAGTACTAAAGTGAGTTGTGTTACATATGTGTATGTACAAAGACAGTGAGTGTGTGTCAGTGTTTGTGTTTCTGGGGCTTTTTCTACACATTTGCCACTCTGTTTTAAAATGTAAATAAATAACAACATATGCTATTCAAACAAACCTTGAATCCACCCCACTGTAAGCCTCGCTTTGCTTAAAATATGTTCAAAATTTCCACAGATTTCCTGCTACAGTAGATATCAGCTGATCAGACTACATCAACAAGTCAGCAGAGCACCTCAGGCAAGAGAAGCTGATGTTTGACCCACAGAAAGTCACAGGACTTTGAGGTTTGCTTGAATGGCACAACCATATTATTTATTTTTCTGCAGCAGGGAGAGGCCACCTCCTGACCCCAGGTTGGTTAAGCCAGTTTCTGGGCAGTCTCCGTCTCCTGCTGGGTGACCTTCTCCTCAGACATGATGGTCATCCATGGTGATACTGACCGAGTGATGGTCTGCTTGGCTATGTTGTAGTGGTTGATGAGGGTAAAGAGACGTCCGCGGCCCCCAGGGCCCTGAGGGGGGTAGTTGCCATACAGCCCAGCCGGCATGCAGCGGCCTTGCTGCTTCAGGAAGAAAGAATTAAACAGAACAGGAGATGATGAATCGTCCAGTCGGCACAATGGGTAAGTAAAAAGGAAACTACAAAACAAATTGTTTTACAGCAGGATGAAACACAGGACTAAATGACAGAAACAAAATAGAGCAGAAGACCTCAATTTACATCAAAAACGGACACGAAAAACAAGACAACATGCAAAATCTAATTAACTAATGCATACAGGCATCTATGCAAATGGACTAGGGCTATTAATAAAATAAGTCAGCACCAAATAACCTTAACCAAAGCATTCAGGTTCAGTGAGACAGCAGCTTCTGCAGCTACAAGTTACAACTACAGGATAAAGCAAAATGCTACACTACTGAACGGTGAAAATGGTCACAGTCAGCACACTCAATATTTCCTATTACATTAAGTTAATTAGCTGCCATAAGCTAGTGGTCATATCAGACCAGTAAGGCTGAATCAGCAAAACCACTCGGTATATTGAATTGGGCAGTGGTGTGTTTGATTGCTTATTAATTCAACTTTTCATCTGTAATAGGACTTTTCTCTCTCTCTCTCTCAAAAGTTGCAGAATCTCACTACATAGACTCACTGATTATTGCGCGGGAGCAGAGGAACAATTAAAGAGACACCTTCGAAATAGAAAACCATTCTATTAAAGGTCAGGTCTACGAAGAGCAAACAATCGTATGAATGGCAGATAGTTAACATGTAGATCTGAGAGAAAACAAATCTCACTTAAATTTCTTTTAATTGTGAAAAAAGTCAAAGTCAGAAAAACTGCACACCAATTGTACAATAAACCTGACCTAAACTACACTTCTTAAAGCAATGCTGTAAAAAATGCTTTACAGCCAGGTAAAAATGAGATAATAACAAATAAAAGACACTGTAATGTTGTTTATGTGTCACCATCAGGCACTGTCACGCACAGAGAAAGCTCATAAGTGTTTACCGTGTAAACAAAGCTGTCAGGACACGGCTGCTCATACTGGTAGACCTTGTAGACGACCAGGAACACGACACACACCAGGAAAGCCAGGGCACAGATCACCAGCAAGGTCACCTAAAGGAGACACGCAACAACATCATCATTGGCACAAGATGTCCGAGAGACCTGAGTTAAAGGACAGACTGGATATAGACTGTCCTAATCGGTCCTTATGAAAGGAAATCACTAGTGTGCAACAACAGGTTTTTATTTGTTTATTATCTCTTAAACAGCATGAAATGTGTGCAAATACATGGATGCACATATAGCAGGGGCTTCAGGATTTTCTGCACAACAGTAACTTGACAAACAGGCGGCTTGTGTGACCATCTGTACAGCCCAGCTCCTACCTCTCAGGGGAGTTATGTAACAGCTACTGGTGTTTCTGGGTAGTGGGAGAGGGAAATATGGGAGAAATCGCCTCATTATTGCCTGAGATGTTAAGCCCCTATGGTGTGCTTGAGCTGTTTTGAGAGTCAGTGTAGATGATGATCCTGTTAGGTTGCGTGCTTGTGTAGGAATGTGAAGAAATGTCAGAGAAAGAGTTGTAAATTGTGTTGCAAGAGTCAGAATATATACAGATCTTGAGGATTCTTACATAGGAAGCAAGGTGCCATGTAACTAAGCACCGTCTGTATTAACATGAATTAAATGATATTCATTTTATCTGTCTGGTTGAATCCTGTAGTTACACAGCAGAGCAGACAGTACAACGTGTACAAGGCAAAGCAACAGGAGCTTATGAAAGGGACTATCTGCGATGAAAGGCCTGCCTGCAGCATTTCAAAGCACCGATGTGATGATACAAGCTGTGTTCTCCGAGACAGCCTCTGCCTTTCAGATGTGTGAGAATTAAAGCTCTGTAAAGGAAGCTTGACACACTTCGCAGAGACACTTTCCATCTGTTGATTCTGCAGAACACTTGTGAATTTTAAAAGAAAGTATTTTACATATGCAGTTCAGTCACCCCCTATGATTGTGGTTTTTAAACCACTCGATAGGTGCGAACAGAGAAACACATCTGCCGACCAGGGGGGCGTTGAGGGAGGTGGAGGAGATGCTGTCATTTGGAGGCCATCGCCATGGCAGCAGCTGAATTAATGAGAGTTTCAGGGCGGGGTTAAGTGAATCATTGTGCATTATGTCTCCCTGTGTAGCCTGACAACATGACAGGCAACACAACCTGAAGGAGGCCTGAGCATAGAAGCCACAACTTGGAAACGGAGAGGTGGCACTATGACGTCCTGAGCTGCAGGGAGACATCTGCCTGCTCTCTGCATGTGTGGGAGGTACTGGAAATGGGATGATGTATGAAAACACAGACGCAATTATTCTTACTTTGAGTCGCTCAGATACGCCTTCGATGATGCTTATTGAGAACTCTGCAATTTTAGGAGACCGTAGCTTCCCCTTCTTGCTCTCCCCATCATAATCTGCCTTTGTCTTCACCACCACCTGGTAGAAAGACACACAGACATACATATACACACACACACACAAGATCCAATCAGCTTTCAGTTGAGAAAAAGAGAATTTACACAAGCAGGATTTGTATTTTTCTAAATGTAGAAGTAACTGGGTTGTAATCATGGACACTGGTTGCCCCAGAAATATAATAATTAGTTAACTGGACTAATTGGAATGATGGAAATCCATTATTAAACACACTGGGGCGCCTCACTTTAAATGGGGAACAAAAAATGAAAAATCTTACCTTATCTGGTGGAGGAAACTGCAGCTGACTGGCATCTAATGGTGTGATGAGAGGGATGGTGTCAAATCCGTCTTCAGAAACCACCTTCCCGTTATTTTTCTCGCTGAAATTATTCCCCAGTTTAACCATTTTCCCCAACCTGAGGGGGGGCAAACAAGCGCTTATTACCGCCAAATGAAACACATTATCGATCATCCCCTGCCCCTGTGTGCCCACATGAATCACACAAGGATTTGTAAGTGTTAAATTATGGTGGCTTTTTTTTTTTTACACATGAAAGCAGGAACACAGTTAAATTTTTTTTTTAAATGATGTGTGGGCCACGAGAGAAGCCCACAAAAGCGCAGGAGAGGACAGGCTTCGACATAAAGGGATTGATGCATCACCGTGAAGAGAGAGAGAGAGAGAAAGAAAAAAGATTTACCGCATCCAAACACTTACCAGCTGAGCCGAGTCGCCTTTTAAATCAGCGTACTTCTCCTGATGTGTTGGTTTTCTTTCTTTTTTTATTGTTGCGGAGCTGCTGTGTGGGTTTTCTAGGTGTGACGCAGCCGATTTGCGAGGAGCTGCTGCACAATATGGCCAGCTGGGTCTGTGCGCCGCGTTACCTCCGAGCTGGATGCTGCTGCTGGCGTCTGGCTGCACTGCAAGTGATGTAACGTCCTCATCACATCCATCCTCACACACACTCTCGATCAGTGGCAGCAGCCCCACCAGCTGAGATTTGGAGGAGCAATCAGGCTGCACTAAATGCTGTAATTGTAGCTCAAGATGAGGGAATCCAGGTGGTGGGAGGGAGGAGAGAGAAAAGGGGTGTTTATGCGTAATTGTACAAAAATACTGGTAAATGTATATCTGACATTTCAGGTTGTTGTTAGTAATTACAGTGTCTTCTGTAAAAGGCGCAGATCCAAGTTATCTTTGCATTTCTCATCTTTGCCAGAGCAGGTTTACTGCAAGATAGCTGACATATTCATATTATAGTGTCTGAAAACTATTATTTTAGTGTGAATTGATGGATGTTATTATTTTTATGAGAGAAAAAAAATCAAAACAGTGTGACAGTTTAAGTGCCATAGTTCCTGAGAATTATCACATAAACCCCAGCCATCCTGGTTTCAAAGCGCTATTGTAAGTTTCAGCTGTTTGATTTGCTGCACACAGTTTCTCTCACTTTTACCTCAGTCTCACACTGTTGTTGTGAGACTGAGGTAAAGCAGGCACCTCTTCCTTATATCAGCTTAAAGAGACCATATTATGCAAAATCATTGTTATTTTTTAATTGTTTTTTAACGTAAATATACACCGATTATGACCACTGACAGGTGAAGTGAATAACATTGATCATATTGGTACTATGTGCTGTTCTGCTGGAAAACCTTGGATTTTAACATCTGTGTTGATGAGACTTAGACACCCAAATAAACGTTGTCCCACAATAAACACACTCCCTCATGCAAATGGAAATCCCAAATGTCACTGGTCTTCCTACACTTCTACATACATAACTGTAGAAGTGTAGGAACTTCCTACACCCCATTCTGATCAAGCATCAACAGGATGCAGTGGAACAAGTTTGACTGACAGAGTCCCCACTGGACAAGCCAGAGTATCCAAAGGATCCAGTGCCAATGTCCTGGTTCCAGACCCCACAGGACACCCTGAGAGGTCCTCTAGTCCATGTCCAATGGTTCAGAGCATTTTTGAACACAAAAGGGGGACCAACACAACATTAGGCAGGCTATCATAATGTTACGTCTGATCAGTGTTTGTCTAGAAAACCACCAAATATGAGGAAAGACCAACTTCACCCTTTTGTTTCTTTCCTTTCTCCATAGATCAGAAAATGTGTCTCCGAATGAGCCGCTCAGGTTTGCCGCCGGTTGTGATGTCAGAATGGGATAACCACCATCCCCAACTGGGTCTTCCTCCTCCAATGGAATCTTTGCCAATAGCTGAACAGAGAAGACTCTGAGAGAGGTGTCCCTGTCACCCTCTTCCTGAAAGGGTTCTAGTCTGCAGCAGTTCATTCAGAGCTACAGACACTGGAACATCCCGTTTGGAGAGAGAGGTATTATAGGTTTGGTAGAGTGAACAATTTGTGCTGTGTTTTGAGTTGAAGCTTGACATAACCACCCTGGGGACAAGTGAGACCTACTTCAACTTGTTAAAAATGAGTATTATGGGGGACCTTTAAAGGGTAATGTAATGATACGTGAGTGCTCACAACTTGTTTTTGCTGTTTTGAAGTGGCCACAAGATTAGTTATTGCAGGTTTATAAGTTCTTCTTTCGGCCTACATGTGCTGACTTCCCATGTAGTTTCAGATTTGGTGTGCAACCTATGACAAAGGGGTAAAAACAACACACCTCAATCACTTTATGTGACTCTCACCATGAAGCTTAGACCTCCACAGATATATTGATTAATATAGCAAACACACAATCCAGCTACTCTCACACGATCAGCCGTTTCTGTTAAAAGACACAACACACAATGACTGCTAAAATGCATAATTCTTTGGCTGGATTTCCTCCACTGGATGTCTTCATTATGTACCAAGAAATGGTGAAGTGAAGCTAGCATGTGCCTGCATAATTTACAGTAGCTTGTTGCCAGGCTACAGTGTGAATAAAAAGGGGTTACGGGAGGATGCATTGACGGTCCAGTCCAGCCTGTTAATCCGTAGTGAAAAAGAAGCAGCAGAGAAGAAGACGACAATGATCTCATGGCATGTTGAGATAGAAACCACATCTCTTTAGTAAGCTCAGCCTCGTGGCTATGACAGCTGCAGACGCTCCTTGCGGTGCTGCTTGTATCTGAGTGTTTGATGAGTCTATGGTACAAAGTCATTAGCTATCATGTTTCCCCTCCGGGGCCTGAGAGGTGAAGTCATGTGTTTCCAGAAAGCAAATACAGTGTGGTGAGCAAGTCGTAACACAGCATGATAGCAACTATTACACACCTTGTTCCTTTACATGTGAAATAGTACCCAAACTGTAGGGAAACAAGCATTACACTGATGGTGAATAAACCCTTTAGTTACAGTGTTGTAAATTTAAACCATATGATAATCAGTCAAAATACATGACTGCACCCAATCCACTTAATTCTCATTTGGTTAGCATGAGGAATTTAAATCATCGTCACCATGAGTTTTACTCTGGTGTCATTTAGATTTCATCATTTTACATGGCGATATCATTATACTTTAAAAAGCTATTGCAGGCCCACTGCAGTGCAGCTGTACTGAGCATGTTTTTAATGCTTCAGCAGCAGAGTAACTTCAGCCTCTGGAGGAAGATTCTCCACAGAGATTAGCCTCAGTGTCTACATGGTTTCAGTTGTAATCTCATCAGCTGATTCTTATTTAAAGCTTTGACTGACAGAAACATGCATACGAAGCATAAAGTTACGTAAAAAGCGAGGATCATACATGTTAAAGGCAGATGTTATTATCCATTTTTTTCAATTTTTGGTAGCAGGTCCAGTAATGAGAGGTGCAGCAGGGTTTTCTGCTGCAGTTGCCTTCTCATGAACAAACACCAGAGGGAGACACCAGCTCACTGGTTTTACGGCTACATGCTGCACAGTGTGGCGACCACAGTTAGATGATTTCTGCTGAGGATAGTGTCATAATCATTACAATTCTCAAGAAGACTGTAAAATGTGCTGATGCCAAATTTTATGTGTTTTTTTCCTGTAAACAGACTGAGAAAAAGTGCAAAAGAGGCAAAGATGTTTTTTTTCAAACCATTAATTTAACTGTCAGTTTCTGTCTTTCCTACTGAGTCTGTTCTCTTTCAAAACAGCAAAAACAGCAGATAAGATATTACTGAAGGCGTCAGGTGGAGAAAATATTCAAACTATTATTCAAATATTACTTGAGTGAAAGCAGCTAGATCACAGTGCAGAAATACTCTGTTACACTCTGTTATACTCTATAGAAATCATGCATTAAAAATGTACTGAAACAAAAGTACAAAAGCAGTTATATCTGAATACACTAAAAATAAAACTAGTCATTAAAGTACTAATGTCAAGGATTTATAGATTTCACAAACTTAACTAGTATTATAATCTATTTGTTGATTATAATTTGTACTATTACTTTTGAGACATCATATCCAGTAAGTAAAGTTACAAATAGACCTGGTGCATTAAAAGTGGAGTGTAAAGTGTGGCTGAACCTCATACAGAACTGGAACTGCTGTGTCTTTAAAACTCTCCGCTCTTGGCTCACTGCCCAGAAAGTTTATTTCCCATTTCCCATCCAGCCACATGGACTGAGCTCCGCCACGCAGAGAGAACAAGAATTTTCACTCAGAGAGCGGCAGCCCGAACACTGGACCTCTCTCTCTCTCTCTTTGACCGGGGACTTTTATATCCGCTGAGCCTCCCAGCTGATCTGTCACAGCCTGTCAGCCCTTGGAAAAGTGAGGTAAGTTTTACGCTCTGAAACTGAAAGTGTGGCAGCTTTCTGCCAGCCAGGTGAACCGTTATTCATGTTGTTGGGTAGTTTGAGCAGAGTGTGTGTTTGCTTTTGTTAACTGTGTGTTTTCTGCTATTGATCTGTTGACTTTTGGACTGTACGTCAGGTGACTCATTGAATGTGCTGTGTCTAGTTTAAAGGTCCTGCTGCCGTGCGGGAGCTTTTGTCTTTTGCGTGAACACAAAGCCTCTTTTCACTAATCTATAATTCCCCTCACTTTCAGCCTGGTAGTTTGTGGTGGGTGTGATGTAGGGAGCTGTGAAGTAGCTCTGCCCAATAGGGCTTGTGAGGACTTACTGTAACAGGGAGGCTACTGAAAGTTTGCACACATGAGATTTTGTTTTGTTCTTGAGGAAGAATTAAGATGTGAATGGAAAAAAAAACTTTGACCAGAACAAAGCTGAAAGTTTGGATTGTTATTGCTGTCATAGACAACTAGATTATATAAACGCTCACTTCCACACACAGACTGCTGCTATGGTTGAGTGAACAGGTTGAGGCACCACCATCTGATGCTGGTGTAGTTCGCCGAGTGAGATGTTTCCCTGTAAACTGACCGGTTTGTTATTGTGGACAACATGCATCACGGGAGTAATTGTGCTGCTGAAGTTTCTGGAGGATTTTCTGGGAAGATGAGGTCACGGGGGGAGACACACCCAGAGGCTCAGACTGTGAGCAGGAAAGGCCACAGGGGTGGAAGACATTCAGCAGCGGCTTTTCAGTGACTCATTTGCCGGGAGGAAGCTGTAGTTTAGTTGTAATTTCCATTCAGTTTGGGCTAAAAGAATTCTGGTCTGGAAGGGATATTTAAGCTGCATAGGGTCAGCTCCCATTCAAACACACAAACAGAAGCCACATGACAGCGTTAAGAAGATTACATAACAGGCTTAAATTTACACAAATCATTATTTTGCAAGACATTTACTTTTCCAAATAGTGTACGGTAATCTAATCTCCTTGATGTGAAATGGACAATATTATATGATCTTACTTCATTAAGTCAACAGCATATTGTCTTTGGAATGTGGTTGGAATGAGGCCTGTTTCCTCTCGGCCAGAAAGAAAAAAGCCGGATGACCTGGGAACATTCAAACCTCCACTCCCTGACCTCGCCTCTCCTCACATGTACGCTCACATTCAACAAGTGGAATCTCTTTGGAGTGTTTTAAAAGAGTCCAGTCTTTGGTGTTTTCAGCCAGGGAGCTCTGCTGAGATTTGGAGAGGCTGCAGATTTAGCGGCGTAGACGGACGTGGCTGAGAGGGCTGGCAGAGGCGGAAGTCGGGGGGTGGGGGTGTTGAGTCAACACAGGACTGTTTTACTCAGACTTGTCACTTCTGGTCTCATGCCTCTCAATGGACTCGCAGACTGAGATTGCGATAACAGAAGCACAGATTAGGGCAGGCAGTCGTGATGTGGTTGAAATGAAATGAAAGTAAGTTGAGTCTGGCTCTGAGGAATCCAGTGTTACTGATTGTGACTTCACAAAGATTATTATTACTCTTCATGAAGAGTGGAATGTGTGCAGTAATGCATCCAGAGCGGCATGTAAAAGAACAGAAAGGCATCAAAGTTATTAAAACATCTGGGTATGCAGAATAGAAAACATGCTTGCATCATTATTCATAGCATTTATTCTGATTCTTTACATGCTGTACTCTTTTTTCTCTTGGCATCTCCTATCTGTAAATCACATTTTCGCAAATTCCTTACTGTAGGAATATTACATAGTGCTGTGGAGATAGGACTCCCATCTGTCTGTAGAGCTATTGTCTTCACTTTGTAGCTGCGATCACTCATTGTGTTCACTGCTGTCTATTTCTATACATCATAATGGACTTTTATTGCTACACTGCTGTAAGAATGACTGATAAACATATTAACTGAATTTTTCAATGTTCTGTGCAATGCAATACACCAAACAAACTTTAAAGTCTCCTACCAGTCGAGAAAAATCTTACTGTGCAAAGTTTGCTCCTCTATAGCTTGGGGAAAAATTGTTGTGGTTCTCATTTCAGCCTTGGATTTTGTCTGATATGCCTCTCATATTTTTTTTTTCCTAAAATTTACAAGGACATATAGGTGACAGAGGAGCAAAACAACTGGCAACAGGAGTCACACTTGAGATTTAAATGAGATTATGCCCAACTGCTACTAATGGCTCCATTTTTTTTCAGTTGAGCTACATGTGAGCTATGTATGCATATGTATATGCATGTATATATGTATATGTTTCAGTAGTGTATGTGTATACATATATATGTGTGTGTGTGTGTGTGTGTGTGTGTGTGCGTGTGTGTGTATGTGTGTGTGTGTGTGTGTGTGTGTGTGTGTGTGTGTGTGTGTGTGTGTGTGTGTGTGTGTGTGTGTGTGTGTGTGTGTGTGTGTGTGTGTATGTGTACACGTCGAAGTTGGGAATTATCTCTTTTAAATCTCAAGTATAACTCCTATTGTCAATCTCCTCTCTCACCTTTATCTCCTGGTGAATTTTAGGAGAAAAATATGAGAAACATATCAGACAAAATTCAAACTAAAACAAGGCTGAAATGAGAACCACATTGTTGTCTCCAAGCTATAGAGGAGCAAAGGTTGCACAGTAAGATTTTCCTCTGGGTGATCCCCTAAAATCTTCTCTCTGTGTATCAAAGTAAAAAAAAATCCCCCATTAAAATAATCCCAGGATTAAAGGGATTTAGATATAACTTCACATTGTTTCTCTCTCTAGAAAGTGATGATCTATGAAGTGCATCTTTCTCCACTCACTGCAGTTCAAGCACACCAGCTCACTTCTGCACAAACTTTGTAAAACTACTCTGCATTACACAATAACAAGTTGTAATATTCAAGCAATTCAGCCAATTATGTTCAAATCTGAATCAATTTTGAAGAGAAAAAAAAGGAATAGACAGCTCCCCCCTGCAGGCGGACAGGACTGGTTCTTTAAGTTTTTGTAATGTCTAAACCCAGCAAGTCTGAATTGGTGTCTTTAAGAATGTCATCGGTATGCTGCAGGTGTAGAAGGTCAGCCATGATGTTGCCTGCTTACTTCGATCTTGTTGTGTCTCCCAGCATATAAAAACACCATATGGACATAAAACCATTGTGACATCTTCCCTACTGAAACAAATTTTTGAGACATATTTTATCAAATTATATACTGTAGTGATAGACACTTGCAGTACAAACCACTTAATGGAAAGAGACATAAATGAATTAACTCCTTTGAATGATTATGATGAACGTCGCTCTGCCAAAAACTATATTAGAGAAATCCTGGCAGTGAACCAGTAGACCAGCCTACTAGTTGATGTTCACTTTATAACAAACACTGATAACCGGTCTGGACAGGGTTTTTTTTACTACTTGGGTGTGAGAAATTAACGACACTGTAGTTTCACCAACCAAATTTAACTCTGACATTTAATGTGTCATCAGAAAGTTGCTGCCTTCTTCATGTCTTGGGGAACTTGCAGCAAGTATACATTGACAAATGGCGTCCCATTCTAAGTGTAAGCCTGAATGAGTGTTGGTTTTTTTTAAAGAACTATTTTTGGTTTTTACTGGTGTAAACAGACACAAGACATAGTACCACTAATCTGATGGGATCCAGTATGTTTGGCATGAACCTCACCAGGACTACCACAGTGAATGCATAGTCCTGACAGTGAAGCACAGGGGTGGGAGTGTGTTGATTCGGTACTGCGTGAGTGCATAAATCCTTGGGGAGATGATATTTATAGGCTGCATCATGAATGCCTGTGGATATGCCAAAATACTGGCTGACAAGACGAGTCTCGGTCTGCAGAAGTCTGGCAGAAGAACAATACTCCAGCATGACAATGATCCAGAACACACTGCCAAATTCATGCAAGAGTTCTTGAAGAAGAGAAAACTGAAATCCCGGTTCAAGCCTGACTGGAATCCAAAAAAATCACTGTTAGGGTATTTTAAAGAAAAAGAGCAACGCAACCCTTCCAAAAAAGGACAGCCTAAAAATAATGGCAGAGCATCTTTCCAGAAATTTGGTCTTTTCCATGCCGAGAAGGATTGAGTCTGACTTTTTAAAAAAGAGGAATCCAGTTGTGAATGATTAGACATGTAAACCAGCCATAGTCTCTCTATGCTCCCAGCATTTTTTTTTGCAAGTCTATGTGGCTGAGTGTATGCACATGGAGCAATGTGTGGTATGAAAGAGGGGTTGACCTTTTCTTGCTCCTTGACCCTCGACCTGTGTACAGCTCAAAGCCAGAATGGATGAAAACAAGGCGTCTTTATGCGAGTTAGGCATCGCAACTGCAAGTTTAAGTGAAAGTGGAAAAATGTTCCAGCTTCTAACTTTCAAAACTCTCTATTTAACTGAGGCTTCTCTAATTCCATGTTGTTAAACTGATCATCAGCATTCAACAAGCTGTCTTCCTCGTGTCACGCCAAAACATTCTTGAAATGCATTTTTTAAAAATACAGATACGTTGAAATAATAGTAACTCGTTCTACCTTCTTAAATCTTAAGGCATGTGTTTGTTTTATTGTTATCCAAGACAATGTCATTTTGAATAAGTCTTATGTAGACTATTTCTTGTCTGTCCTATTACCCAGATAATATTTCAGCTCCAACCTATGACTTAAAGAGAACTTGTTTGCACTTGCTTGTGACAGTTCAGCCCAAGAGAAAACTGTTGCCTCAGGAATTATCACATTTTCTCACTGTGAGATATGACAGGTGAGAGTATATTTTCACTGCAAGATTAATATGTATTGGCACTGTTAATGTTTAGCCGAATACTGAACCTCTCCACTCAGTTACGAAAATTCACTTTATCCTCGCCAACAGAATAGATTTTACTGCTGGTATTATCAGTCACGCAACAGGCCATAGCTAAAATCAGCTGAATTTTTCCAGTCGCACTTTGAATCATGTTTTGCATAATACCTTGTGATAAAAATATATTCTGAAAAGCCTGTACTTGAGAGAACAGTAGCCCTGTGTTCCTCTGAACGCTCCTCCAGTGTCAGGAACTAGTCAAGCCAGATCTTTTACCAGCTCTGAGCCACATCCCACTTTATCTCATGACTCGCAACATTTTTTTATGGTTGAGACTTTCTACCCCAAACAACCGGGCAACACAGGACACGAGGTGATCCCTCCCAATCTTTATGACGCTGCAGTATCACAGATCGAGTGTTTACTCTCCAGTCAGTGCAGTTAGGCGTGAGGGAGGAGACTTGAGCAGAGGAGGGAGGGCCTCAAAGACACACCTGTCAAGGAGGGAAGAAATCTGACAGCAGAGCACCGCTGTTACCTACTGAGCCGTTGCAGAGGAGGGCTGCAGAGTATGTCAACTAGCTGAGGGAATTCCACTGTAGCCGTGGTGTCTGTCCGCCGACTGGAGAGAGGGAAGACTGTTGAAATGGGTGGCACACACAGTCAGAAGAAGGGCAGCAGGCGAGCCAGCTCAAGGAGTTACACCAACAGCGTCACGTGAGTTGAATCACTCACTGGCTTGATGGGGATTTTGTGGCACATTATAAAAACTTAATGCCTTGAAAATGCTGTTGTTTTCTTCAGTACTCGTGATGAGGGTTTTCATCTCTCTCATGGTACTTGTATGCAGTTATAATAAGGCAGTACCAGTAAGAATTTTGAAAATATGACAATACTTTTTCATATTTGATACCGTATAAGCTACAAGTCTTACTTTGTCACTATATTTTCATTCTCTTTGCATTTGGGGTGAGACTGGCCTCTGTTCAAGAGTACACTTGCACACACATGCAAATATTCACACACCCTCAAAATGAATGCATAGATAAGGCTGCATACAGATGGACAGCCAAATATGTTTGCTCACTGAAGCTCCAAGTAAGTGGTTGTCTGTGTGCTTTTAAGCAAACGTACCAAAGACAATTATAAAGGAAGTGATGCGATAAAATGTAATAGAAAGCAAATCAAACTATACCAAAAAGTTGAGCATGTCCAAATTTAATGTGCCACATTTGCACATCGCGCCAGGCTGTTGCGACTGGTTTAACATGATCAGTTACGGTGCTGTCTGAACAGATCCACAGTTGTGTCCTCACAGCGTGATCTCATTGTGAGAAATACAGCTTCACTGTGTCAATATTTGCTTGAGGTGATTCTCGTTCTCGTTTTACTGAGAGGCCCAGTGGCAGCTTTGCAGTCTGCGGGTCGAACTGCTGACACACTGGACCATGAAACGCTGCAGTTCAATCTGTCAGCTGCTATTCTTGTGAGTTTTTCTGAATAAACATTCCAAAAATAGGAGGGGAAAAAGACACTTTACAGAACCGCTGCAAGTGACTTTTACAAGTTCTGTTAACGTACAGCACCTAACAACATGTTGATAGTGTTTTACAGTTTGACAAAAAATAAATCACGATGACACTGCTGTGCTCTGTTCTCTTACAAAGAGGTACAAGAGAAAATCAGTTCAGATTCAGCTAGTTGCTGGAGTCTTTAGCAGTGTTTGCTCATGCTGAATGCTGGGTAAATATATGAAATATCACAGTTCTTCAAGGAGCAACGAGACAGTTTTCCAAAATATATACATTAGGCTGTGAATCAGTCCTAACTTTGGCCGCTGGTTTCAAAGTTTGTTTGCGTGGTGTCTGTCTCTTCTGATTTGACAAAGGCTTTGGGGGACATGTTCTTCTGTGCTTTGGGTGGCAGCACGTCAGGCTGGCACGAGTCAGCGAACCTCTCACGCGCTTTCTCCCAGTTCTTCTGGGACTTCGATCTGGTCATAGACATCTCATCTAGAGACATGGCGGCACCTGCTCCCAAACCTGACTGAGACTTTCTGATTTTCAGTTCAATCTGTGAAGAAAGGAATGACAAGGGAGGAAACTTTAATAATGATTTATGCTTTGAAATAAATCAAAACAAAACCACCAGCAACCGAATCAACAGATTATCCTACCGGGGCTTTCATTCCTGTTCCCTCTTTGCCCAGTCCCTCTCCTTTCTTCCAGCCCATTTTCTCCAGCATCTTTCGTCCTTTATTGACTTCACTGATTTCCCTTTAGGAAAACAAGACATAATATACAATCAGCACTTAAATCTATTATTTCCTTTCTCCAGCAATTACTGTCGGTGTCAATATACTTACTCATGAACCGAAGCTGGAGCATCATCTCGTTGGAAAACACCCTCACTACCCACAGTCTGTCGTCGAGACTCTGCTCTGTCCTTATATTTGGGGTTCTTCAAGGCTTTGGTCTCCTCATACTCACCGGTCTGTATACAGAAAAGCACAGAGACAAATGAGAAAAAAAAGAAAAAGGGCCAAAATTTATCACAACAAGCTGCAGCCAGTTTAACACTCACTTGCAGGCCATATTTGGCCTTCATCTGCTTCAGCCCTTTCTGTCTCAGTGATTCTTTATCCTCTTTGGTGAGAGCAGGACCTTTGGGAAACAACAGTGATAATTTCAGCCCTGCAGTCTTTTCCATCTCATGTTGTGTTATGTAATAAAAAAAATGAGATAAACCACAACCAACCAGTAATCTCATGAGAAAATGGATTTAAAATGTTTATCTGGATTATTCAAATAATTGCTCACAAGTTTAAGTTCATTGCTGTTTACATAAATATAAACAAAAGATCCACATAGAGCTGTTTTCCCTTAAGGTGACTCACCAGTCTTCTCTTCTCTCCTGTACTTGCTGAGGTGAGCCATCACCTGACCTGGCTCACAGCCATCACAGGTATCAGTCCCTGAATGGATATGGAAGGACAGCACAGTCTCTCCCATTTTCACCTCATCACCATGCATCAGTGCATGTGGCTCACATTTAGTTTTAGGCTACGTTAAAAAAAATAGAAAAAAAAGATTAATTGACAATATCACTGCTCTGCTGAGTTGAAGTTTTTACTGTTTAATTTAACAGATGGAGATAAAATGCTGACCTGTAAGATTCGGTTGCCATTGATGACTGTTCCATTCTGGCTTCCCTGGTCCACCAGCATGTAGCTCTGCTGCTCCTGGTCAAAGTAAACCTCTGCATGGAACTGGAACCAAACACATTTACCATTTAGAAAACATCACAAAACCCTGAAGGCAACAAAAGAATAATTTCAATCACTAAAGAGGAAGTGGGCAGGGGTACCTTGCTGACTCCCATTTCTGCTATTCGGATTGCGTGGTCCATATCCTTCTCTCTGCAAAGAGAACCACAGCATGTTGTCTTGAAGGAGACTAACAGAGATCAACTCCTCCTGTTTGTACTGAGTACCCATAGTCCTACAAGGATGTGTATTTTCCATTCCTACATAAAGCCCTTTGAGCCATTTGGTGCAGTGCTGCAGCCACAGCACTTACATTTCCCACTGTGGCAGCTTTTCTTAAACAACACAAGGTCAGTTTTTCTTGGTAAGAAAAAAAAACAAATCTTTTGCTGAAATGGAAGTCATGGTAGCACATGACAACAGGAAAAACAAAGCACAAACCTGCCAATGGTGGCTGAAGAGTCAGCTGTGATGATGAACAGGGTGCCCACCTGCAGCACTGGAGACCTGACCACAGTGACTCTCACACAGGGAGGCCAGATGTCTTTGACTGCAATAAAAGACACATAAAAAACCCACTGTACTGTCATGGAAATATGAGTCTCAGAAAGTTACAGATGATGATCTAATCAGTCTCAAGGTAGCAGCAGATTAAACCAGTCGGCCTAAAAACTAATTCATGACATGTGTCCTCCACACATGCCGAATTTGGCTTGTTTTTTTTCTCACCTTCTTGACTCTGTGTTTCCATATCTGACTCTGGACTTTCGTTTGAGGGTGAGCTCGAAGATGATGACAATGAAGAAGCAGACTCCCACTCTTCTTTTTCTGACTCCGTGATCTCACCCTCCTCTGGTTCACTATTTCCCTCTGAATCATTGTTCCGAGCCACATTCTTTTTCTTTTTATGCTTTTCTGACTTGGATTTCTTCCTTGACTTTCTCTTATCATCGTGGTGTGAGCCATTTTTCTGCCTTTTCCTCTTTGACGATGATTTGTCCCTGCCTTCCCGGCGTTTTGAAGAGTCTTTTCTCCATGAAGTCACTTCTGGACTGTGAGACCTTCGGTTCGCTTTTTGTGATTCTGTGTTCCTCTTAACTGTTTGCCGTTCAACCCATTCAGTTTCTTCTTCTTCCAGCTTAACATCATCACATTTCAGCTCCTGCCATCAGACAGTTGGTAGAGATTATAAGCCCAAGTTTCAGCAGCTGACTTTGTATTGTAGATCCCAAATCTTTTTGGCACAGAATTCTAATACATGGTCTCAGTCTTCAAAGACAATCGTGGAAATTCACTTGATTACTCCAGGCTTAACAGGACAATCCTCAGTGATCCAAATGTTGTTTTGCATCCAGATTTTTACACACCGGTGACCAAATATACAAGTCCTTTTGAGGTTTATGACACTGTACAGCGCAACTAAGTACCCCTGTAAATGCATTAAGATTTATTTGACTACACTAACAACTGTAGGAGTTATCCCATATAAAATAACTGAATGCTGAAAACCCAGAAATTAACATGGAAAGACAAAACTTTTTGTCTTCAGCTGATCTTTATAAGTAGTTCTATTCCTCCTGTTGTGAGGGCAAAATCATTAAACTAAGACTTGGATTGAAAACAGCCAGAAGTACTCTATATATTTATAGTATACCTCTGTAGGGAGCAGTTTTCCAGTAAGAAGAAATCTTCATTTTAGCCATAGAGTTAGTCACTTCTTGCACCTAGGTCAGAGGAATATTTTTTTAGTCAACTAGCCTCAAATTAATACAAAAAGAAAAAAAAAGTATTTGAAGACTGAGACCAATAAAGTCATGAGGATTGTAAGGTAATCTACAGAGTCAAACGTCAGCTGTCAGCCACCAAAATGTACAAAATGTATAAAATTTCAAAGCCATGAATTAGTAAAATATCTGGTTGTCACATACTCTTTCATCCTGATGTGATGCTTTCTTGACCCCTTTCTTTAACTTCTTGCCCTTCTTTTCAGCAGCACTCTTTTCTTGGGAAGCCTCTGCACTCGTCTGTGTGGCTGGAACCTCAATCCTGGAATGAAACTGGTATCGTCCGCTCTCTGCATCGTAGTAGTAGTATATGCCCGTATTAGCATCATAGTACAACTGACTGGCCTGAGGAAGAGAGAAAAAGCATGTATAACATCAAAACTCTATTTACAAATGTGTGTTAAAAAGACGAAATTGTCTTTAAAATTAATTCTGCTGCAAACTTAAATGAAAAACTGTTGACAAACCGAGTCATAGTAGAAGCCTGTGCTGTGGTCATAATACATCCCGGTAGTCTCATCAAAGACAAACCCAGTCTGTGTCATAGCCTCCTCAGCAGTGGCTCTCAGCATATCAGCTATGGATCCTCCATCACCTTCCTGAAACAGACAATGTCAATTTTTAATTTACAATTTCAATTTAAACATCCATATCAACACACACTGATGCAATCAGCCAATTCATAAATGTAGTTATACAGTTAAAAGAAAACATTTGCAACAAATAAGCAGTAACTATGCTAACTGATTATTTTTTAATAAAACATGCCTCAGTTGTGACTGCAACACTGCTGTCTTTTGGAGCGGACACATCTTCAGCTGCTGCTTCATTTGGTGTTGAAACCTCTGCTGTCTGGCTGCAGTCTTTTGCATCCACTGCTGCTGCTACCGTTGTTGTTGTTTCTGCTGCACTCTGGCTTTCCTGAGTGTCTGCCACCTCTGGGTTCTGACCGTACCCTCCATAGTAGTAATTGTAATAATCTGGAAAGGATTATTGAAAAATGTGTAAAACTTTCTGATAAGTTGTATGAACTGCTTAATTAATATACATATGAAAGTAACGCACCAGTTTCTGTCCATACGTATTCTTCTGTCTGAGTTTCACTGTGGACTCTGTCTTTATCTTTCTTCTTCCGTTCATGAATCTCTGCACTCAGCTGATCAACCTGAAGCAAGACATCAATAGATAAATTGAATGGCTAGAAAATTATTAAGGCTCTGAACAGTTTGTAGGTTTGTAAGCATTCACAAATTCAAGTATTCTGTAGTATTTAATAACAGACACATGCCACCCTGCTAAAAAGACAGCAACAAAAAAAAACACACACCCGCACCACTGAGATGAGAAACTCCACACACTTTCATTAAATTAAATTGAAAACCCTAAGAAAAAGAGTAGAGGGGCCTGTGGAAGACCTGTGAGGCCAGATTTAATAGGATCCAGGAGGCTTATCACCTCAGCTAATCAATTTTCTGGAGGGAACACTGCAATATATGATGATGATTGTGTCACCCTACATAGATTTAGAACAAGAGAAATATGAGCTACATGTCTGCTATTTTTCATAATGCCTAAAAATATATCTTCTGCAAGCATTTCTATGTTTAATCACTAAACACTATTTAATTCAAATCTGATATCACTTTAGTTCTAATCACACTGATTGATCAACAGCTGTGAGCAAACTGGACTTGCAGCATGTTTAACACACAATATGTGACGCACAAAGTTTTTTAAAAAAAGGTTATTCTTGTTAGTATTGTATAAACTGACCTGTTTCCTCAGGTCTTCGTTGTAGCTCTCGGTGCTCCTCTGCAGCCTCTCGGAGTGATTTAGCTGCTTCTGCAACTTGGACAGCTCGGCTCGGCACTCTTTCAGCTCCTGTTTCAAAGACTCTACTTTCAGGCGGAGCTCGGACACTTCAGCCTCCGCTTCCTTTTCTTCGTGGCAGTCCTCGGTCTCCATAAGTTAAACTAAAAAACGACAGCATTTAGCGGTCAGCTCGTTTTAAAACTTACAGCACTGTTATAGGAAGCTAGCGCGTGTGTGCTAACCATTCGTTACAAGACGTAAACGGGTTTAACACGGACAGTAGGTAGCAGCTAGCAAAGATACTGAAACACGAAATATTCGGCAAACCTTTACACCTAATAAATGTTAAGTACACGCCGCGTGTATTAGTGAAGTAACGTCTCTTCTCACCGTTTTCCTTCGCCTTCTCTCCAGTGAATCTGCTGCCAGCGCGGCACAAGAACCGACCTGAAAGTTGAACATAGACACCTTGTCACTGCGCTGCATGTTGGACACAGCCGAGTACATGTTTTGATGATAATTAGACAGTTACAGTTAGAACCGTGGAAATGTTTACAGTCCACCCTGTTCGAGACCGCCATTTACTACTAACGGACTACGTCACGGCTGCGGTGCTTCTTCTTCGGGGTTGGAGGACCTCGGCGCTCCCTGTCAGTCAGTTACTATGGTTACATCTCGAAGAGCTTCACCGCCACCCAGCGACCAGCCATCTTCATAGTTATTCATATACGGTAAATCAGAAACATTACATTTATAGTTTTACATTTCCTTTAATTTGTAAAATGTTCTCATTGAACGAAAGTGTGTTTTTATAAAATCTTTCTTGTAACTAAACAACTGTGGATAAATAAATGCAGTTTATAGCGTAACCGGCCATGACATTTACATTAAAGACAGTAATATAATATTCTTTCCAGTGTTTAAGCTAAAGTATGCGTTTTGTATGTCCAGTATCTTTGTTCAGACTTTAGTTTAAATGATTTAAGATAATTTTTATATAAAAATACAACTATCTTATCCTGCTTTAATACACTGCTCAAAAAATTAAGGGAACATTTAAAATACAACCCTCATGAATGAAATCAAGTCATTCTGTTGCATTAATAACATGCCAATGACAGTGTGGGGGCTGCAATTACTTATTCTGGCGAGTGGAAGACTGCATTGTATGAGTTAAATTGGTCCTTTAAAGTTATTGCAATTTGTTGGTTATAATCTGAGGCACAGAGCGGGTAAAATAATGCAGGGAGAGAAAAACTGGATCACTTTTTGGCAACATTAGTTTTAATGTAGAATCCTTTCTACTTTTCTGTTTATGAGTGATGCTCATGGAGACTCAGTGAAAGGAATCAGTTTGGTTTTGCTGCGACATTCTAAATATTTTAAATGCATTTGACCTCAGTGTTCTGTTTTCAGGTTTCACTGTAGACATTCTTGCTATGAGGTTGCTCGAGTGTCTTGAAGTTTTCAGGGATGTATAGTAATGCTAGTTGTAATAAATCAAATGAAATAAAAAGCCATAAGGTGCATTCACACCCAGACAAAACAGGGCTACTATTGTCTCCCACTCCCACTTCAAGAATTCTAATTTCACCAGGTTTTAAGGTTTTGAACTTTTTCTTTGATTTCATTTGGAGTTTAATGCTTACACATAGCAGAACGGGGCACAAGAGGGACACTGCTGCTATTTTTCCCCTATTACATAGTTACAGTTATGGAAATAATCTCAACTGCTTTCAGGAATGATAGAAACATTATTGCTAAATATATATCTATTAGAATAATAAGCTTGTATATGGTTGATCAATGTGCAATACTGGACACTTTCAAGTTTAATTAGAGCTTGTGTTGTATTTAATAGATAGGTCTTAGCATGGATACAGTGGAAATGAATTCAAAAGGCCTAAATACAGCATATAACTCATGAACTCGTGCAGTTGATTCCATAAAGTGATGGACTTTAAGGAATGAAGTCTGTATGCTGAGTTGTATGCAAATAAAGACTCCTCTAAGCAATAGTGAGTCAGCTGAATAGACACTGTACTGTATACAGGTGTGTTATATAATACATCCCATATGATCTCTGGGCAATGGTTGAGGTTTTAAGGGTTTATTGTGTGGGTGTAATTATGCTCTTTGACCACTAGATGCCAATGCAGTACGCTGACTGACATTCGGTAGTCTGCTCACAGTAACAAACTACTGAAAGTAACTGTTAATGCCACATTGTTCGGTTTACTATGTCTCTACAGTTTCTCTATATTTACAGTTTGAGGGCTGATATGTTAGTACACTTCTGCATTATGATGGAAACTAACATAACAGCCGTCAAACTGACATATTTACAGTTTGAGGGCTGATATGTTAGTTTCCATCACAATGCAGAAGTGTACTAACATAGACTAATCATTGCACACATCATCTCGGTGCCACTTGTCCTTCCTCTCCCTCCTCTGTTCCTCAATCACACAGCTGCTCTTCTGGTCACATTTTTGACTCACTTCCTTATTTCTCCCCCTCCTGTCAGCTCTTCTGCCTCTTCCCTTTCTGCCCCATTCTTTTTACATTCACTAATTTCCGGGAACGTCTGATGCATTCAGTTAGTTTGGAACTTGCCAAGACCAAGCCACGCTTATTTTAGGCTCCACAGGAAGGGCTGTTATATAATCACGTGGCTCCACTATTGTCTCCCACTCTATTTATGGTGAGAGTGTATTTAAAGTGTTATACTGCAGACACAGTGTAAACACAATTTGTACATTTTATCTCTGTCTGCATGTTAAGTCATCAGTGACACAGAAACTAAATAAAAATGTGTCATTTGTCACACAGGCAAAGTTTCAGTTGCTGTTTCACCTGAGAAACTCTTCACAATAGAAGAGGAAGCCAGATTGTTTTTCCCTTCTAGTTTTAGTGACTCTCTGTTTTCTTAAAAAGGCCTTTCAGGTTCCTCCCACTGTGTATGAAATCTGAGCTCTTCTGACTTGTGTTTGGATTTTGGTGGAGCTCCTTGGCAGGAGTTCTGGGGTCTGTGGTGCTGGTGGCGGAGCAGCCTTTAAGAATGGGGTGGTCTTTTATCTGGAGACACACACAGCTGCTTCTCGCTGCCTACTGATGTTTATTGATGCCATTTTTAGACAAGAAAAGCACCAGTCCTTAAGATCTCCTCTCTGAGTCCGACCTGCAGATTGGAAAAGGGAAACAGAAGACAGCGTTCTTAGTTTGTTTTTGGAAATCTGGCAATAAATAGTTCAGATTTTTTCATTGGAAAGTAATAAGAACCCTTCTTTACATAATCTGCTTATCCCCTGGCTACTGTGACCCTTCTCCATTGTTGGAACGAACCATTTGGAATAACACTGAACCCATATAAGACTGTAATGCAATTTCCAGTCTCTGGTACCAATTTGCTGCTAAAAAAACTCCTCTGATGCAGAAAAACACAGCACTATATCTTTCTTTTAAAGGATTCTTCTGTTTCTTAGCTTTATCTGTTATGTAAGGCTTGATGAATAATCATTTGATCAAGGATTACTATAGTGTTAGAAGACAGTAATCTGAAGGGCTTTACTAGGTGATTTTAAAATCAGTGAAACTTTCCAACACTAATTCCAAAATTAAGGCACAAATTGATGATCTCTTTGTATGATCCCCTGCATGCAGCAATAGTCTTCATCCCTGACTCCATGCAGCCGCAAGCTCCCCGAGATCCAGACGGTAAATAAGTGGGCAGAGACAAACTCCACCCTTTCTGGTCAAATGTGGAAACTCTGAGCCCAACTGAGGCATGTATGTCTCCGCTCCTCGATGAGAATTTGGGAGGAGTTTAGCTGTTCAGCCAAACCCTTGGGTTTCTGGCACCAGAGTAGCAGAACACAATGCACACAGGATGCATTATAATGTTGTCGGACAAGACTCCCAACAACTAAAGGCAGTGGTTTTGTAGCAGGTGGTAGAGAAAGGGAGAATAAATCAAAACTGCAAACACTGCTACTGACATGGGTCATATTAACCATTTATAAAGAGATTTGTGATTTCCCCAGCGTGTACTGTATGCAACCTGCCTGTCAAATCACAGCTTGCGAGTGTTGTTTCTCTTTTTTAATAGATTGTGATTTTTGAGGCTCTTCGTTAATTCATTTAAGTTTCTTTCAGCTGAACTACCTGCAAGTGACCCAGTTAAGTTCTAACCACTGGGAGGTCTGTGGGCTTTGTTTTGCTTTGAAATGTTGTCAAATGTTTAGGTTTCTTTTATATATAATTAGAGCTGAAAAGATCACTCAGGCAAAAATACGAAACATTTTCCAGTTCAAATTGAACTCCTTATTTTCAAGTTCTTCTTATCTTGTAGTAAACAGGATGTTTTGGAGTTTTGAACCATGAGACTGACTAATTTTGTGAAATATTTTGTCTGTCTTGTGGTTCTGTGTAACTGTTAACAAATGTGATTCTTCATCATTTTGTTGACATGTTATGGACAACACAGTAAGTCAGTTAATCAAGGAAATCATCTGCAGATGAACTGATTTTTAATACACTTTGGATTAACGTCTGTTGTTCTAAATGTAAATAACGGTGACCTGACTGGACTTAAAAACAGGCTAATCATTATCTGCCATCATATACCTGTTTAATACTTGGAATTTAATTCTACTGGGTTCTTTTTCCATAGGTGTTCATAATATCTAGCATAGTTTCGTTGGGGAGGTTTAGTGAACACCTTTGGCCTTTTTGCCACGGAGGTATTTCAGGCACACATCTTGAGCAACGTCCCCTCTTTCCCAACTTTTTACTCAACAGAATTCGATGATGATTCGATTCATGTACCTGTGTGAGATGCTACTGTGGCTTTTTGACTCTGTTACAAGCCACTGTTCCCTCTCAGTTCAGTGGTCTGAGCTGTTACCTGAGATAAATTGAATCCAGCCAGGTGACTCTCCTGGGGCCATCCACCAGAACTGGTTCCCCTGGTCATGCATGCCTGCCTGCCACTGGATGGGAGAAACTGTTAACTGTTAAACAGCCTGAGGAGGAGGGGGGGGGCAAGTAAGGCTTTAAGATCCAGCCCCCACATTCCTAACCTCTCTCTGGACTATAAAATGTGGAGCCCCATCAGTTGGACTCCTCCTCTACCTCCACCTCCCCCTTCTCTTCCTTCTCCTCCCTCAGTGTTTGTTTTGTGACTCCCTCCTTCTGCTTCAGAGTAGAGGAACAGTCTGACAGGGACATACCATTCATCAACCACGGGGGAAGTCATCTGGCCAAGTGAAAAGAACCTGCATTCATTTTTAGAGCTTCAAGTTTCCTGCCTCCCCTGCTGCACTTTCCACCAGTGGGCTGATCCGAGGTGGAGGGGGTTCAGAGGAAGAGAGAGAGTGAGCACAGCATTTGAGAAACCAGCTGATCAGAGCTGAGGTATTCTGCCACAGAGGCAGAGGGACAGAGAGAGAGAGGGAGAGAGAGAGAGAGAGAGCGTGACTGGAAAAAAGAAAAGGGGAGGCAGAGAAAGCAGATCAAGTCTGTATGATTTGTAGATCAGTGATATACAGATAGGAGAAAAGAGAAGAGATGTCTGCTGCCTTTCATGGGAAACTGGTAACGAAGGGAGAAGCTCTGTGGAAAGATGTGAGAGCTGTTGGCAGGGTGGAAATCTGAGGGAGAATCACACACAAGAGGATCAGTCAAGTGCTGGAAACCAATCCTGTCAGAGCATCGAAGAACCTCACAGGAATAAAGAGGGATGTCTTGGCTGTCACCAGTGTCATGGGCCAAATGGACGTGGACGGCGGTGAGAGGGGGAGAAGGAGAGGAGGATGAAGAGGGGCAGGAGGCCAGCGAGGAGAGGGAGCAGTTTGGAAGGAGAGAAGAGGAGGAGGAGGAGGAGGAGGAGAGGTCTCAAGGCTGCAGGCAAGTGTTGTTCTGGAGCCCTGAAACTACTGACAGGCAGATTCACACTGTCTGAACTGGAGAAGGGGCATTTTCTACAACCTGTCTGGTTCAGAAATCTCTAATCCTACAAAGGTTAGATGAAAAGAGGAGAAAAATATCTGCTGTGCATCGACATTTTGTTTTTTTTTTACATGCTGTGCCTTCATGCAGCACTGACACATTTCTGGTGTGGCTGTGGTTAAGACTGTGACAGCATTGGAACCGGGTGTTTTTCTCAGCCTCATAACTGTACAGAAATGACAAACACTCTCAGACTGCAGTCAGGTAGCTTTCAGTTCAATTAAGTTATCATTGCCAACACACAGACGTGACACATGCTAAAGTCATCAGGGCATCATTGTCTTGTTATCTTGGCAATCGCTCAAGCAGAGACAAAGATTTGCTTTTTTTGTACTTCCTTCTGCCCTGAAACACTTTACAAGATAGTTTATCAGTACTCTGGAGCATTAAGTATTTCAATTACAAAATGCATGTTTACAGTCTCAGCTAATCAGTAGCCTGTGATATGTCTTCCTTTAGTGATTAGATCAAGTTAAAATCAGAAGTCACAGTTGAAAAGAGTGCTTGTTGTACTGCAAATTGAATTAAGTTGCAGTGTTCACAACTTGACGTAAAATGAAAACATCATTTACAGCTCATTCAGCGTGGTTGTACCAGGAACAGGAAATAGTAGGCTGCCCTACATGTGCTTTCTCTTCCTCTATACATCTTTTACTTTATCTGTACTTCACTTTCTCTCCTTCAGTGCTTCAGATAGTGTTGCAAAGGAACACACACGACAGAGAAGATAAAGTATACTGTAGATGTATTTGGGACAGTAAAGACTTGAACATCCAGCTTCAATTATTGTATTTGATTATAATTAAAAACAACAATGTATGAGTTTAGTTGTAGAGCATTTTTCACATTCATAACTAAAATATCACTTGCAATGTTGTAGTATCATGTAGATCAGTCATACCTGCACCAAGGGGTTGTACAATAATGCATGTTGGTGTGAAATACTGAATAGTTTTACCTTCTCAGGCCTCCAAACAGTATTCAAACATAAAAATAAAGCATTTTCTCTAGGTGGTCACTCGCCAAAGATTATAATGCCATGAATTTTACAGTATCTGAAATCAAATATGATTAATTGCACTAGGGAAGGACTCTGAGCAAAGAATTGCATTTGTTCTTTTAATGTTATTTTCACATGTTCCAGTACAAGACTGATGATTCCCTCTTTTCCTTTGGTGCATTGCTAGTTTTTCTATCTCCTGCTCTCAGTATATGTAATGTGATCACTTCTCCTCAGTTATGTAAAGTTTCTTCTGTCCTCCTGACTCATGTTTTGAACGTTTGAAAAGTCCATGCTCTCATTATCGTGTCTCTCTCTCGCTGACTCCCACAGCTCTGACTCAGAGGGTCACTTTGGCACTCCTGAAGCAGCGACTCCTGTCCGCAGCCCTCCGACCATCCCAGGAGAGCTGGAGAACAACAACGCCGATGCAGTCAAAACAGGTGAGCAAAACACTGCTGAGCAGCAGCGGACAGATGGAGGGAATTGTAAAAGAGAAGCAGCAGACGCACCGCCCAAGACGTAAACACTGTAACACCTCAGAGTAGCTGAAGGTTCTCATTAACAGCAGAACTGCCTGTTCAAGTACACACAGCACATCAACAGTATCCCTCCCTGAAGTTGCCACGGAAACAGGAGTCTTTGATGTTGCACCAAATGCTCAGAGATTACCTGTGTGTTTATCCTTGCAGTCAACAAAGGAAGGAAATGTGGAAACTAAGTGATCTGCTTATGTTAAATTGTTCATTTTAAATTGCACATTTGGTGTATATACGAATCACTCTGTCTGATCTGTGTGCACGGTGTACCAAGTTCACCGCGTCGAAGTAATTGGAGACATATGCTGTCTGACAGTTTCAAGAATGCTCAAGAATGTACCTACCCTCTACATTTTAGCTTCTAGTTTACACTGAGCACTATGGCAGGTTATTAAAGTATTTGGGAGTCTTATATTTTATCCACACACACCATAAAATACACAATGCAGTGTTTTGTTACAGGTACTACCTAAGCAGGTATTAAAACATGTCCTGGTATGCAGGCTGGTATGCACACTGAGTTTTTGGGTGGGTTTTGGGCGTGATGATGGCAGGAGCATTGTCATTGTCATTTGAATCACTAAGAGGAGGAGCCTGCGACAGAGTGTGGGAATGGCCTTTGCTCTGGAATTCGACAGGTTCAACAAAAGCTTTGGTTTGCCGCGTTTTGTGCTGGCCACTGACAGGGGAGTGAGGGGAGTGACTGAACAAAGCATGTTATCAGGCTGAAACCATCATGCTGCTGACTTTTTTAAAAATGTTTTTTTATGAGTCAGTTGATGTGAGGGCAGTTGCCGTTTTATTAGGAATAAATCCTTCCTGTAGAACAGCTCCAGCAACATTTTCCAAAAGTGTACGTTGCACAGGTCTATCAGTTGTGGAGTGAAGAGGGAGTTCCCTTTTGCTTTTAGCTGTAAACATCCCCTTCTGCAGCTGGTGGAGAATGAGTCTTGGCAGACAGGGGCTGATGTGATTCTGGAAACTTCTTTGAATGTGTCTGTGCTCACCTAAAGTATTATGAAGCTGTAAATATTTAATATAATATATTTTATAAGTTAGGTTTCAAAAGACTTTGTCATAGTCAAAGAGACTAAACTGGCATTTTAACTGAACTAATAGATATGTAGTTCATTGCTAATACTGTTTCACAAAGGGATGGTTTTAGAGAATCTAGAAAATACTTCAAAATGCAAGATAGTCGTGAATATGATATATACCTGTGCTTGACAGAAAGCAACTGTTACAGTCTTGAAAACAATAATCTGACCACTTCGATCACTGTTTTCTTCTGGTTTCCTTCTTAAGGTTGTAATATAAAAGCTGTTTTGTTGATTCCAAGCTGGTTAACAATGGCTCTGTCACTTCTTATAGGCATTATTTAGAGTTATTTTAAATTGGATTATCTGCTGAATTTTACATATACAGCTTATGCACCAAATAGTGGTGACTCAGAAAGTGTTTTTGCACATCTAGTTAGAGTTTTGAATCTTGTAAAGTTTCAATACATCACATTTTAAAACAGAATTTATTGCCTGTATTGAATTGGTATATGAATTTTTCATGTCTTTTGGAAAATGCTGTAATTATTTAACCACTACGGTAAAATTCCTGTTTTGTATACTGTTGAAAAGAAAACAGCAGGTGCTCTAATGACCATTTCCAGAGCTACATGTACAGGTACATTGTACTCACAGTAAAAACATTGAAAACAAATTGCAAATAAATGCAAAACAGCTCATTTTATTAATCCCATTAGACCATAGGATTTGTCTATCATTGCCAACAGGCACTGCAGTGAGATCTACCCTCTCTATGGCATGTTCTTCCTCTAAACAATCGCAAGAATGAGAATATTAGAGCAGTGTATTAACATGTGGATGAGGACGTGTTTGTATGGGCATGTTGAAGTGAAGCAATGTTTAAAAATGATGCTGTGGCGTCATGGTAATGTGAATGGAAGTAGGTAGAAACACAGCAGGCCGTGCTTGTCTCCTAGCAACATGAAACGACATGAGTATGACTGGTATGACACTCTCTCTGAAATATGCAGTGATGTCAAAATGTTCCCTGGAGGTAAAATGTTCATCATTGCAGCCGCTGTCCCTGTCGTCCTCAGCACACAACACAAGATAAATCACAGCTCTTCTTATTTTTGTCTTCAGATGCACTACTTGGTTTGAATGTCATTGCCCTCGTAGTAAGACATTACCGGTACCATGGCAACAGCAGCAGTTGGAACAGTTGACTGGCTACTAACCTGCTTTCAGAAAACCAATCAGATATCAGCTACATCTGAGAATCAGTGTGATTGGACGGATTATCACTATCAACAGGAATGTGTATTAACTTTTAGATTTTGCATTGTTTTATGGTTAATTCAGGTGTTTTTTCTTTTGTTATTTGTTTTTCAGCCTTGGAGCAGGAGGAGAACCTCATAGTGAGCGCTGCAGTGGGAGATCAGGATATTTTCCTCAGTCACAACATGGGTCAGGATGAGCCTGCAGTCCCCATGGGTGGCCCACTCGAAATAAACATCCAGACGCTTGAGGAAGAACAAACAGAGCACCTTCCTGAAGACTTGGGCTCTGTGCCTGCTCCTGATTCATCCTCTCTGAAGGAAGAAGCTAAATTTGCAGCTCCATCCTCTGGCCCATCCCAAGACCTAACTCCCCTCCAAGCTGCAGATCCCATCTCAGATCTGGCTCCAGCTCCAGGTCCTGCTCCCATCCCAGAACCAGACTTAGTCCTGAGCAGTGAACCTGCTGCCTCCTCAGCTCCAGAGCTACCTGAGGAAAAACCTCACACTGAGCCAGAGGTACAGTGCAACGGCCTCTCCAACCAAGCAGAGCCAATTCGAAAGACTAAAACCAATAAACTCAAACCTCCATCTCTGAAAATGAAAACCTCACTGGATGAGCTTGCTGAAACAAATGAGGAACAAGAACTTTCTCCTCCAGTGGCCACATACAACTTTGACCCAGAGAAGCTGGACGACAGCTTTAATCCCTTCACCAGCGGCGGATCCAAAATTCAGAACTCTCCTCCACCATGTGGCCCAGGTTCTCTTCCCAGACTGGAGCCAATTGGTAGCTCAGTTCTCGTTTGTGAGGACAGCTCAGCAGCAAAAACAGACTTTGGAATGATGGATTCAGCGCCAGAAGTCAAGCCTGTGATGCTGGAGTTTGGTCTGGATGAGGGAACAGTCAGCAAACCTCCTCCAAGGAAACTGGGGGGGAAGAAGAGCAAACTTGCTACAAAGAAACAGAAGCCCAAAGCATCTGAGGCTTCCAGTAAACCTGTGTCAGAACCACCGGTGTCAGAAACAGATCCTCAACCAGTGTTAGAACCAATTTCTCAACCAGAACCAACTCCCCAGTCTATATCAGAACCAGTTTCAGCTCCTATTGCAGAAACTTCTTTACCAGTTTCACACTCTTCTGAACCTCTGAACCTTGACGATATCCCCATTCCTAAGACTGGATCCTATAACTTTGATCCCAGTCAGTGGGACGACCCGAACTTCAATCCATTTGGTGGCAGTAGCAAGATGAACAGCTCTCCAGTGCTCCCTAAGGGCTCCTACAGCTTCGACCCGGATAATTTTGATGATTCTGTGGACCCTTTTAAACCTTCTAAAAGCATGAGCACAGAGGACTCGTCCAGTAGCGTCCCTCAGACAGAGAAAAAAGTCAAAGATGGAGGCAAACAGAAAGCAGGGCAGCCGCCTGGGGAGAAGAAAGTGAGGCAGATACCCAAGAAAAGCAAAGAGAGGACAATCACGTAAGTCTACAGCAAAATGAAAATTTTCTTTCTTGATCCAAGAGTTTGCAGTTTGGAGGCTGTGATATTATTACTGATAAAAAATCGGATTCCAGTTCTTATATTTTATATTCTGTCATGTAAGGTTTGCTTTAGCTTTAAAGCATGATTATTTACATCTGCTAGTGGGTGGATTCATAGCAACCAATACCTTGAACACAAACACTTAACACTGCATACTGACCATTAATGCAATTCTCAGACAAGTTATATATAGGCTGTTAAAGTGCTTATAGCTGCTGTGGACTAATTTCAGCTTGTGTTTATGCTCAACCTTTAAACTATCTGCTCTAACATGCTGAGCTGAACACCTTTAGTCACTCACTCGCTCTCCTTTGTCTCCTGTCCTTTGTTCCCTTATCAAAACCTCTCCGCTCCTTGCTTTATCCCCTTCATCCTCCATCTCTCCTCCACTTGTATGTCAATCAACCCCCCAAACTTCTGCTTTCGTCCACTTCTATCGGACTCAGGAAATCTGAACAAGTCAAGTTTCTCTGTTTTCTGTTGTAAGTACTCTCACTATCGGCGCTCTTTTTCTTTTTACGCATGCTCGCTGCCCATCTTACTCTCATCATGGCATGAACTGACTTTTCGAAGGAGCATGTGACGGAAATAAATGTCTTCCTCGCTTTCACCTCGGCTAACAAGGCCGTCCCCTCGTGCATCAGCAGTTTAATTTGTTCCATCTTGTGATCCCTCTTAGAAGTTGTGTTGCACCTGTATGGTTATAACTGTATGTTGCTGCACCACATTTAATATCTATACATATACAAGAAGGCACAGAAATGCTCACAGTTTTATGGTTATAGAAAGAGAGAATTTTGACAGATCACACATTTCTCAATGTATAGATTCTAACTTTTGTATTATCATTCTGTGCTTGTTTTTGCAGAAATTCTTGTAAACTACAAAAATACGACGAAAGCCAGTCCCTGGTTCTTGACGTGTGTAATCAGGTGATTTAAGGATTTATGAGTGTGTGTTTCAGTGTGTGTGTCTTGCAAAATGTTCCACCTTACTGCAGTGTCACCGCAATGTTCATTATTCAGCAGCTGTCCAACCTCTTGGCCTCACCTCGTAACACACACAAAACACGCGCACACACACACACACACACACGGTAACAGCAGCATCAGCAGTGTCTCTGCAGTGCTGTTTTGGCAAAGTGTCAGATCTGTTACTCTCCAGTGAAATATTAACCTGCTGCTCCCATGTGCCCTCAACAAAATCACTCCCTTCATCCTCAGGAGATACTTAAGACACTTCGACATAATTTGAAAATCCTCAGTGTTATCTTTCTGTGATTTCTTCTGCACTATGTATTGATTGAATACTGTGTGTTCAAAAGTAAAGTACTGTATCCACATTTATTTAGAACAGCACATGCCTGATAACTGCTCAGAATACATATACTTTACAAAGAGGTATACATATATATATATACATACTAAGCAAAATTCTATTGTAATATTGCTCATATCTCGCTCCTTTATGTCCAGGATGAGGATGAAGTGGTGGTTCAGACCCCACAGATCACTCAGCGAGTTCATCATGCCACCGATGAGGAGAAGCTGGCTTCCACTTGTATGATGGGCCAAACAACAGACAGCAGGGAGGACAGAGGAGAGCCTGAATGCAATAAAGCACCAGCAAAAAAACAGCCAATCAAAGACATATCTGCTATGGATGGTAAGTTTAACAGTGACATTTGTGCAGACTTGATCTTTGGAAATTGACAACAACACATACTAAAAGGACACTTTGTACAGATAAGAACTGACTGTGAGTTAAGGTCATTATTTAGTAATGAGAATGTATTGAAGCAGCAGGTATCCTAGCAGCTCCCAAATTCAAGAGTTGTTTGGAATGACTGACAAACAACATTTTGATACACTTTAAGTCACAGTATGTTTTTAGACAAGTAGACATGACCAGAGAGGTGCTAGTTTTATCTGTAGGAGGATTTGGAAAACAGTAAAGATGGTGGGTGATGTAATTCCATCATTTTCTACACATGGGAGACTGCAAGGCCGCAAGAGAGTCAGACTTTATGAAAAAGAAAAATGGAGCGTGCAAGCTCAGCAAAACTCTGACCTGGATATAAGAAAGTTAAAAATACTACACTGGGGAACTAATGCAGACTCGTCTGTGTCAGTGGAGTAGTTATCATCTTTTCACAACACTAGCAAAAACAATCTAATGACAGTTATAGAAATATCAGAATCATAATCAGAATTCTTTTATTGTCATTGTCCAAAAAAGCACAACAATATTTGAATTAATATTATATGGATATTTGAAGTTTACTTAAGTTTTTAGCTTAAGGCACAGATAGACTTCCTTGTTGACCACTGGTACCATCTACAGTTGTTAATTATCATTAAATTATGTGTTTTATCTTCTTAAAGGCCCTGAGACCAAGATTGCAGATGACCTGGAGGAGAAGGACTGCTTCAGCCTGAAAGATGATATAGTAAGTCCTGTATATGAACCACAGGGAGGGAGCATGAATATTTTAACATGACTGCATTGTTTTGCATGAGCTGTTCTTCATGTCAGTTTGGCAGAGGATAGATCAGCAATAACATGCTCATCTTTTTTGTTTTCATACTGCAACAACATTTAGCTTGTTTTGCAGTCTCATCCCCCTCCAGCTATTTTTGCTAGAAGAATCAAATACTTTTAGTTCACACTCTATTTGTATAAGATAACCACACTTACACCTTTGGGCTGAGCAAATATTTGAGCAATAAAATCAGCACGTGTGCTTTCACAGATCTCTCTGCTCGAAGACATTATGTGTTTAGTGCAAATGTCTGAAATGAATTGTAAAAACAGATATACTGATCTGTGTTGAGGCATGTGTGATCTGCCCGCAAATATAAGCATGAGGGATGTTTATGTCTCAGCACAGAATATGTTTTCTTCCACAGAGTGAGATGTCCATGAACCAACTCACAAAAATGAGCTGCAGTGAGGTTCCTGACACAGTGGCCCTGTCCCAGGACGGCCTGCCTCTGACTGAGATGGACAAGGCTGCAGTGCTGACGCTGATCAGAGAAGAGGTTTGTTGCTCTTATACACTAACACGGAGAATATCATGGTTACTTGTTTGGGTTTGTTTATTTATTTTTATTTTGCGCCACTTTATTCTGAACAGATTATCACAAAAGAGATTGAGGTCAACGAGTGGAAGAGAAAATATGAGGAGAGCAGAGCAGAAGTTATGGAGATGAGGTATGAGATGAAGTTCACACATTATTAAAATTAACTTGAAGAAAAATGTAAGTAATCTAGAAAAAACAAATCTGACAGTGCTTTCTGTTCTTATGTTAACAGGAAAATAGTTGCAGAATATGAGAAAACAGTTGCACAGATGATTGGTAAGTTGCTGCCACCTGCTGGTGGTTTTCTTCCTCATGGTTTTGCTTGTTTTAAAAGTCTCAGCCCTTTTTGGCTCCAGAATGTTGTTATAAGAGTTTTGTGTGTTATTCATGACTGCTCTCACAATTCTGTGACTCCCTGAGGATGCATTAAGTTAAAGGATACAATGCATTAGCAGACTTTGCTCTTACAGTGGGAGTTGGTCAGAAAGTTGTTGTTGAAATTAAACAATGCCTCAGAGTCAGCTTGCAACTTCATTCGGAAATTTCTTGTCATGGAAATTGTGGAATTGTTACTGATAGACCCCAGACTTTTACGAAAGCAAATAAAGTCACAGGAACAAGATTTTTCATATGCTTATATGTAATCATCACATGTTTTTTGTAGGCAGTGACCACAAAAACCTATGAGTATTTGACTCTAAAGCACCAGCAGACTCTATATCTTCCCTTGTGATGCTCACAGTTCGACCTTTTAGTTGTTTTTGTGACCTTTTGTCTTCACTCTCATCTTTAGGGAGTAAAAGCACATGATTAGTTGTACTGAGGTCAGGCTACTGACTTCAGTCAGACAAGCCCATTCATCTGTGAAGCCATTAAAAACTGTTGTTTGGATGCTTCAGTTCACTGTCTCAAACTCACGGGACACCAGTAACTAGAAAAACAGCTGAGAGTCTCAAACTCGACTGGAAATAATCTTAGTTACTGGCTCATTTTAAACCCAATGTGCTTGAAAGAGTCTTAAGAGCCAGTACAATGAAAAAACATCCATACAAGACTTCTTGGTTAAATGTCTTACTGTATGTGATTCATGCACTTACATCTCAAGGCTGTATTTGGCAGTTTTCTCACACAGCAGTCTTTTGGGTATAATATATATGTAGCTCTTCTCTGACACTCTGACTCATTTGTCTCCAGAGGATGAACAGCAGCAGAAGACTCTGACAGGCAGCAAGTCAGTCAGGCAGTTGACCTTAGAGAGGGATCAGGCCCTGGCTGACCTCAACTCAGTGGAGCGATCTTTCGCTGACCTCTTCAGGAGGTACGAGAACATGAAGGGAGTCTTGGAGGGATTCAAGAAGGTCAGTAGAGCACCAGTGTGAATCCTATGAAATGCTGTCTAGACTGCCTCATATAAAAGCCAGATCACTACATGTGTTTTACATGCATCTGTGCAGAATGAGGAGGTGCTGAAGAAGTGTGCCCAGGACTACCTGATGCGCATCAAGCAGGAGGAGCAGCGATATCAAACCCTCAAAGTCCACGCAGAGGAGAAACTTGACAAGTAGGTGTCATTTTTCAGAATTCTGTCTTCCCACTGATGTTTAAACCTGGAAAGTCATTCACATTTCAAGGGTGGACATAATCTCACATCTTGTCAAAACAAGAGAGGTAAGCGAGGACAAGAGCGATGAAAAAGGTTAAAAAAAGGTTGTTTGTACAAGAGGTTTGGTTTGTGGAGATGGAAATAAAAGAGAAAGGGAGGACATAATTGCCATGATCTTTATTTAACAGCTTTAAAAAAATAGTATCACTCATTTAAATTTTTTTAAAAGAAAAACTCTGTTCAAAATCGTCTGTTCTCTGATATGATCTCAGCATCTGACAGTTTATTATTGCTGCACTTCATATTGAGAAATTAACAGTCTCCTCCATTAAGGATTGAAATTAATACCTCTGCAGTAAATTTAAAAAGAAAAAGTAGTGTCCGGGTTCTAATATCTTTCTTTTTTCTTATAAAATTAGACAGAAAACATTCTGTCTTTGCGTGGTACCATTGTCTAACCACTGTCTGCTTCACTTCCTCTCTATCAGGGCTAATGAGGAGATTGCTCAGGTACGTGCCAAGGCCAACGCTGAGGGTGTCGCTCTGAACGCCGGCCTGAGGAAGGAGCAGATGAGGGTGGAGTCATTAGAAAGAGCTGTCCTTCAAAAGGTAGGATGTCTGAAAATATGATTAAAATTGATCCACGGTGTTGAACTTTGAGAGTAGGAGGCCGGTTATGCTGAAAAATCTACTCAGGATAATTGAGGTTGAAACCCTTCCACAGGTGTGGATAGCTTTTTATCAGTCTGAAAAAAGTGCTGAACAAGGCATGTTTAACATCATTGAACAGGCTGAAGGGAATAGTTACTGGAAAAAAATAAAACCACAATTAGACAGTTTCTGGTTTTTATTTCACACTAGTGGGAAGACCACAGTGCTGTTAGTTCAACCACCTTCCAGAACCTGTTGTTATTTGTCACTTCCTAGTGTCTTAGTTTTGTTTGGTTTTGTCTCTAGAATGGTGGAAGGGATTCGTGTGTTCTCATGTCAGCTTTGTACCTCTTGCACAAAGAACAACTATATAAAAGCAGATATTGTTAAAATATGTTTGCATCCAGTTGATCTATCAATGTACAAATTGCTGCAATGGTTTATCCACACCTTTATCTAACAATTTCAACTCTTGGCCTTCCTTTTAGATATCTACTTCAAATACCTATTCACTTTTTCATTATTATTTACATTTGCTTGTCTGTTTCTACTTCCCATTACTTTGAATTAACTACTAACTATTCTGCTCAAACCTATTTAAGTCCACTCAATTCTGTAATTAAATTATATATTAGGGTTTATCAGATTAGTTTGGCTAATCTTTCCATGTACCCACTGCCTACTGTGGAAGTGCCACCTGGGATACCTGTAGCCCTGGTTGGAAGTCATTTATTTATCGTGTTTTTGCACCTTTGTTACTGTGAGACTTGCAGTATATGCAGGTGCAAAGACATGCAGATAGATTAAATGCACATTTTCCCCCACACTAGGAAGTAACTAAACAGTAGAGGGCAGTGTTTCATTTAGTAAAACTATGAAGAGCAACTATAAGCTCGATCTCCACCTCAACCCTGAACACTTTATCTTTACAGAGTTAACCAACATCACCTGGCAAGTGATTGAGTGTGCGTTTGCAGTTTCACAAACATTTCATTCCATTGTGGTTTTTTGACTTTTTTCTTTCAGCCAAGGCTGTAAGGGAAAATACATTTGCAATTTATCATCATGCCATCAAGGACAAACAACTGCACACAGTTCAGACTATAACTCATCAGTGAGTCTGGTGTTTGTACTTACATGTGAACTTCTTTTTTCTTGCAAGGTTAGGTTTGGTTGCTCCCTACATGCTTGTTTGTTTACCGTTTTTTTATTTTAATTTCCGGGCCTCCCTCTGGTTCAATGTCACCGCGTTATGAACTGTGGGTGGTTGCTTTAGGCAAAGTGTGTACTCAGCTGGAATGCACCTCAAAGTCAGTCCATGAGTGTGGACATTGGAACTGGGCCTCAGATACTGTCATTAATAACCCCAGAAACTTTGAAGGAGACAATAGATCATATCTTTTACATACTTGTGTTTCTGTACAGACATGTCAGCCTCACTTCTCTTTCCCTCTCTGTCTCTCACAGAATCAAGAGATCGAGGAGCTCACCAAGATCTGCGACGAGCTGATCGCCAAACTGGGAACAGAATAAGAGGCCTTTAATCAAACTCTGTGGCACTTGACTAAACTTTAACACGTGTGCTCCCTGCAGCGCGAGCCTCAGACTTTTCTCCCAGCAGCACGCAATTTAAATCCTATACATGATCATATTTCTGCACCTCAGAACATATTTTTTCAAAAAATAAATATATATACATATTAACAACATGCAGAATGATTGCACTTGATAATTTTTTCCTTTCAGACTGAAATATGAGACCAGAACAGTAATTGCTCATTATATTATTCATGTTGCGGCAATTAAAGAAGCACAAAGTCAATATGAGGTGTATTTGTATTACTTTGAGGAACATTTATCAATCTTTGGTTAAGGATTTAAAGTAAAGGATCATCTTATGTTTCAGAGACTCATCTGTATTTAAGTGTCGGCTATCTTTCAAAGAATTTCCGTCACCGTTTTATACGGCATGTGTGCAGGAACTAAGGGAAAGATGATGATGATGTGGGCAGACAGCACAGACCTTTTCACCACATCACATTTACACTGTAATTAAGTTTGCTAATGATACAGTCTGCAGAAAACAAATCTCTCTATTGAGTGCCTACACTGATCACAGTGTATTCGGTTTCTGGCTTTTAACATAGTCGTTGCATTTCTTTTTAGTTAGTTTGACAGTTTAGATCAGAATTCTTAAGTTGCCTTTCAGTTTGTCTCATACAGCGTGTCCTCATTAATGCAGAGTTTGAAGTTAAACCACAGAGTTCTGACATAAAGTACATTACACCACAATAAACTGAGGGGATTGTTAATTATGAAAAGCACTTAAGAGAACCATATCTTACATCCAGTTAAGTAATAGCTTCTTCTTTTGATTGATACTTTGACATTGATGGTTGACGGAGAGCAAACTTTACGCTCATATGCTGTAATATGAAACCATGTGCCATGTTTCTATCACTCTGCATTTGAGTGTGAAAAATTTGCCATGTAAATATATTTGGACTGTATTCATATTTTATGTGTGAACCCAAATGTTGCTGGTGTGCCTTTATTTGGTCTATTTTGTAAGGAAAAAAAAGAAAGTTAATGTTTCTGCACTCTGTTGCCAAAGTGTACTGTACACCGTCTATTTCATGTATGATCAAAATATTCTGAAGAGCAGTGAGCTACAATGGGTTTGCAGTTTTAATGCTTCACCTGCAGTGATCGATCAATAAGGCCCGTGTTTTAAGGAGCAGAGGTTCATCACGTAATTATATCTCCTTTGTTAGCGTCTTGAACGAACTTGAAGGAGCACACAAGTGCATTTTTGGTCAGATATATATATACGAAGGACCTTTGTATAGAAACCTGCTTTTACTTCAGCACAATCAATTGCCAAATGAGGAAAGTGAAAAGGGTTTCAGTGTGACTCCGCGTCCTGTTGTAGATGTGCTTTATCAGTTAGAATGTGCTTTTCAATGCAAATCCATTGTTATAGTACAACATGTGTACATTTTATACTTTATGAAAAAAGCATTCAGAATTTTGTCGCTAATATTTGTACAATTGAAGAATTAAGTATACTCAGATTGTATGTTAACTGTTATATTTTGTGCATTCCTGAATAAACGGTTAAGATTTCATTTGCTGCTTTGCTCCTTGGCTACAGTCATTTAAGTTGTGCACGTACCAAACCAGAAACATAGAACATACACCGGCCAGCCACAACATGATGACCACTGACAGGTGAACGTGAATAACATTGATCATATTGGTACTATGTGATGTTCCGATGGAAAACCTTGGATTTTGGCATCCATGTTGATGAGACTTAGACACCCAAATAAACATTGTCCCACAACAAACACACTCCCTCATGCAAATTGAAATCCCAAATGTCACTGGCCTACCCCTGCAGGAAAATGCACCCCACCACATGGTAAAAACATCAAACAATCAGGAACATGTTGAGGAACATGACAATGACCCAACATGTTGATTTGACCTCCAGACTTCCTACACCCCATTCTGATCAAGCATCAACAGGATGCAGTGGAACAAGTTTGATTGACAGAGACTCCACTGCACAAGTCAGAGTACCCAAAGGATCCAGTGCCAACATCCTGGTTCCAGACCCCATAGGACATCCTGAGAGGTCCTCTTGTCCATGTCCAATGGTTCAGAGCATTTTTGAGCACATAAGGGGGACCAACACAATATTAGGCAGGTGGTTATAATGTTGTGCCTGGTTGGTGTATCTGTGGTGAACTGCCCTTATTGTATGGATGAACTCAGACACTTGGTCTTTGTTTAAACCTACACAGAAGGCATAAGCCAAGTTTCAGCACTGTATTATTTCACCTGATGTACTGTTGCTTTTTACAAGCATTAATGGATTTTATTTGAGTCAAAAAACACTGTAGTTTCTCCTTGCAGTCAGATTTAACAATTAGAACGATGCAGTCATAATCGTATCAACAACACAGTCTATGTGAGGTCAGGTGAGGTCCACAACAGGGACTTGCAAGAAGCAAAAAATGATATAAAGCATCCTAAACATGGTTCAATGCATATGTTGTAGATGTGAAAGATCACAGCTATGGCACTTTAATTGCCCCTGTTAGCACTGGTTTTGCAGTTAACTATCTAATATAACTTTAGCAAGAGAGCACTGATGTTTCCTATCCACGGCTCCATTACAACTAAATGATATTTACTTCCACAAAACAAGAGGTCATCTTCATTAAATACCAGCTGTCTCCTTAACAATAATAGTAGATGGACCTGTTCGAAACAAACACTTTGCCACTAGATATAATGAATATACATCCTACATATTTCCACTAATGAAACAAACGTGACTGGGTATGTGGGATTATTGAAAAGTCATGTGTCACTTAGGGTAAAGTGGCTCAACTCTTTCTTTTTCTGTGACAGACAGCAGACATAGACAAAAGCAGGCCTCAGGATTTGTGTCCCCTGCTGCAGCTTCTGGTTTATTGTTGGAAAATTGCAAAGAAGGCCTGTTCCCTGAGTCTGATGTTAATGTTCTTCTTTACGGGTATGATATTGGAGACATTTGTTTTAAAATTTGTCTGAAATTGTGTCTACTTAAGGACTGACTCTGCAATGTCATGGTCAGTGTCTCCACATGGTGGTGTCCTTAAACATGACAGTACCGGGCTGCCCTTACAGCCTGGTGGTGAAGGAACCCACCACATAACCAAACCCAGTAACCACAGTGTTTCAGCCAAGAAACGGTGTGACTTACCATTCTCCATTCTCTTCACTTACTCCTCTACCTCTACACACACACACACACACACACACACAGTCCTAAGGCAAAAATAATAGTAAGTAATTGCAAAAAAACTGAAGCAGCCTCAGCTTTGGCCTCGCTTACACTATCTTTCATTGGGTCACAAATGGGCTTCACTGACTTTCTTTTCTGATGCTGTTTGTCTGTAGTTTCCATCCATACAACCTCTATGAAGAGGAGCAGAAACAAAAACTAAAACTAAAAAGACCACCTGAAAGTGTTGACTCTTAGTGCAATAGCCAAGTCAGCTCACCAGTATTTATATACCACATTTAAAACAACCTTTTTAGAGCCCTTGTCTGTAAAGAAGTACTATTAGCATCTGGTTTAAATATTATACCAGTCATTTGGTTGATCTTGATATCAAAATGTCTGTCAGTCTGCGTCTATAACTCAATACAACAGCTCTGCCATAAATTCTACTTCTATAAAGCTTCAATGATTTCAGTTTTCCTGACGTTGTCAACAAGGCGATGATTTTTCGTTATATCTCGTCCCCCCTCCCACAGTTATGTTAGTGAGGTGGACAAAATATTAGGAACACTTGAAATGTAATGCAGTCCTGTGCACCATCTCCACCCACTGTGATCTCACAGCACATCACTGTGAAGACAACGTCAGCAAAAACTGAAAATTTAGATGCTTTGAACTTTTAAAGATGAGCTATTCTAAGTGATTTTAGGAAGCCCTCAGATTTAATGTTATTAAGCTGAATTTTGAACCAGAGGAACTTGTGGGGTCAGTTTTAGGTACCATTAGGCAACTAAAATAAATTAGAGAGTGTTTAAATTGGTAAAAAGAGAAGTTTTCTACTCAATATTATAACCTTGACAATAATTTATGAATTTCTAGCCTTTAAAAACCACAGATCCAGTTCTAATTTCTTCTATAGGTGCTTTAACAGCAACTTTATTTATGGAAACTATATGAAGAGATGGACAGCATCAGGTAAACAAACAAAGCTGTTTCCAAGCCAACTTACAAAACAGGAGCGTTATAGAATCTGGGGGTCTTTCTGGTGTGTTTTCGTAACCCTGGTGACGGTGCTGGAGGGGGCGTGTCCAGGATGCTGAGGCGGCCTCTGATTGGCTGCTGGCCGTGGTGAGGAGCGCGCTGCCAGCTGTGAGGCGAGCGGAGGAAGCAGCAGCGGAGTACTAAAGGGACAAAGAGCCGCAGCTTCACAGCTCATCCCAGGCTGCTACAAGGTTGGGAACCTCAGAGTGTTGGAGGGGATCCTGTTGTCTGTCTGTCAAAGTAAGTCCTTTCACTTTTTAAAAACTTCCTTGCATGAACTTTCTCGCACTTGCAGGAACTTTAAGATGTCAGAGTTGTATCTGCAAACTGTCAGAAAGTCTTCACGTGTCCTGTTTGGAGGTATTTCTGCATGTTTGATGATTTTCAGTTTTCATTTATTTGATTTTCCACCCAATACTTGTTTCCATCCAAGTGCCACTGCTGCTGTTTCTGTGGTGCTAGAAGTGGACAAATGTGCTGTAGAGGCTGAGGACTTTCTAAACATCCTCCCTTTGTTCACTCACACTGACCATTTGGATCTGTGTCGATCACTTGGTGGTTGATTTACGCTTTTCATAAATGAGCAAGAGGCAATACAAGAGCTCTGGCTTCGGCTGAGATAGCAGTAAACTAAGTATATGGGACTTTCCAGTTGAGCTGACAGTTCTTGGCTACATCTCATTGACTAGCAGCTTTCAGTTCCTGTTGTTCCTGTTGTAAGTTGTAAGTCTTTACAAGCACCTCACTTATTCTCTCCATTTACATCTTTGTTGCTGTCGCTTGTATCACAAATTTTAACTGTTAATTGTGAACATTCAAGAAGTTTTGTAAGCAGTGTCATCTAGAACATGCAAAAATGAAGAGAACAGTTATTTATTTCCTAACGTTTCCATTAAAGTCATGTTTGTTCACTAGCCGCTGTCCCCAAGTGCACTCTGAAACTCAAACTCATGTAAAACCATCACAGTGTCTTTTTTTTTTCTTTCATCCTCTGGCTTAGTTTCACTGCTTTGACAAGAGACACGCCGGAGAATAAAAAGTCCAATTAAAGTATTTCCGGCCTCCTGCTGAACTTCTGCTCCTTTCATGGAGAGATTAACCAGATGTTTCCCTCTAACGATCACAAGTGACGTCCCACACAGCCTGACGATTTATTGACCGTGCACTCCGGGTCTGTTTTTTCAAAGCCTGTGCAGTTTGTTTGGCTGTTACCATGACGTCAACTAGGAAAGCACCCCCCCTACAGCCACCACCACCTACCCCCTACCACCCCCAGATGTGGAGGTCTCCTCACTTTCACTGTCTGTCTTCCCTCCCTTTCACTCCACTAACATTCCACACCTCGGGGCCTTTGGTCCCACCATTGACACTTTCATGGTCTGCGATGAAATACTGAGGTGGAGTCGACTTTCCCTCCTTGAACCTCAGTTACGTAGCCTCCGGGAGCAGATCAGGAGATAAAGGAAAGAGGTGGCAACTTTCCTTCCTGCAGGAGCCCACATTTGCTCTCCATTAGGCTGTCAGACAGAGAGACAAATCCCCGTCTCCTAACCTTCAGCTGTATCCAAACTTTTCCCCAAATTCTCCTTGTCTCTCTCCCTCATTGGCAGGCGAATGCAATTCTTGTTTTCTCAATATACAGTAAAACTGCGGTGAACTCTGTTACTGTACTTGCGGTTGCATAGGGGCCAGTGAGGAGTCTTTGGGAGCCTGATGCAACGGCCAAACCAAGCTGTTACTTGCACAGGATTTTATACTGACACTGCTCACTCTCTCAAATTATGGGCAAAATGACCACACACCACAAATTGCCTGTCTGCCTCTGCCTGTCTTCAGATAACATTCAGGTTAACTGTTTAGAATTGGAAAAAGACACTTTAAAACACCAGTTTATTAAAAAATAAGCTCACTGCAGTGTTATACAGCTGATGCTCACAGTATTTTGTCTTTTTTTTTTATCTCCCTTTAGATCATCTTTTCTTCCCATAATCTGCATCATGTTGACTCCTGTATCCGTCCACGGTCTCTTGACCACATTGCTGTGGATGTGGGTGCTGTGTGATGCCCAGTCAGACTCCAGCAGACCTGTAATCCAGCTACGTCTTGCGGGGGAAAAGCGGAAACACTACGAGGGCCGGGTGGAAGTTTTCTACAATGGAGTGTGGGGGACGGTGTGCGATGATGACTTCTCCATCTACGCTGCCCAAGTGGTGTGCAGAGAGCTGGGCTACATGGATGCCGAATCCTGGGCGCCCTCAGCCAAGTATGGAAGAGGGGAAGGTAAGAAAAACATCACAGAATTAATGAGGAGAGTGTGCTAACCCAGTATTATCTAATCAAAACCCTTCAAGGTTCAACTCAAAATCATGAGGGATGATGTGAGGGTTATGGGGTGTTAATTTGAGCCGTCCACCCAACCGTTTACCTTCAAAGTCTGCATATCTCCACATAAACTCTCATACGTTCCATGGAAATCCTTGAATGAGGTACAGGTTTCCCCCCGTCTGGCTGCTAATACCCCTCAGGCACTGGTTTCCCCATTAGAGGACAACTGAGACACACCAATCAGTAGAGAGCATAAAAGTAGACTGGAAACACTGGGTGTGTAAACCAGACATAATCTCATCTCCTCCTTTCTGAGCTGTCTTCTTTCTCCGTCGTGTAGGATTTCCTCCATCACTGTAAAAACCCTGATGAGATTCCCAACCCTGTAAAAGTGATAGCTGCTGGCTGCTGGTGGTGGATGTACGTTCGGTAGCTGTAAATAAACTCAGGGTCCCTTGTTAAAGACACATTCCTTCCCACTGGGTTGGCCACATGCTGCTAGCCACTTCATTAACTCCCTAAAGGGCTGCAGTCATTATGGAAATTTTGAGATTCACATTTGAGAAGTTATGCACCCCATTCATAAAACATTTCATGCACATACTATTTTAGGAGAAGCAATTAACAGGCAGTTTGATGTATATGTGAGCAGTGGCTGTGCAGAAATGTGACTGTTAACACTTCATTTTAGCAGTGGCTTGGGTATATAAAGATGGAAGCCCTTTGCATCGAGTTAGGGTGTGTCCTCCAAATGTTCCAGGAAGTTGACAGAAAGACATTTTTGATATTTTAAAAGTTGTGAAGTTCAAGTTTTGAATGATAGAAAGGGAAGAATCTTGATAAAATCTTCATAAAATCTTGACGTGTGTGCAGAGAAAGCAGATTTTATCGCTAAATTAAAAGCTGCATCATATAAACTGGGTATCCTCTTAACAGTCTTCCTCCTTTCCTGACAATTAGATGTTGGGTTTGAACAGACAGAACAAATCTTGTTGTGGGTGGAGACACCTGACTATAAAAATGATAAGGAGGATTTTCCATTTCCCATGTAATGTTATGTAATGGTGAAAGAAACCACCAAGTGTTTTTAATTGCACACAGAACAACATAATAAGTATAAGGACATCCTTTTGGGATGCAGTGTGTTTTTCCTACAGGGATTGTGAATCAGATGCCCAGCTGCCATTGCTCAACTATTATTTGCAACCCCAGTGGGTGAAAAACAGACAATTGCAAAGGTTTGCAAGTTTAGGGCTACAGTTTGCTCAACTATGAAATCCAATTTATTCAGATGTTTTTTAGAAACACTGTGCTCTATCCACTTTGTTTTAATTTTAAGTTTTTGGCTGTAAATACTCAGTATAAAAACTGGAAATGTATGGCTCCTTGTTCTTTTAAGTGGCTTGTTAAACCCCCACAAGACTTCCAAATGATAGATTTAACACAGCAATCTAGATTTATCACATCTGGCAATGCTGAGTATTTGTTTAGACAAAAGTGTACTGAGGCCAAGCTGGTTCTCCTTCTGCAAGAACACTCATTATGAAATGTTCCAGTGGTAGCCGTCTCTCTGCCAGGAGGAGGCTACGTGACCGTAGAACATGTAGTCACGTTCCTGGTATGATCACGATGTTCCTCAGAAACATGTTGAGACTTCCAGAACGATGAGCTGCCCCGTTCGTAGTTTCCATGGCCACAGTTATGTGGTTTCCCCCATGGCTGGTTCAGAACAGCCAGCTGGACGACAGATGATCCGTTTCAGCCGTGACAACATTTATTGGCTGGGTTTTGGCTGAAAAAATGCGTCAGGTTATGTTGAGAGACCAAACACGACTCCACGTGAGTAGGTTTACTGTCCCGATGACTGGACTTCTGTGGAAATGCTGAAATAGATGTCAGTATGGTGTGACTCACAGCTTACACTGTCAAAATATGATTCTTCATCTGTACTTTTAAATGAGGTAATGGTCTCTTATTCACAAACGTTACTGGAAATTGAGAAATGTGGCCCCATGGAGCTTAGTGAGAACAAAGAGTGCTGCAGTAAAAGAAGGGAACTGGTTGTAGTCAGTCAACATGCAAGAATGTACTAGGGCTACAAAAAATGATTATTTTCATTATTGATTTATTTAACAGTCATTTTGTTGGATAATCAACTCATGCTTGGGTCAATAAAATGTTATAAAATTTTAATTTTGTTTTCCTAAAACCCAAAATGATGTTTCCAAATTGCTAATTTGATTTAACAAACTGTCCAGAACACAAAGATGTTCAATTTACTACCACATAAGACAAAACTAAGCAACAGTTTAAGAAGCTGTAATTTGTGATGAGTCTCTGTGCATCAGCTAGTCAATTCATTATCTTGACCTCATCCATCATAAATAAATTGAGCTGAACAAAACTAAAAACTTAAAACATGCTGGATGTTATGCAAGAAAATCTTCCACATAAGTACTTGTGTTTTTTTTCCTTATGTCTTTTCCTCCCTTCATTCCAGGTCAAATCTGGCTGGACAATGTGCACTGTACTGGTGCAGAGAAGAGTCTGGCTCAGTGTGAGTCCAATGGCTTCGGAGTGTCAGACTGCAAACATTCAGAAGATGTCGGGGTGGTGTGCACCCAGAAGCGCATTCCAGGATTCAAGTTCATCAAGAACCTCGCCAACACCGAGGAGGTATGTTCATGTGGAGCAACACACAATTTCTAAACTGCACACATGCAGAACATTTACTGTATATGAGATACACCGATCAGGTGTAACATTATGACCACCTGCCTAATGTTGTGTTGGTCCCTTTGTGGTACAAAAATGTTCTGAACCACTGGGCATGGACAAGAGGACCTCTCAGGGTGTCCTATGGGGTCTAGAACCAGGATGTTGGCACTGGATCCTTTGGGTACTCTGGCTTGTGCAGTGGGGCCTCTGTCAATCAAACTTGTTCCACTGCATCCTGTTGATGCTTGATCAGAATGGGGTGTAGGAAGTTTGGAGGTCAAATCAACATGTTGGACCATTGTCATGTTCCTCAACATGTTCCTGATTGATTGATGGTTTTTCCATGTGGTGGGGTGCATTTTCCTGCAGAGGTAGGTCAGTGACATTTGGGATTTCCATTTGCATGAGGGAGTGTGCTTGTTCTAGGACAGTGTTTATTTAGGTGTCTAAGTCTCATCAACACAGATGGTGAAATCCAAGGTTTTCCATCAGAACAGCACATAGTACCAATATGATCAATGTTATTCACTTTCACCTGTCAGTGGTCATAATGTTGTGGCTGATCGGTATATATTTCCATGACCCAATACAAGAATTCTGCCATAAATTCTGCTTTGACAAAGTTTTTCATTTTCAGTTTTTTTGGCACTGGTCATATTTCTACTTTATGTGTATCGTTAAGGTTATAGTGTGGGGTGGTGTACTGGACTGCATGATATTTAAAATATTATATTTTGCCCAACTTGTGTACGTTAATGAAGTGGACAAAATATGAATATCACTCTAGTACACCGCCTCGACCACCCACTATAACATCCATTATAATGCCAACAAAAACTGAAAATGTAGAAGCTTTGTAAGGCAGCGCTGTCGCATTAAATTTCACAGGTGGTGGGTGACTGTGGGTATAATCTCGCACTAACGTTAACAACAGGGTTTGGGATCACTTCATCTCAGAATTACAAACTGTCAGGTAGCATCCACACATAGTTCAAGTGCTCACATGTAACCTGAACAGATGTTCTGCGCAATAAAATATGAGCAGAAGATAGGCTCTGGATGAAAGAGAAACCTTATCATAAAGCTCTGCTCCAAATGGCTCAAAGTAAAGTATTTTCTTCAAACCCTTCCAACTCTCCAGACCAAAAACTGGTTTGCGCTATTAAAATGCAATAAATATCTTATCCTGTGAGGAGCGTGTGAAGTGGCTGCTTGGAGGGATTTACATTGCCAACTAATAAAAAAGATGTAACTTGAGTAGGAAGCCACGGAAACGCTGAAACAAATTGGAACATAACTTCCAAAATTTATTGTTTTAAAAGGCTAACAAGTGTATGAAACTTATTACTTGTGGGCAGAGCACTATGCAACAACTAACATGTATGCAATGCATTTTAATTTAGTCATGCACAAATCTTCTTGTGTTATCACTAGGAAAAGCAAAAAAGCCTATGTGACGGCTCCCGTATTATGTAATCTGTATGATCAAATCAAATTAATTAACAAATGAAATAATGTGCTAGTGAATAGTAAATCAGTATGTCAGGGCTGAATGATACATCAGTTATTCTGTGTATGTAGTCACATCTTCTCGTGCGTGATGCAAGTCAGATGATCGACACGTCAGCCAGAACGGTCGAATGTCGAGGTGTCGGCTCCCCGTTTGCTCTAATGAATTCACCAGCCTCCTATTAGTGCATTACTGCCCACAACAGACCCCCCACTCTGCAACCTGGGATGACTCAGAGGGCTGGAATACCATCCTGTCTGGCTGCAGAGAACGCCTCCGTACCGGATGGAAAGTCGGTGTGGGCTCAGGAGAAAGGGAGAGAGAAGAGAGGGTCTCGAGGCATTCCTTCTGCCTGTCTGCGAACAAGTTAATAAAAGTCCCTGCCGTTGAGGATTTCCCTACCAAAACCACACTGATAGAGATGAGGCAACAATTGTTTGGCAGCTTAGGAGAGAGTCGCTATTCTGTTGCTGTGCTCATACCAGAGTTTTTTTCTTTGTTCATTCTGGACGTGGGGTAGATTTGGCTCCATCACACGACTCTACAGAAGCCAGAACAGTGAATATGTTTTTTACTGGAGTCGGTTAGAATAACAAGCCTGAGGGAGAGCATCTGAAATCCCTGTTTATCTTTCCAGTGCCTGGATCAGTCATGGGAATGGAGGGGCAGAAGAAATGAGAAAATTAAACGTTTAATTATGGACTGCCGAATCCTACTCACAACATTCGTATTTTCATAGGTTGGATATGTAAGCAGCAGCCCCTTGTTCCCTATTTGTCCTGTGTGTTTAGGGTCTCGGGGGCGTTGCTGCACTTCACCTCCCCACCCTCTAAATATTTCCTCGGTCTGGCTGAAGCCTTTCAAGTCGTGAGGGAAGGGAATGGGAAAAAGGTGTAGCTACACCTCTTTAACTATGCTTGAACTGACATTAGTAATGGGCAGCACTGTTCCTGCAATCTGTTTATTCACAGCATGAATTGATAGTTTGTGCTCAGGCTGGAAAGTTTACACTCCCCACTTCATGTACTGTAGTCTAACTAAAGGTCAGCACTTAAATGATTAGGCAACTGGTATTTTTTTTATCACAGTGTAAATGCTATTAAATCTTTTCATTTGAAAGCATGTATTTGAAATCTCAAGTGTTTCCCAGCACTTTGTGTCTCCTCCTAACGCTTTCAGGGAAATGCCTGTTGATTTTTATATGAAATCTGAATGTCACATGCTGCAACTTGTATTACCAGCAACTTCTCCTCGTAACATATATCAGTTTTAAGTGGTGTGTGTCAGGGTAAAACTGCAGGTCACAAAGTGGCTGCAAGCAGCTCTGATTTTGGTTTTTTGAAGGGCACATCTTGAGACTGCTTTATGTGCGGATATACGAGCTCATTCTGGCAAGTTTGGCTTCGACCACAAATAATAGTCTACTGAAAAAATCATCCCATCATAAATGAAACCAGCAGCGTCCACTGGCACTGGTTTCTCGACTAGAATTTTTGCAGAGTCAGTCAAAGACATGTAGGCCTATAAACATGATTAATATTAGGGGCATTAACATTCATTAGTCCAAACTCCTGTCAGGACGTCATTTAACCTCTGACCTTCCCAACTGCTGCTTTGTAGAAGGAAAGACGGCCTTTTTTGCAATCTGCTACTGATCTGACCCCTGGAGACATAAGCCATGAGTCTTGCCAGTGCAGTCTTTTTCTCAGCTGCTTGTGCAACACTCCTAAAACAACAACAGAACATACATTTCTGCGTGAGCGAATCACTGTCATGAATAATTTTAGTTATTTTACCATGCGGCATCTAATACTCCTCCACCATTCTAACAACAATCCCCCCCGAGTCTGTTTAGTTTGGCGTGATGCGTAGTTTTGATTTTGTCTGTCAATCCCAGCGCCGTCACTTTATTGTTATTGTCGTGTGTTTGTTTCTCACAGAGGCGGGAGATTGGGCTTGGATGAGAGGGGATACAGTCAGTGGGGGGAGATGGGGAGAGTCACATGTGCAAGCAGAACCAAGCGATGCCAGGACATTTTTGTTTATTCTGTGTCGGAACAGATGATTCAACCACCACGATCAGATGTTCATGTGGGAATCGCACAGTGCATTTAAGGATAGTGTCATTTAAGGATAATTATAGGTTCATGGTAAAGTTCGAGGGGCGTCATTCAAGAACATTTCTCTGGTGTTTCTAAGAACTTGGCATCGCTGCGTACTTGAGTAATCTTTGCCGTTGCCGTCACACTGTTTTCTCAGAATGCTGGAATCACTTTTATTTTTACATCTTTTATTGTTCACAAACCAATGCAGGTGGACTAAACAAGCAATTTTCAGATAAATCAATCTCACCTGCTGCTTGCAGAACCCCGCACAGGATCGTAAACAGATGACGAATCTCATTCAGTCCATCTTTCGAAAGGGAGATGGAGTTTTTCTTCCTGAAGCGATGGGAAAGAAATGATCAGCAAAAGCAGCTGCAGTCAATCACCAGACCATTTAGCGTGTTTACTTCAGCCGAACACTTTCTTCAAGAGTCAGAAACGCAGACATAAGAAGCCACTCACAATAACAGAATGCAGCAGTAAAAGCCTTTTGATTCTTTACACATCCAAACAGGGCAAAGGTTGCATTTCTCCATCAGGTGTGTCGGTGTCTGCTTACAATAATTTCAGTTCTTCACATTCTCTGCTAAACAACAAAAGGAAACCCGTGTCAGAGCTGGACTTTGCTTCAGCATGATGTATGCAAAGGCTTATGAGGAGGAGAGTGGTCGAGGGGAGAAAAGGTTGATGCCTATCAGGAGACTGAAGCCAGTTTATCTCCTGGCAGACAGTCAAATCCACCACATGTTCAACATGTGTCCTCAGCTCTCCTTTGGGCTGCACAGTGCCCAGCTTCTGACTTTTATTATTCCTGCATACTTAGTGATGTAACAAATGCACATTTTGCTTGTGCATTAAAGGTGACTTATGGTATGTGAACTGCAGATTCATCTCAAGGCTAAAGTATGGATATTATATAACTTAAATCTGAACCTGAGCAGTTTCTGGGCATTTTATCACAATTCTACTCACTGTGGGATCATTTTCCTGAACCTCAATGGAAACAGTGCAACTATAGCTGGAAAATGTCTTCTCTGCAGAATAACAAAGTCACAATGCCATAAATCTTTAAAAAGGAAAAAACTAAAGTTGAACTTCTTTAAATATTTATTTTATTTGTAATGCAGCAACCATTCTATTTATTTTCAGTGGAGTGCATGAATACATCCCCAAACTACAGCTTTGTGTAGTTTGACATTTTGTGGAAAATCATAATCATTTTATTGTTAAGATGAAAAAATCAACAATACTAATATCAGTAATTTCTGTTATATATGAAGAAATTGTAGTAGTGTAGCTTAGCTACACTTAGCTTAAATCAGCTACGTTTGCTGTATCCAGAAGTAATAAAATCAGCCAGTCCACCATCCTTAAAGTTTATCATGAATCATTTTACATTTTTTCTGCTTAATCTGTTCAACTGCTAAAGTCTAAACAACAGCAGGTTTTCGTGTTATGGTGGGTTTTGTGCTGGATTATTTCTTGGATGCATCAGTGAGTTGGTGGTCTCGAAAACACGTGCTGACAAGCCTCCCACCTGCACTTGGACACACATTATTCCAGCATGTAAACCACAAATTATTGTTTTTACACTTTTCTTTTATATTGTTTAAGCAAACGAGAAACAGCGTGTGAAACAGTGAGTTTTACAGTCTTTATTCTAAGCTTAATTTCATTACATAGGTAGCAATTTTAATGTCAGCAGAACATGATCAGTGGGAAAGGAGCTGCACACTAATCATAGGTCTGTGTTTTAATTTTCTTTTTAACATCTATTCTATCAGACAGTTGTGCTGCAGTCATGTAAGTCCAGTTTGAGATGAGCTTTGTGTTTCTTTTTACATTTCACTGCCACAATGGGAGCAATGTACTCTAATAGATATTCCAGATGCAAAGCACACACACACACACACACACACACACACACACACACACACACACACACACACATGCCGGCGAGGCAGAACGTGGGGTGGGGCAGATGTGAAAGTCATTTTCAAAGAGCCTCAGTGTTCTCTTGCTTTTCATCTAAACTGTGTTGAGATTAGCGTTCATACTTGCCGTGTCTCGCAAGCTGGGGGTTGGTGAACGGGTGGTTGCGAGGGGGGCACGTGCAGACGAACGTGCAGCAGAGCTGGAAGTCTGAATAAAGTGGAAGAAATGCACAGTAGTGGAAGCATTAGTCAGACACTGGCTAGACCACAGTCTCATGTTCACACATCTACATTCTGAGGGGGACCCAGTCAGAAAAACAAGTCTGCTCTCCAGTTGGAAACAGCTCAGTAATGCTCAGGGCTCACTTCAGAAGCTACCATTGAGCAGATCTGAATGAAGAATGTTTTCTTTTTTTTTTCTCTCAGTAGCCGCTTACAAACATGAATATGTGACTTTATTATTCTTGGAGGAAAAAAAAAGCAGCTGAATGACCAACTCAGTACAGTACCACAGTCAGAGAGTTACAGTAAGATGAGGTAACCTTGTAGAAATGTCCGGTCTAAAATTAACCTCAGGATGACCTGGAGAATGGAAAGACTCATTACAAATGGGTTTGTGTTTCTACACATTTAGGCTGGTCTGATTGCCAAAGCGGTCAACAGTCACACTGACCCATCCTGAATTTCAAGGAGTATGTTTGTTTCCTTGTTTATAGTTAAACTCAAAGATTGAGACTCACATGCTGAAAATACAATGCGGGCACTCATCTCTGTACAGGTAAATGTTAACCTACTGCAGCTGCTTGTTAGCTCACCTTAGCACAAAGACTGAAAACATGCAGAAACAGCTACAGCTCTGTTCAAAGGTGACAAAATAAATCTAGCTACCAGCACCTCTAAAGCTCATTAACTCTAAAATCCAAGCAGTGTGTTTTTCTGTTGCTCCTGTCACATTTTGACTCACAGTGGGCTCATTTTTTAATGCGATAACAGGAGGTTTTGCACCTCTTTAGAAACAACACAACCATGGCTAGAAGTCATGAAAAAATCAAAGCTGAAATCCTTGTCTCCTATCTTCTCTGTGCATACACAGCCTGCAGTTCAGCTGAAAATTACCAGAACTTTTGTCATGGTTGTGCAGAGAAGTGCAAATTTTTTTACATGTTCACAGAATCTGGTTAGTGCAAGCAGTTGATTTGGGGTATTTTTTTGAAAGGAGATGAGCAGAATTATGTGATTTTACTGAAATACCACAATTTTGTCCTTCAATTTGGACCATCTTCCCAATGCAATGGCACATCATTGATGAGTAGTTCAAGAACTGTCAGAAAGTTGAAACTCTGCTGATTCTTCCTGTTTTCCAGTTTCTAGATAAATGGTGTAATTTTGGCGATAACATGCTTTTCAAACCTGGCAGTGGCTTTTTTCCATCTAACTCTTAGCAAAAGAATTAAGTATCAAACTGTTCCTTCTATGCATCTCAGCAGCTCTGTACTTCCAGGAACTGTAAAGTGATATTGTGGCCTTTCATGCAGCTTTTTAGTTGTGAACCTGTTCATCTTTGTTCATCGCACTGCAGCTGGATTTTTCTAGTATTTCTCTACAAAAAGTGCTAAAAAGTGACCAGGGTGTAGGTTTGGGCCTCGGCCAAGCTGGATTATGCTGACTTTATGTCTGGTGGTTTTGGGGAGGTGGGGGATGTCCGGACTGCTTCCAGCTGTGCATATCTGTCTTCTTCTGTCTCACGCATTCAGACAGCCAGTTTCCTCCCTCTGAGCCAAGCACAACACTGTTCGGACCATCTCAGTGCCCCATTCATTCTCACCTTCTACCTGTCTAGTTTGTTAATCTTCACTTTGGTAATCACTTTTAAGATTTCATGTTCTTTATCAGGTGTGCCTTTTTTTCTTGCTGTCACATGTTTTTAACTGGCTTCATGTGTTTTATATTATACTGGAGCATTTCTTCATCATTCCCATCTTGCAATTACATCGCAGCAAAGGAAACCAAAACACTAAAGATGGGTTTTAAATTGAGAACACCAGCTCCCTGCTCACAATCACGTTCCCTCACCTTCCCGTCCTGCCAGGCACCGACGGAAAACACTCTGTCATGCTATGGTCAGCGGGAATCTCTCCATGAAAGAGTGGTTTTTACCCGCTCTGACTGCTGCAGTCAGTGGGAAGACTGGGGTCACAGTGGAAACCGTCTTAGTGGAGACTCCTCCTGCACTTTGAGTCTTGAATGTTGAGAGACCCTGAAGCCTCAAACATTCCTTCAGGCTGACGCCATCTCAGGAAACCACCCAGTGGGCAAACATTTGATATTCTGGGAGACATGCCTGAATGTTGAGTTTTTTTCAGAGTAAAAGAAGCTGGCTGTTATGAAATTACTGAGATCAGCATTTGCATTCTGCAGTGGAGCTCAGAGTTTGGGCTCTTCTTGGCGCCCACAGTGCAGCTTCACACCCAGTCAGGAGCAAACTGCAGCACTTGGCTCATAGAGGGAAATGAGCAATGGCGTGGAGTTCTTAGGTAGCTGTTTTCTCATAAAGCCCCTCAGGTCAAAGGTCCCCATTCCTTCCTGATTTAGGGCTCGTCAGGACACATGATGCTAATTGTGATCCTCAGTTTGACCGGCTGCCATTAAAGTCCTTTATAGTTGACCCTAGACCACCCATAGACACTTTCCAAACTGAAATGCATCATAAACTCACTGCATCTTCTGTCTTCAGTCTCTGTCTAAAGTCTCAATTTACAGAATTTCCTGTATTATATTTTATTTTGAACTTCTTCTATCACTGCTTGCCATTTTCAGATAATCAATGAAATCTAAGCTGCTCGAGGTGAAGTCTTTGAAAAGACATTTGACCTAGATTCTATGCCTCCCCAAAGAGATAAGACTTGTGTTTCTCTTTGTATTATCGGCTGGTTAGTTTCAGCTTCTTCGCTCACTGTTGCAACAGTGAGAATACCGACACTGATACCTTATCTGAGCACCCACTCATTTATCTTGCATGAAACGTTCCCTTTCAGCGCTTTTTCTAAGGGAACCAAAACGCAGATTTTTGAGAGAACTCTGCCAGGATGTACAAACTTCCTACAGGCCCTTAAAGCACAGATTTAAACTCTGAACCCAGTGAAGATGGTGGAAAAATTCCAGGCATTCATCTGACCTGCTAAGGCCTCTCTGCAGTACTTAGCAAGTTTAAACAAAATTTCATCTGCAGATTTCTCAACTTGACTCGTTGTGTTTTCAAGCACATGTGCAAGCGGAAGTGCGCTGTCCTTAAAAGGCCACAGTGGGATGTTTTTTTCTTTCTTTCTGAAAAGGTTTTTTTCTTCCCACAGAGCACAATCTTCCTTAATGACTCATAGGCTGCTGTGTATTTGCAATATATCAGGTTCAATAGTACATGTGAACTCAACATATACAAAGAAAAGCAGAAAAATGCTCTTGCCTTTTGGACACATGACAGTTCATGTGAGATTATGTTCACTACACTCATTATATAACTGTGTTTATAAAGCAATAGCACTCTGTCAGCACACTATATGCAAACTTCAGCTGGATCTCAGTGTGTTGAATGTAATGTAGCTTTACTGGAGTGTGATTCAGAGGAAAACGCCTCCATACGAGTGCAACAGATTGTAGACTGTATTGCTCAAGTGATGACAGTTCAGAAATTTGAGGATGATTTAACACAAATGTTGTCTAAAGATTTCACATAAAACCACAAATTTAACCTTGATGAAATGTCAGTTAGGATTCATCCCCTGAGGAACATAAATAACTAAATTCATCACAATCCATCTGTGGTTAGCGATATAGTTTAGTCTAGATGACTGAGGTGGACGTTGCACCTACAAAGCCAAGTATGCAAAAATTACATGCAAACTTTAATCATTATTATGTAGCTGTGGTCAAATCTTTAATGACTGATGCCTACACCTGATAAAGAAGTCTAAAAAATGGAGCATCCTATTTTGTAGAACTCGTACACTGTGATTTATGGTGAGCACAGTTGACTCCAGATGGACGTGCAACTTTCAGAGTTCAGACGGTTTATCTCTTACCTGGGGAGCAACTTAGAAATATTTCCTCTGTTCTGTCTGTCAGGGTTTGACAGTGCAGGTGGAGGATGTGAGGATCAGGGCCACGTACTCTCACAGGAAAAGGATTCCCATCACTGAGGGCTTTCTGGAGGTGAAAGACGGAGGCAAGTGGAGACAGATCTGCAACGAGGAGTGGACGGAGATGAACACCAGGGTCATCTGTGGCATGTATGGCTTCCCCGGGGAGAAACGCTTCAACACGCGACCCTACAAGTGAGTAAATGCCAAGCAGCAGGGTTTGAACAAGGCCAATTAGATGTAATGAAAGCAATTACGGGAATTACATGCTAACGTAAATGTTTGGCGAAGCTAAATTCATTACATGGTCTGCTTCTTCCAATCATTTTAACCAAAATAAAACCTATGACCCCTTAAACACACAAGTAAATGGATTAAATTCACATCCCTTTAAAAAAAACATGTAATTTGAGGAAAGCCGCACGTTCCTGTATTATACAAACACCCTTTATGTTAAAAATATTGCCTTTTTTGGGAGGAACTTTAAGCTTTTTATAACTGTTTTTGATCTCAGTCTATTTAGTAATGTTTGGTCCATAGCAAACTGATGCTAGAAAGCGTTATATAACCAACTTTGTTTACGCTGGTCATCACTTACGCCTTCATCCAGTTTCCACACTGAAAGTAAACAGACTTTGGTCTGTGGATTTCTGACAAGAAGCCAAACATTGCCAGAGGAAGTTTCAGCAGATGAAGGATGGGCCTTGCTGGGGAGGGCAATATGAAACAGTGGCTCTGTTGGCTGTGTCTAATTGTTTCCCTCTGACTTTTAACATGCTTCTTTTCTTAAATGTCAGGAGCAATATGTAGTCAAACACACTGAAGCACAGCTGTTTGGTAAAACACTTCTGATCTACCATTTTTTTATCCGCTAACATGGAAACTTAAGGTCAAAATCAAACAGATGCTCGCAGCACATGAGAAAACAATCACATGAACAAATCCAACTTGGCCCTTAGAGTTTGCGAAAGCCTCCCGGAACCATCATATAAAAACAGCTGAATTAGAATCGATTTGTTTACAAGTGCCATTAATCAGTGGGATGGCCATGTGCAATGTGACCAGGTCTACATCTGGATCTACACACTAATGTTTCTGGCTTCTGGTAAAGACAACTTTTCTATATTTCAAGCTTTTAGAGACATGATGTCATCTGATTTGATACTAATCTTACATATGAATGCTTTTTAACTAAAGGAAACATACACATCAAACAACTCCTTTACTTTGTTTATCACTGAAGATCACAAAGCTTGTGTGGTTTTAAAGCTTGTGACGCTGCTGTGGTCTCACATGGTTCGCCGTTTTACGGAGGTGAAAGATCACATTCAGTCTGTTTTCAATCTGAAGCAACAAAGAGCGGTTCCAAGAAAATTATAAACTCTCAATCTAAATCGGGCATCGGTTCAAACTTCACGGATCACAATTTGTTCTAACCGACGTTGAGCAACATGTTTACAGCATGTGAATAAGCTGCGAGGACTAAAAAAGGCTGTAAATGTAGCTCCCGCTGCTTTCATTACATGGTCTGCTTCTTCAGAGGCTCGGACCTGCTTCAAGGTTCGCTGTTGTTGGGTCTCCTCGGTGACCCTTAATTGATGGCTTCCATTCAAGTGTGGGGTCATGGGAATGTTCAGGTATTCTCCTGACAATACGCCTATTGTGCTGCACCGCATAGGATGAGTATTGTTGAATAAATTTCTCACATCCCATAAAACAGCTGCTAAATATTTTTGCAAAAGCGTGAGAAAGAATGGTAAAATATTTTATGTGCTCTTCGAGTTGAAAGACGTACCATAAGGTGGCTGTTACGAGTACAAACAACTATTTTTGTTAATTTCATTTTTGAATGTCTTTTTATTTCTGCCTTTCTAGTATGGAACGAAAATATGTCTTTAGAAAATGTATGTAATGTAAAAAGCCATTCATTACCACTGCTAAGTAACTCTGTTTTGACAACTCTTTCAGTGAGTGATGATTAATGTGTTCAGTGTCAAAGCCTAACACTTCTCAAAACAACCTACGCAACAGCATTGCCATGCAGTGATGACATAACAGAACAAAAAAACAGACTAAATATTGACTGTAACGGATCACCTTTCTAAAACAAGTTTCACGTCTGCAGCTTTGGCATGAACTGATACCGACGGATACCTGAAAAATTTGAGAAATGTCCTTTATGAATCTATTTAACAATGACATGCATTCTGAAGTGTCTGGTAACTTATGTGAAATAATAGAAATGTGTTTGTGTTATTGTGTTTTACCTTCTCAGACTGCTGGCCAAGCGCCGTAAGAAGAACTACTGGGGTTTCTCCGTCAACTGCACTGGCAACGAGTCTGACCTTTCTGACTGTAAACTGGGCCATGAGATAGAGCTGAAGGGCAACAGCACTTGTGAGCGGGGCATGCCTGTAGTGATCAGCTGTGTGCCAGGACGGGCCTTTGCTCCCAGCGTCAGCACCGGCTTCAGGAAAGCTTACAGGGTGGAGGTTGGTCAGATTACACACACAGACACAGACACAGACACACACACACACACACACACACACATGCGCACACACAAGTGGATGGATAGAACTCTTATCTACATACTATAAAGGTGCATGTTGACATAATCGGACAGAAACAAAAAACTGAGCTTCAGTGGTGATAAATACTATATACCGATCAGTCACAACATTAAAACGACTGACAGGTGAAGTGAATAGCACTGGTCATATTGGTACTATGGGGTGTTCTGATGGAAAACCTTGGATTTTAACATCCGTGTTGATGAGACTTAGACACCCAAATAAACACTGCCCACAACAAACACACTCCCTCATGCAAATGGAAATCCCAAATGCCACTGGCCTACCCCTGCAGGAAAATGCACCCCACCACATGGAAAAAACATCAAACAATCAGGAACATGTTGAGGAACATGACAATGGCCCAACATGTTGATTTGACCTCCAAACTTCCTACACCCCATTGTGATCAAGCATCAACAGGATGCAGTGGAACAAGTTTGATTGACAGAGGCCCCACTGCACAAGCCAGAGTACCCAAAGGATCCAGTGCCAACATCCTGGTTCCAGACCCCATAGGACACCCTGAGAGGTCCTCTTGTCCATGCCCAATGGTTCAGAGCATTTTTGAGCATATAAGGGGGACCAGCACAATATTAGGCAGGTGGTCATAATGTTGTGGCTGATCGGTATATATACTGTGTAGAAATGCAAAGGACAGGCCTGTGCGACTTCAGGCAGCAGATTTGGGTGATTTTGTTTGACTAATCAGAATCAGATGCACTGAAAATTCTAGTGTCTCTAATACAAGAGTGATTCCTTCTGGAGGACTGAGTTTTCTCTTGTGGGAGGACAGCCGTAAACTGAACAACATCAACACACTCCCTGACACTTCGGCACGTCAGATCATGTTGCCACATGGTTGATATTTGTGTCTGTGATCAGAACTGGGCACTGTGCAGATGTTTGTGTTTGTCTTCTGACTCAGACACCATGAATTTGTCTTTTATCTTAAAAACAAAGACATGAATGCACAATTCAAGTACAGTATACTGTTACATCAGCATAGGAAGAAGTACAAAACGTGTTTATGGAAGTACAAAGTTCAGTATGCACATAATGTACTATCCTGTAATCACGATCGTGAGATGTTTCCAGTCGTGGCTTACAACGCTTCTTGCTTATTAATCCAGTTGCCCTGTAATCAAGCATCTAGAAAACATCTGAATGGAAGAACACTAAACAATTGTCAAGTACACGTTTAAATTATCAGGGTTCCTTTTATGGTGTTTGTTTTGTTTGGACCAAAGTAAAAAAAATTAAACTCTCTGGGCCAGAAAAATGATGAATATAGATGATTTTAGTTGTTTTTTTTATTCACATGGGAAGTGCTACAGTGCATTATTTTCAATCCTTTTTAGTGAGCTACAATTATATCTCGTGCAGACAAGAATGTTGCACCAATGGCTACTGAAGTTGTGGAAGAAAACGCCCTTGTTGTTCACGCATATATTCAGAAAGTTGACCAAGGTGACTTCTTCCATGTGTTATTTTTGGTTTAGCTTTTGGGCTTTTTTCTAATCCTGCTGCATTTAACAATGAGCCTCTCTAACATCTCCCCAAATTTTACTTTTTTGCATGCTGTTTCCGTAGCAACCCCTGGTGCGTCTAAAGGGTGGCGCTATGATCGGTGAGGGCCGCGTGGAGGTGCTGAAGAACGGAGAGTGGGGAACAGTGTGCGACGACAACTGGAACATTCAAGCTGCCACAGTGGTGTGTCGAGAACTGGGGTTCGGCAGCGCCAAAGAGGCCTTGACTGGCGCCAGGATGGGACAAGGTACCTACAGATTGGTCAACCTGCATCAAAACATTACTGTGTGTGGTGGTACGCTTACTAACATGGAGTCTGAAGTGTGTTGGAATAGAATACAATAGGATAGAATAGAATAGAATAGAATAAAATAGAACAGAATAGAAATACTTTATTGATCCCAAGGGAAAATTCTGCAGAAAGAGTGAAGTAACCACTACAAAGAGTGAAGTGACCACTACCACAATACAAATAAATGTGAAATATAAACTACCACAAAATACACAATAAAGTGTTAAATATACTGTGATTAAAAAAACATACTAAAGAGAAAAATTCACCATAAAGTACCAAATAATAAACAATAAAAATATACAGTGAATGGGGGAATTAAGGTCCTATAAATAGCAGTAATGCAATGAGTGCAACAGCAGCAGAAAAACGAAACAAAAAAAATAATATAATCATTTTTAAAAACAAAAACTCATAATAAAACTATGTTTAGGATGTGAGAGTATAACAAGTCAAAATTTAAAAACAATTTTATGATACAGCTTATTTTAAATGCACTAGTTTATATATTTATTACAATACAATGCATTGATGTTTTTAAGTATATAATATGTGAAAAATGTGGATTCACCAAACCCTAACCCTTGGTCTCAATTCTTTAATGTCCAAATTTAATTAATCTTTACCTAAAATGTTTTTGTTATGAGTTTATAAAACCTTACTAAAAAAATCAAGTATCATCAGATTTTTTTAAACAAGGTCTCAGAAATCCAAACCAATCACAGCTCTTACTGTTAGGCTGATTGATTGTGATAAAATTAAATATAAAGTCTGCGATTCTGGACAAAATTAGTTGATATTTTGCTAATTAGCAGATATTTACATAGTTAACATATGCAAGATTTACCGTCCCCATTGCTCCCAAACAAAATGAACAGCCAGTGAACCAGCACTGAATCTGACAAGGAAGTGTGATGGACTAGAATCGCTGACTCCACCTTTAACTGTTCGCAGATTTTAAGCTTTGATGACAGTTCACATTTAAAATACAATCACTCAACAAAACCCAGCTTCAAGTAGAAGCCATTCCCAGCTGTAAAAATGAAAGGTGTGGACTGAAAATAGGGACCTCCACCTTACCTTATCTGGCCTCTGCGTTACCACCTGTTCTTGTCTCACTTCAATCAGTCTAGACCTTCAGTCAGCACATAGAGGGATTAGAGAATGTATGGAGCAGCACATTAATGTTTATTCATTGACCTTAAAGCCCGATTCTGTGAAATGCAATACGCCAAAGCCTTATAAGAATCATATGTTCATTGGAACGGTTGTTTCTTTCCTCCTGCCTTATTCTCACAGCAGACCAGAAAAGCGCACAAAATGTTCCAGTACAGAAAACAGCCTTTATGGCTTTCAGAGGAGGAATTCTTTGTTGGCGAGTGAACAAGGTTATGTGAGAGATTTCTTTATGGGCTGACCACTGGATCCAAAAATGGCGCCACAAACAGACTTGAAATAGCTGATTGTGTTTGTTTTCAGAAGTCGGTGATGGAGACAAAACAAGAATGTCAGTCGGAGTTGCTAGTAAAGTAGGAGATTCCCTTATTTATATAGAAAACTAGTAATGGGCTCCCCTATTGGTTAAAATGACAGCGATTTCCACATTCATGAAAGTTTTTATCTTGTTCACTCTGTCAGCTGATAAAAGGATGAGAACTAATGCTGTAAACTTTCCTTGACAAATAGCAATTTCCTGTCGTGTTAGATACGTTTGAGATGTGATTAATTTAATCAGATTTGTAGCCATCTGTCAGAACTGGATATTAGCTGAGCAGTTATTGCGTTCTTCCAGCTGTGAATTTATGTTCCTCCACTGGCTCCCTGTCCATCACTGGAGACATTCCTGCTGCTCAGTCACATGGGATGAAACCAGCATGGAGTTAGAACTCACACATGTTATTGTGGAAACTGAGCCACACCGAGGGAGCATTTTTTATGTCTTTACGGGCCCTGAGTGTCTCATTTTCATTTGACATAGCTGACTGCTTGTTTCCTTTGCAGTGTAATTTCAGGGCACGTAATTTGTCTTTGGACGGACTTATTGTTGGAACAAAACCACGAAGGCAAGCGCGTCTGCTGCTGTTTTAGTCTGTTGTAGTGGGCAGTTCAAGTTTGTGTTCTCTGAAATCATTGTGTAATCCAGGAATCAAATTTCTTCTTTCCAGTACTGGAAAGAGACGACAGCTCTTCAAAGACTGTTTTCTGTAATGTCCCTGACTTTAATGGTTCAGCTGCATCATAGATTATTTTTTTATGTATACCTGTAGGAATCGGGCCGGTCCACATGAACGAGGTGCAGTGTTCTGGCTTTGAGAAGTCGCTGACTGATTGCTACTTTAACCGTGACGCTCTGGGCTGCAGCCATGAGGAAGACGCAGCAGTCAGGTGTAATGTTCCTGCCATGGGCTTCCACAAAAGAGTGAGTAACTCCTCCTGCCAGAGAGAACAAAAACAAAATGTATTTGCATAACAATGGAGGAGACATATGTATACGTGTCTGTCCTCAGCTCCGGTTAAACGGCGGCCGTAACCCCTATGAGGGCCGAGTGGAGGTCCTGGCAGAGAGGAACGGCTCTCTGGTGTGGGGGACAGTGTGCAGTGACAGCTGGGGGACCATGGAGGCCATGGTGGTGTGCAGACAGCTGGGGCTGGGCTTTGCCAGCCATGCTTTCCAGGTAAGGTCTCTAAACTGAAGGTTAAGCCCACCTGCATCAAATCATTTTTAAAATGAGCTTATCTTTACTGTACAGACTGTCAGCATAAAGAAAGCAGTTTGGCAGTGCTCTGACACAACGTTATTTATGCTATCATTCCATTTCATTTAAGGTACTTTAAGTGCCTATATTCAACCTTCTTGGAAGTTTTTCCCTTTAATTCCTTTACAACACTGAATCGTGGTCAATTTAATCTGTTTTTTTTTTGACAAGACTCTTTCATGTCAAAGTGAAACAGATTTCTAAAAAATAATGTAAATTATTTTAAAAAATTAATTACTGCAAGTGTTCACTCCCTTCACGTTCAAAACAGTACTTAGTAGGTGCACTTAAGGCTACAAAGTGTACAGCATTGTTTTCACTGTGATATGAAGGCCAAATTAAACGGAACATGATTCAGTGCTTAAAAGCAGTTAAAGGAGAAAACTTTCAAGAGGGGGTGAATACTTAATACTATAAATACTGTAAGTGTGAGTCACTCACATACTGTATATTTTACATCTTATATTTATACATACTGTGTTGCAACGTTTGAAAGGAACATTATGAAACCTTCTTCAAGTCCCTAAACCACACTAGACTACCAGACTAGACTGTATTGTGGAATACACTGGCCCCTGCAGAAAATAGAACTCAGTTTGTATTTGCATTTTCTAACGCATAGTGAGCGTGAGTCAGTTTTTCCACAATTGTTCTTGTTTATTGTTGTTAGAGATTGGTAGAACTAAGGCCGCTTCTATTTTAAGCATGTGTACTGTATGCGCTTCGACACTGCAGGGATTCTTTTTGTGCGATGTTGGTGCTGTTATAATGTTAAAACCGATTACCCACCGAGTTAAACTCATGCAATTTAAAAGAAAAATACACACAGATACAGTAGAAGTAGCCAGTTTCTAGTAAGTTTAACAGGGTCATTATGCACCTCAGGCCCAGCAACTGCCTCCACTTTGTCAGCTTTCCTTTTCCTCCCATTAATCATGCCACTTTGACAAAGTTTTATTAGTAGCTTAGAAAGTATTACATTCAGATTGTCATGAAGATAGGAGGAGCAGGAAATGATAGGAAAATTACAGCCACGTGAAGTATAGATTAAATCAGCCTTGCAGCGCTGCCCTGTTTGTGTGTCTTGGTGTGTGCGTGTCAGCGGACACCATTAACTCTCACTTTAACAAGAAAGAACTTTATTGATCCCGGGGGGCAAAATAAAGATGTCACTTGCTTGGAAACATCAAAAAAACACACAGTCAGCACAGAGCGCAGGTCAGTAGTGGTAAACCTGTGACCAAATGAGCGCTGGGCTCCTCAGCAGGAGTGATGAGAACGCTTTGATTTCGTGTTTGAAGTTTAGTGGACGTTCCACCAGTAAAACCCCGTGGCATGACTTGGCAACGTCACAGTCCTGTCCTGCTTACGTTTCCCCTCTTGCGTTTTTAAGGAAGACCGCAGACCTCCCTTTATATGACGAGGTGAGAGGCTTGTTAAGTTTGAGACCCCCCTTGTCTTCTTTATGTTTTTCTATTTTAAGGCGTTTAAGATGATATATGTCTGGAAAGTATGCGTGTGAATCATGGAGAGGTGTGTTGATAACAGCAGGGGGGGCTATGACTAAAACTAGTGAACGTATCTGACTAAAGCCTGCCTTTCTGAGCCAAGTCAAATAATCAGGTAAAGATATCGTAATAACATGTTGCTTTATCACTACTTACAGTAGGTTGTCATTACATAAGAGTTTTCTTGTCGGGAGTGATAAATGTCTGCTCTTTGTTATCACAGAGCAAGACCTTAGCCCCTTTAGAGACTCTTTCCTGTCTGGCTTTTTAAAAAAATACTTCTCCAGGCAAACCCCCACCACCAGATGGAACAAATGACACCGAGTTTAAACTATACTGCTTTATGTCTGCCCTTCTCCTCAGCCCACCAGCAAGCACTCCCACATCCATATCCCTTAGCTCAATTTCTTTCTCATGAATCCTCCACTTCTTTGGAAGATGATGGAAAGTATGAGTTTCCCTTCGCAGAAGGTTTCCCTGTGGTCTGCGAAATGCTGTAATAAGGCTGAGTCAGGACTGTGAGGACAACAGAGCAGACCTCTTGTCTTTGTGTGTGATAGTCTTTGATTAGATTTGCCTTTGTGGGATAACTGGCAGGGCATGTCTGCAAATTAATTACAGGAGGAAAATTTAGATAATGTTACTGTTCAAAACAGAGTTCCCACACGAATCTTCCTTTTCATGAACATAATATTCATCTGGAGATGAAAGGATTTATTTATTTCGGAATACACCCTTGTACGCCTTTTTGCTTATAATAAGATGAAATGATTGATGCTACTCTCATGTCTCCATGCTAAAAATGAAGCTACAGCCAGCAAACAGTCACTAGAGCTTTGCACAAAGACTGGAGATGGAGGGAAACAGCCTGGATCTGTCCGAAGGTTATAAATCTAGTGTATTATGGTCTGATTTGACTACGTGAGAGGCAAAAACTACAGCTATGTCTCACTTTACCTTTCAACCACATTAAACATGTCTTAAAAGTCTAAATAGGTAGATTTTAATGTGCTATAAGATCCAAGCTGTATGTTTCTATACGTCTTGTCCTGATGCCAAGAAAAGCAGCTGCTGGTTTCAGCTTTTAGCAGTTCAGATATGAGAGTGTTTCACCATTTGTACCTGATTCGTGACTGTTCAACTGTATAATTTCTGATTTCTATGCTTCTTTTTTATCAGGAAACGTGGTACTGGCAAGGAGATGCGTCAGCTGATACTGTGGTGATGAGTGGGGTGAGATGTTCGGGAACTGAGCTGACTCTGGATCAGTGTCTGCATCACGGAAAACACGTTCTCTGTCCAAAAGGAGGCGGACGCTTTTCTGCTGGAGTCTCTTGTACTCAGAGTAAGAAACAGCAGAAAACGAAAACCATATACATGTAGGGTCTTGCATAGTTGATGATGTTTGCTACATTTCATGGGCTAAATACATGAATAAACCTTTATGGTTGAAAATATTTTGTATTTGATTGATATTTATGTGTCACGAATGAAAAAGTGTAGATAATAAGATGAATAATTGCTGGAATCTGTTAAGCCGCTTCAGTTTAAGGTTCTTGGTATTGTGGATGCTGAGTGAATCTTGTGATTTTTTGTGGCACTAGATAAAAACAGAGCCATTGTTAATGCAATCAGTAACACTTTTGTATGACAAATTGAAATTTCGTCTTCTAAAAAGTCACATGAACAAGAAAAAAAGAAGTGAAACATCAAAATTACTGTTTTGTTGCTGTCTGATATAAAGTTTTTAAAACTGTGGTAGTATAGAAGATTTTCTTCAAATATTTTTTCAGAACAGACTTGATGCTAAGCTAATTGGGGAAAGATGAGTTTCATTTCTGTTCTTAATCACCATATCCCTCTCTCCCTCCCAGCGGCCCCAGACCTGGTCCTGAGTTCTCAGGTCGTAGAGCAGACCACCTACCTGGAGGATAGACCCATGTATGCGTTGCAGTGCGCCAAGGAGGAGCACTGTCTGTCCAGCAGCGCCGACACAGCCGACTCTACTTCCTACCGCCGCCTTCTCCGCTTCTCCTCCCAGATCCACAACAACGGCCAGTCAGACTTCAGACCGCGGGCGGCACATCACTCCTGGGTCTGGCATGAATGTCACAGGTGAGACATCACTTATGTTTTGTTACTAGTCTTATCATGGCTGGTGACTGTGTGAAACATGAATGTAACTCTAAATTAATTACAGAGGGGTAAATATCACTGCTAAACCTAAATGCAAAGAGCTAACATTCCTGGGAATACCTACATCCTACTGCAAACTAGTTTCCTACCAGTACACCTGCCCTTAATGTTTAGAGAGAGGCAGACTTAACTGACTCAAAGAATAACCACTAGACAAGTGGGTGATGAGTAAAAGCAGTTCCTAAATATAAGTGTGTCTATGGTGTTTCAACACTTTTATGTCTTTGTTTAATCCAGACATTACCACAGTATGGAAGTTTTCACCCACTATGACCTGATGAGTCTGAACGGCACTAAAGTTGCAGAGGGACACAAAGCCAGCTTCTGCCTGGAGGACACACATTGTGACGAAGGTAAATACAGACACTTCCTTTTTCATTATGGTACATATGGGGGGTTTATAGCATATTCTAACTTTTACTTAACATGACCTTCTTATATATGAAGAACCTACATAGTAACAATATTAAAATCTATTACCAACTTAATTACAATCTGCTGCTTGTTGTCCAACTGATGAAATGAAGATGTGAACTAAGCTACGACTGAATGACTTGATACAAAATCTAAAATGTGCTTTGAATTCAGGTATCCAGAAGAGGTATGAATGTGCAAACTTCGGCGCACAGGGCATCACAGTTGGCTGCTGGGACACCTACAGGCACGACATCGACTGTCAGTGGATAGACATCACTGACGTGAAGCCTGGTGACTACATCTTCCAGGTAAAACATCTGGACTGTTCATCTAGCTGTAGTTGATACGGAACATCTGATGCTGGAAAGATCCGTCTCCTCTCCAGCCAGCGTGTTCTTACAGACCAAACAGATATCAACAGTTTCCACATCCCCATGCGTCTGCTTGTGTTTGGCTTTAAGCCTTGGTACACTCCTATGCAGACTTAGGAATAGTGAACAGGGGTTTTTGAAGGACACTGAACTTTCTGATGACACCGAGCTAAATTTACAGTCTCCAGGTTGTAAGATGAACTCAGACCCCATCTTTCTGAATGAGCTGCAGTAATTAAACGTTTTGTTTTTGAGAGGCTACTAGCCTTCGTATGTACAGCCAGTTACCACATCTGCATTACTCAGTCCTTTGTAGTACCTTATTTACTTCATTTAAATTATTTATTAACAATTTATAAATGTGCCATGGGGAAATACTTAAACACTTCTAACAAACAGTGGTTTTCCTCTTCCAGATTGTAATAAACCCAAACTATGAGGTTGCAGAATCAGATTACACCAACAACATCATGAGGTGTCGCTCCCGGTACGACGGACATCGGATATGGACATACAACTGTCATATAGGTGAGACCATTACCTTAAGATGAAACAATATTTACTACAATCGTAAGAAGTTCAGTGGAGCATTAGACTGTACTGTATTCACTTTTATTTAAACAAGAATCTACATTAAAATGTAGAGTCTGTGACACTTGAAACATTACATCTTGAACTTGTGTGACCCCAAAGGTTCTGCATCATTATATTAAATATTCTGCGTTTATTTAGGTTTCTATCCCCTAAAATGGGAGACTATGTATAAAAATATTTTTAGCACTATCCATGTGATGTAAATGTAAATAGCATCATATTACAGTTGAGTCAGTTTGAACATTAAGACTTTTTGACAGCACAAATTGGTTTACTTCATTTTTATATCACTGGACTACTCAGTAGATGTAGCTTATTTCTACTGCGGATAACAAAAATAATGCACAGAGATTTCAAAGAATAATTCCCGTCTCTCTCTCTTATGAGGCACTACAGATCATTTCAAGAAAGAGCTATTTTGGTACAATAAAACTAAAATATTGAACATCTTTTCCCAAACATTTAGAGTTCTTTCTGTATGGCATCTTTCATAGATGTAAGATTGATGTTAAGTCAGTGACAAAAGGACTTTAAAATAACAGCACCGTAACAAGTATAAAAGAACCCAAACATTCCAAGTTTCCAGAGCTGAAACTCCAGCTGTTCCAAACCTTTTCTGCAATGTGAAGTGAAAAACATGAACACTTTGCCCCAAGTAGTTCTGTGGTAATTAGACAGACAGAAGAAAACACTAGAAATCACTTAACATCTTGCAATTTGTTTCAAAATGAACAAAAAATTATATCCGAGTTAAAATAACAACAAACTTTTTATGTTTTGTTTATTTCTGCATGAATCTGTTTCTGTTAATAAATCTTCATTACTGTTATGATCCTGAGAGGTAACCCCTGGAGAAATGTGTCATTAAAGGTCCTATAAAATACTCATTTAAAACAAGTTGTTTTAAGTGTTATATGTCTGAAGAATCCGTACTTCAAGTTTCAGGTCAAACTGCGACTTAAATGGTGAATTCTGCCACGCTTATAATACCCCTGCTTTTAGCCCTGTTCTAAATGGGCTGTAGCTTTAAGTGAAACACCCGTCTGTGCACTCTCGGTGGCTTAAACTGAACATATGAATATGTTTAAAAACAATAAAATTGAGATGAAACTGTATTTTGTATAAAAGGGACATCTTACATTGGAAAGGATGAAACACTAACATCTGCATCACCTGGGCAAGGTGGAAACAAAAAACACCCTGTCTGTAAAATATAACACCCCTGAAACGCATTTTAGTGTCAAGTCAACATGCAATAAAACTCAAACAAGCTAAAACATTCCTCCATTATTTCCAGTGTCTTTAGAGCCATCTGTTATTGTTTCTTTAATACTAACACATTTTGCGTTGCGAGTGATGCTAACAGTGAGCAACCAGAACCACAATAGTAATGTCCAAAGGGAGCAGGTTCAGCTACAGGAAAGTACCTCTGAGGTTAATTGTTGTGTCTTGTTCAAAGACACTTCAGCTAGGTGGATGTTGATGGCTGCCTCTTTCACTGTGCCAACCTGCTGTACTGATCAGTGAAGAAGACAAACGGTGCTGGACAGCAGTTGTAGTCTCCATAATCACACTGTGGCATCTTTTCAGAGGGCTGGTGAATGCAGGCCAACCTCTGCTGGACCTTTCTGTAGAAAACCAGAAGACAAAATGAATCATTTCCAAAAGTTAGTCAACTTTAGGCCAAAGTTTGTCTCCTTTTCAGTCAATAAATTGCCAATTAAATGTTTTTCTAGTCATATCATCAGTTTGTCAACACATCACATCAGGAGCAGGCTTGTTGAGATGATGCAATTTAATCAGTTCAAAAAGAGCGGCACTGACTTAATTTTGGATTCTTAAACAGCAGCTTCACCAAGGAACTAATAGGAATTGTTTAACTAGAACACTTGATATGTAAAAAGATACAGAGGTTTGCTTATCCCCCATCATCTTCTCTCTGTCTCACAGGTGGCACAATGGGTTCAGAAACAGAGGAAACATTTCCAGGATTGCTGACCAATCAGCTCTCGCACAGGTAGACCTGCGATGGACAGCAGTGATGGTCAGCATTGGTGAAGCGTATACTAATATTGGACAACCACTAGAGGAAGCTGTACGGTTTTGCTTCCTTGAAGCAGCGTGTGATTGTTGCTGGGCTCTGGGCTCAGCTGGTATGACAGATTACGACTCAATGGAAAAATGAACTGCTTGCTTACTAAATCCATTATCCACATTCAGCTGTAAACCAGTGTTTCTATCTTTTAGTGTGTCTCGTCTTTCCTGTCAATACAATGTAGGTTTGTCATGGTGCTGCTTATTGGGAGAAATGTCATACGAACTGCAGCTTAATAACTTATTAAACTGTGCAAACACTTGCCTTCTAAGCCAATGTTTTAAGTGTTTGGGAATTGCCTCGAACAAAAAGCCATTAGATGAGTCCACAGCCTTTATGTCAAGCTTGCTTTGAATGGATGAATGTAGTCTTCTGCTAAATCTGGTGCTATAGCTAGTCAGAATTTTGCACTGTGTGTTTTTCTGCAAATGGCTGAATTGAAAGCCAGGTGTACAAATCACATTTGCTCCAATAGTATTAATAGTTAAAGTAATTTACTCAAAACAAATACAGTACATGATTATGATAGTCACTGCAGGGCAACGTGCCTCAAACTATGGCAACAACACAACTGACAAAACAAATAAGTCCTGTTCTCAGAGGGTCTGTATTTAACTCTCTGAAAGTTCTTAAAACTTGTAACCACATCTGCGTTATAAGCAACTCAAAATAGGATTTATTGTATTTTCTGTTGGAGCCCCCAAGCGCCAAATGTGACCGATGCCAACAGTTGCTTGGACGTGGTTCCTGCAGTGTTTCTGACACTCTGTGAAGATTTTTAGTCATAAATTTAAGTCAGAATTAAACTACTTAGGAAAGAGCTTTTTTCACATGAATTTGTGTTCCACATACTTGAGCTATTTGTTTTTAAATGTTGTACTTGTTGATTTTTTTTTCTTGGCTACAGCAGAAGACACACAATTTCATCTTCATGATCTGCATATTCCCTCAGCTGCTTTCTTAATGTCTGAGTTTCATTAAATTATTATCGTCAGGGACTATGATGCCATTGTGGAAGTACTGTAACAGCCACACATGTATGTGAAAATGCCTCTTCATGGTTTTGTAAATTAGTTTTTTTTTAATGTGGCAATTCAAGGATCCTTCATTTTACAAGGGTACTTATTAGTTGCTGTCTGTTTTTTTTGTATGCATGAATGAATGTGGAAAAGCATTACATTTTTTAAATAAAAAAATGGTGAAAGCAGACAAACCTTTGTTAGGTTTCTTTATGTGTATTGAACTACCATGAAAGCAATCTAGGATTTGCTTCATTATCCTAATAAAAGGCACACTTCTGGTTCAACTTCAGCTCTCAGACAGATGACTTCACACTGTCTTCAAGCACTCTTTATAATGCAGAATTCAAAGCTGAATCAAGGACTGCAAGCTGTCCAGTCCCTGAGGCAGCGAAGCAACCGCAAACCATAATATTTCCACCACTATACTTTACAGTTGGTATGAGGTCCTTCTGCTGAAAGTGCAAAAAGTCTTTGGCCACAGTAAAAGTAGACTTGTTTGGCACAGACCAAACAACTCTGTCCTTGATTTGTCTGTCCAGAGCACACCATCAAAAAGGCCTGCTCTTTGATGCAGGTCAAATTTGTTTAATCTATTTCTAATTACAGATGCAGTACTCTGACATTAGGAGTTGCAGAGTTACCTGCAAAGCTCTGGTGAAGAAATTTGGGGGATCCTGAAGACTTCTTTTTGCATCAGACTGTCCTTGGGCAGACTGGGGCAGCCTGTCCTGGACAAATTGTCAGTGATTTAAAATCTACACAACTTGCAGATGACTTTATTCCCCTACAGTGGAATGATATATTTCTAATAATTTGGGGATCATTTTAAATCCCTGACTTTTAAGTATCCAAAACTATTTAGTTTTGTGATAATTAGCACTCTGTGAATATTCAGAGGACCCAAATGCAGGACACAGGAGGAAGGCTGAAAAACACAAGGACACTTTACTTACAGAAAGCTGATACTGGTCAACAAAATAAGGCAGGCAAACAAAACACAGAGAGCAGGCTGAGGAAGTCCAAGGTACAGTCAAATGTCCAAACAGCTAAACAAGGCACAGCTGAGAAACAAAATGCTAGACAGGCCCTTCCAATACCCTGGTCACACTAAGTACATCACTTCACAACTGGCATTAAAACGTATCTCCTCGTGATTCTCCAGTCATCACTTGTGATCAGATCTTCCTTCTCCACTCTACATGCAAATAACATCATTTTGTTTGCAAAGCTCAAACGGAATGACAAACAGCAATGACCAGAGATTTAAACAACAAGAAGTCACCACAGTACAGACTGAGCAAAGGAAAAGCAAATATAGTGATATAGCTCTACGGGCCTTTCAGAACTTTCAGACAATGTGGGGAAAGCCAGTTAATACAATTTGAGAATGAGGATGAGTATTACACAGAGGACCTCAGAATAGAAGATAGCCCTGCAGTGCACCCCAGGACACATTTTCATTGACACTTCTTAAGAATATGACCATATGTGGCCCAGACCACCTCCAAATGTGGTCTGACTGATCATATCTCTGTCTGAGCAGCCTTGGTCGCATTCACACCTGTACTCTGGGCTCTCCACTTGTGGTCGGACAACCCAAGACGCATGTAAATGCCAGATGTGAACAAGGCCATGGACAATTTGGCAAAGAATAAAGAAGAAAACAGGGAAGTATAGGGGGTTGACTGGGAGCTAAATGAGAGGCAGGTGTGCATAAGAGGTTGGTAAGGAGCAAAACCAGGGTCAGGTGAGCAGGAAACACACATGGAGCAAGACAATGAGGACCTCTGGTGGGTAAGAGGAGTGGCACAGAATGCAAGGAGACTGAATTAATGACTGTACAAGTCTGTGAGATAAAGTCCCAAACTGTCCCATTCAAATCACTTTAAAAGTAATAAACGCACAAAGAAAAGAGATATAAAATATTTTTCTAGTAAATGTAGCAAGAACCTGAGCATTTGGTTAGCCAGACAACAACATGCAACAGCTACTCCACAGCTATTTTTTTCTGTCTGCAACAAGGAAACTGAAGCAATGGTGACACACAGGCAGACTTTCAGCTCACAGACACTTAATGAATTTTCAGTTACTCTTCAACCAACTCAAACTTGTTTGCTGGAAAAACATAAAATGCCATAAACCTGTTGTTGTTAGTTAGCTCACCTGTAGTATATGCTAACAGCGCTAGCAGTTTCCTTTAATATCTCTGCACTCTGACGCGTCCCTGTATGCCCAAGGCTCTGGTGACCATCCGCCTGGCAACAGCACAGTCCGTCCTTGGACGTTCCTTCACTGGCTGGATAAACTCTGGAAGAAGGCACAAAAACAACCGTCTGATCAACATAATCACCATTAAAATCAATGCCAAGATTACAAGCGAGAAAGACAAATAAGATAACAATATTAAGTGAATCTCCTACCTGCTGATCTGATGGCCTTGCCTTGGGCTTTTTTACTCCCTTTAGACAGTGCTCGTGTCTTCAGCAGTGGGTGGCAGATGGAGAGGGCATGGAGTGCTGTATGTGACACAATAAACACTGATTTACATTTGTCGCTGCTGGCTTTTACCCTCAAACCCAGCACCACGTTCATTGTACAGCAAAGGCTCTCACCTGCCGACTCACTGGAAAATACACCTAGCGCATGCGTGTTGTCCACCCACTGGATCTTCATTCCACCATCGCTGAGACAGACAGAGAAGCACTTTATGAAATTGGTCGCTACATAAGAATATATCTGAAGCACTTAGCAAAAAAATGAGAAAAAATGAATAAGCCTAAACTCAGGATTATTATTGAGTTACCACCCAAATGACAGTGTCAAAAAAAGAACGTTACTGACTTTGTAAAAGTAGAAACATTGCTGGCAGCACACATGTACAGAGTAGAATATCAAGGGAAACAAGCAACAGTAAAGATGTTTACAATCTCAACTCTCTGCTCACACCTGTATTCTACAAAAGCGTCGATCAGGTCATCTGTCTTCAACATAGCTGGGAAGTCATAAATCTCGATCACATGGCGAAAGTCATCCGAGTTAAAATGCGCAATCTCATAACACGAGTAGTCATTCTGGACATGCTCAATGGAAAAAGGAACTGCCTCTTTCAGATGTGCCCTGATCTGAAAAAACACACAACATATACAGACAATAAAGGATTATGCAGTGTGCAGGTAAGTAAAAAAACTATCAATAATAATGGAATATCTGAATGAAGAGATGATGATAATATTTATATACGTGTATCAGTGAGTGAAAAAATATAGATGTATTACAAAAAAAACCACCAGCAAAGTTACGTGAATGTTAACTTACCTCTTCAATAACATCATCTGTGTCTGCACTTGTGTCTTCTGTCAGTCCACTGTTTGCCACATTATCAACATCTTCCTCGCCCTTTACTATCATGTTAGCAAAGCGGGACTGAATCTCGTCCCAGACAACGTCCTCACCATCGTGCAGCCTCAGCTCCAAGTTTTGTTTCTCTTCCTGAGGACACAGCGCTGAACTGTCTGTGGAAGGGTCAATAACACTATCAGCTACATTGAAAGTGGATTCACACTTGCTATTTTCTGTAGTTTCAGGACAGGAACAAGAGTCTGATGAACTGCTAACAGGGCTGCCGCTATGACAAGCTGTGGGTCCTTGTGAGCTTTGTAAAGATAGTCTCTCCCGTGCAGCTCGTGGCATGTAGAGGGGCTTGTCCGGCCTCTTAGGTCCTCGGCTCCGTGATGGGATCGAAGGTTTAGGCTTGACACTACCGACCGGCTCCCCACTGCTGCTTACAGGCTCTTCACACAAGCTGCTGTTGCTCTCCAAGTCACTGTCATCCTCAACCTCACCCCTACAGAAAAACACAAACTTAAAACATCTATAAAAATAGTCATTTCAGCTTTAACCACTTGCCTCACTTATCATATATCCCGTTTAAAACACTACTGCAAAAAAGATGTTCAACTCTATAACACGTTACATCACAACTTCTCAGCTAAAGTCAGTTTAAAAGATTAAAAGATAGTTAGGTGTGATCAGCAATGTATTCAGTACCTGAGTTCAGAGTGACAAACCACCACCCTACGACACCAGCTCTCCCCTACTGAGAAGGTGGTGAGGTCTGGCAGGTCCTCTGTAGTTTTGTGAATCAGGTATCGCAGTCTGCTGGGTAGGGGGGGGAACAGCAGCACACTGGACAGGGACACAGAAGGGAACAACAGAGATTGATAGTGAGCGGTTATTTTCTCTTTGGCTGTGTAATCATGTAACAACATTATTTTTTAATAATAGAAACCCAACACTGAGGCTTAAATGTCATAGTAGAAAATAGAATAGAATAGAATAGAAATACTTTATTTATCCCGGGTCTGAGAAATTATTCTAACATAGGGTGGTCTCAGTGAGATCAAGATCTTTTTTTGCAACAGCAAGAAAATAAGAGAAGAGACACAATAAACATACCCAGTCACACAAATGGACATATAAAAGCCTTTAAAAACAATTAAAATCAAAACCCTTGTCGTGTTTAAACTACCAACATTTATTATTTACTGATGGAGTTTCCAGAGTTGGCCAGACCTGAGATCTGGTCTGGTGAAGAGCAATTTTAAATGTTAAGTGCAGTACAGGTTACTAATGCTGCTGGCTATAATATATTTTTTAAGTTAACAAATGGTAGTGTAGAGTTGGCCGAGGACCAGTGTACATATTCATAAATTACACAATAATTAGTAACACATTTATTCAAATTTATCTCCCCAATAAAACACAGGTCATAATAGTAAACTGTACCTGTAAAATAGAAAATCAGACACGACTCGATTACACAACAGTTTTCCTGTCATCACGTAGAAAACACACTTATTTCAATTTAATAACCCCATTTTTATCTCTAGTACCTGTACTTTTGGTTGAAATGTGTATCTATAACTGCTCGACTTTAGGAAGTTGTTAAATGGAAATGCATGTTCTCAAGGGAAAATTTGACTACTAAATACCTATAACTGAGTCACTTTATTAGGTAGAATTCACTGCTAGCTAATTCAACTGTGCATTTTCCTAAGCCCATGTAAGAAATGGAATACAAGGCCTTCATTAGTCTGTTAAAGTGACAACATTCTGTCAGTCAGACAAAGATTACTTTAATACTAATGTTCCTCACAGCTTTAGTCTGACATACTCACCTCAGTGACGGAGACAAGTTAACTGTTTTGCTTGACATAACAGTAAACAAAAGACTAAATCTCAAGTGACAGCACACTTATCAAACTGTCCAAAAAACCTAGTTCATTTAAAAAATACTAGTAAGGGAAATTCTGTCCATTACCGCAAGTCGAGTAAAAATGTCCCAACAGCTGAGACGGAGCTCAGGACTCAACCCAAGGATGGCTGCTATGTAAGAAATGATTTAACTGCAGCCTATAAACTAAGACTTAGATTATGTAAATTAGATCCTTATCGATCCTGTCCCCATGTTAGGTGTGTTTTATAAGTAATTGATGGAGCTACTGCTGTTGATCCAAGTGTGCAAATGCTTGCAACTCACTCTCTTTGGAGGGCTTGTATGGATCCTGCTGCTATCTGAAGCGGCAGGTATTTAAAAAATAATGCAATGTAAATACTCCTACAAACAGCTGGAAGCAATAAACCAAACATCAGCTGTTGTAAACGTTTTGTCAAAACCCAGACTACATTCATTATTGATAAGTATCATTAATCTAGTCTGCAAATTTCACTTAAAAGCGACCAGGGTGCTCATTCAGACACGTTTAGATGCTGTTAATTAACGGATAGAGGCGCATCATAACTTTGTGTTACCTCTTTCGGTTGCTCTTCTCCATGTACGCCCACAGCTCGTCCTTGACACAATGCACGAATTTACACTCTTCCTTCGGAGGATACATGTTGGTGCCAGGGTGGACAGAGAACAGTGGGTCCTGTGGACAGTAATGTGAAGCTCACTTTTTACCCACTAACGAGCTGTCATGTCAAAACCAGCCACCCACAAGCTAAAGGCAAATTCATGTTAGCAACGTTAGCTAATAGCCACGGTTAGCTAGGTTAAAGAAACTACTATCACCTTCGACTGTTAAAGAAAAGTAGAAGACTATTTGTTTTTTTTAGTATTAGTCTCCTTAAACAGGAGTTAATTCACAACACAGCTTACTTAGCCTGGTGAACACACATGTGGCCGTTAACTGTCCGTGTAGCAGACGCTACCTGAAGCTAGCAGTAACTCGGTGGTCTTACCGTTACTGTTGAAGTGTCACTGAGATGCTGTAGCCGAAGAGTCGCAGGTGAACACAGTTAAAGTCACCGCCAGCAGTGCTTCAGCGGCTAGCTAACAGCAGCTAGCGCCCGGAAACAGATGTTGTTGTTGTTGGTTTTTTTTCTTAACGTCGACATCCGGTATGATTTCTTCAGAATTAAAGCCGCTTTCAAATTCAGCTAAACCAGACTGTAAAAATACATATTTCGTTTCAATGTTTAAAGTGACGACGATTCAAACCTAGGTAAAATGTACCCCTTCACATTAGGGAATATCCTCACCCACAACTGAGTACATTTTTATGTAACATTTTGACAGTACAAAATAATCCTCTGTTTTTGTTTTATTAGGATATGACAAAACTTTTTTTTAATATGGTGTGGTGCCTATAGAAAAAGCACTGATCACAGTTTATTTTTTTTCTTGTTTGACAAGAATTTACAAAAAAAGACTCATTTCATATCAAACTGAAAACAGATTTCTATGAAGCAATGGCAATTCATGAAAAATAAAAAAAGTAAAATCTGTGTTGCATAAATATTCACCATCTTTAAGCCATTAGATGCACATTTGGCTGCAATTACAGCATTAGGTATGTGTGAATAAGTCTCCATCAGCCTTGCACATCTGGACACTCCCATCAGCAAAACTGCTAAAGCTCTGTCAGGTTGTGCAGGGATCGTAAGTGAACAGCCCTTTTCAAGTCCAGTCACAAATTCTCAATTGTGGACTGAGGTCTGGGCTCTGTCGTGGTCTCTCCAGAACATTCACCTTGTCTTTAAACCATTTCTCTATGTTGTATGCTTTGGATCACTGTTATGCTGGAAAACAAATCTCCCAAGAGGCAGTTCTCTTGCAGACTGCATCAATTCGTCTTTTAGGATTCCCCCGTACTTTGCTGTATTAATTCTACCCTCTGCCTTTAGAGGCCTTCCAGGACCTGCTGTTGAAAAGCACCTCCATATCACGATGCTGCCACCACTATGCATCACGGTGGGCATGGTGCGTTTGTGATGATGTGCAGCGTTTGTGGCCAAAACATTAATTTTGGTCGCATTAGACCCAGAATCTCCTAAATGCCGTCTAGCGATCTCTAGATTTAATATTAGCTTTTTCTCAACAGTGGCCTTTTTTATGCCACTCTCTCATTAAGCTTTGACAGAAGAAGCCGGCAAACAGCTGTTGTATGCAAAGTCTCTCCCATCTCAGCTGCTGAAATTTCTAACTCCTTCAGATTAGTCATAGATGTCTTGGTGGCCCCCCTAACTAGTCTCTTTCTTGCCTGCCCCCTTAGTTTTGGTTACACTGCATTTGCATGTGCCATACTCTTCCATTTCTTAATGATGGATTTACAGTCGCCAACGAGGGACACCTCGTTCATATGTACTTTTTTTAATCTCCTTACATTGTTTGTTGTTTTATTTCCATCCGTTCTTGTTACAGTTGATTAATTTGTCTTTAAATCTAAATTTTTTTCATGTACCTGCATCCTATATCTTTCTACTCAGCTATATTCTAAATGAGGCCTCCATACTTAAGTGCATTCTGAGTTTTAGTAAAGGTTGAATAAATGAATGAACTTCTCAATCTCTACAAAGACATTTTGTACACTGATGTTTGAAATAAGGTCAAACGCTACAAAGATCAACAGATTTCAGGAAACGACTATTTATTTAGATAAAACATAACAGTAATTGTAAGAAAAGAAGACCAGTTGTATCAAACACCACCTACAACAATCATCTGTGGAGGGTTTACAATTTTCATGATGTTTGGCGATAATGAAAACAGGGATTGATATTTGCAACATGTATAACAAACCTTTTGAGAAACATTTAGCAGGAGTGCTAAACGTGATTTGGGAGTTTTAGTGCACTTGTCATATGTTACAGAAGAAGGGACATTTCTCAAAATGTAAAAGGTCATGTTGTTATTTAGTGATGCACTTATTAACGGTAAACATGCTCCATCTCAGAAGTCACAAAAATCTCCAACAAGATATGATCACCCCCCACCCCACCCCCCGAAAAAGGTCACATTCATGCACAGAGAGGAAAACATTTGCCTCAACAAAGGCCACAACCATCATGGTAATACTGTTGAGAACTACCCATACTGTTTACACACTGTGCCAACATCTTCGACCCAACCAGTTTCCATCTATATTCTTGGCGACTACACAGTATTTGACTTACATCATTTGCAATACGATACACGCGTCAAATCACTCATAATTACCGTGGTCAAAAAGTGGCATTTGACACAATGGCACTAATCATGAAGACTGGTCTTGATCAACTAGGTCCTGATTTATACATCGCCCCGTGTATAAAAAGACATGAAAACACATTTACAAACATATAAGGACAGGCAGACAGGTGAGTACTTATAAATAACAGAGAAAAAGATCAGAATAAAATTATATACATAACTCAGGTGGAGCAGAAGTCTGAATATGTGCTGTCAGATAGATGAAGAATATCTGGTGAGTCATCAGCCTATACAGTGAGGTAAGAGAAAGAGCGAAATTCTGTTAGAGAATAAACAAAAGCAAATGAAGTTTCAGTATTGTTTTGGCTCATTCTAAGTGTTTGCAGTCATTATGAAATTACAGAAATACAAGTGCTAAGAAATCTATTTTACTAATCTAAATAGTAAGCTTCAGCTGTGATTTTTTTTTTGTTTTGAAAAAATGCATCCTGAAATTCTGGTTTTTCCTTGTTACAGGAACGAACAGCATAGAACAGCTCAAAACATTTTCCAAGTGAAGCAGACTCTTTATTAACAATGCAATTAAAAGAGAACATACCCCGGGAGTGTTTTATCTTCCAGAGCCAATGCTTCTGTCTTCAAAGATGGTAACTTCAACCTGGTAGAGAGCAAGTTAAGAAAAGTACAGGATGCTACATGCACATATTCTTATATATCCACACTGTGTTATAACAATAATGGTTTAATTAATGTACATAATAAGGTCATTCTTGCTGTGTCTTCAACAGTTATTAAAATTACAGAGGGTTGCCTACAGCTTCAAAAACATGTCAGTTTAGAATCACTACGTTAACTTAGGTAGGCTACCTAGCAAACTGACAAGAGAATGACCTGACTAAGCATGTAGGTGGAAATATTTTTGGGTGCATCAGGCAGAAAAATTACAGATATGGCTACTTTATCTAAGTTCCATAATTTTATGACCCAGCTGTTTACTGTCATTATTGACCTGATCAGATTAGGCTGATCTGGGGAAAAGTCATAACAAAGACCACAAAAAGCCACAAAAAATGGTTAAGTCTTAATATTTTACAATGTTTAACAAGCAATGTGTTGCTAGGTAATGAAACAACACAGGCATACTCTTGGGCAACCACTGCTGCATATTCTGTAGACATCTCTGTCAGTTAGCCCCAGTAATCATGCTGCCAGGTTAAGGATACAACTCGGAGGCCTCTCTCAATGGGGTCGGTCAGCAGCAAGCCCCTGGGAGCATATATCTTCTCATTCTGATCTTTAATGTATCTGGCAATCTTCTTTAACACCTGTACACAGAAATACAGAGAGCAGAATACAACTTTAAGCTATTGCTTATGCGAAGGTCTGCCCATAAATAAGGGGTGGAACTTAATGTAATGATCATTTAAAATTGGTATATTGTTTGGCTGTAGTGAAACTGATGCTATACACAACATGGCATTGAAGCAACGTTACCTTTTCATAGTGTGTCTCCATACAGAGGAAGATGGTGTAAGCTGTTAGACAAGCCAAGCAGCCCTCCAGATACGACTTCCCCCCAAGTTTCTCTGCCTCTGCATACAGGTTGTTCAGGGTCTGGATTGTCTCCTCAAACTGCTGCTTATCGAGCTGAAACCACACAAACAGTTCATATCATCATCTCTGAGTGCTGGGAAAACGATTAAATAATCCACGTTACATACCCTTGACTCCAGTTCAGACGGGAACTTGGTCTGGAACCTGCATATGGTTCCTGAGCTGTAGTCTCTCTGGACGAACACCTTGGAGGAAACAGCTGGCTGCTGGAGGTCCTGTAAGCTGTGGGTCTGGACGGACAATAAATAAAAATATAAGCGACTGGTTTCCTAAAAAGTATCTGTCTGAATGACTGAAAAAGCAGCATTTATTAGAAAGCTAGCTATCATTAGAACTCGAAGGCGCTAATATTATAAGACTAGCCAAATAGAACTAATTTAAAATAAGATTACTATACAGCTAGTACTTACCAGAATAATTGTTTCTTGTGCTAACCAAATCTGATGACAACTGACATCTATGTAATGTTGACTCTATGGGAATTTAGTAAAATACGATCACACCCTACGATCCCCTTCTGTTACGAGCTAGCGTTAGCTAATAACACGCTAGCTTACGTTTGCTGAGCCATCAACGCCACTGTAAAGTATGGCAACGTTACCGTTAATTAACACCGAAAACAACAAGAATCCATAGACATGTGACATTATTCACATATCTACATACATGTCAATCTTTAAAAAGCGAATAAACTTAAAAATTTACCTCAGCCATAGCGGACGTCTCTCCTGAAGTTGTTGCGCATCTGCCGCTGCTGTACCAGGCCCACTGTTTTCAAAATAAAAGCCGTTTTTACACAAGTAGGTGAAATTAAGTTTTTTTGACAGTTACTTACATATTCTTTCTGAATTTGAGTTTTTATTGGACAAGGGGTAGATTTAAAAAAAATAAATGTTAAATTGTGCAAGTCAAATTATTCAATGTAATATACTCAAGTAGACAAAAAGTATTCGCAGTACTTAAATTCAGACATTTTAAATTAAGTCAATTGCAAATTAATACAGACCACATGAACTCTAATGATTTAGCGCAATGTCAGCCAGACACTGGTGCTCCTTCACAGGCTATTGGTCATTCCATGAAAAATCCACCCCAGATGACACCCTCTTCATAGGACAGCAGTTACATCCCATGATATTTATGGTCAAAGTTGGTTATAAAGAAATAGATTGTGACACCTGGAGTGGATGTTTAACTGGTTGCAGTTTTTATTTTTTAACAGATGTCAAACATTTTTGTCATTCCTGAAAATTTAATGTGTCCTTTAACTATGAAGTTATGTGGGCTCAAAAATGCTGGAAAAGTAACATGAGATCCTATGTACTTTAATGGCATGTGATATTCTAATATGAAAGTAAAATTTTGTATGGCTTCATTATACATACAGGTTATTGAACAAAAAAACCTGGTAATTATGAGGAGGTCAGGTGTAACTTTTTGTAGAGTGATTTGATTTCATATAGAATGATCTCAATATAAGTATAGCAAACTAAAAATGTAATCACTGTTCACTGTGACTCTATACTGCATATAGATTTTAAGATATGCTTTGCAATTATGGTTTAAGGCAGCAAGTAACAAATTATTGAAACATCCACAAATGTTGAAATGGAGGAGCTACGTAATGAGTTTTTGGAATAGTTTTGACTGGTCATGAAATTGGCCAAATGCCAACATTGTTCTATAACTTATTTTGAAAAAGGACACACCCAAACAGGAAGTTCTCAATGCTCTGGTTTGACCAACTTCCTGAAGAAAAACATTTGATATTATATAAAGCTTTGTCTGCAGTACAGAGTAACTGTAGGATCTTTAAATTTTAAGACATTTTGATTATTCTTAAATTAAAAATATAGATCAGAATATAATTTCAAGTGCCTTTCAGTCTCCAGTTTCATGAGTGAACCTGCATCAAAAGCAGGACCTTCTTAGACTTAGAAGTTCTATTTTTCTGAGGGGGCATGTAGTCGTATATACAAATGCTTTCCTTGCTGTGGCACGCCAAAATATACAAGTGACAAGAAATGTGGATTTTAGGACGTTTTTATTGAATCATGGTGTCATTTGACTCAAATCTTGTTCTGCTCGCTGTATTTTATTAGTCGAACAGACCGAAGCCCATGTCGTCATCGGATTCCTCAGACTCTTCCTTAACCTCCTCCTTAGCAGCAGCTGGAGCTGCAGCAGTCTCAGCAGCTGCTGCAGGTGCTGCGACAGCAGCAAAAGCAGATGGATCAGCCAGGTAGGCTTTGACCTGTGGGGATAAAAAAGGTGCAAGGTTAGTTTTCTATCCATACCAAGTAGCTTCCTGAGCAAACATAACTCAGATTAAAGTCTAAACATAAACATTTTAAAATTTTTCAAGGGCCGTTTGTACTCAAGAGGCTGTCCAGAAACCAAGACATACTGATAATTAAACATCTGTACAGGGGGACTGACAAAGCTGCACTACACAAACTACACCAAAATCAATCCTGCAAGTTAACTTGTGGCATAATTTACTGTTTAACAACGTGCAAAGAAATCATACTTTGTCTGCCAGGGGGAAGGAGTAGTCTGTCTCCACAGCGACAGCCAGGACTCTCTTGTAGCCATTGATGACGGAGTGGGGGACAGAGGCCAAAGTGGGGTAGCCAATCTCCAGACACACGCTAGCGATGTTCCTCACACCCTGGGGAATTAACAAGTTTCATATAGTGAATTAACAATTTACAGATGTAATCAAAGTCCCAAACCACCATGTGACCTAAAAAAAAAAATTGTGGAAATGTTTTTGTAGATCACTGAATCTCACCTCCAAAAACCTGGTATGCAGAGAAGCCTCTGTGATGTCGAGCACCTCAGGACTGTAAACACTGCCGTTGTCGTACACTTGCTGGATGATAAGTCCGAAGGAGAAGGGCGAGATGTTCAACATGTTGAGCAGCGTGGCCTCGCTGGCACCAACCTTGTCACCAGTCTTGATCAGACCAACATCACTCTGGGTGGAGAGAGAAAGGTGGTCAGTTACCAGAAGCAAACAATTTGACGTACATTCTGCTTTGTTAAAAGCAGATAATTTTGCAAAGTTCAAGTACCCACGTGGAGAAATGACTAAATCTAACCCAAAACAAGTCCATCCATCAAGCAAACATTCCCACATCAGTACAGTTACACTCACCAAGATTTCAATGGTTCCTCTGGAGATTTTGGTGGTGATACCCAGAGCCTGGAAGAAAGAGGTCTTCTCGGGACCCAGACCAGTATTCTGGGCTGGCACCGTCACATCACAAGGAGCAATGGCTCCAGCACGGGCAGCTGCAGGTACCTGTGGTATTTTAAAGTGTAACTTTTAGCACTTTCCTAGGGTAAAATCCAAAATGGTAGAAAACACTTGGCAACTTTTAGAGTTTAGTTTGTGAATGTCTGAAACCTTACGTCCCTGGCAGTCAAGAGATGCTGACAGACAGGGATAGCGAGGAAACAGTTCACTGTTTGCAGGGGGAACGACAATACAGTACTACACAAGCTGTATTGTAACTAATCCTGCATGTTGACAATAAAGGTTCTACTGTAGTAATTATCTAGGCTTTTTCTACTTTGTTTATTATAGCTGTACATGACACCAACACCATCTGCTAGCACTGACTACTAAATGCAGACTCCAGTTACATGAACTTCTGTATGTGAAAGTTAGGTATTTGTTTCATTGTGTAGAACACTGGTTTACTTGTTTATCAAAAACTAGAATTTAAGTTTCAGTTTATCATTTTGGATCTTCTGTTTTACCAGTTTGTAGTCAATATAGTCTTGTGTGATATCTTACCCTCATGAAAGTTATTTTCATTTGCAAACTCAAATATGTAGTGATTTCAGAGTATGAGATGAATGTAGTCTACAACCACATGACCCTCACCAAGTGTTTTTTTCTGTTCTAGACACTTTAGTCAGATTCCTTGTTTAAGCTCTTACCTTGTTGGCCAGCAGCATGTCCCTGACCTCAGCCAGATCCTCCTTGGTGAAGACAAAGCCCACATTTCCCTTAATGTGAGGCAGGAGCCTGTCAAATCATAAAACTGTTAAGTATGCGAGCAGATTATCATTTCTACAAAAGTGGAGCAGTTAACAAGTGTCTGAAACCTTGCGTCCCTGGTTGTCGGAGGATGTAGACAGACAGGGATAGCTGGAAACATGTTACTGTTAGCAGGGGGAACGACAATACAGCACCACACAAGCTGCACTGTAACTATCCTGCTACATAACTACAGGCCTATCACAATAACATAAATTGCCTGATCAAATATTTGCACTTCCTCACTTCTAATGTTTAATAAGATGTATTTCAGTGAGTATTAAGACACTACATGCAATGCCAATTTTGGTACATGCTAAATGTGGAAAAGGAGAGCCCAATAATACAGGAGGGGATTTATCAGATGTGTAGTAAGAGTGGCTGTCAAAGACACCAATATCACTAATCTAAACCTAATAGAGGCAAGGAGGAACAGGAACAGACTGCTAACTTGTATCTGTATACCGAATGTCAACTGAAATGTCCTATATAAAAGCTGATGGCTCAAACTAGCAGAAACAGAGGAACAGTAAACTCACTTCTCCAGGGCAGGATTGTTCTCCAGGTGGCCACGGATGGCTTTGCGCATCATGGTGTTTTTGCCCATCAGCACAACAGCCTTTCCACGCAGAGACAGACGGATGGTCTGCATCTGCTTGGAGCCCACATTGTCTGCACCCACAATGAAGCATTTTGGATAGTCATCCAGAAGTTGCTGCAAACCAACACTGTATGTGAGCCGCCTAATTTCAACAGAGGAAAGTCTACAGTATAATTTTTGCAGAGAACAAAATGAGATGCACCAATCTGTGGCTTTAAGCTTACAAAATTCAGCAGTTCAAACATGGCCTCACATTACATATTACATGATTTACCAAACCTATATTGAGCTTCTGCCGTTAGATATTTCCACATGCAAACTGAACTTAAGTAATTATGAGTGAACACAGACAAATGCGTGTCATTCGTACTTACGATGATTTTCATAAAATAGTTGGACTTCCACGTGGCCCTGTCTTCCCTGGGCATCTTTGCAGTGCTTCCAAGGATCGCTAAGTAGCTGGTTTAAAGACAAGGTAATATCTAAAGAAAGAAAATGAGACTATAGGTGAACACTTTAAAAATACAACCAACCACATAACCACAAACCCAATTAACCCCCTAACATGTGGCCAACAGCTAACGTTAGCCGGCTAGAAACAAGCTAGCGGCTCGCTAGCTAGTCATTTTAACAGGCCAGACTTGGTTAAACCGCATTACGCTTCTTTTACACGACTAAAAATACATATCAGTAAATAGTATACGTGTTTATCTAGTGCGTCCACAAGTCCTATACGGTGTAATTCCAATAAATAATAGTTAAGTTTCGTGAAAAGGCACAGGTAAGAACAAAGCCCTCACCTCGCGCTAGGGTCGCGTGAAAGAAAGAGGAAGAGGAAAGGCGCCGTTAGAATTTATACCAAATAAGTGACCAATCACATCGGAGCAAAAGGCAAACGCTTCACTGCTATTGGAGCGTTTTCTGTCAATCATGTCTGCCACTTCCGCGTTATATTCAAGGAACAGGCGTGGTGTAAAGAGTGGTATGTATAACTTTCTGGAACGGTAAAATAGATGCTCGTGTTTGGAAACTGGCTAACAAATCTATTAGCAGAGTAGAAACATGGCACAGCTGCATCTACAGCTTCCGTCTGAGGTCTGGAATCACATTTTTGGCTACCTGTCAGTGGCAGACAAGTTCAGCGTCCGAACAACCTGCAAGTATTTTAAGAAACTTACTGACCACGCGTCCCTTTGGAAAGACTGGACAGTAGTGTTGGATTTTAAAAATGGCTCTTACAACAGTCAGTTCTGGGCCACTCTACGTCGCAGAAAAGTCTCCAGTGTTGTGGTGAGAAGCAGAAAAGCGAAAGACTGGAGACAGCTCGCCCTGTGCCTTCCTGCTCTCACCACAGTGGTGATGGATCCAAGCTCCCGGGAGACTCTCAACTGCTTAAAGGACTTTCCAAATGTGAAACGTCTGGTGATGAGAAACAGCCACACTGCTCTGTTGTTAGATGCTTCCACAGTGTCTCAACCCCAGCAGCTGACTCACCTGAACATGTGTGGTGTCACATTTCCTTCTACACGATTGGGCAGCTTCATTTCTGTGATCTCCCAGTTTACAAATCTGACATCTCTGGTTTGTCACCTTATGATAATCTTTGGAGAAGCACTTCCGATCATTCATTCCATATGTAACTGCCTGCCCAAACTGAAACACCTCTCATTGTCTATTGTGAATGTATTTTGTGCCTTTCACGGATCAAACTCGCATCTCTTAGGAGAAGCACATGGACAGGCATCAACCTTGTCCAGTTTGGAACTAATGGACTGCACGGATGACGCCATGCCAGATGATGCGATGAGGCTCATGTCTGGTTTGAACCGTCTTGCTGTTTTCTACAAGCAGGAAAAGTGGTCATCACCTGAGTGTCACCTGAAAACGTGGCTGCGTGACCTCCCTCACCTGTCAACCCTGGTCGTTGTCCAGGGCCCGCCTGTTAGCATGTATGTCGCCTCCATTCCAGCCACCGTGACCAGTCTGACACTTTGTGTTGCAGGATTATCCTCAGAGGACATGTCAGCCATCGCAGTGCAGGTGCCGAATCTCCTCCACCTCCACGTAGACCCCTGGCCCTCACATCTGGGAGCTCACACTGCTGAAATCCCAAAACTGTTCAGAAAGCTCAAAAGTCTTAAGGTTCGTCATGAACATGTGCCAGAGGAAGATTTCTTGCACCTTCACCAACTGCAGGATCTGGAGGACTTGGAGATTTTGGATCCCCAGCCGCAGCTCTCAGAGCTTATTGGCAAACTCCAGGCTCTGACAAATTACAGACTTCAGGTCACAACTTCTCGTCGCCACAGAGATGTGTTGTCCTGTCCTTGTGTTTGTCAGGTTTATTGAATTATTACGTCAGTTGGACTGTTGACACATTTCAGTTTGACCTGTTGAGACTGAGGATCAAATTAATGTTTTGATGTTGTTAATGTAATACATTGTTCAGTGAGCTTTAACATTTTTGGGAGGAGTTTTTTTCCATTTTATTGACAGCAGGAGAGAGACAGGGTGAAAGGGGGTATGGAGGAGAGAAAGAGACATGCGGCAAAGGGTCGTGAGCCGGACTTGAACTCACGATTGCTGCTGGCGACCTGCGCCTACATGGTAACACATTAACTCAGTGAGCTATATGGCAGCCCACGCTTCAACAATTATTTGATTAGTTGTGAACTAATAATTGCCAACTATGTTGAGAACTGGTTTATCATTTTAAGTTTTTTTTTTTGATAAAGTCTAAATGCTGTATTTCCACCTTCTTAAATGTGAATATTTTCTGGTCTATGACAGGAAACTAATAACCTTTAGACTGTGAACAAAACAAGACATTCAAGGACATTGTTAGGTTGGAAATTCTTATGATCACCCTCAGACATTGACACTTTTATTCATTATTAGTTTAAGCACTGTCAAAATAAATATTTAGCTCAACACTGTTTAGATATAACCCCTTGGAGTGAATAAGTGTAATCCTTAAACATGAAACCAACCAAACCTCTATATAACCTTTATAATGTGAATTCAACTCTATGCATGAACTTCTGGTAACCTGTGTGAAGAAGAGGAAAACAAGTTTCATAACCAAGTCTCTGAGGTTCAGGTACAGGACAAGTTAACAATGATGCACTGTATGTTCCTTATTAGGTACAAATTGCTATCTAACTCCTTTCTGGCAACAAATAACCACACAGTGACTGCTTTCCAAGATTGCATGAGACTGATAATGAATGAGGGCCTTCCTTTGAGGCGCCAGTGGAAAATGTATCTTGTCTCATCTCAACAAAAAATAAGCCAACAAGTGCAGAGAATGAAACCAAAGAGGATGGTTTCACGACTCAGGATGCGGCTGCCGCTGATTGGAGGATTCACGTGCCTAGAGATATGGACATATCTGTGCAAGGAAGAGCTAAAGTCTAAACCATGGTTCTTCCCACCTTATAGCCAATCACATTTCATTGTTTGAATTGTATGCCTGTGTTTCATGACCAGTCACCTCACATCATGCTGGATAAATATTGAATACACATTGTTTCTACATCGCTTTCTGGGAGGGTTGTTCCAAACAGAAGAGGTCCTTGTACAAGATTTAGAGACACTGGTATTAGTAAAAAAAAACAGTTTAATTTGAGAGAAGTGGTTTGTCTTCTATCTCAAATAAACGAACACGCGTCAACATCATCTTGGGCTTTGGGAAACAACGATTGACATTATTCGCCATTTTCCGACCTTTTATAGACAGAATTAGTACTTTATTAAATGAGAAAATAATCAACAATGTAAGGAATCTTTAGAGAGCTTTATATATAGTTTTAATTAATCTCAGACTGATTTGGGCATCTACATTGCCTTGCCATTCCTATCATTATTAGACTAAGTGGTTCCCAACCTGCGGCCCTCCTCTGACGAGGTTCACAAGATCAACAGGAGGTTCACGACACAATAAGGAAGAAAGGAAAACACAAAGAACATCTTTCTGCTGTTTAAAAAGATATATTTATTTCTTTTGATTTACTTGAACTAGTGGGCATTTGCTTGTTGTAGTCAACAAAACTCTGTATTCTTGACTCTGTACTCTAACTTGTATTCCAAATATCCTGCTTCCATTTGACAACTGAAAGTGTACCTTATGACTTTTTTTTTAACGTAGACACCGATTTTGTTGCATTTTTGGACAAGTCTATGCCAGGCATTTTATTATGCATCAGATTTAGATAAAATGTCTTCATCTCTTTGAAACGGTGAGCCAAAGATTGATTTCATGCAAAAAAATAAATGAATAGAAATGGTTTGTGTTAAAGTGTAGAAGTGATGAAATAATGCCAGAAATAAATACTTTATATTTTATTTGCAGAAGGTATATTCATCAGTCAGTAATCAGGACCCACAGAAGCTTACACCCCATCCACACAAAGAGCCAGAAAAATGTATGGCTCATGGGTAAATTCAAATAGGAAAAGGTCACATGAATATGTCTTTACAAAGTTCACTTAATCGCATTAATTGTAAAAGGCTGTGATTTTTTTTTCATGAATTCTTTGACAGAAGCAGAAACTATAAAGCAATGAGATAAATATACATGATCAAAATGAATTAGATTCCTGTTTTTTTTCATCAACCGTACACAGTTGAACTGATGAAGCAAACGCTGAAGTCTTTTCCGACACCCACATTCCCCCTGCTACATGCCGTAAATCGGAATCCGCTACAAGTGAACACTACACTGTCTGCTGAATGACTCAGTACAGCGGGTTTCTCATTGGCTTGTCTATTACAGTGTATAGTTTGGAGTTAAGATGCACCACAGCAGATGAAGCCTCTCCCAGAGCTCAGCCCGAAAAAAGTCAAATCACAGGAAAGGCTGAGAGCTCCACAGTGTATAAGACCTTATTGCATTGACACATTTGGCACAAGAACACAAGAAATATCTTCTCAAATTCAAAACAATCTGAATGTGGATACTGTGTATTAACTCCTTGCACACACAGGGATCAAAAAAGACAAGCAGTATTGTCAAAAAAAACAAACCCACACAATGTATCATATAAGGCAAAAACAGAGCTACAAGTCAAAGTCAGATGAGTCATCACATATATTTTGCTAAAGGCTTGGCCCTGGCTTGGTGTCGCATTCTGATTCCTGACCAGCTAACACTAACATCCAGCTTCCATCAGCGAGCTTTGCACTGACACCATTCAGACAGCAGGATCATTGCTCATGATTCATAGTAAAAAATACCCAAGGCTGCATTTCCTTGGATGTCTGACACACTGGAATCTAAGCTGGTAAGTGTGTATGTGTCTGTGTGTGTGTCTGTGTGTGTGTAAAGGAATGAGACCAGGGTAAACTATTGTTAGGCTACATGCCAATAGAGCCAGCTCTTTGCATATCAGTGTACAGCTCAAAAATATAGAAATTTTCATCAAAACAGCGACAAAACACAGTTCTGTCACAAAGTCGAGTGTATTACAGGTATACAAATTTAGATTTTGATTGTAACAGCAACTGGCAGCTGGTGCTGATAAAACTCCACATAAAAGAAATTGGCATGCTTTTATTTCAAAAAGCACTAACACATTTTATATCTTTAAGCAGCCTTAATATTAATAGATTTAATACAGTGATAAATGTGCATAAGTAGCAACAGTAAAATTGAAAGAATGTTGAAATGAAGCATAATTTTTCTGAATAAAATTAGTTTTGAATTTATTCTGTGATAACTGTGGGTAGATACAGCAGTAAAATCTCCACTTTAAAACTGGAGTAACACCTTTGTTTTGGCTTGTTTTTCTCATAAATTGCACCAAAGATTAAAAACATTTATAACAATATCACATGTATTACTCTATTGACCTACATTTTGATATAATTAGTTGCAGCAGTTCAATTTTATTTGAACATTATTAAAGTAAATGACACACTCAAGCTGCAGTAGTGAAGTAAAAACAGAGTTGCAACAGGTAAAAAGATTCAATGTTTGATTTCAATTTCAATGGGAAATAATTAAGTTACAAATGTGAATGAAATGTAAGCTGAAACGGAGAAAACGTCTGAGCTCATTTTTTTGTGTAGGAAAACTGTAGAAAAATAAGAATTAATATCTTGATGTCACTAACTTATAAAATGCACCTTAAGATGGTCTCATCAAGAGATCTGTTGTCAGAGTGTGCAAACAGGTTGAACTAGCAGAAGTGAAGAAAGGGTTCAATGTGTAAATATGGAGTATTTCCATGGTTATTTTAAATGGCACCTCAATAGTTTCCAAAGCTAGAAAAATACATTTTTTCCGACACTCATTGGCTAAGCACTGAGTATTCAACACTCAACATACTTTAAAACTGTTTAAGTCAACTCTCCATGGTCCATGCAATCAAGCTACTGTCTCATGTCTGCATAAAACTATGTCAACATAGGCTCACCACCATATGAAGCAAGGTCTTGCCCTGCAATGGGGGAATAAAACAATATACAAATCAGGGCTCTTAACTTGATTCTCATATGCTTTGTTATGTACACACACACAAGGGAAAAGTAGCATCTTCTCTTTTCTCTTCCTGTTGCACGCAGGAATAAAACTCTAAATAAAAATCTCTTTGGGCTCTGTTAAAAATGTCTTTAGTAAAAGTGTGAAATGCCAAGCCTGAGAGGTTGGACAGCCAGGGAAGTCCCTTCAGTGTCAAGAGTTAATAATCAGAGACATCTCTCACCCTCTTTCTGGTGTGATCAACAAAACGCCCTTTGTCTGAAAAACCACTGATGCACATAGACATGTAAGTGCACATGCATCCACATGTGCATTTAGACATGTTAATAAATGTGTAGACGCATGTACACACACACACACACACATTGGCACACAGACATGCAGTCTAACTGAAGAGCTTAACAAAGCAGCCGTGGCAGTAGGGCTTGTCGTTCTGCTCTTTGAAGGTGCCCTTGTTGAGCTGCTTGAGGCAGAAAGCGCACACAAAGTGCTCTGGGTGGAACTTCTTGCCCATGGCGGTGATGCAGCGGCCAGTGATTGGTTTCTGGCAGCCGGAGCACAGCGAGCCCCGCCGCTCGTGGTAGTGCGCCTCACAGTACGGCTGGCCCTCGTGGTCAAAGAAGCTGCCATTTATGAACGGCGTGAAGCACTCCTGGAAAAACACGAGATAAAAATTTATGATGATGGGTTGACATGTAGCAATCCAAACAGATGATTCCTTTTTCAGTCAGATTAACTGCAGATGCATCCAGTGACTCACCCTGCACACAAAGCATTCAGGGTGCCAGAGTGAATTGAGGGCAGAGATGTAATTCTCAAGGATGGCACGAGCACAACCGCCGCATTTAGGGGCAAACATATCAAAGTAGTCCTTTCTGCAGAATGCCTTTCCATCCTTCTCATGGAAACCTAGAGGGCAGCAAAGACACACACTAACTCACACTGCATGCCTCTTTTATTAATACAACATATAACAACAGCTCGCATTAAACACACAACAGAAATTGTGGCTGCTACCTTCTGGTCCAAAAAAGGCTCCACACTGGGCACAGAAGAAATGCTCTGGATGCCAAGTCTTGTCCAAAGCCGTCACTACTTTCTGTGGAACAAAAGAAAAGCAAATGGTCAATCTTTCACAATCTTCTTGAGGTATGATAAATACATGTAGGGAAGAGGTGATTTTTCATGGTACTCTATGATAAAATCAGCACACAGGCATGTATGTCTGTCACTATGGGAGAAATGAACACATCAGTGATTCAGAGGCCAGGAGAGGGCAGGCAAAGTCCGCAGAGGCAGTGCGGTAGTGGAAGTGCTGGAACGTTAAGACTGTTAGATCATGTTTTCCAGGCCTGATATCATTTCTTCAGCTGGAAGTACACTGTCCATGTAACGCAAGATTTGAAAACATCCTCAGCTCCTCAGTTAGAGCAACAACTGCTCTCTGCAAACCAGCGTTACACACTTCTGTGCAGTTAAGGGTAGAAATGATTCACAACTTTACCACCAGGGGGTGAGATGTTGGAGAGAGCACTTTTAAACACAGTTCAGTATCTGTATCAGTGGATACAGATACAAATTCGCTAAAATTAAAAAAATATTACAGCAGCAGCAATATTACAAAGAAAATGTATGTGACTTAGCATTACCAAAATAATTAAAAACCTAGAAACAAGCAATTTAAATTCAGCTTTTTGGTTTAATATAAACATGCATATATACCATTTAAAATCCAGCATTTTATCTTTTTAATAATTTCCTTTACTCAGAAATGCAAATTTCTGTGGTCCCCTTAGATATCTACTGAATGAAATCCCACCTGTGCGAAACTAAAAGCCAGGTAAGTTCAAAAATTATTTTTTAAATAAAGAGGAAAGAAAGGAAGCAAGAAGTGACAGATCAACTAGATGTCAAACGGTGCATGAGGAAGCCTTGGCAGTGACTCATATTGGCCTTTCCCCTGGCTTTGGTCCACTGTTCTCAGTCTGCCTGCCTCCCAGTACATCTGGCACTGTGTGCGTGTGTGTGTGTGTGTGTGTGTGTGTGTGTGCGCGCGTTCATATATGCGTGTGCATATGAGCAGTGGCTGGAAAAAAACCCCAATGGGAGTGTGTCACCCGGAAGATAACACTGAATGTTGACAAGTAAGAGAGAAGAGAAGCAAGTTGGTGTGTTTGCATCAGTGTTGGACAAAGTTACTCTTACAAAGAGTAATCACATTACTTTTGTAATTACTCAGTATAATTTTTTAAATCAATTTTAACATTTCAAAACTTGAAATAGTCCAAACCCATTTTATATATGTTATATGTTGAGCGTGGAGGCAGGCCAACAAACTGAAGAACAGTTTACAGATTGTTCTGCATCTAGTTCAGCCTCTGGATTGCACAACAGCCAGCCAAGAACACACAAATTATCACCTGAACTGCATTTCTCCTCACTTGGTGGAGGCGATCAGCTATCCTGCACCTAAACTATATCTCAGGCTGGACTGTCTGCTGAACACAGAGAGACCAAACTGATAACGCTCTCCATCAACCTCACAGTACGACAACAAGCTGCCGTTTCATAATTAGGGGTGGTAACTGGAATGTAAATGTTTGCATGCCAAAGGAAACTAGAAGTCACTTTGCTTATCTGCTTTTAAGACCATATGTGCGTGCACACGTGTATGCATGTCAGTATCTGCTTGAGAAGGAAAAGCAATTTCCAACATGTAAATGTTTTTTCCAGTCAGTCATTTCAATCCATTAGTTTATGAATAAATAAATATTATTATCAGCCCATTAACTGTATACATCAGTGTGTGCGTGTGCATGTTAATGTATGCATTACTAACATCCAGTATGGGTCCATTACAGTAGTGGCATCTCGGTGAGAACAGGCTGTGGTAGTCTTTCTCGCAGTAAGGCTGCCCCTCACGCTCAAAGAAGTTCCTGGAACCGATCTCCTCCTGACAGTGGGTGCACACAAAGTGCTCAGGGTGCCACGTTCTGCCCATGGCAGTCACCACCTGGTGTGGGAAGACACAGCATATTAATATGTAATGAGCTGCAAAGAGAAAGACCTAGCTCAGCAGAGAAAGTCACTGGAGCAAAGCATGCAAGACGCACAGGGAATACTGTAAACAGCAGCAGATGTAGATCTCATAGCGACAAGTTTTAAAGAAATAACAACTATATAATGCTTCTTGTTCATATTTGTTCTACTTCAATTTAGTTGAATTTCATTTCTGGAAAAAAATCCCTGTGTTGCTTGTAAACGTGTGCTTTAATTGGTCCATCATGGGTATCACCTTTTTCTTTTTTTTTTTACTTGCTCTCATTTTAAACAAAAGTTTTTTTTTAATTGAAAGTTCAATCAGATACAATGTAATGGGTATCTCCTTTTATCAGATAAGTTGCAGATGAAACTGTGCAGGTACAATAAACAATAGTAAGACAATTGTTCTATAATACTACTGCCAGTTAAGTGAATCACATACATAACACAAAAAAGCTCAATTTGATTACTTATAATTTGTGCTTGCGACAAAGTCACGAATGCCTGCACAAAGTAAAATTTTAATAAAGACACAGAGTGCCAGCTGCCCCTTTATATTACTCCAGTTACTGGCTGTCATCTAAATAAAAGTTGAATTATTGATAGACTGAGTGGCTTTGACATTAAGCAATCAGCACAGCCCGAGATAAGCGAAACATGAGCCAACACTGCACAACCCATCTAACTTGGGCAAATAAATCTGGTGGGCAATCTCCTTTTCACCACACCATTAACAGAAAACTGCTATGAGGAAGTTTTATAAGCCTCTTGGGTATTCTGAGTGTAAATACCACAGAACGCACGTCTGAAAGCAGGCAAGTTCTAATTTAGTATGTGTGCTTCCATCTGAGCTTTCATGTTTGTTTAAATGTGGATGATTCTGTATCATTACCTGTCCAGCAATCGGTTTCTTGCAGGCACCACAGACACCTTTAGCCACTGTCTGGACTCCGAGTCTGTTGAGGTCAGACTGCAGGCTTCCCAGCATGTTGTCTAGCTTGTTGGCTGGTTTGGGGGGAGCAGGGGGAGAAGTCTTTCCCTGCGACTGGATCTGACAGAGATGGAAGACCAACGTGGTTTTATTATACCATGTTTATAACAGAAACACTTATATTAATTGTATGCAGTAAATACTTCAGTGGAAGACCTGACAATAATCAGTCAGAGCTTTTTATTCAGCCCCGTGGCACTACTGTGTACATATTTTGTCATGCCATTGCCACTGCTCTTTGCTTATTCAATTCTTCTGTGTTCGGCAAACAGCACGCTGTCATCATTTTGTACTTACCTACTGTCATGACATAACTTTGTAAACCTAATAGAATTACTTCACGTAGCTGTCTTTGTAATTGTGATTTATAGTGGGCTTTGCCTGCATTGCTGGTAGTGCATCAGGTGAACAACTTCACAGGCACCACATGTGATTTCTCACTACACAGCAAACACAGATCTACTTACTCTTTAGAGCTCTAGAACTGAATATTTCTTACAGCCAAGTTGCTGGGAGACATTTTTTTCTGATAACAGTAGTGAATCTATCATCTGTCTGCTTCTCTTTCATGTACACAAAGATAAGAACGAGAAAGTACCAAACCAAGCCATCAACATATCAGCCACGACAAAATAAAACAAAGTTCTAAACAACTCTAATCCACATTTGCAGAGCTTCATGATGACTCTCTAATATCAACATTGTGTGTGGCTGTGTCTCGCTACTGTAATGTAAGCAAACACAGACCTTCTCAGATGGTGTGGTTATTGGAGCTTCATGACTCCTACATTCCTCTGAGAGAAAAAATAGCAACTCTGCTCCATGTATTCTCTCTTACACTCTTTCCACACACCCCCCACACTAAAATAACCTCTTTACCTTTAACTAAATAAAATAAGAATTTGACTCAGATGCATATTTAACACTTCTTGTCTTAATCTCCTACCCCATATTTTTCACCACTCAAAGACTTGTGGGTTCTTGAAGATGTGGTAGTACAACAGGCCGGTATCTAACCTAATGGGACCTGTTGACTTAAGTCCTGTGAGACATGCTATAATTGTGGTGGTAACTGTGCTGTCATGTGGCAGATTAGGTTACGGTTGCACTGCGAGCCTCCCATGCCTGTGCATGGCAGGACAGTTAGTGTAACGGGAACATCGGGGAGTCACACTCTGCTCTCCCCTAAGCTCTTAAATTCTCTACTGCTCTCTGAACTCACGGCTCTTGGCGCCATCAGATGTCAGAATTAGAAAAGGGGCTCAGTCTCTCCAGCCTGAATGTCAGCACCCCTCATAACCTGGACTGACTGAATTTCAGACAAAGCTTTAAAAGAGGTTACCTGCTTCAACACCAAAAACAGAGCCGAGGACCAGACACGCTCGACAACACCCATAAATAACTGAATAATCCGCAAACATGCTCAAGTAAAACAAGTCAAAGTGTGATAGAAAGTGGAAAGAGAGTATGAGGGGAGAGAGGAAGACAGGCAGAGACGAAGAGAGGTGATCCATGCCTGCATCGGTGGGAAGATGGGGTCGTAGTCTGTCTGACAACCCACTGATACAAAGACCTTGGGAGGTGGGGGTGGCGTGACGGGCTTGGGTGGGGGGCTAGGCGATGGAGGGGGCTGAACAGGGGGTGGTGTGGGCTCCCTGGGAGGAGGAGGAGGAGGAGGAGTAGGCTCCTTTGGGGGTGGAGGGGTAGGTTCTCGAGGTGGAGGGGGAGTCGGAGGGGGAGGAGGTAGCGGCGGAGGAGTCTGCTTGACTGGGGGTGGCTTTTTGGGTGCTGGGGGAGACTGGGGAGGGGGGAGAACTTTTCTCTGAGGGGCAGGAGATTCGGGAGGGATGATGATCTGGTGGGGAAGAAGCAAAAAAGGAAACAGCACAGAAAAGAGCAAACAGATAAGACACGAAAAGTCAGAATGAAAAATGGGTAAAGGTGAAACAAAACTGGCACAAAAACTCCAAGTGTGTAAAATGACTGCCAAAAACATATGCAAATTTATGGCAAGGTGATGGAACTTTAAAAATATTTTACTTTTGCCAGTTAATCATGGGCCAAACAGACATAACCTAAACCATGAGTGGGAAATTTTATGTCCAACTTGACCTAAAGTGTTCCTGCTGTGGACCTCTGGTGTCTACCTTATCCACAGATGGCTGAATTCCTTCTTCCCGTGTTCGCTGAGGATTGGACATAACGATGACTCCCTCTGTCAGCCAATCATCTGGCTGTTGTTTACGCCTGCGCTCCACTCGTCCAATGCCCAGTTTGCCCTGCAGCTCTTCAATAAGTCGATCTTGCGAGTTGCTTTTATTCACAATGATTGGTCCCATTTTACGTCTCAACAATCCCTCCCTAAACATCGGATGCACATTGGAAGTCTCTTTGGTGCGGCGGATAACCGACTTGAGCTGGAAAGTGGATGACAAGGAGGTATGGGAAGCTCGGATTGTGCCATTCACCAGGAAATCCATTTTGGGTTACAAGCACAAGCAGGACGGGGCCGAGCACCAGACGTCTTAGCCAAGTGGCAAAAACACTCAAGCAGTGGCTTCAGAGTAGGACTGTCAAAATGCTGTGCAGTTTTTGTCAGGCACGCACATAGTTCTTCATTTTAGTGTGCAGAAGCCAAGCATAGCCTTCTGTTTGAGTTCATTCATTACTATCAAATCTACTTTTCACTAGCTAGGAATCTGTGGCAAGGCATGCTGGACAGCTGAATTTAAAACAACACAGGTCTATAAACAAAATGCTTTCCCTAATGTCTGCACATGCCAAAACAAGGGGGAAAAATCAGAAATGCAAAATTCTTGGATATTCCTTGGACAGTCTTGGTGCATATATGCCTTACCAAATAGGAAAAAAAATGTCCCCTCTACTGAGGACTCCTGGCATGTTTTTGTATTGATACAGTCAGTAATGCAAAACTTGAATAAACATGATAGGCCAGGCCCTATGACTAACACAGCAATGTCAATGAAGCAAGTGGGAACGTGCGTCGACATCCTTTCAGCAAAGCTTACAACATCAGCCACAGATGATGTCTACCGGGAGACTTCTCCCTCAAGCAATTTTGTAATTGCTATATGACACAACATGCATCACACCACAGAGAATGAGGAATTTCTATTCATCTCGACATGTTCATAATATTGCACAGCTCCTTGAGCGTTTGTAGGAGCTGCTCTCCCAAAATAAGTATATTTCAGCATGGAGAGATACACTCTGCTTAAACAATTACCTTACACACCCATTGTGTCATTAGTGTCAGAGATTATTTATACCTTAGGCCACATTGCCAAATAACAAAAAGACCACACTGGGTCCTAAATCCGCTATAGCCTCATGCCAGCAGCTTATTTTGGGAGAGTCAAGGCGAGCATCCTACTTGACCAGAAGCAGATAGTCGCTCGACAGCAGAGGGCTGCTGTAGAGGCAGGTCCAGCGTTGCATCGGGTGTCCCGGGGCAGGTGGAGGGGGTGAAACACTCGTCAATCCAGCTGGACTCGGTCATGGGTGTCAGGGTTCCCTCTCGGCTGAGATCGGGGTAAATTACATCTTCCTCCTCCCAAGATCTGTCCTCATCTCCAGATGTAACCGAAGCTGGTGGCTGGTTCTCACCCGGTCGAGTGGAGTCGGGGGCTAAGAGCTTGTCTAAAGCATCATCCAGTAAAGGCTCCCGGCAAGGCCATGTTAAATCCAGTACTTCCCCTCCCTGATTTTCGGTAGGAGCTGCATACGGGCTACTTGATTGGACAGCAGGAAGTGAAATTGGAGAAGCTCTGGGACTACTGCCGCCTGGAACAGTGTATGTTTTTCTGATGACAGAAGCAGGACTCTTAGGAACTACAGTTTCACTTTTTGGAACTGTTACTGGGCTTGAATATCGCGAAAGTATTATTGGGGTCGTATTATTTGGGACTGCTTCAGGACTAGAGCTTTTGGGTACAGTTGGAGAACTAGAGACACTGGGAACTGTTACAGGACTTGCAATCTTTGAAGGTGGACTTGAAAGCACTGGAATTGTCACTGGACTAGCACACTTTGGAACTCTTTCTGGACTAGCACTCTTTGGGACAGTTACTGGACTAGAGATAATGGGGACTGCCACAGGACTCGCACTTTTTGGAATTGGACTTGAAAGCCTCGGAACTGTTACCGGACTAGTGGTCTTTGGCACTGCTTCTGTGGTGTTTGGCACTGTCACTGGACTATCGCTCTTTGTCGATCCATGTGGACTATGGTTTACTGGAGCAGGATTGAGACTTTTAGGGACCGAGCTTTTAGGTTTGATGTCCGGAGAACTGGGAGTCTTGGCTCTAAGAACAGGACTGGGGTTTTTAGACACAGTCACAGGACTCTTGGAAACAACTGCTGGACTGGAGCTCCTGGCAGCAGGATCCAGACTAGAAGTTTCGCCAACAGTCACTGGACTTAAACTCTTTCCAGGTGGACTTGAGACTTCACCAGCTGACACTTCACTAGTTGACATGTGTGTCGGACTGTTGGCTTCAGTTTGACTAGGAGGTTTTACGGCACTGGTGAGAGTAACGCTCTCAACATGTGAGACCTCAGAAGTGAAAGTACCATCAACATCTTTCTGTTGGACCTGGGAGTACTGAAGGCTCTTAGATGATGTAATTACTACAGTGGAACTACGTGACGATGTGGGGGCTGAACAACCATCTTCATCTATGTGGAGTTCCAGTGGAAGAGGCGTACAGGAGGGTGTAGTGTAACTCGAGGGTAAAAGAGTATCCACTGAACCAATATGAGGAGTTACAGATGGGTCGGCTACTGCTTGGACAACTGGTGAACCAGCAACTAATAAAGGGTCGACAGCATCTTGATTCACAGACAACTGAGAGCCAGACTGAATCAGATGCAATGGCATAATGAACGCAATGTACAAACAAAGACAAGACATACAGGGTGGTAGAGAAAAAAGAAAGAAAGGAAAATAGAGAATGAAGGGAATGAACAGTTAAGAGTTTCAGACAAAGCAAAACGAGGGTAGAGTTACTAGATCACAAAAATAAACTTAAAATTAATAAAATAAACTTAATCTGTATATTTGGAATAAAAGTCTTGATAGTTGCCCTCAGAGATACATGGGCAGTATTTTGCAGTATATTGCATTAACGTAAATAAAAGCCCCAACCACCATTTTCATGCCACTGCAACATTGCAAAAATGTATGTTTGTGAGTAAAACCCACGTAAACTGTTGATAGAGATGAAATATGAAACAGGAAAAGCAGCAGAATATCGGAAAACTTTACCATTCCTGTTATGGAACCGTGTCGGCAGCAGCAATCCGTGCAACAATTGCAAAACCACAAAAATGACTACAACACAGACAAACACTAGTCTGTTCCAAACCGTTCCTACCCCTAATGCAGCACTGTCATAAAAAGTCACACAATGCCAAAAATAAGTATCTTCCATCAAGTGTGCAAACCCCAAATACCCAAACTCAACCCACTTCTGAGCCTCACTCACATTGCTTTGGATTTTGAAGTCAGACAGGGAGGCCATTAGCTCATCCAGTTCTCGTGTGGCAGAGGAAGCAGACATTCTGGCTTGTTGCTGTGAAAGTGTTTCCTCTTGTCCATCTGTTTGTTCATCTGACACCACCAAAGGTGTGGGACTACAGAAAAAACATCACAATCAATACAAAATGAGTGGATTCTTACAAATAAATGTAAAATCGCAAAACAATCATCTTAAAATATGAGCACTATTTTATCCCCCACACATATTAGTACAATTCCTATGCTGTTGTAATGTGTTTTCTCTTACATGGGTGAGGGCACAGAGCTTTCCAGCTCATCTAGAAGGCTTTCTACACTTGGTCGTACATCATCTATTCCTCGAGCTGCTGCACCACGTTTAGGCTTATCCAGTGTTGGTGGAGCGGCTTTGCCTGCAGTGGAGACTCCATTTTCCTGGATATGGTGGATGATGCTGCTGGCAGGCAGTGGTGGAGCTGCTTCTTCTACAACAGAGAAGAAAGATATATGTATTCCTTCATAGATTAGCTCCCAACACAACAACAGAACAGAAACAAAGTACAGTGGAGAGAATGAGAACACAGGGTAACACTACAAAAACAGAAGTGCCAGATTTAGATAGTGACATCTGCATTCCTTCAGAGAAACATGAGAGAGCATGTTTCATAAACTGTAAAGTAATCTCTGCATGTACCTTCTGTGGCGAAGGCTGGGGTGCTTTGCTGGACAGCGTTGAGCTCCAACAGCAGGCGGTCCAGCTCAGACAGGTTGCTGCCCAACGATGAGTTCATGGCAACAGCTGATGACTCACTACTCTTCTGCTTATTAGGGAAACTGTACAGAGTGGAGAGAACAACAAATACTAAAGACTCCCCTCTGTGAAAATCATGTTGTTTTTTCTACCTTGTTAACATGTCCATATGGATGTGGATGGAGATAAAGGCCGGGACTTCATAGATCTGCACATTCTAAAGGTAGCAATGATGTAGACTGTACATTTAAGCCATTTTAAGGCAGGAAAAATATTTTTCAGGAAAATAATCAATAGTCATTTTGATACACAGGGATGAGTTTTACAGGGTTTAATCAATGACTGGAAAAGGCCCTCTGAACCCCAGAACACACCAGTGGGTTTGAAAGGCAAGTTATTTTTTTCACCAAAATGATATTTATCAGAGCCAGAAACTATAAAAACAGGAAGACTCATTTAATTTTTCTTTTTCCAACAGTCCATGAACAAATCGTGTGTTACGCTTTAATTTGGAAAAACTACAATCTAAGCTAAAAATTTGAGTATTTAATCAAAATCACTTAATCATTTAAGAACATTCTCAAAATAAGTCATTTGCAGTAAAAGATTCTGTAAAAAACAAAACTTCTGCACTCCTCAGTGCAACAGAGAAGTCATTACTGATTCAATTGTGAGGTGACAAAAATTCTGGGACTTGGCAGCTGACATGTTACATACAGCAGATAGGGAGATGCGTATGGAAACATAATAAAATGTTAGTACTAAAGTACTTCAGTATGAAGAGCCACCATTTATTCCCAGTATTGGTATCACCTGTGAGTACTTGGAACAATGTTTTTCAATTTTAGTGAAATGAGTAATCAAAGAAATACAACTTTTATCTTTTTTTAAGACTGATGGCATTATAACTTGGTAATACTGGACTAAAAAGATTTTTGAGTTCCCCCTACTTCTAACAGAACAGAACTTTATGTGGCAGTGAATGAATGAAGTGAATGAATGAAGTGAAATGAGACCACAGTGAGTAAAAATGAGGTTCAGAGGGATAAACACCAACCAGTTTTCGAAACATTTTAGTTTGTTGTTTTTAGCTTAGAGCTGACACAAAATTGAATTCGGAATGTTGAGTCTGATATTTTCACTTGCGTGTCAAGATTCTAGTAAGGTAGAGGCTGTAAAGGTTTTTCACAGCTATAGCACCAAGCAAACACTTCTATATGCAATATCCAAAGAGTTATACTGTGCTATAATAGAACATCCAGCCAACGTGACCTCAGTTCTGACCTGTATACGTGGTCCTCTTCACCAATAGGCTGGCTCGGACTGCTGCTATCTCTAGACCAGGGACTTCTCTGAGCTGAGCTGAAGGACTGAGGAGAGAAAGAAAAGTCACTACCAGTTATTCACCCCTGAATAAATCAAACTATGTTTTTAATTGAGTCATCTAAGTTCAACCCGTCGAGGACATATTCATAATGTATGCGTTTACCTCAGTTTCATCTAGTCCGTTCAGAGTCCGCTCAGAGGGAGTTGGTGGTGCTTGGGGTGGGGAGCAGACTTCTTGCTGGCCCTGACTCCCAACTGGGAAGGAGTAGGCGGTCTCGTCAGACAGGAAAAGTGGACGCTTGGAGATGTGGGATGTTGTGGACTCAAGGTCCGCCAACAAAGCATCTGTGGAAAAACAAAACACAGACTGATTAGCATAATTATTAAAACTCAGCTGTGATCCGATCTGGTCGGGTCACATCCACTTTGAGTTTAGCTTTTGCTGTTTATTTATGTGAGGTGTTATTCTTTGATGTATAATAAGGGGTCCTTGGGTGTTTTGAAAGGCAGAAAGCAGTAGACTTCATCATTATAGGAGATATGACAATACTGTGAGATGAAAGATTCAGCCATACAATTCTACCGAGGTTGCTACTCATTTAAATCTTTCAAAATTATTGTGCAGAGAGTTTTATAGACATTTAACAGGATTGTTTGCATTGCAACAGGAGTTTATTACCCTAAAACAGACATTCCTCTCTGGTTAGTTTATCTACACATAGTTTTTCTGTTGAAATCCCCAAAAAATTATTAGATCACTCCATTAATCACCATATAACATTATGTAAACCAATGACAAGCGTAATCTTTATCGTCAAACAATAATAAAAAGTTAAAATCCTCATGAACAATGCTCGACTCATCACATGTCCTGTTTGCACACACCATCACCAAGTAAATACTGCTGATTTCGCAACCTGTCAAAGGCCCATGTGCTCTGACATCAGAAGAGGTGGAGTTGTAAAAGTTGAATCATGCTGTCTGTAACGACCACTCCTTTAGTTACTCATTTACCCTCAACTGCATGCAATCTCCTTGACAAGTTTTAAATCCAAGACCTGCAGTAAAATCTGCCACCAGGTATGTGTTCTCATATTCACCATGTACACACCAGACAGCTACCAAATCTGAGCCAGGGGGTTATTTGGTATTCTGAGAGGAAAGCGGTCCAAGAGAACAACCACTAATTTAGCAGCCCTAACAAGTAGGTAGAGGGACACATAACATTAAAGGGGATTTAATGAAGAGCACAGGCTGTATTACCGAGGACTTGGGCTTATTTTAGCGCACTCACTCACCAGAGCAGGGTTTAGTTTCTCTTGTAGAATTTCACAAGTCCTAAAAAATAAGATCCTAAATATAAAAATGAGCTTGATCTAAGAAGAAATGTCTTATATGAATAAAGTATCTGTTAACAAGTACTGTTTAAACCTAACGTCAGTCAGTACCAGCATATTATAGACAAGTAAAGACACTGGTGTTGCAGGGTTCAAGATAGCACACTAGCAGTAAATTCCAGTATAAATAACCAAAACAGTAAATGAATAAGAGTTGCTATCATTAACTATCATTCTATATTGATGAAAGCCCAATGAAAAGTATTCAAACAGTAATATTCTATGAGAAATTCTGATAATATTACCACTACTGCAAAGGTATGTTCGACAGCAGAAGCTCCACTGAGGTCCCAGCCTAAAATTAACCACTGGGTCAAGACAGATGCACTCATAGCTTAAGTAAAAAAGAGATGAGCCGTACCTTAAAAAAAGACAAATCAGTACACCCGGGGAAGTGAAGAGGAGATAATGCAGAGAAAGGAGAAGCAGAGGAGGAAGAGGGCAACCTAAACACACTGTCTGCCAGGCAGGAACTGCCTTTCTTAACTCTACCATCAGCACAAGAGACAGGGGGGAGGAGGGGGGGAGAGAGGGGAGCAAGTGAGAGCAGAGGAGAGGGTTAAAATTAATAGCAGGGAGTTAGGTTCACCTCCCCACTGCTATGCCTGCTCCGACAGAGCTGCCTGAAAGCTGAAGTAAGACATAATACTCACGCAAAGCACCGAAAACTTTCTCTGAGGCAGAAGCTGTCCGACTTCTGGAGGCCGAGCGAGTAGGAGAGGATGGCGGAGTAATACAGTGTGGTGAAATGAGGAGAGCTGAGAGCAATCAGAGCTCTTATCAACAGAGGCATGCCCAACTGAGGGAGTGGTATCACAAAGGTATATAAGGGGTATAATCAGCCCCTCCTTCCTGCCGTCAGTGCAGCCTCTGCTTAGGTTACTCATGACTCACACTCATTTTACCACATTTAATGCTACATGTTACATTAGATTTAGTCTTTTAAGTACAGTCATACTATTAGGTTAGGACTTCTTTTGTATGGGCAAGTTTCTGACCACTACAAAGAGTTAACCGGAAGCTAATTACAAACCTAAAAATGAATGCTTGGTATACCATAGTATCATGAGCACAGTGGTAACTTGGACTGCAATGTTTTCCAGACAGAGAGGAGACGCAGCAGAAGCTGAGCCAGATCAATACCAGATCCACTTGGACCAACTTGGCGTTAGCATGGTTAGCATGATTAGCATGGCTAACATGCCTGTTGACTGGGTTTCACAGCAGAGACTCCTCTCTGGACACAGAAGCCCGGCTGCATTCCTCGGAGTTTCATTATGGATACAGCAGAGTTCAGTGTTTACACTACGGCAGCTAGCTCCAAGTGTGTCTGCATCGCTTACTAGGTAGTAACAACAACAAAAATATATACACACACAACCTACAAAAGTGAAGAGACAGACACAATACAAGTGTCAATCTTTACAGTGAATACCAAGTATGGTGTGCAATAAAAGGCAGGTGCATCTTAAACTCAACACTGCAGCTCCACTTCTCGTCCACTGAAAGAGGAAGTTAACAGGACTGTGAACTTATTCTATGAGGTTTTCCTGTGTCAAAACTGTAGAGGTTAAGACTTCTTCTCTACAACATTTTCCACGATTAGGGCTAAAAAAAAATAGACCGAATATTCAGCCTTTTTTGTTAAATACTGATATAATTATATTATTATTACTATTATCATTACTATTAATGGGGCTCTACGGACTTTGTATGATAGTAAAGTGAAGACAGAGAGGATGTAGGGGAATGCAGCACAAGAACCAGGATTGGGGTTTTGCTGTTCAGGAGGGTATGTGAACATATGGTGTATTATTGCATTGCTATATAATGATAAATTATTGTGAAAATCCACTACTTTGGCTCTTATGCAGCAGTTTCTATCTGTAGTCACTTTGTGGTCTTGAGCAATGTCCTGCCCACAGCACTATCTGATTAGTCATGCATCACGAATTACAGCATATAACATATAAATAGAAAAAAAAGGTTAAGCTATAGGTAATGTATTAAATTCTGACACCTGGATTTTCATTTTTACTGCAAATGTACCAGCTCCAGGTCTTAGGTAGAAGCTGGTTTTTATCCTAATGACATCAAGCACAAAACAGAAAGAAATTTTAATGAAGATGTCCTTTTTAAAGTAACTACAGACCTACTCCTCTCTCCACAGTCTACCCCAGATTTCTTGTATTTGGCCAATGCTTCATTATAATTCTCAGATGTACACATGCAGAAGCACTAACCAAAGAAGAAGAAAAAAAGAAATGATCCGGGCCAACACATAATTTAGTTTTCATCAGATACTTTTCTGAAATACTGCATAAATAAATGGTGAGAGTATCTGCAAGGCTCCGTATGTATCTGTTACTGATGTCAGAACAAAGTTTTACTGCAGCTGCTGGAGACCTCAGTCAACAGATGATAGTCCAGATGGTTTACACAAGAGATGTTAATCAACTTAGCTCTGGAGCTGAACTGGATTTAACCCTGGTTATAAGGAACCTGCAGCTCTAAAACATAGTTACTGCTCAAACATTCACCCTCAGGCTACATTAAACATATTCTGTTTGGCTTTCGCTTGTGTGAGTGTAGTACCTTTAATGTCTGAGAGGTCTCGCATCAAAACTAAGCAAGCAAATTTAATTCAACAGCTCATTTCCCTTAACTATATGGTTAGAGTGCCTTCCTAATTATCGGGATATAGCTCAGTTCAGTTTCAGAGTTGTCTTTGTTCACTAAGTGCAGCATGCAAGGCATGCTCTGACCCATCCGCAAACTACACAAACACACACAGAGGTGTGTCAGCCTCCTCTGCCAAGGGAACATACCGTGATACACAGACTGCACTGCGAAGCACAGACTAGCTCCCCAGTGACCAAAAATGGAACAACAGTAAAACGAGGAACTCATGAGACATGAGCGCTAAATCATGAGATGAGCCTTGTGAAGCGTTATCCTCGAAGAAGTGAGGCAAAACCTTTTGAATATAACTGCAGTTGGGCATATTTTTGGAGTAAAACTTCTATTTGATATGTTTTAGGGCAAATTTATGCAAAGCCTTGGGATGCCAAAGTTCCCAGGAAGCAGGAGGTTGTAAGATTTGCTCTTCACCACCTGCAGTAAAATATGTTGCACATACATGCACATCTAACAAACTGTGTACATTTATTTAACACAGTCCTCCATCTTCATTTGCAGCTGACAAACACAGGAAAACCTCAGCATTTAGTTGGCTCCTGTGTGCACAACACTAACAGTGACATGGCAGGGTGCAGCTGGGCTCAAACAATGAGGAATGGAGGTGGGAGTGTCGAGAGAGATAGCCAGTGAAACTGGGAAGTGTGTGTGCGTGGCGCGCAGCAGGCAAATCCTTAGAGGCTAAAATGTGGGTTGACGCAGATTACGGAGACTCCCTTCCTCCCAGATGAATGGTGTGCATTTTAATTACATGAGCACTGCTTCACACGGGACTCATTACAGGAAAGAGAGAGAGCGGGAGATAAAAAGGGGACTGGGAAGACTGGGGTGGCAGAAGAAGGGATGAAAAAGGCAGGAAAATTGGGAATGAAGGGAGGGGGGGATGCAGGAAGAGGGTAGGGAGGATATGGAAAGGAAACCGTTTGAAGAGTGAAGTATGCTGGCAGTGAAGGCCAGGACAGATGTTGGATCAGCACCTAAATCACTACCTTTCACAGTCAAACTCTGCATAAAAAAATTAATGGAATCTAATTAGGCAAAGCAGTCCAAGAGCACTCATCTCTTGACAGTTTTGATCACTGTAAGTCCCGGATGTTAACAGAAGGAAGCCTCCATTATCCCTGACAGGACATCCTGCCTGCATGAGCCCCCATCACTGCTGACCACTGAATGGAGTGAATCAATGCTGTCGGCTACTCATCACATCCACTCTTGATTATTTAGCCCTACTGGTAGCGATTCATTTCAGGGAATTGGTCCCATCAAATGTAATGCCAGTGAACAACAGCATTTCACAACCTGCAGGGGGTGATGTTGAGTTGTGTGTGAGCACCGGGCTCACCTTCTAGCTTTTTCTTCTCTGGGTTGGTATACAGTAAAGGCTTCTTTTCATCTGTGAGGTTCACAAATGCCATGACACTTACTGAGATATGAGCTGACACCAAAGCAAAAACGAACAGAATGAATATTAGTGGTCTGTGCAGCAAGTTTACCTGTGTTCCCTGACCTCCTTTCTACTTCTCCCTGCTCTCATTCCTTTCATTTCTTCCCTCCCGTATTTGATGTGTTGCAAGGTGGAAGCTGGCTGATATGAATTCCTAACGTGCCACAGCTCGTCTTCCATATATTAGAGAAAGAGGGAGAGATGGGGAGAAATGCGAGGTGCACACCAGCTTAACCAGATGGTGTGATAAGACAGAAATGACAAGATAGGACAGATGAGGCAAAACAAAGAAGTCAGGTATTATACTAAGACATGTTGTTTCTAATCTGTTTTTAGTAAAAGGGAGTGCCAAAAATGTAACATTTAAAAATGCAACACAATGCCAGAACAATTTCTATTGTAAGAAACAATCTGCAGTCACTGCTCTGCTGGTGTGAAGCTAGAGCGTACATCGACATGAAGCGACAGCCTTTCATGTTCTGCTGTGTGAGAGAGATGGCCTCTCCATGTGACACAAGCTGACAGACCATCCCAGCAATGATGAATCCTTCTTTTTGCTTGCACCAGTAGTGGGAGAAGAAAAAAATCAGGACAAGATTGGTGCACATGCACTTATGCATTACACCCCTTTGGGCTTGTGTTAGACAGCAGAAGGCCTGTGCCTGTGCTCATTTGGAGCGCTTCAGCAGGCACACAAGCGCAAAATTAAACCACACAAGAATCACACACACACACACACACAGGTGCAACAGTAGACGACAACACTGCACGCAGGTGCCTCTCAGCATGGCTGCCCACACATACCAGAGACAGACGGAGGCATCTAGGACCACTATAAATACTTTCCTGCCTGACCCTGACCTGAGGGAGAAGAGATGTACAGTAGATGATGGATGACCATGCTGGTCAAAGCAATAGTACGACATTACAGACCACCCAACCAGCCTGCCCTCGTAAATTACATTACATTTGCTGTTCCATGTCATAAACTTGTACACTGTATAAAGAAGAGTCTGGTTGGAGTTTCCTTATGTCAAGATCGATTAAGTGCTACAGAGGATATTATACGTGGAAATGGCACCACAGCCCACACTTGCAATTAAATCACAGAATACATCTGCTTACACAGCAGCATGCAATCCAATCCACTCCACACTCTACTCAGAATAAATTCTGCTAATCAAAGTGTATAGCAGCACAAACTCACCGAATTCTCTGCTAAACAGAGAGAGTGATTACTGTGCAAACACACTGTAAGGGAGATTATTACAGCCTCGCATTGTCTCATGACTACTGTTAAATTATGGAAACCCTACAATGTGTTTAGGGGAACAAGACATCTATAAACGGAGCTAGGAGACACACATTTCCAGCCTATGACAAATAATGTGACACAAAACATCATCATTAAAAAGACGAAACCATCCTGGCAGCTAAGACACAAACACACCATGACATTATCACGATACAACAGTTCTGATACTTGATTATCTGCAAGGCAATCATCAACAATACATTACAAGATCTGTAACTGAAGAAGTAAAAAAAATACCCCGCAAAAGGCAAAAAGCAGGAATCATGTATGTATTCACAGCATTGTCGAACGATTTTTATTAATTTTTAATAATTTCAATTTGATTTATTAGCTCTCTCATTTGGTTTCACCTGTGTCACACTATCTGCCATTTTCCAGAAGTCATAAAGTCATAATTAAGTGATATAATATATTGGTAAATATATATTTTCATCCACCCCTGCCGTATACTGGGAGCACAAGCAAGTCCCTGGTTTAATTCCACTAATTCCACTGACCTTTGTTGTATGCCACGCTGAGAATCACAGCAGTTAATGAGTGAACGAAGAGGAAATTAATTGGCTTTCTATTTTTGTATTGATTAATCATTTCAGTCATTTGATGGTTCCAGCTTCTCAAATGTCAGGGTGCAATACTCGAGGATTTTTGTGTCCTCTTCGCTAAAAGAAACAAGTCATCAAAACAGATCACCTTGTTCTCACATTTTATATATGAAACAAATAATGAATTGAAAATATAATCTGCTGATTAATCAGAAATTCAAATAATCATACCCGTAGTCCTGATCCCCCAGTTTGCAAAAGCACTTGTTACAGCCAAGTCTGAAGTGGCCGAGATGACAATGAGTCAACACATCTACATCTGAGGCTGTGGTTCACTGCCGGAAACCGCTGGATTGCTCCCCCTGGGTTGGGGTGAGTTGCTGTCCCTGAAGAGGTTAAAATATCTCAGGAGCTTTGAGCTTGAGCATAACAGACAGATTGGTGCAGGCGTTGTACTGGACCATTGTGGTGAAGACGGAGCTCAGCTGGGAAGCAGGGCTCTTGATTTATGCTCCAACCATCACCTTTGGTCATGAGCTCTGGGCAGCGAATGAAAGAATGAGATCGCAGATACAAGCAGCCAAAATGAGTTTCCTCTGTAGGGTGGCTGGGAAAAACAGCGAGGACCTCAGACATCAGGAGGGCGCTTGGACTAGATTCACTGTTAGTACACGTCAAAAGAAGCCAGTTGAGGTGGTTTGGACATTTTATTAGGATGCCTTCTGGGTGACTTCCTTTGTAGGTTTGCCGGGCACATCCAGCTGGGAGGAGAACCCAGGATAGATCCAGAACTCGCTGGAGGGAATAGGATCAGGAAGAATCAGAAGATGTTGCTAGGGAGAGGGAAGACTGAAACGGCGTGCAGAGCCTCCTGCCATCATAATCCAACCTCAAATAAGAGGAAGAAAGTGGATGGATGGAATGGGTGGGTTGTTACATACAGATTGCAAATGGTGCCAGCATCCCACATCAAACACAACTTTCACTCTGAAATTGCAAACATTCTACAGTCCTCCCCCACGCTCATGCATGGATTGCAAATGTGGTGTTAAGTTGGAAAGTTCAAAGTTAACTAATTAACAGAGACGAAGATGAGCTCCTGTTTCAAGTAGCAGTTTGCATTTTGCAAATTTCAGGAAAGGGACCTCTGGCCACAACTTTACTGTTTTGCTTCATTCTTACATTACCACTTTCAGCCTCGATGGGCAGTTAATTTTCTGCAAAAGTTTTGACACCCACCGTACACAACCTTCCCAACACCAAACAGCAGAGAGACAAAGTGAGTGAACTGGTGGTGAGCAGAGCAGAGCATTTAGCACCAGAGGAACGGTTTCTTACAGGAGTCAGTGGAATGTAAAACAGAGCTAAAAGGAAAGGGAATACTGGATATACACTGATCAGCCACAACATTATGACCACTGACGGGTGAAGAGAATAACATTGATCATATTGGTACTATGTGCTGTTCTGCTGGAAAAACTTGGATTTTGCCATCTGTGTTGATCAGACTTAGACACCCAAATAAACATTGAGCACACTCCCTCATGCAAATGGAAATCCCAAATGTCACTGGCCTACCCCCACAGGACAACGCACCCCACCACATGGAAAAAAACATCAAATGATCAGGAACAGGACAATGACCCAACGTGTTTTGACCTCCAAACTTCCTACATTGTGATCAAGCATCAACAGGATGCAGTGGAACAAGTTTGATTGACAGAGGCCCCACTGCACAAGCCAGAATACCCAAAGGATCCAGTGCCAGAGTCCTGGTTCCAGACCCCACAGGACACCCTGAGAGGTCCTCTTGTCCATGTCCAATGGTTCAGAGCATTTTTGAGCACATAAGGGGGACCAACACAACATTAGGCAGATGGTCATAATGTTATGCCTGATCAGTGTATGTTATCCTGGTAAAACTACAATAAATTCAAAATCTGCTCCTGCTGGATAAAAAAGGCAACTGTAACCTTAAAAGGCAATACCATATATCAGAGTTGTGTTGACAGCTTGTTCTGCTGCCTGTAAGTTGGCAAAACATAACTTAAAAGAACAGTCTTACATTTTGGCAAATATGTGTTTATTCTTTTTTCTTGCTGAGAGTTAGATGCCACTATTCCTACGTCCGTATAGAGGTGATTAATCTAGTCTAAAATAACCAGAGGCCAGAGTAAAGAGCTTGAACAGCTCTTTAAATACACTTTTCCTCAAACTGCTGATACACAGCACATGAAGTTCTCTTCTGAAGTGTGGAACCACTGACAGTTGACCACAGAAACCGTTGACGCCTCATCTCTGCTCACTTCCACCCAGAGAGTACAACCATTTCAGGCTGCTGGTGAACATGCTTAACTAGTGTATGTTCAACCTCAACAGACGTAGGAAGCCTGCAAGGTGAGGAAGTACGCCTCAGAATGGTCTAACCAATAAAACCCCAACAGCACTCAGTAAAAAACAACTTTGTAAAGAGGTATAATGGAGATTAAAAGTGCTAAAGTACAAACAAAATCCTGTGTGTGTATATATAACATATACTTTCATATTATTATCTACATATATTGTCAGTTTGGCCTCATATTTGACAGCTTTTCATCCTATAAAAACACTCCAGTGGTTACTTTGCTGGTATTCCTTTCAAAGATTTCCTTACTCTGCACATTTCATTCTAGCATCTCAAACTACATCTTTTCTAAATAGTCTGACATCAAACCATCTGTATTGTTATTATTAATATTATTATTATCATCACAATGCAGCACTGGTAGTTATGAATGTTCACTTTCCACTTCCTCTCCTGTCTCTGCCTTTAAGTCACTTCTGATTACCGGTACGCTGCCTTCTAACATGTTTGCTTTTCTTTATTTCAGCTGCTTCTGCTGTTCTGTCATAACTTGTGGGCTGTGTTTCTACAGTTTTTTTAATCCTTGCTGCAAACCTATTACCCACAGGAGGCAATATATATCTACAGAGCGGAATAATTTCATTTCAAGAGAGTGTAAAATAATTAAAGGATTTTTGAATGTATGAATAATGTATCAACCTCTACATATGCCTGAAAATTGAAAGAAAAAAAGGGTAAATGAGAGTATCTGTAACTAAAATAATACCAGTCAAAAGATGAAACACTCTCCTCTTGCTGTCTCCCACCTACCCCCCTCTTCCTTTTTTGCCCACAGTCAAAGGCTTACAGATGAAGACAGAGGTAGTTTGTGGGCGCGAAAGCTTTCCTGGGGTTTATACGTTGCCCCTGTGGTTATTTTGGGCCTCTGTGTGTGCATGCAACAGTGGTGAAAGCACTTTGAAAATGCTTCGGCAGTACTGTGGGTGCATTTATTAAAGACAACAAGAAGAAAATGGTAGAGAGCGTTTTATTGAATTGCACACATAAGCCAAATGTGCACTTGCATTTGAGTGAAAATAACCTAAGGGGACATATGCACACACAGAGCCTCAAGCAAAATAAAAGATAAACACAATGTTCCTGAATTACTGCACAGGGTTTATTCCTTTATTCAGGTTTTAAAATAGTAAATAGTAGTCAAATTATCCACTTGGCTGCTTTGTTACAATACAACTGTAGCGAAATTTAAGACATCTCACTATTCACTAAAACACCTCCCTATTGCCAAACAGAAAACCCTCAGCATTTGTCCCGAGGTAAAGCCACTCCACTTATTGAATGAGAGTGTAATTGAGGGCACACTAGAGGTTACCTGTCTAGACGGGAGCCAAAGTGATTGTATTGTCTCAATGGCCATACATATAAACACATATATAATTTGATAAACTGCAATTCGCTGCTCTGATTTTTTTTTATTAATTGTTTTTTTTTTTATCTCTAATGCATGTGAAAATATACTAAGGTTCACCATTAATCTACCAAATACTAGCCATGTGGTTTACATACAGAAAGGAACATGATCCTGTGTAGTTACTACATGTAAAAGCTCTACTGATCATTTCAACTTGGGCTCTCTGAGGCTCTATATTGGACCAGAGATGCTTTAAGCCACATACGAATGTCATTATCACAGCTGCAATACTAACATGCTGGTGCTGTGCAGGAAGTACTACCATGACTTAACTGTAATCATTCATTGAAAGAGATTATGAGATGCAGAAAGGTCCAGAAAAAGCCTGTAATTTAATCTTGAGTTAATATTTGTTTGTCGAACAAGAATGATTCCCAGTTTTTGTGCTACTTTGCAAAGCTTGCTAGTGTCATAAGCCAAACCCCGATGAGTGTCAGAAAGTAGATAGCTGGGTGGATAGATGGATGGACAACTTCCGCTTCTCTTAATAATCAGTTCTGTCTAGTTCTGCATTTTCAGGGATGAAGTAGGTCACAGCACCAGAAACAAGCAGCTCTTTGTCCCTCCTCCAGCAGGACAAGGACAGAGGGAAGAGGATGGAGAGGAGGGATAGTGAGGCCTGCGAAACAGGCCAAAAAATCATCTCACTGGAAAACAATCAGCTTCATCCATGTGCCAGAACCCACACACCCTTGTGTGTGTGTGTGTGCGCGTCCTTGTTAAGCCTACACCCTTATAAACCTGTGGAGTGGTAATCCTGGCATCAATGCTGTCATTAACTCAAATGGGGTCTAGATCACGCTTCCTGAATGATCCTCTTTAAACAAGCCAGATGCTGATTGTAAATGCAGATGAAGCTCAAGCAATCTGAAACACACACTAATGCTCGCTCTCGCTTCTCCTCCACCCTCCTAACATCCCAATTCATCAAAGGCTTGCATTGTGATGGCTTTATATCCCAAATAGGGCATCACCAGCAGCCTCTTCATGACTATTTAGACCTGCACTAAGGCCAGAAGAAACCCGTGGGGCAAAAGCTCATTTCCTAATAAAACAGCGATGTGTTATCTCAGCCTGCAGCCACATCAGCCATACACTCTCCTAGAAAAATGACATTCAGGACCCAATTAGGGGAAAGTCTGAAAAACCGTGCAGGTGCATTTGAAAGGCCATCTGACACCGCGAGAGCTCTAATTGTGATTCATTACACTGAAGCAGAGGAACAGTATTTCAGCAGCAGTTGAACTCATTTGGAAACACTATGGTTCCTTTTGGTGCAACCAATGAAATTCTCCAATTACATTTTTATCTTCAATACAAAACTGTAACACCAGCTGTTCTCCAGCTCGCATCAGCTGAGCTGTCAGTCACCAACAGACTCGCAGGGATGAGAATCACATAACAAAGTCAGCGGGAAGCAAAACCCACCAGAGCACAGCAGGATGGAGGAAGATGATAACAGTTTTAGGCACACATACACACATGTAACTAATACATAACACAGAATGTGTTACAACTGCACCTCACTTTCCCCTCATTTTGCCTCATTTCTTCCTGACACCAGGATGCCATATCAAGATAATGAGCAACTCTGGTTACTCTTGGAAAGTAACACTCTTGGAAACACAACAAAGAGGCAGAACTTTAAGAAGAAGAAGGCAAACCACTAAGGAAGTCAACAAAATAGGACAGGATGATGAATGCCCACAAGATGCAATGACTAACAATATGTCTGTGACCTCCAAGGATGTTGGTTAGCAGCAAAGGAGACTCACAACTGCCACTACAACGGAGGTTACTAGGAGCGCTTCCTGTCATGAAACATGTGTCAAGCTGGATGTGAAGCTGCCCAATAAAACGGCTCAGTGAGTTCAGCTGACAAAAGCAGGACATGACTGGTTCATGCAGTAAATACTGTCTGACTAGCGGGGAGACTAAAACTACACAGATCCTAAGGATGGAGAGATTCTGCTTGCATCCCAGTGAGCCTAAATATGTTTTTCAGCTTGAGGGCCTCCTCCCACATTAACTTCGGTTCTGAAAACCCACAGCAGTTGCTCAAATATCGACCCTGCAGGCTGCTGTTATGGTGCGCTGGGCCCATGAGAGATGACATGACGGTTGGCTGAGTGTCGAGCTGTCGCTGCTTAGTCAGCTTCCCATTCAGAGCTGTCTGTCCACACCAGCAGTCTGAGATCAGTGGCGTGTGTGCATTTTGTTTCGAGTGTGTGTTTGTGTGCGTACACCATATGTTTCAAAGTCCTGCAGGCATTTTGATTTTAAAGTCAGACAGATGGACAAACCCAGGAGGAGAAACAGGGGATTCTCTCAAGCCTTTGGCTGCTACACTGACTGTATTTGTGATTTATGTGTCAAGCACAAGAGAGCCATCATCCAGTGCAGACTTGTCCCCTGTTGCATTAAGCCAAGGGTCACGAAAGATGCTTGTTTCTTTAGCTTCAGTGAAGAGGAAGTTAACTGGAGGGGATTTCTGACAATGGGAACTTCCAAGTTTAGTCTGACTTTACAATTAGCAGAACTCAAGTGATTTAGAACTGCACTTCAGTGAAGGTTGGGGCCATATTTAAACAGAAGAGTAATAAATGGACCAGCAGAGGCACATATAGCCTGATTTTTGTGTCCCAATTGTATGTCAGATCCAAAGAACGCTGGATCCAGCACTTCCTATGATGCAACTCAAAGGATTTTTTTGCAATTCCCTCCATGAAAATGTCCAGGTCTTTAAAAATCCACACCCCGGTTTGTAACACAATCTTTCTGTTAAAAAATATGCAGACTTAATCAGAGGTGACATATATTTAAAGGCATAGTTCAAGATTTTGGACAAATATTTATATTCTCGATGAGAGTTAGATGAGAAGATTGATAACATTTACATTTATTCAGAAATACTGATCTACAGCCTGCAGCTTTCTAGCTTAGCTTAGCACAAAGACTAAAAATAAGAGGAAACGGCTAACCTACCTCTGCCCAAAGATTTTAAAAAATCCAAAAACTTAAAGGGCTAAATGATTTGGGGAAAATATGGAATTGTAATTTTTAAGACAGATAATAATGTGATTTGATTTGTAATTTTTTTTTTTTTGAAGTCGTGCTTCAGTTTCACATTTATGAACAACATGAGACACCATCAAAACTATGACTGTCATGTAAGGCGGACGGCATAAATTTGTAAAACCACTGACAACATTTTAAACTCTGGCTTAGCTAGGCTAAATTCAGTCATGCAATTCATGTGTCTGCAAAATCATCCGTAACAGTGTACTTCACACACCAATTATCATACTGCAAGGTAGTATAGACTAGTGACTGATACCAGAACTCAAAGTAGAATTAAAGAGGTGATATTTGCTTAAAACGATTTACCAAAATTAGACAAAATAAACAGTGTCTCTGACAGAGTGAAAATCTACTATCCAGGCATAAATAACATCTGTGTCACAGTCTCACAGAATAAAGGAAAACTGACAAATGTTCACGTGAGAGCCGTCTCATGTTTCTTTTGCTGTATAAACAAAGAACCAACCTAAATTTAGACTTAGTTGAGTATCTAGGCTACATCACATCTCATTTGGACTTAGCAAAGAGCCACTTTGCCCACGCCTACCCCGTGAGTGACATATCCAACACTGCAGCTGCTGCGCTGACAGGGCTCTGGGGAATCACTTCACTTCAAATGATGCCACTAAAGTGACAGTGAAACAAATCAGTGGGAGAGAGAAAGACGGCAGTTAGTGTGTTTGCAGAGATAAAAAAGGAGAATACTGAAAGGTACAGTGCATCACAGTCGGTAAAATGAAGTTAACTTTGGAGGCTATTTGACATTCATGTCTTGTTGGTGCAGGCCCGGAGCAGTGAAGCACGGAGCAAACGCTTGGCAACGCAGATAGCTGAGGAGGGGAGGTCAATAAAAGTTTGCCTCAGAACACAGCACAACACCCAAACTGCAAAGACTGCACAAATAAAATCAGGCACAAATAACACTAATACATGTCTAGCATAATAAATCAAAGCTCTGGCAAAAAAAGAAAAGCTGATAATTGCCAGCGATCAGGCTTTACAATCTGCCTTGATCCAAATCTTCCTAAAGGCTAATCTTCTCTCCTGCAAACTCAGCCAGCTTTAAACTGTCAATAGATTGCAGCCTGCAGTTTCCTATGTGGTTCACCACAGGAATGGAGGGGAGTGGGAAGAGAGAGGGTGGGGCAGTGCAGTGTTTAAGGAGGATAAATTTTGGCTGAGGCCCAATCCCTGCATGTGGGCCTGATCCCTCCCTGACGCCCCGCCTGAGATCAGCGCTGCTCTGCTCTCATGGCCACTGCTGAGGGAAGCACTGGTGATATAACAAACTCAGTGTGTGGACATGTGAGGATCACAGGAAAAAACACTTTTAGGGGGCCTGTCAGGAGCAATACTTTCATAAGAGGGGTGTGGGGAGGATATGAGAATAGGGAAGACTGCTAGAAATGAACAAATAAAGTTAAGGAGGGAGGTTGGTGAAAGGTTTTGTAGGTGCTGCTGGCTCAGCTCTTAAGAAGAAGGACTCTCCTGTGCTAAAAATACACTCAGGCTTCGTTGTCCTCTCTGGGAGCCGAGATAGATGGATCCCCACAGTGCCTCACTTAAACCCCTGCTTCCTTAGATTCCCCCACTGCATCTAATTTTCATAAACAGGTGGAGGTAAAATCCCCCCGACTGTGGCTGCAATCCCAGCACCAGAGCACACATCCGTCGGACGGGTGAGCAGCTGGCGTGGACACTTCTTTGTGTTTGTGTGTCACATTTTTACATGTCTCTGGTAAAACGATGACAGAATTTACAACCCTGTGACATGGTAATTACACTGGGTTGTGTAACGCTCCTTTTTTTGAGCAGCTACTTTAAGGAAAGCCCTTCACCCCGTGTAAGCTGAGATGGTATCCATAAATATTGACTAGATATAGAGTGACCAATATTCTGGGGGCACTCCCACTCACTGCCACCAGCAACATGTCCACCAGAGAACTTCAACCCAAATTGCATCCAGGTGTCATTTGCGAAAACTGAGAAAACAGCAGGTAGAATTTTCCAATTATAACTGAAAACAGAACCTGTGTGCATATCCTTCCCTCCTGGCTGGAATGGCATGTGAACATAGTTGCGTCCTGTTTGATAGCAAGCCCACCTGCACCTCACAGGGGGTGGCAATACTTTTTGGACGACTTTTGCAAGACATTTATCATCTTTGACTCCCCAAATGCATTCTGGTGTTTTTTTAGCACCCGATGAACCCGACTCCTTCGATGCATTTCACGGATGTCCTGCTAAACTTAACCTTACAGTCACTAGGGGGAGAAACCACATTGTTAGTTGCATGTGTAAAGGGTTCTACAATATTTTAAATAAACTTGAGAATCATCCCAGAAGGCTGGTCTCATTATAAGCATGCCGCCCCCAGGCTTTGCATTTTTTCCTGCTGTCACAAAGTGTGCTGCAGTTCACTGAGTTAACCTAAATCCTTGCAGGCAGGAGCAGCCCAGGATTCATTTGCAGAATCAAAGCTGCAAAGAAGCTGCTGTTTTAGAGTGACTTTACAGACGTCCTGATCAAACAAGCTCTCTGTGATTGTTTTCCTGGTGTTATCCCACCTGCAGCAGAGGCACTTATGTAATCCTGACAATCACCAGGGGGGGGGTTCAGTGTCCCATCAGATGTCAGAGGGGTTTGATTTACAGAGAAAGTTCAGGAAGCAATGCACTGGTGTGTGTTGATTAAGTGGAATGAAGCAAAAGACTGTGAACGCAGCATCAAGTGGGCATAAATGTTTAGCAGCTGATAATTAAGTCAATTATGATCCTGGTGCCTCCTCGTGTCAACTGCACGCGGGGCCTTTCTGATCGTTTAACCTCGCGCTGCTCTCAGCTGAACCCGGATAACTTCAAACACAAACACCGATAAAACACAAACCGCAGCCACCCACCGACCCACCGACCGACCGACCTGCCCGCTGTGGAGAGAAAGAGAGACAGAGAGAGAGAAACCTCCCTTTTCTCCACGGAAACACCTCCATTGTGTGTTTCACGGTAACCGCACTCACTCTCGCACGCTTTAATGCTGCGTTCACGGCGAGCGAACTTACCTAAATCATCCATGTTGGCGGAAATGATTCCAGTGCTGAGAACCGGACCGGTCCCTCTCTGGCGGTCAACAAGCTGCCTGCTGCTGCGGCTCCGGAGGAGAGAAAAAAAATCGGGCAAAATTCTCCGGTGGAAGGTCTCCTGCTGACGGCGGTGAAGTTTTCAAGTCCTCCTGCTGCTCGACGAGTCAAGAAACACACTCAAAAAAATACGCACAGCTGCCTCCCTCTCCCCCCAGGAGTCTCCACCAGCCTTCATCCAGCCCCCCGACAGCCCACCAGCTGCAACACGCAGGGACCAGCGGCACCCGGCGGCCGAAAGAGGTACTGCAGGCAGTGGCACTCAATCAATCCATCAATCAGGCTTTATTTATACACCACTTTTTATACAAACAAAAATGCAACACAAAGTGGTTTACAAATATAAAAAATACAATAAAGCAGTGCAAACAACCCCCACCTCTAAAACACAGTAATTGAGGAACTGAGGAAACGCCATCCTATATAAAACATGCAATGAGGAAATACTAGATTAGATAAAATGAAATAAAATGAGATTAAAAAAGGCTAGATGAATAACTAAAATAAATCAAAATATCTATTACTAAAATAGAGAAACAGATAAATAAATATAGAAACAATCAGAAATGATAAAAATGAAGCAATGAACTGTACATTAAATAAATTAACATATGTAAATATGTGGCACTGCATTGATGGATCAATATGCACGCCGGGGCTCTAAATAAATCCTCATTCTGACAACTTAAAAGCAAACTGAGACGCTTTGCGCATGTGCAAAATTCAGAAAAACTCATCCGTGCTCTATTAGACCCCCAGTGACATTTAAATAGAATGTTTTTGTCCTCTTGCACATTTCAAGTTCTTGTTTACACCATGTAACCCTGCACATTATCAAGTCATTAACTTGCACATTCCTGCACACAGAAAATATCTCTATTACTTTTTGTGATTTTTAAACCTTTGCTTACACTTACTGCTAATTTGACTTAGCACACTTCTTATTTATCTTGAAACACTTAATACTCAATAAAACCTTTCTGATTCTTATCTTATGTTATCATATCACATCTGTACATGTGAAAGGTGTTCATAGTCTTAATGATATATTTATTTTTAGTCTCATTGTACTGCTGTATTTCTTGCCATGCAGTATTTTACCTTCATAATATGCATGAGTGTCTGTCAGGCTCTATACAGCGGAAAATTTGTCTGGCATGGGCCATGCTGTATTCTATGTGATGTACGTGTTCACTTAAAACTGGTTTTAGGTGGTACTACAATGTTTAATTAAATGTGTTTTACAGCCTCTTTTTGAGGCCTCCAGGGACCACACGCAGCAGCAGAAATCCATATCTGCATTTTTTAGGTTACACCATGAATGCTCCAGGGATCAGATATTGGTACCTTGTTCATTTGATCAAAATGCCCTGGGCTACCAGATGCAAGATGCCAGACTGTAGGGTTTGTCCTGGTGATGACCTCACTGCTCTTCCCTACCCATGCTGTGTTACGTCTTTTAAGTTTATGTGCATGTTCAGACGTGCACACAGACCCACAAATATGCAGGCATCCAGTTGTTTAGGTAATACCGGATTAACTAAAAGTTTAAAGTTTTCATGACATTTTACACCCATCTAGTTGTGGCGTCCATTGTAATGGACATGAAAAAATACTAATAAAAACACAAGCTGGCAAAAAAATCCCCCTTTGTTTCTGTGTTAGAGAGGAATTAAAACAAGCCAGACAATTTTTTTTTGCCATGCAGAAAAAATGTGGGTCTGAGGGGTTAAGACAGCTGCTTCTTGATTGGCAGCTATCAGCTTATTCTCAGCTTCGAGTTTTTTGCAGTTTTTCAGCACTTTTGCTCAGCCATAACTTGCATTACAGCCTGTGCAGCTGCTTCTTGTCTTTAGACTAAGGTTGCATTAGAGCAGATAGAACTAGCTTTAGTACAAGTAGAGACTGGAAGTGAAACACTGGAGCATGAAGATGCAAATACAGAGCTGTTATCAGGCCAAATCAGATTCTCTGTAGTCTCTAGAATTTGAGATTGAATGTTTTGAACAACAGCACTGGGGATTGATATAGAGGTGTCCAGCTTGCATCGCACGTCATGAGGTGGGCTGTCAGTCTCTCTGTATTCATCATACACCATATTCAGTTCAGGTAGTTCCCTAGGATGTCACTGGGATCCTGTTTTATTACAGATTTTTTAGTTACCTTAGTTAGAACCTTCTAGCGTTCATAAATACTGTGAAAGCGTAGCTGTAGTCCCTTCATTTTTCCTTTCTGAAATTCTTTCCCTTTTTCTGTTAATGTGCGAGCTCTTTCACTTCTACGAGGCTCTTCAGGCTGCACTACTTGTTGTACATTGTAAGGCTCCTCTGTCTATTCTGGCTCAGCTACTTGGTCTGTAGGAGCTATCCGTTGACAGTCTTTACTGGGTTGTGATACTTTTAAATTATTTAAATTGCCTATGAACTTGTCACCCTGAATGAACTAAACCTAACTAGGTCACTGTGTTTCAAAATCAAACTTTCAAAAATTATAAGACTTGAAAATATCTCTGTCAGTTACAATTAACAGTCCTTATAGCAACATTTCAAAACTTAGAATGGAACAATGGATGCAAAACTCCAAATAAAATGTACACAGAGTCCTTCCCCTTTATGAAAAAAATGAATTATCTTCCTTATAACTTAAAACAGTGGCAATAAATCATTGCCTTCCTATTTCTTATGAAACACTGATATAGTTAGGCTTCACACAGCCCCTTGTAGTTTTTCAATCCTTGTATAACTCTTCAGAACACACACTTTAGTGTCTGACTTACGGACGTCTTCATGGAAAACTGATGAATATGTGTGTCCTCAACGCTATACGTGGCTTATCTGTTTTTCCTGTCTTGATGAGCTGTTGGGCACGAGCAGGTAAGGGAATGTCCATGCAGGCTCAAGTTTGACTATTGCTCCCTCCAGGAAATACACGGGATCATCTCCTCACCCCTGTCACCTTGAGTGTTACATTTTAATGTCTCCCCCTGCAAAAGGTGTAAATGAGATTAACTTCCTATGTGCTTTTAACACAAATGAATCCATAGCCATGAAATCAGATCTCCTAGATAATCCATGTAAACAAAAACAAACAATCACAACATAATTTATATTTAAGGCAGTTAAAGTAAGTACAAATGCAACAGAAGCAAATAAGCATCCAACTTTCCTGGGGTTCAGAGGGTTAAAGGAGTTATCCCATGTCCTTCAAGTGCCAACTTACCGCGGCTTCAGTTCACTCGCTCAGCTGTCAGTACGTTGCTAAATGTAACTTGAAAAGAAAGTGATGAAAAAAGAACATTTGATTCTAGGTATCCCACTTTTTTTTATGTTCAAGCAAACTGCAGAATTCATTTCAAATGTAAACAGTATGCAGGCTTCAAACTTGCCAAAGCACCAAGATGCTTCATGAAAACAGCCCTTTTCTGATGTAATCTAAGTGAAATCTAAAGAAATGGGAGAGTTTCTATTGCCTGACATTCATTTTCATCTAATGCCAGTTAACAATATAACATTTAACTTTATATATAGTCACATATCAGCTCAAATCCCAAGACTGCCAATGAGACGTGTTTCTGTCATGATCTGTCATAAAGCACTACAACCAAGTGGACAGAGAAATTGGTGAAAATCAGTCCAAAGAGCATCTTACAGAAAAATGACACAGTAAGAAAAAAGGTCAAATTACATGTATCAGAGAATCAAAGTGGAACCAGCAGTAGGTTATAGTGACTCAGAATGAGAGTAGCAGCTGTAATGTGATTACTGCATTTAGGAACAGTAATGTGTTACATGACTGTGTTAGAGACAAATGCAGTGTGTTTACAGTAATGCATTACTTTACAATGTGTTTCCCCTTTACACTTTAATGGCAACGAAGTAGACAAGTGGACAAAGACTTTTAGTTGTCATTAGGAGACATGGAGTTAAAACTGCTTTTCTTGTATGTGTGTTTGTACACATTATAGTGAGCTCTCTGGGCTTTTTTGTAAAAGACAAACCTTAGAAAACTGAGTTGCTGAATTCAGACTTGTGAAGAGAAAATGCTAGAAGGTTAAGTTATTTGTAATCTTCCAGTATTTCAGTACTGTACTTCCATTTTTACACAAAACATCTTATTGTGTCTGCTCTTGTCTTGGTGAGTATGTGGAAAATGGCGTAGTTGTGTGTAGGTTGTTTTTAAATACAGTCACAGCAAAAAAAAGAGCTAAATCTAAAGTTAGACACTAGAGAAATATTTTCCGCAAATACAAATATTAAGTTCACGGCCCATTAAAAAGCTTTTATTCTGAAACTCAACCTCTGAACCCATATGAATATCAAACAATATGTCAGATGAGTCTAACATATACTGTGAATATAACGAAAGTATGCTTTAAGTGACATACAACAGGCAGGGGATTTGTTCTTAAAGAACTTTTCTGATTATTTTGTTAATTTACCATAATAAAATTAGAGTAAAACCAGCAAACATATAAATCAATAAGTCAGTTAAATGCAGATACTAGACTCACATTACTGAATGAATCCAGAACTTACTCCCAGCCCGTTTCCCTGGTGGCTAAATGAAGCCTCCTTTGAACAGACACACTCAGCACAAATCCACAGTTCTCACAGAAAAATTCATCCATTATTCCTCAATGGTTAATATAGACTAAATGCCACTTTAGCACTGTATGAAATCTCAATAAGAAGCTCCGCAGAGAGTTCTAATTGCACCTTCAGCACACTGTGAAAGACTTCCCTCGATAAATGACTGCCCTAATATTCCTTCAGGGAATTAGAGTGTGTGATGTTCAGCAGTGAGATTATTGCAGGTTTTCATGTAATCACAATCAGATTTCTGTTAAAGTTATCATTTTAATCAGGCTGCACGGCCACTTATAGGATTGTTTTTGAGGAGTTCATAAGAATGTAGATAAATAAGTAGTAGTAAATATTTCACAAGTACATGTAAGGAGCTTTTGTTTATCGCTATGGACTGTCATTTGATTTAATTCATCTTTCATTTTCTTCATCCGCCACTAGAGGGTATTCACAGACAAAGTTTTACAGACATTCAGATTAAGTGTTAGTCACCACAGTGACAAAAATTATGAATAAAACCTTTGTCCTTTTTTATTTTAGAGCCTTCAGTAGCCTGCTTGGTTTGGCAATAAATAAATAAATAATAATAATTTAGTTTACTCTAATTTTATTTTATTGTCATAATTTAGTTTATTTTATTGTCATATTAATTTTGTCTGTTGTGTGGTTTTAGTCTGTATTGTAATTTGTACCATTGTGGTGTACTCCTGACTGGAGGGCAAATTGCTCTTTGGGGACGGTAAAAATGACTTTGAACCCAATGATGATAACATATACACCAATCAGGCATAACATGATGACCTGCCTAATACTGTGTTGGTCCTCCTTATGCCTTATGTGCTCAAAAATGTTCTGAACCATTGGGCATGGACAAGAGGACCTCTCAGGGTGTCCTATGGGGTCTGGAACCAGGACGTTGGCACTGGATCCTTTGGGTACTCTGGCTTGTGCAGTGGGGCTTCTGTCAATCAAACTTGTTCCACTGCATCCTGTTGATGCTTGATCAGAATGGGCTGTAGGAAGTTTGGAGGTCAAATCAACATGTTGGGCCATTGTCATGTTCCTCAACATGTTCCTGATTGTTTGATGTTTTTGTCCATGTGGTGGGTTGAATTTTCCTGTCTAAGTCTCATCAACATGGATGTCAAAATCCAAGGTTTTCCATCAGAACAGCACATAGTACCAATATGATCAACGTTATTCACTTCACCTGTCAGTGGTCATGATGTTGTGGCTGATTGGTGTATAATATTACATAATATTGGTCAGTGAAACAACAATGTGTCTGATGTCTATGCTTACTCTTAACAAGTAAGGAAATAAACAAGCACTTCAAGTAGAATTTAAGTGTTTTCACAGGTTTATGTTTTGAAATTGAGAACTGCCTAAGTCTGTAAAACTGAAGTTTATCCATGACAATATTTCTTCTCCTTGTAACCAGTTTTAATTAAGATTTTACTCCATGTCAGGAAGGTTATTATCCTCAGAAATGTTACTGACACATACCAGGGCACAATGTCAAAATGAAATTTAATTGGATAGTTGACCACACAGTAAAGCAGAGGCCCACCTTTACCTTCAACCACAGGTAAATTCACATATTTGTGTGCATGTGGAAAACTATCGGTAGAGTTGAGACGTGAAATTTGATGTGCATTTGTGACCGTGGCATGAACCTGCACACTTTCATGAAGAAGAGAACGTTCTCCCTGCAAAAGAGCATGAAGACTGAAAGAAGAGAAGTATGATCCACATGCTCTTATGTGGTTTTCCACACATCAGAGAATTTCATAGTATTCAAAGCTTTAACAGACTTTGTCACCATTGTCATCATCAAGCAAACATTATTTCATCCTGTTTTTGAAGCAAGAACGGTCTGTCAAAGCACAGATCTCTAAAAATCAGGTTTCTACCTACAGGAATTATTTACAATACGTCTGTCTGAAGTTCAGTTGTCTTCAGGTCATACAGAGCTGATAACCAGAAAATATGATGTCGCCTTTCCCGCTTAGAGTATTATTTTTAAATCACATACAGTTCAGAACTTTTTACAACTATATAATGGCAGTATATTGTTACATATGTGATTATTTTAGCCTCATAATGTGAAGCTTCAGTGTTAGTCAGCGTTTTAAATCTCTTCTTATCTAAGCTTCTGCTGCTTATGAATGTATCGCACTGTATGTCCCACTTTTGTTGGTGTCTCTTTAAGACAAAGCTTTGTTCAAGACAAATGTATATGTTTCTGTTCTTTATGAAGAGATAAAAAACAAGCTTGGTCCACGTATCAGAATACATTATCTGACTTTTCCTGTGCTGTAGTCCGATTTGAGAAATGCAGTTGCCTGGGGAAAAAGTGCATTGTGGTTCAGAGGACTTTAGACCAGCTGACTCTTGCTATCAGTGGGCTTTTAGAGGAGATACGGCAAGAAGATTTCATTGTTCATGCTTCCTTTTTTTTGGACTGGTCTTGTAATGTTGTCAAAAATCAAGTAAAATCTTTTTTTTGTATTCTTTATTTAATTCATTTGTAAAATTAAAAAAAAATCAATTTAATATAAATACAAACGTTCTCCGATCTAGAATGAAAGGGGGCGGAAAGAAGACTAATCTTATTTTATCTGCCCATTTATCCCCAGAAATCAATTTACAAAGATTTAAAAAACAACAACAGCATAAACAACAAAAAATAAAAATCTGATTCTATAAGCAGACTCCTACGACACTCTGGAGCTTTTAATGCATGTAGCTTATATTGCACTATTTTTTGAATTCAGATTTAGCCTACAGGCAGACTTTTTATATCAAAAATAGAGAATTTTAGGCAAGACATGGGCTAATAATTACATAAGGCGCACTGAGATATTCTGCTGCATCGGATGTGAGAACATAAATGTTAAAGGTGCATTAATGAACATGTTTTTCTTGCACAATTGGGGGCAAAGCATGAGAATATGAAAACACAACATCTGGCATATTATCACCTCTAACAGTTAATGTCGACAATTGCATTAGCAGCTGATTCCCAGTTTACACACCCTGCAGATGTGGTGTGACATGAGCATTCATTTGCGATGATGATTCAGGCGACTTGATGAATTTAAGTCCAATATTCACACTATTTTTAGCTCTGTTTTGGTCTCCACTCACAGTTTTGGCTCCATTATGTTGTTCAGCATCTAGTTACTAACTTTGTCTACCTTTTGTTGCTGGACTTGCAGTGTAGATTACATGCAGGGGGTTGAAAGAGAAATGTGGCTAAGTCTCCCCTCGCTCAGTGGCTGCAGTCTGTACTTAGAGACAGTTAATGCAGGACACATGATACGAGCTCAAATGCCCGAGCTGATCCAGACACTCATCGCTCACCATTCCCCACGTAGCTCGTCTGCTCCGCGCCACACAGTGCTTTTAGTGTGGAGTTTGTTGGACGCTCCAGCTGGAACAACCAGGGATTTTCACGCCCCGCCTTACCCCTGGCCAAGGTCTGACAAGCAGGGGTAGGTGAGGGCGCTGAGGATCACCGGGTGGCTTCCTTTGGTGAGCTTGCCGCCCGGCCTCCACGGCATAGTGTTACAGTGTTACCCTCTTCACATCAGCACAGCACTAAAATAACAACAGGGCTTTGTCTCACTAAAGCCCTTTGTTTCAGTAGCCAGACGTTTTCGTGTGCTCACAACAGACGCACTGGTGCAAGCGAGGTTTAGACTGAGCTCTGGGGGGTTTTAGAGGGTACTAAAGCCACATCTACTATTTTCAAGTTCACTACCTAACATGGAATATCTGGTATAGTGGTGCGTTCAAGCAGTAATCCTACAATCCTATAAACACATGAGCACCATTCATATGAATATAGCTTCTTTCCTCCTTATACTCAAACAGAAAAACAGGCTGGTGGCTGTCTTCAAAAACTTTTTATTAGACTGACATGCACAGACCAAACATGTGGATTTGACAAAAACAGGCGAGTAGTTTTCAGTGTATAAAATGATAAGGAAAAATGATTTACTCAGTCTCAGGTGAGTGTGTGAATATACTGTGGATAAAATGGGAAGAGAGCAAGACAGCTCACTATGAGGATGCTGTCAAATGTCCGTTATTTGGGAACACTTCTGATCCTTCTGTGGTTTTGAGAGAAAGAGCAATGCACAGAAACACTGAGGCCGACGCAAACGTTGAGTAAATAGTCCATGTCTCCTTCACAGGCAGCGGGTCAGGTTTGAGTCATTTAAAAGGTAAAGTGACTGACTTTTCTATCTGATGAATACATTGACAAAAAGGTTTACTCCTGGTCCTTTTCCTCTCCATGAGTGATGATATGAACCAGGTTCTTGTAGTCCAGGTTTCCTGCCACATCTGGGGGGAAGGCAGCAAACATCTGCTCCATCTATCCAAAGAAAAAGGCACATGTTACCATCACTGCACAAAAAACAACTCAGTTTGCACAGAGGAGTGTAATGATGATTCACACATTTGTTTTTTGTTTTGCACGCGTCTGACGTGGGCGTAAAAGGGTGGTCGTCACCGTGACGTTCATGCTTGTATTTTTTTGGACTCTCCCACACGCTCGCAGCAATCTGCTGTAATTATAATAATTTGTGTAAAAAGGCTGCAATGTACCTCTTCGGCTGAGAATCGGTCGGCTTGTGTTGTGAGCATCTGTGTCACACTGGAGAGAAAGGGAGAGAGAGAGGAAACAGGGTATGAGATGATGTGCTCACACCAGGAGGAAATGTTCGGGTTATAGTGGCCTTTACTCATTGTGAAGTTGTACTGGGATGAATGATCGCAGTCGCACTGAGTCATAAATTGTGAGTGAAAGGCTCAGCCATGCTTCCCGCCAATTTGCATATTGCAAATTGATATGATGTGAGGAAGTGTGTTAAAGCACTTACTAGTCCTTCCTCAGCACCCCTTTCCCCTCAGGGTCAAAGACTTTAAAAGCGTTGAGGATGGTCTCCTCTGGATCAGCGCCTGGATGCATGAAAACAGCCATTACGCATGTTACTCAAACACATTTCGATTAATGGCCTGTTTGCATGACTCAGATGTAATTTCTCTGCTTAAATTAGCATCTTTGGCCGATGTCTTCTCACCTTTCAGCTTCTCGCCGAACATGGTGAGGAAGACAGTGAAGTTGATGGGGCCGGGAGCCTCTTTGAGCATGTCGTCTATCTCCTCCTGCTTCACATTCAGACGTCCTGTGGCAGCAAATACCCAACGTGAACATACGGCACGAGCAGACTGAGTGGATTCAGATGTGGCACATGAAGAGAAAAAAAAGGACTTTGGAGTACTGATGATTTGCTGTTTTGCATTTCAGCTCATGATTAATCCTCACAGCCACCACACTGAAGGCGGTAGAAATAACACAACATGCTATAAGGCTGAATGTGAGGGATGTGAGAGCACCTAGAGCAGCAAAGGTGTCCCTCAGATCATTCTTGTCAATGAAGCCGTCTCTGTTCTGGTCCATGATGGTGAAGGCCTGAAGATGAAGACACATGAATGACACTCATGCTTGAAACCACATGTTCTGAGCCCATTCAGAACTCATTTCTCAAAGTTCTCCTTTCTCCCTCTTGAATATTTCATGTGCCGTCTTTATAGATGAATGCTGCTAAGTATTTATAACGCACAAGCCCCCTCGGATTCAGTGTGGCATCCAGGGCATGCCCAGCAGTTCATCTGCAGCCTAATCACTGATGACACAGTCTGGATGTCTCACCGCTGACCCTCATACCAACATACCATGAGCCTCGCTGCTGTCAAGCCAGGGACAGGGAAATAGACAGGTGGCCATACTGCAACAATGAACAATGAAAAAGGAAAAAGGCATGGAGGGAAAGCGGAGACCCCACTGCGTGTGTCGCTTTTATGTTTTCAACGCAGAGACACTGAGCTGGTTTGCATATTCTTACACCATTTCCAAATTTTTTTTATGTCATTCTCAGCCAAATGCAAATCAGTGAAATAAAAATTGGTTCAGCAGCTTTCACCTCTTTGAATTCCTGGATCTGTGCCTGCTCGAACATGGAGAACACGTTGGAGTTGGCTCCCTCTGCTGTCCTCTTCTTGGCTTTCTTGGGGGCCTTTTTTTATAGCATAAAGGAAGGAGGAGAGATGACGCAGAAACGACATGCTAGTTAAGGTGAAGCTACGTGTCAGACAACGGATGTAAAGCAGATTGTGTGGTTTAATAAGAGAAAACAGTGCTGTAATAAGTGGAAATAGCTTTTGTACTGCAACACAAGTGCATAAGTTATACTGAAGATCTTAATGTGCTGAGACTTACTTGGTATTCAATGAATCTTATAAATCATCACAGAAAATGTTGCAGTATTAGTTATCCAATATATTCATCTATCCAAAACAAAAGCAGCATCCTCCAAGCCAACAACCCACACCTGTCCTCGCACAAACCAACAGCACACACACACACACACACACACACACACACTGACTTACCATGGCTGAGCAGCTGGGAGGTCAGACCAACAATGATGCCAGTGAACAATGGGAAGATTGTGGGTGGCCTTTTGTAGCCCCAACCCTCAGCTCCACTGGATGATATTTATAAACTATGTCCTCTTTAGGAAGTGACAGGTAAATGATGCTTCATACAGCACATACAGTATCACACACACATACACACACATTTCAGTAGCTGCCACTCTCTCCCTGTGTGGTCACGATGGACATCGGACAAAGAGAGTGGAATAACTGGACTAGAATATCAAGAGCAGGCTGAAGGTTAAAGCACTTAATCTGTCCAGAGACTATTGTCTTGACTGTCTAAATGTTAGACAGCAATGGTTTTAAGTGACTGGATGTGATGTAAATTCAGGACCACCAGAACATGAAATCTGCCAAATTGGTTGGTCTATTGTCCGGGTTTTCCTTTGTATCTAAAAGACAAATTGTGCCGTTTTTCACTGAAAGTCGAACAGACGTCCGCTGAAATTGGAATAAAGAGACAAAACTATTTATGATCAGAAAACTCATTAGACTCCTTCTGGAGATTTTAAAAACAGAATATGTGGACCATGTTTGATGCGGATCATTCAGGTTCATCTTCTGTGTTGTTTTGACATTAAGCAAAGCGGAAGTTAAAAGTTGGAGATGAGCCAAAACCATTAGAAGTAATCAGTGGTATGTGACTCATAGTCGTATAGGTGAAATTCATTGTACATTTCTAGATATAGAATTAAAAGCTGTCATCAAATAAACAGGGCTTCATATAGGCTGATAAATGCCTTCACTGCAGCAGAACCTCTCAATAAAAGATTAGCTTGGGAACCTTTACAGTAAACAGGCTCTTAGATTAAGAAATAAAGGCTGTAGATAAACAAGAAATTATGCTCTGCTAGTTATTACTATGAAAGACAGTATATACTATATGTTGTACTTAATCCAAAGAGGAAAAAACACTAGTTCAAAAGATGACAGAAACAACATTTCAGAGGTCCGTGTATTTCTGACTCATAATTTACGCTCAGAAAAACCAGGTATCAAAGCCAACATCCTACATCCTGGTGTAGTAAAGCAACCACAGTGTGCGGCTTGAATTCATCTGCTCTCGCTAATAAGATCTTTATTAAATCTTGATTTGATATTCAGTGATTTCTCGTCCTCATTTGATAAAGGATGACTTCTTGAAAGTCAACATTTACTAACCAAACTTACTCACATTCATCCCTGACAAAACCATTCTCCACCTGATTTACATTTATCACATAAAGGTAAATGCACTTGCTGACATTTATGTAAATGAAGTGTTGGATTTTCTCTACCACGTTCCCATTTTTATTGGAGCTAACAAGGGTTGTTAGAGAATATTACAGCTACTCTGTCCATGAAACATAACCGTGAGGGAAAACATGGCGTCTTTAAACCGTTAAAACCGATAATGAGAGGAAACTGTATACAGGCAAAGGGAGCAACAGCTTCAAATCCTGTCCTTCAATCTTCTGCTGGCATTACAGTGCTTGTGAAACTAAGCTCAGGGATGTCAACAGCAGTAGGTGTGACATAGCGAAGTGTGACACTGCTGACACCGAACACATCCTTACAATGTGCCATGTCTCCGCGCCATTAACGAGTCATCCGGCATGACTTGTGGCTTCCCAGGTCGAGAAAAGTGACAGTGTGTGAAAATGAGTTGAATGGGCCAAGGTGAGGAGGTGAGGCCACAGGTGTGTGTGATCTATATAAAGAGAGGCGCTGAAAGCCTCCTTACACCCTTTACTCTGGATGAACTAAGAGCACATGTCATCAGTGTCATGTCACAGCATGTCGCGTACGAGGAGGTCAGAATTAGACGAGTTATTGTTAACTGAGGCAGATGCTACTGTTGAAAACTTCTCCGCTTCGGCTCCAAGCAGCCGCTGCAGCTACTGGAATGGCAGGCTATTGTCTCATTGGCTGAGCACTGCGATCACATGCCTATAAATAGACTAACCTCTTCTAACACCATGGACATGGACAAATGGCCATTTCACTGGCAGTCTTAAAGAGTCTAGAAGCACAAGATAAGAAGGAAAATGGCCTCAAAAAGGACAATTTTCTCCTCTTTTTTTTTACCTTCTAGAGAGAATAACAGAGATCTTTATCTGCAGTTCATAACATCTAACACAAAATAAGGAGGCAAATTCAAGGTGAAAGACAAGGATTATAATATTTAATATTCTGTGACAAAATCTCTACAGGGAATGCTAATAAATCATTTGTTAGCAGACATCAATATCATATCCAGCGTTACAGCATTATGATTCAGGATCATGTGAAAGCAAATCCATTTTAAAAAGAATATAAAAATAAAATCAAACAGGATGGAAAACTCTTTTGTACAGAGTCCTAGAGGCCAGCTGAAAATGTGTGCAATCTGCAGCATCGGTGCTTTTTTGATAAAAAAACCAAAGAATCAGCTCCAATCTTCTCGGCTTCAATACATTCAGGACGTTTTCTTTTTTAGGTCTTAAAAGAACCGTAGCGGAGTCAAAATTAAAGAAATGTCTTCTTAACAAGTGCCTTACTGTTGACAAACACACTGGGCAAGTTAAAGTGTGGCATCGCATCTGCTTACATTCAAAAAACATTACTAAAAACCACAAAAATATTCTATTTCCATAGATCAAATGATGATATACAGGAATAAAATCATCATCGAGTGAAACGCATAAATTTGAATGGATTTTAGCGTATTTTCATAATGGACTGGATGTTTTAACTTGCCAAGAGTGCGTTAATAAAAGAAAAGAGATTTAGCAATTATATCATGAATTCACTCTGCAAATAGGTATTAGCTAAAACAAAGGAGATATAGTTCACGTGCTTCGTTGTTAAATTGTGTGATAAAAATATAACCCGAATGAGGCAGAAGCAGAAGACAACACTCCGTTTCATTTCAGATATACATATCCATGCCATTTACGAATCAGGAAAAAAAAAACAAAGATTATTTTCATCTTCACCTTAAACACCTTTGGGTTATATACAATAATAAGGGACATTGTACAAAAAGAAATGCTCAAGTACTATGTTGTAAGCTTCAAACATGATCTTTTTCCCCCCTCCCGTCATTTAATTCAGCACTGAGGTTTTCCTTTTGACACATGGAAGTGCATACACGAGTTTGATCCAGATACAATCACTCACTTGATAAAGGACGTTTGGACATATTAAAAGAATACTTATTGGACATTCAAGAGGACACGTTATCACTTTTTTCTTTAACAAAAATAGACATGGCTTATCCAGCCTTGAAATTCCTTCTCAATATATATAAAATTATGTCTCGTCTATTTACAGTCAGATAGCGTTCTGGAGGATTAGAAAGGTCCTGCTCCATTGCTGCTGGGGATTGTGGGTAGTGCAGTTTTAGTGTCGACCTATTTGAGGGCAGACAATCATCTGTTGTGTGGTTCTACAGGGCGGATTGTTCGGGGAGGGCTCATTTAACTTTTATTCAGTTATTTTGTGCTCCAGCCAAGTCCTGCCAGCATAACTGATCAAAAGTCTCGACAGATGACCAAGCTGAAAATGATTGTAATTAGCCGATACTGATTGTGTGTTGACATGTGAGCGCAGGGCTGGAGCCAGAAGTACGACTAGATGTACAATAGGTGACCTGCTACACATCTGCCCTGATCTATAGCTACTGTGGACAGAGCTGAGAGTGGAAAGGAGCCAGTTGTGTTAATGTTATTCTGAGTGAACCTCTGCCACTGGTGACTTTGTAATCATCTGTGCGTGACTTGCAAGATGAAGTTGCTACGGCTGTGCTTATCTAGTGTCGTCACTGCTGTCTGGAGTTTACTGAAGCTAGCAAAAACCCACCAGGTCAAGTCACAACTTGAGATCTCATATCTCAGGTTTTCTTTGTAGAAGAACAAACCATATCTAACTACTAATCCCTTCTCAGGGGAGAGAATACATGCTCAAATACATTGGAAAAAACCCTGCTCAAGTTGTTAAATATGGCGTTTTGTTGACCTTTATTGAAAAAGATAACCTGATTCTAATGACATCTCTTTATTTCCCTAGTTCTCGCTCTATGTTCTGACAGCTACGGATGTTTTCCTCTGTGGGTTTTTCAGTTTTGATTTCAGGCAAAATAGATGTGTGGCAGTGTTTCATCATGAGTTGGTGACATTCTCACTGGTTCTCTGCTCCTTCCCTTCGCGTTCCAAAGATGACTTTCTCTGTCCATAATGGGTATGTGGCTCAAACAGATGATTGGTCCCACACCTGTAGGAAAAGGTCAAACACATAAAGTCAAGTTAATACTACACACAAGCAACAACTATCATTTAGATAATTGTAATGATTTGAGATATGTCAATTGAAAGTCATCAATATAACAAACAGACAAAGAATCTACAACTATGTAAACTTTTCTCTGCTTGTTAAATCATAGTGCTAACATGCTGATGTTCAGTAAGTACTGTTTATTGGATATGAAAGCTTAGTTTAACCGGTTATCATGCTACCATCTAATTAGCTCAGTAATAATGATATTATATCAATGATATTGCAAGATAAAAAAAAGTCCTTAAAGATCACAAGTCCTTCCTTAAAGATCTCTAGCTAATTATCCAGCGACCCATCCAATAGGTTGTCAAGATATTTCATTAAAACTAGAAATGTCTGATGGTGGTGCTAGATACTGGTACCTTTGGATCAGTCATCAGGGACCCATGAATGTCTGACCTAAGCCAGTTTATCTACTATAGTTTCATCTAATAGTTGGCAATACATGTCACTAAAAATAAAAAATAATGAGGAGCACCAGATGTACAGTCATGAATCACAGAAGTTGTTTTTGAAATAGCTCCTCATTGCTAGCATGCCTAAAAATACTACTATCGTTATAATTAAGTTGTAACTGTAGTGCATTCAGCTGCAGACAACAACTGCAGGGTTATAAATAGCAACCATCAGGAGAAATGATTGACAAACCTTGTTGACAGGGTTTATGGGCGTGCGTCCAGAGCCAGTATGAAGCCTTTGGCGCTCTTCGAATCGTCCAGGGGACCTCTCCCTACGAACGTCCATCATCCGGCCAGGGGAGCGGTCCATGCGAGGGTCTGCCATGGCTCTGCCCGGGGAACGCTCTAACCGTGGGTCAGCCATGGCCCTGCCAGGGGATCCCACTATCCGGCTCTCCAGCATTCTGCCAGGAGACTTCTCCCTCTCCAGTGGACGGCTGGGGGACTTGTCCCGCCTAAACTCTGTGCGAGCCTCTCGGTAACGGTGAGGTGTACCAGGATCTCCATGGACTAGAGGATTGGCTGCCAGCCTTTTAGAGATGTGCTCATTGTAGGAAGGAGGCCCACGCTTGTTAGGACTGTTGGAAGGAACCGGGGAATAAAGACGGGCACGGAGCATTGATCAAAAGATAAGTTATTCTGTGTTTCAGGTCATGGGCTTTGCATGGCACCGTGGGAGTCAGGTTGCTCAGAGGATGTGGTGAGATAGATGGACTCGCAATCAAGCTCATTCAATAAGCTCACAAACAGCACATTACAATATGTAATTAGAAGAGACTGAACCCATCAACTCCATTTAGTTTGCTAAATGAGAGTAGAGTCAGTGGCTGACAACAATAACTGCAGAACAAAGCTGACAGGCTTGCAAAGCGCAGTTGTTAGTGAGCTTCAAATTGTAATAGACCAGTCTCGGGACATAAAAGAAATCAGGCTTTATTCAACATTTTTCTTTCTACAATTGACAGGAGGCATTCTTCAAAGCAACTTTAACAGAATAAAGAAAAATAAATTTAAAAAAGGACATATCTTAAGATTTGTTACAGATAAAAAATGAACTCCTCCTCCTGCAGGAAAACAAAATGAAGGTGTTACTTTCCGGTTTTATAACCAGGTCAGTCATTAGAGCCAAATTTTACCCATCACCACCAGTGGATGCCAACCTGTGACCTTCAGTGCCAGCTATGCCCAGTGACCTGTCCACAACGTCAGTGCACTCTGGATAAAAGAGTGCAGTGTGCTTAGAAATCTACAATCAGCAGTGTGCTCAAAAAAATAAACAAAGCAGTGAAATGTGCATTTTTAAACTTTACTTTTATCTCAAGATTGATTATCTATCTGCAGAATTATTATGATTTACCATCAAATTTTTATACCTTGAATAAAGAAATGAAGGAATGAACATAATTTATCTCTATGTATGCCTAAAAAATAGTCTAAAATTGGCAAAATTGTATGTGATTTATGTCAGTTTTCGGTCAAAGAATAAGTATAACAACAACATTACAAATGTGGCGACACAATCAATCTTGCTTTCAGAACTTGACAGTTCTTGATATTCAGTGACTCATAAACATTTTAGTCAATAACAAAATAAATTATACATGACACAGCATAAACAGAAATAAAATGAAATTTAATGGCACCTTGTGGATCAAATATGTCACCAACATAACCCCCAATTGAATTATACACAAAGAAGGTGACTGTGAGCTCGAGCAGATTAAGCAAATAGTCTTTGTCCTCACCTGCGTCCGGAGCCATTGCGCTGCAGATCTCCTACACCTTCTTGGCTCTGGACCAGGTTTCCTTTGCAGCAAATGACCCGGAGTTTGTTCTGGTAGGACGAGGCCAGGTATATGGCCCCAGAGGAGATAGCCGGGCCAAGGTAGCGTGGGTTTGGGATATCCAGGTGTGCGTATGAGTGAGGCCTGGAGAAGAAAATCAGACAATTTCAATAGACAGTGACTGAAATGGATGATTTTTCTCAGTGTCTCCTGAGTCATGGCAACAATAGAGCCTTAGAAATGTGACAAGAAAAAGAAAAAAGAAGAAAACAATCTTACCCAAGAGCAGCATGTCCCTGAATCTCAATAACGTCCAGTGAGTTGAAATAAGTCACAAACAGGTAGGGCTCTCTATAGGCTGAAATACCAAAATACCACTCAAAATCATTTTATATGTTGACAAATAAACAACTATACAACATCTATTACATACATAGCATGTACCACTAATAAAATGCTGATTTTCACTAACCAAATGAGAGAGGCAGCCGGCTCCATTTGATGTCATCAGTTCTACTCCTGCGGCCGTAGGAATCCACAAACACACCAAACTCTGGAAGAGAAATGCCACGTATTATTCAAAGCCTTGTAAACACAGATAAAAACTGTTCTAGTAGAACTAAGCAGAAATTGCACGCCATCAAAAACTATTCACTGATTACAGATTCTCACACCAACTGTTAAATGTTGGCTTCTCCACAGGTGGATGTGCACAGGTGTATACACCACAATGTACTGTACATGTAGGCCCACACAGATAAATATCTAACCATGGAAACAGAGCAGGTATTCATCCTTCTGTGGAGCTGTTGTGACCTGGATGATGGAGATGGGAAAGCTGTGGGAGGACGCTGCGAAGACAGCTGAAGCTAGCGTCACATCGTTTTTATCCAGGAACTCTGCAGGAAAAGGATCGCCAGGATCAGTGAGCTTGTTTAGGTGTGAATGCTGAAGCCACACAGCGACAGAATCATACTGATGCAGACTTTAGGTTGCCAGGAAAGAATACTGAAAAAAAACTAACAGTAGGGTATTTGACCTACCTTCTAGCACATACTGCTTCATCTCAATCTCATAGAACTTGTTGGTGCCTATGATGATGCTGTAGCCAGTGAAGTGGATACAGCTGCAGGGCTCAGATGTTTCAATTTCCTGCAAATACAAACAAAAGTTTGTAACTGTGCTAATTTTTCAAACTCATTACTCCCTAAAGCAAAACAGAGCATTAACACTGATACAACACTCTCTTATAACGTCATCTATTAGCTGTTCACATTTAAGGCTCATTCACCTTTCTGATGCAGAACTTGTTGAGGCTTTCATTAAGTCGCAGAATTGTAATCTTATTGGGCATAGCGGCACAGATACAGGTCCCATTATCAATCTGTAAAGAAAGAACAGGTCTGCAATCAGGACTGCACACTGCAATGCTATTACTGTGATGTGATGTGAGCTCATTAACTCTGACTGAATCACAGTCTAGAGGGATTTTGTTTGGTGTAAGCAACAGTAACCTGGTTCACCTTTCCAGAGGAGAAGAGGTGGCATCCCTTCACCGTCTCAAAGATGAAGGGGTTGAGGTCAGGCTGAGCTGGGAGATGGGACTGTGACAAAGACTGTTTTACCTTCTTGATCTCCACCAGACATAGAGCCCTCTCCTCCCCTGAATGACACATCAAATGTACAGTGATATATATATAAGCAATCTGTTGCTTAATTCATTGCAATCATACACAATCACTCTCAGGAATATGTCACAGTTTCTAAGATACTAAGTCATAATGTAAGTACAATTTTGGGTTATCAGATTTAGAAGGATAAACAGCTGTGTGTCTAGAATAATTGTTAATTTCAGAGAAACATAATGTAGATGTAGTGCAAAATAAATTATCTAGTAATATAGTGAAAACTTTCCTGAAATGATAAAATGAGAAATTAATATTAGAATCAAAATGACCTAAAATGACTTATAATGTTACTTAATTGGCCTCCATTTACTGACCAGTGATCATCAGCAGCTTGTCAAGCTCCTTCAAGATCTGGATCTGGAAGACGGAAGTCAGGCCAGGGATGTGGGTCAAAGAGTTCTTTATGACGTTCAGCGCATACAAACCCTCCTCAGAGCCAACTAAAACGATCTGAATGGAAGACAGAGGAATTAAAAAAGTGAAACATGCAGCAGGGTGGTATAGCAGACAAATTAAAGATGATTATTTAGATTCCTGACACTCTGTTTGCTGCAAGTTTTTTTTTTTATCTTTGTACCTGGTCAGTGAGAGGCAGAGTACAGTTGATGTCCAAACGGTCATCACCTTCCAGCTTCAGCAAAGAATTGCCCAGAAGTTTCTATTGAGGCAAGACCAAGAAAGAGAGAGACATGGAGCAGGGGAAGGAGGCCGGTTAAGATGATTTCCTACAGATACATCGCTTAAGAGCAAGACAAGCTAACCCAGCAAGGATGGCAGCCAGAAAGCCTTCACAAACGCAAATGAATCATTATCATTATTGGGTTAAGTTGATGGAATGTCTGATCCAGACAATCAACATATTTCCTCCAAAGACACAAAAAATCACTATTTTTAGGTTGGGCAAAGTATTGTCTGATATTTTTCAACAACAGCTAAGTATGAACACAATTCTATTTTTTTAAACAAACTAATCAAGTCTTGTTTAATGGTTTTTATATCCTGGTCAATGAAACTGGACTCTGATGACTGAAATGTGAGGATTAACTTCTAGTACATGAACACTTTTAAGTTATAAGGTACTAAATAAATATGCCAGTCGCCAGGAGCTACAGGATATTCGAACTTCGAACAGAAAAACACAAAAAAGGATAAAGAGCTTCACAGTGAGAACCATGGCAACATCATTTTAAATGTGTTTCATATTTGAGTGGATCTGAAATGCCAAATGACCCAACAATAGGAAGAACAAAAGAGGCTGCTGAAAAGCTGCACGGGAAATTTGAGCAGACTGGGGAGGAAATCCAACCAAACCTAACAGAAAATAAAGAGATGTGGAGAGGCAGGAAGTGAAAGAGGCATCGAGAGTGCAGCTATCTGAGTGTCTGTGACAGACCAGAGGAAGAGAGAGAGGAAGAGAGACAGAAACAGAGAGAGAGAGGAAGAGAGACAGAAACAGAGAGAGAGAGAGAGAGAGAGAGAGAGAGAGAGAGAGAGAGAGAGAGAGAGAGAGAGAGAGAGAGAGAGAGAGAGAGAGAGAGATATTGCTACGCAACTTTATCCCTGCTGGACATACAGCTTTGTTCACAATGCATTGCTATTTTTCCTTGACAAGTTTTAAAATTTGTCAGGATTATATAACTTCAGGTTGAGCCTCACAAACTCCTTCTTGTTTAGCTAGATCAGGGGTGGCCAACCCTGGTCCTCGAGAGCCACAATCCAGCATGTTGTAGATGTTTCCCTCTTCTAACACACCTGATTCAAATGATCGGGACCGTTATCAGGCTTCTGCAGAGCTTGATGATGAGCTGATCATTTGAATCAGGTGTGTTAGAAGAGGGAAACATCTAAAACATGCAGGATTGTGGCTCTCGAGGACCAGGGTTGGCCACCCCTGAGCTAGATATTGACTAACAACAGTAGAAAATCTGAGGTTTGGGGGCTATGCTTTATACCGTTTAAAACAGGAAAGCAAGATTATTCTTAGCTGCATCTATACATTAACAACTTACATTTTTAGTTTGATTACGTAATTACATTTCATTGGCAAGTGGCAATGGAATAAGCATATTTGTATGTTCCATGGCTGTAATGATCTCCGTGGGAGGCAGCTTTTAGCCCCCATATCATCCATTACAATCTAACACAAACTCTGTGAAACCACAGTGCTATTTTCCCAGTAAATTTGGTTTACTGGCTTTATCCCGAACATCAATGCCTGACCTCACCTCGTCCTTGTGGTTAAATGGGAGTAAAATTCTTCAGCTATCGTGCAAAATCTTGTGTATAACCTTTCTAAAAAAGCCGAGGCTGTTAGAGAAACATATTATTGCCTGTGGTTATGAAAAGAGATGCTCACACATTGGTGTAATATTCAATTGCAGTTTGGTGTTTTCAGACAAAAAAGCTGCGTTTTAAACTTTTAAATGCATATTTGAATAGGAAATGCAACTAATCAAGGAGAAATGGTGACACACAGTTCAGGAAAAAAAATCCAACATTATTTTTAGGGGTCATTTGGCACATAATGCAGGAGACATGAAAATCGTCTTCTAAAACTGCAACAAACACATAAGCACCAGCAGCAGACGCCTGCACACTGAAGTTAAGCACAAATTGCGAGAGGTGTGTGTGTGTTTAAGTATCTGTTGTGTTTCAGTGAAGGGGGTTTAAGCAGTGCATGGCCTTTGCCGAAGCATGCATGACATAGCAAAGGACACCAAGTCAAAGGTGCACAGCAGTCTGTTCACATCCATGCACTATGTAACTTTATGTGTGAATGCAGCTGTTTTTTTAAGGGTAGCTTATTCCCACACACCATATTCAGCAACCGACCCTGGGACTGTGTTGACCCACACTAAAGAGCATCACTGTCGTATGCGTAGATGTGTACGACTACTGCATGCTCAGTCGGTCGGTCGACTGAAGCCCAAGCGTTCGTGCAGCTGCTTACTGTACCTGAACCAGAGGGGATAGGTTCTTCTGTCTTTTAGAAACACCTGCCTATAACATGATTCACACAACCGAGTTGAATGGAGATACACACGCACAGTATAACCACATAAACAAAGACAATGACAACAAATAAATACAAGACGTGGATGTTGAGAACATGCAGAGAAAGAAGAGGGAGGGAGAGAAAAAGAAGTGAAGGTACTGGCTGATGTTTAATGGAGGCATTCAATATAGTTTGCCCAATTTTCACACCAAAGTTACCATTTGAAATGGGCCGAATAACCAAGCTTGTGTTGTATGAAGGAGGCATCGGGCTTTTGTCACACATCAGATACACTAAGCTTAATATTTGAAAGCTTGGAACAAAAAGAAACATCTAATACGCCACATATGATACTTACAGCATCAGCATCCACTTTGTCTTTAGATCCACGACTTCCAGCCACAACAGACTCCAGTACTGCCACCCAGCGCTGCTTGTCAGGGAAGCTGGGAGCCATGAAGTAGAGGGACTGGCCCGGCCAACATGTGGTGTGGGGATGTGATTCCAGCTTCAACACATAGGGGATGTCTGTGTACAGATGCAAGAGAAGAATCGATTGGCTACTCTGCTAGCAGCTTAATATCACAGTTGAGCAGAACTGTCAACATTTTACTGTGTTTTGGGATTAAAAATATGGATGGGACAGATGAATTTCATTTAAAATTTGGGGAGAAGATGATACACTTAAATCCTACAATAGGCTGAGTGTAGCAGGATTAGCTGGTATTGATCCAGTACCTGACTTGGCAGTGTTGATGAGCTCAGAAGCTCCAACAGCTCCATGAACGGTCACTTCTCCGTCAGGCAGACAGAGCTCAAACTCCTCCTCAGCCTTTATACAGTCTGGAGAAAAAAACAGCTTGATCTTTATTGGATTCTGCAATATTGATCTACATGCCAGCATATATAATTAAATTATGGCAAAACTGCCCCGTTAAAGGGTTGGATCAGCCATTTTCTGTCAAGTTTAAAATTTATGGTTCTATTATACATTGAAATACAATAATTTAAAAAAAAAAGTGCTGACCTTCTCTGGGCTCCGTGTCATAGATGGACACTTTGGTGCCATCAAGAACCACATATTTCCTCTCCCAGCCCTGCTGCCCACGCTTGCCATTTCTATGTAACCAAACACACAATAGTGTCAATGCTGTTTATGCAACAAACTGTACAAATTCAATATGGCATGAAAGGACCAAAGTAGTTACCTAGGCTGCTTCATCCATCCCTCCAAGCGAACATGCCCACTGGCCTCTTTGACCTGTAGTGCAGGTGAGTTTGCCTTTTCTCGGCACAAAGCCTCTGAAAAATGAGTGGCATACTCAGCTGGCAGACCACAGGTGGCCGGAAGACATGGTGAGCATTTAGGGTGGCACAGGGTGTGGCACTCTACAATAAGACAGAGAGAGGGCTCAACATTTCTCACTGAGGTTTATTGAAAAGTATTTTGCTAAATGCAGAGTCCTTCATTCCCAAGGTAGTTAAAATGCCACAATTAAGAGTTTTTCAAAGACTTGTGTTTGAGAGAGCAAAGGCACAGAGTGGTAGGGATTATAACAATGAAAATCATTTCTTCACAATATGTGGCAATAACAATAGGAAGATTATTGTGATTTTCACATTACCATGTGTGCTTTTACAATGCCTCTACACTGTTGGCTTGTAAACGCATCAAACTTGCACATTTTTCTTTTCTATGACTCATAACAGTGGGAAATTTGATGACAGCCAAAACAAGAAAATCTGATTCCACCATGTGAAGGAGACTAATGTGATGGCTGTGCTACAAGAAATATTTCCAGTATTTTTGTTAAGGCTGGCCGATAATGTGTCCTCTGAAATATTTTTACATTCAGTCTGCCCAGCTACAGAGCAGGATACAGACCTAGACAAGTGGCAGCCTGCCGTCCAAAATGCACAGTGTCCAGGCAGACGGCACACTTGGCAGCCCTCATGTTGAGGCCCACAGTGAAACGATGAGGGATGTTGTGATGCATTCTTTCTTTCACACGACGACCAAACTCTACAATGCAAAAGGAGAAATAGAAATGGGCAGTGATAGGAGTTGCTGGAAAGAGGGAAATTTTGCAGCATAATATTTTGTTATTATAGGCTTAATCACTGTAGTAGTCAGCAACAATTGAATGAGATCCTGTTTTTAAGCCATATGGGGCAATTTGAATAATGAATTTTAATTGCAGATAAATGGTATATATGAATGTTGTAGTATTTTAAAATAGTCAATCAGAATCAGATTGCGCATGCCAATGAGCATGGGATGTAATAAAATGTTTCTAGGTGAAAAGCTGCCTATGCTACCATATGCCAATATTACGACTCCAGAAATGATAGCAAAAAAGGAGACAAGAACACCATATGAATTTTGACCAATAAGAAAAAGTCTTTGGCCAAGTTACAAGTAGCCAACAGACAATAAGACAGGTGCACAGTGTTATAATGAGCATGTGTGTGCACAGTATAGCATGCATGTACAGTAAATGAGCTCACATGTGTACGTGTGAGGAGACACACTGTGGTAACTGCTAACTTACTTTCAAATGTGACCCTCCTCTTTTCTGTGAGGAGCAAGAGGAAAGAGACAGAAAGGAGAGAGCAGTCTAACAATAGCTAAGTGAAAGCAAAAGAACACAGACATTTAGGAGCCTGAATCACAAAGCAAGTTCACTTATTCTGGCTGACTGTTTTCTTTTGGATTTATGATTCTCGTGATGATATTTGGAGATTTGGTTTTCTGTTAAGCTTTTCACTTTGATATGAATGCAATGCTTTTGTCACTGTACTATCTATTCTGAGTTGTCATTGGATTTTTTTACACAGAGCTTATTGGATGATAGGTTGTTTACACTTTTGGTTGGATCTACCGAACCATGGCTACATCGCTGTGATACGTGCTGCAAAGGTTCAGTTTCCATGGAGATCAACTCCATAAAAAATGTAATTTAGCTTTGTGATGGTGGAAGGCTTGGATTAAAACCAATGTTACCTGGCTAATCCACTGTTGCTGCACTTTGTGAGACAGGCCCAAGCAGGATTACAGTGTTAGCAGGATAAATGCACAGTGAATAAAACCCAAAACTGTGTGTGTTTTTTTAAACTTTAGTCCATGTTCCTGGTTTGGAGTGAGTTCCAGGCTTAAATGCACTGAGCACAGTTATCCATTTTATTTCACTTCATAATCCTGCTTTGTGAAACTGGCCATTGAAACAACACACATAAAACACACCACATAAACAAAACAAGTGACCAGGGAGTCCATTTGTTAGCATAAGGTTGAATGCTCCTGTGAGGAAAAGTGTACAGCCTCAAAACAGGAAATCCTTGGTTTGATTTCAGGCTGATGTATTGGGGGCTGCATTTGATTTAACCGTGTGTTTGTTTATTAAACTAACCTTCAGGTGTAGAAGTCTCCTTGCAGCGAGTGGAGGGGTTGAGCAGGCTGCTGGGGTTGGGTTGATGTTCTGGGGATTTGACGATGGCCGACATGAGGATCTGATGTCGAGCCTGGGCTGGTGTGGAAGGACCCACATGTTCCTGGGCTTTGAAATGAGCCGCTGCATCAACAGAAGCAAATAAAGCAACCTAATATTAGATCAGTAGCTATTAAGCTGGAAATACTTGGCTTCATCACCAAAAAAAAAAACTAATAGATTCTGAAATGAACCTCATAGGACCTGGCAGGTAATGGAGCAAGATGCTGCCATGGTAACTCTGTTAAAACATGTCTGAGAACATATAAGGGATGAAGCATAAAACAGACTTTCCTGAGCTGACTGTTGTAACTCCTCAGATGGCAGACTTCAAGTTTTGGGTGGTATGAGTTTAGAGGTAAAAATATGATTCTAGTTCAATCAGCATGTCTCTGACTCAGCATTGACAACAATTTAAAAACTGTTTTCCAACAGTTTTCTCTCAGACTCAGAAATTTAATACAGGGTTGTTGTATTTGAACAATGTGCCCTTTTCATGAGGATGATCAGATTATAATGTTGACTACAGACAACATTTGTGAAGCTGACAGGGACTTGCTATGTTACTCCTGGACATTTCAGGACTCAGCTTGTCTACAGATGCTATTATGATATAAACTACAAGTGACTCTGGTATATCTGCCTTTAAGAGGGATGCCATTACCTTCTTCTCTGAGGGATCGCAGCTCTATTCTCATCTTCTGCAAAGCTTCCTCCAGCTCTGCGCACCTTGAACGCTCCTTCTCCAAAGCCATTTTCATGTCACTGTACTGCATGGGGACTGCCGGCTGGGGCTGGGGAGCCAGCGCCCCGTTAGTTGTGGTGCCTACATCCTCCCGCCGTCGACCAAATATACCCTGCTCATGGATGGAACAGAACTGAATTTCATTTTTAAATATGCCCGGTTGACATTACTAACATTACACATAAACAACACCACATACCTTGAAGCTGATTATCAATCTAATATGCTTGTATGCAGTTATCATCAAAATACCTTCTTTTTTTTGGTGGGTTGGTCCATTTTGGCCTGGAGGAAGTCAATTAGTTTGGTCTGTTGGGAGATTGTCCCCTCCATCTTCACCTTCTCGTGGGAGTACACTGCCTGCAGGAAGGAAAACAAAAGCTCAGAGAAGGAAATACCTCAGAAGACAACCTTAAAAAGAATTCTCTTTGGGAACACATGAATGAAGATTACATTATCCCCTTAGTCCCACTGAGATACCTTGTTACTTGCCAACATCAATTGCACTATTTTAATATCTAACTAGGTCTCTCTTTCTCCCTGGAGACAACAGTATTTCATTTAATTGCAGAGGAGTTGCATTGAGCACCTGTATATTCTCCAGCTGGTATTCCAGATCGGTCCTCTCAGTCTTGAGCATGTCAGTTTGGTCCAGGGCATCCTGCAGGCCTTGGGTCAAACGGAAAATATGGCTCTTCTGGAGGTCCATCTGCTGCTGGAGCTTCCCTTGCTATGGGAACATTGTCACACACATATTTAAATAAGGAAATCATTTTTAAAAATCAGGCACATTCAAAGTGGACACAAATATAATTAACCCACATAAGCGGCTATGTATCCCAAACAGGTGTCTTAAACAGAGGCGATTTAAAAAAGGATTTTAAGCACATTTCTTATCTAAAAGTAGTCTGAGTGTGTATGAGTGAGTTATAGTGAACATCATGTCAAATAAATTTAATAAAATGAAAGTTATGTGTAGGTATGTTATGTAGGTTGGTTGTATAATTAATTTTCTACCTCCTCCATCAGCCTTTGTTTCAGTTCTCTCTCTGTCTCCAGTTTCTGTTGTAAGCTGCGGGCATTCATCTCCAGCATGGCATGCTTCTTCTCCAGGTCATTGAGCTGTGAGAACAAGTGAACCCATGTTAACTTGTGACACAACCCAAAAACAAATACAGTATTGATCTTTTGTTTCAGTAATAAAATGCACATTTGTTGATTATGGCAAGGCCATAAACATCTAATAAGGCTATTTCAAAGGACTGAAGATAAAGTTAAAGTTAGGCCACAGAGAACAGACTCACAGTATCAGACAGACTTTCAGCCTTCAGTCTTTGCTCCTTCAAAGCCTGTTGTAACGCCAGTATCTCAGCTTTATGCTCTTTGACTGCCAGTTCCACTGCCTGGCGAGACTCACTGCTGCGTTGGTCTGCACGCAGCCTTTGAACAGCAAAACAGCAAGTCATATAATAATAAAACATTCAATGCATAAATATAATGGCATACAACATAATTTTCTATGTACAGTATGCAAATTCAAGAAGGCAGATGATCGAAAGTTACCTGTTCTGCTTCTCATTGTCCAGCAGTCTCTGCAGGTCCCTGGTGCGTCTCTCAGCTTGGCTTTTTTCATCTTCCAAAGCTCCTCTCCAAGCCTCCCACTGCCTCTCCTTCTCCAGCAACTCGTCGTTTAGGGATTCCAGCTCCACCACCTGCTCCTCCAACATGCTGCATGTGGTCTTCAGCGTCTCAATGTTCTGAGTGCATAAATGAAAGAACAGACTGAAAAGAACATCTTTCACAGCTTTTGGTGATACCATGTGATTGTTGTCTCTCTGAATTTTCGCTGACAGCACATGGTCCAAGTATTATTAGGCTAAATTGTTACAAAAACATTTCTATGGCTGTGAACATGAGTATTTCAGGTTAAAAATACAAAAAGAGGGCCAGGTGAAACTGATGTTAAACGGTTACTCTCATATGATTGACAATATCATAATACTATTTTAATAATGTAACATATCTTTCCACCTTATCTTTCGACCTGAGGTTAGCTGCTAATGTACTTCAGTTGCTCCAATTTTTTAAGTGTGTGTGTGTGTGTGTGTGTGTGTGTTACCTGTTTCTGATTGTTGAGGTGCATCTCACGGTCAGCCACCTCCCTCCTCAGGCGATCCACTTCCTGGCTGAGCTGCAGCTGATCCTCCCTCTCATCTGATGCTTCATCGAGCTGTTTGGACAGGTAGAAGTTCTGGCGGTTCAACTCGGCATTCTCCTGACTCAGCTGTGTAAGCTGCTCCTCCAGGTCAGTGATCACCTGAGGCAACACAAACAGGCAGACGTGTTAGCCTTGCTTGTGGAAGTGAGAAGATATTTTAAGGTTTTGGCAACAAAAGCCTGGGGTGGTGGGCAATAATTGTCATTACGGTTTAAGTCATGGTGCTGCTTGGTTGTGGATAATCTCTCGTTACAATATCTACATAGAAAATAATTAATTCAAGTCCAGCTAGTAACAAACGTCCTTGGTACAAAGATCTGGCAAAATGCTGTTTAATAAAGCCAGTCAATGTCAAATTTGATTTCCTAGATATCCTAGTTCCAAGTTGAATAAGGTGATGTGTTGAGCATAATATATTAATCCAGTCAATATTTACTTTCACAACAAGTGCATAAAATATAATTGTATGCACTGTATCAGCTGTGACATGATGACTCACCCTTCACTAGGAGGAGCTCAGTTTTGTGGACTGTGTTATTAACTTTATCAAATCAGAAATGTTTAAATGGACATAACTAGTGTTATCACTTTTAATTAGGCAAAGAATCAAAGTAACAGTAGCTGTAAAGAAAGTACATGATATGGGTCTATGGTTCTCATTGTTTACAAAATCTGTAAGATTCACAATTCGTAACTGGAATAATGTGTTACACTATGAATCACTGCATCAAAAGGATTTGTGTATTTGACAACTGCAATGACCAAACGTATGTAAAAACAATCCTGGAGTCAAGTGTTGAGAAAAAATTTTAAAATACTTTGTAACAGCTACATTTTGATGCCAAACACTTGAATCAGTGGACAACATTGCTACATTCATATGCACTTTTGGAGTTGCACATGAATCACCACACATTCAAAGGTCTTAGAAAACCAACTGACAAATTTTCTTCTGCCGCTGAAAGCAGGGACAAAAGCCCCGTGGCAGCACTTACAGAGCAACTGTCTCTCAGGGCATCAAATTTGCGCTGAATGTCGTCTCTGTGATTCTGTGAGAAACAAGAACAAATGATGAGCAAAAATACTACCAAATCTGAGCACCATAAACTCTAATGAGGAATGATGTATTGCTGACGGCATTATTTAAAATAGATCGTGTAAAAATGTAACATAAACTTTCCTTCTTACTGCATTTATAACACAGACTTAAATCAAAACATACTGAATGTATCTGCACCTGCATTTCTGAGTGACTGATTGCACACATATGTGCTTGTTTGTCTTACCCTGAGGGCTGTGATCTCCTCCTCAGCCTCAGCAGTGGTCTCTTCCAGCTCAGTCTTAGCTTGCTGCAGCTGACTCTCCAGAGCAAGACGTGCAGCCTGCAGGCTGCTGATCTGGGACTCGCGCTCCTGCAGGGACAGGGTCAACTCTGACACCTGCCTCTTGATCTCCAGTTTCTCTTCTTCATGTTCTAGGCCCATCTACAAGGGGGACAGGATTAGGGTGAACACTGTGTTTGTATTATAGTAGCTCAGACCTGTAACAGATTGTATTTACATATCTATTTTAACCTTTACAGAGCACCATACTGTAGGTGTAAAGCAGGACAATAACACTGAAACTAAGCTGAACAAAGTATGCCATTTTAATTAATCATAGGTTATGCAAGTCAAATGGAGATAAGAAAAGACACAAAAGGAGATTAATTAGAGGATTTTGGGACACAAATCCAACTACCAGACACAGAAATGCAAATTCTACTAAAAAAAGACAAGACATGAGTGCATTCAGCTTCTCTGTAGGGTTCTGACTGTTACAGAGATGAAATAGGCGATCAAAACTGAATGTATATATTGGTATGTGTGTGTGTGTGTGTGTGTAAGTGTGTTTGCAAATGAGTGCGCAGAGAGGTCTGTAATTAGTGCCAATCTGTGTATCACGTCTTAGTGAGGAAGAGTGTGGAGGTAGAGATATGACATCCAGTCAGCAAGCTGTCCAACGGGAACATTGGCAGACAGCTCACCAGGGGGTGAGAGCTCTCAGGAGAAAGCGGACATTGTGGTCCTCAATTATGTCAAAACTTATTTTTATAGCGCAGGTTTGCACTGAATGTACAAACAAATAATGGATTTGGGGGTGCCTTTCTCAGCATGGTGGAGAAACATTAGCAGGGTTTCCCCCAGAAAATTTGCTAAGCCCGGTGGTAGAGAAGCCCACTGGCCGCCCACCGTGTTTTTGTAAAAAAAAAAAAAAAAGGTAAAAGTTGACAGGAATTTTGAAATTATGACTATTATGTGTTATTATCAGCCATTTATTAACAATACTTAAATGTAAAGTCTTACTAAAAGGCACAATCTTGAAATACAGTTTTAACAAACACAAAAAATACAATTAAAATAAATAATATCAGTTGTTTTCACTTAAGTTAAATCCTCGTGAATATTAAAAACAAGCTGTTGCTGGTCACATTTAAAAGTAAAATAAATTAACATAAATAAAAAAGTGCAAACATGGCCAAGGGGTAAAACCAGGGAACTCAGAGGCTGAACAGGTCTGCTGTGCTCTTCTACTTTATGCTGCACATGGTTCAGGTTGGATCAGTGCATCAGTCCGTCTGGATTTACCATACTGGGTCTGGTAGAGCCATCCGCTAAATTTAGGGTCAGCAAACCATTTTGGATTAAATCCACTAGTTGGATGTTTACCATCACGGCTCGCAGAAGGCTGCTCCAACGACGTGCTAACATCCGTGCTAACTCCACTGGCTCTGCCTCATCATGGAGCCGCGGCTCGGTCGGCTGCCGGGGATGAACTCCCCTTGGCCTGGAGGTGAACGAGCGGCTCATCGTCTCCTCCAGTTCTCCTCCGACTTTGGAAAAAGTTCACGTATCGGCCATAAAATGTCGCCGTTGCGGTTTCAACTGTATCGCGAGATGCTGTTAAAAGCTCTGTTTACCGTCTTTGGTATCACTGTTTTGGTGCATAATAAAACCTATTTAAAATAAATAAACAGGTGACGCTTAGCCTGGCGGGGGGGCAAGGAAAGCCTGGCGGCCCGCCAGGCTTATAAAGCACTGGGGGAAATCCTGATTAGGTACTTAAACCTAATGCTATATTAAATATTTAGGTGAGCATCAAACAGTCCTCCAGTTTTAAAATAAAGTGGTGAACGTAAAAATTTTTTTATTTTTATTGTTTTAGCAAATACTCTCAGCTGTTGTCAGCCAGTGCAACAACATAGTTCCTGAGATAACAAAAGAAAAAAGCCACTGGCAATTTTGCAAAGAGTGCCATTATGGACCTGTATTTAATTAGCTGTTTATCTGAAAGGTATCTGCGCTTGCTTGCTGATCAGCTGCATTAATCCCTTTTGTGCATGGTAATGATGTAAAGCTACACTGTGTGCTGGTTAAAGTGAATTACTTAATCTTGAGCTAACAGATTTTGCACTGTCTCTCTGCCTCCTGTTGCCTCACCTCCCGTAGCCGGCTCTCCAGCTCCAGCAGCCGGGTTCTCTTTGTCTGCTCTTGCTGACTCATCTTCTCCAGGTGCTCCTCCAGTTTGGCATTTTGGGCTTCGAGCTTGCCTGCCTGAGACTCCAAATAGAACTTTTGCTGTCGAAGCTCTGAGATCATCTCCTCTTGGGCTTTCCTGACAAAAATACACACATAGAAGCCTATTATAGCGCCTGTTTAGATGCAGTCATCTTTCAAAACAGTCTCTTGAGTACCACAGCATTTATCTCATATATGAAAACACAAGAATTAGAAGTCTAAATCAAATACATAGCAGTTATGTGAGTCAAAAGTTGGGGAAACCCCAGTTGTTCTTAGTTTGATGTACTGCAGCTAATCAATTTTAGTTAAGTAAAACTTGAAAATTCAGTTGGCTACAATTACATTACACTAACAAATGTATGGTAAAATTCCTAAAGTACATTCCTACATTAAGATTAGTTGAGACTGCATTTCCTACATTAAACCTATGAGACGATACACAGTTAATGCAGGGGGAGATGGATCAGACATGGTTCATAATGATGTAAGTGAACGCTAATGAAGCAATTGGAGACAGAGTCAGTGTGCATGGGGGTTCTCATGAAAGCACAGTGTGGGCAGAGGGTCTAGTTAACTCACATATTCTTCTGGGTGTAGATGCTGCTGTTAGCAGCCAGCTTGTTAGCTTCTGACAGCTCAGCGATACGCTGCTCCAAGTTCTTCATCTTGGAATCCATAGCATTAATGGTCTGTAGGATGGAGACACAATAATGCGCTATAAATCATATCCCAACAAACAGACTCAAATGCAAGGATATGTCCTTCTTTGTTTGATAACCAAGTCCTACTAAGAATCATGGGACACATATTTCACCAGGAATTTCTTTATAGGCAACAGAATGTTGTACTTCAGCAAAATCCTATTAGAGTCCATTAAGGTGTTGCCTGAATCGTCTCCTGTCAATGTCAGATGACTACCTCTAAAAGCTTCTTAACAGCCTCAATTCTACCACATTAACCAGATTAGAACTTAAGCTCAGGCTTTATAGTGCAACATGAAGCATACTCCAATTTAATCTGTCGTCTTTAACTGTACTTTCCAATACATTTGAACTACTATAACAAATTACAGTGTAATGAAGAAGAAATAAAAAACATGCATTGAGTCTAGTTGTCATTTCAGAGGAAAATATCATGTTTACCTGCAACTTTCAGCTTTCACTGAGATCTATGCATTTAGTGCTTTGGACATTCACAGTGCAAATGAAGCAAAAAACAAAAAACAACAATAAGATCAAAAAACCTTAACTAGACAATTGTATATGCTGCTCCTGCTCTAATATTCTAAAGCTACTCTTATTTGGTTTAAATCACGCTTCATGTCCACCCCAGTAAGATTTACAAGCAAATCTCTGAGTGGAACACAATTTTCAAAAAGCTTGATGTGTTGCCTTACTGCTTTCTGTTCGCTGATAAGCTTGCAGTTCTCCCTTGACTCCTCCTCCTGCTGCGCCCTTTTGGCCTCGAGGCTCTCCTTGTCAGCCAGATCTGCCTTCATCTGGGCCTCCAGAACCTTGATGAGTCAGAACCGGTGAATATCAGACTTGGCAGTTTTGATCTGACAAATTCATATTTAGGTTTAAGCCTGTAATCTGCTGTGTGATAAAGCAATCACTCATGACATGGTTGTAAATGTACAACCTGGTGTGGAAACATTAATTAGTGCGGTGTCAGATCTCACCGGAAAACATGTGACAGCTCTGTCTTACATTCACAACAACACTGATTTAAAATGTCAGCTCTGACTCAGAGAGACTGCAGCAAAAATATATATAAACATTTTCAAAATATTCTCACTGGTTTGGAAAATATTAAACCTATGCACCTTGATCTTGTCTTCATAAAGCCTCTCCTTCTGAACCAGTTGGGTTTCCATTCTTTGAGCTGTTGACTGGGCATCTCTCAGGTTCTCCTCCAGTTCCTTGAGAAATTACAAGCGCAATTGGATACATCTAACGCCATAACAATAAACACATAATTATACCACAAGCTGTAATAGAGAAAAACTTTTCCTGAGTATTACATACAAAGACGAAAAACTAGCACCCAGATGATACATAAGTCCCGGGTTTTTACTTAAGTAGCCTAAAACCCCGGCTTTACAGAATACATTATGACACATTCTACTGAAAAACAAAGCAAAAACTATTCTAACAAGTCTGATCTCACACCAAATACAGAAAAACAAAAGAAATGAAGGAACTTGCATGGAAAAGCTGGAAATCCAACAGTCGGTTGAAGCGTTGCCTGCTCATGCTGACACTAGTTATTTCATGTATTTCAAGATCTTTGTGTGCGCTCACACTGGGTGACTAGTAGACATGTGTGAGGGCTCAGTTCTCTAAAGAAAAGTGTGTATAGTATGGGCATGTGTGATAACTGGTGAGGATAGATTGGGAGTGGGCTAATGGAGTGGGAGGAGTGGGCACCGGGCAGTGGGGTGATATTAGGGGTGGAGCGGTGCAGAGTATTAGCAAGCCTTATCTGTAGCTCTCTCACCAGGATCTTTTCAGCCATCTGCTGGATCTGCTGGGATTTGGTCTGAATGTCATCCTTCAGCTTATTCTCCCGCCGCTCAACCATCTCCAGCCTCTTCACCTGGTTCTCCAGGGTTTTCCTGCCCTCCTGCTTACACAACCAAAAAGATCACATAAGGCCAGTTGCACAGGACATTTCTTAGTAGTGCCTTGCGCTGGAGTGGTCCAGTTACCAAAAAACTGTGTTTAACAAACAAGCAAATCTTAATTAAATCTGCCTGATTTAGCATAGTGGGTTTAGCCTGGTACCTCTGTCTCTCTTAGACGGCGCTTTAAAGTGTCACTAGAGTCGGTTTTGCCTCGCAAGCGCTCCAGATCTCGTTCCAGCCGCTCTTTGGCCTGCCGGACATTTTGCAGCAGCTCAGTGGCTTCTGTGCTCGCCTTCACTGCCTGGGGGAAATCAAAAGGTCAAAGGCTGTTAGTGAGTCCCAAGACAAACATTTCGATATGTTTGGACAAATTCTACCCAGTGAGACAGTAGAGAGAAAAAAAAGCTGCCCCTGGAGAATAAATGGGGAACTATAGCAGGCTGTAAAAATGACAAAACTGCTTCATGCTTTTTGAGATGACTATCAGAGATGACAGATGAAAAGGCTTTAGTAATTTAAAGTACAACAAATCTTGTTGAAAACAAACTAAAAAATAAAATAAAAATGACAGTAAAGAATTACCTTAGACAATTTGTCCTGGAGCTCTTGGATTTTCACCTGCTGCTCAGAGTTAGTCTTAAGAAAGAAAACAAAGCAAGCTCACTCAACAAACTTTAGGGTAATTACAGCTCCGACAACAGTCTGGTCTTTCCTTTACCTTCTCAAGTTTGGAGAGAAGCTCCTCCACTTCAGCTTTTCCCTGCTCTTTGGCCTGAAAAATAAATAACATAATAGTGCAGATTGATCAATAATTTTCTCCCTGAAATTCCTCACTTGTATAAAAACTGCCTGACTCTGGAATCTACAAATGATGGATTTATAAATCAAAACTTGTGTGATACTGACTGCAATAAACTGCCAGAATAAGTGTGCATTGTGTTGTTCTTGCTGTGACTGTTGAATTTATAGCATGCATTTTACGATTCATTCATTCATTATTCAGCAAAAGGGCAAACACAGCAGTCCAGACAGCACTTTTCATCATAAACCACTTCTAGTTCCTCCGGAAAGACCCCCAAGAGCTTCCAGGCCCTCAGGGAGATGATATCACTACGGCAGTGTGCCCCGAGTCTGCTCTGGGGTTTAAGTCTGGCATGTTTGATCACCTCCAAAGAGAGGCTTTCAGGGGGCTTTTCGACCATGTGACACCATTTTAACTGAGATCCACACAACTACTAAATGCTAAACTCTTCAAATAAAACTGACAGCTTGCTGTATTGTGAAAGCAACTCACACTTGACTCACGCTTTATTTGTGTGATGCAGTCTGAGAAACAAACAAAATTAGCTGTACTTTTGATTTGCTTTGAAAAGATTTAAAAGGTTTGTTAAGGATACAAATATTCCTCAAGGACAAAAAGTGAATCCTCGTCCTGTTACTTGACATACACTAGCATTACACAAAATATAAACATATGTGGTGCAAAACATACCTTCTGGATTCTCTGCTGGTATTCAACAGCTTTCCTCTTGAGCTCCTCACTTGTTAGTCTTGAGTCTCTAAGTTCAGATTCATAGAGGTCGCTGCGACGCCGGGCAGCTGACAGATCCTCCTCCAGCTGCCTGATGGTCACCTGCATCTCCTCCAGCTGGGCATGGTACTCCTGAGGCCAAGAACAGCACAAAGTGGTCAACGATTTACGTATGACATTTATGTTTGTATTTTATTTTTCTCTAACAGTATAATGTAATGCTCTCAAATAATGCCATAACACGTATCATCATTGCGATCTTTGTTTTATATAGCTAAACCAACTGTAGAGCACATTTTTTAAAACTCCACTAGCTACAAAGCAAGTGTGACACAACCAGGCCTTCTTTGTATTAGCTGGCTCAAGAAAGCCTAAAACCATTGTCAGAAATGATGTGTTTCACAATGGTGGTTATGAATTTTATTTGTTAACCCAGGTTTTTTTTTTTCCACCAAGCTCTGTGCATGCTCTCATAATGGGGGGCCTTTGACTCTTCTTCCGCACCAAATGGACTGATCGTGTGCCGCCTACATCAGTCATGGTGAAGCTTTTGTTATAATGGAGAGCTGGGAGGAATATAAAAATGTATTATCATTTGATGCTATAAATGATGAAATAGAGGGATGCGAGTACAAAATTGTTAATCTTGGAAGGTAATATATTTGTTTTACCATTCACTACACTCTCAGTGCACTTGGTTAATTCTAATGTGACAGCTGCACATTAGAGCTTCTAAGCTTTACATTTTGTAATTTCATAGAGTTAAACATAATATTCCAAGAAGTGCATTTAGATCTCTCACTGCCATATAAGGATATGTGGAAATCACTTTATTTGTTGCCAAGCTAATGTTATTGATGGAATATTCTTTGTGATAAATACCAATAGGCTGATTAAATTTTTAATCTGTGTTCTATTAGCTGCAATACCAGCAGCGTAAAACAGACTTGGCAGCAAATCAGGACTAAGCATAGAATATTTATGCATTTTTGGCATTACAAAGTGAATGCATTCACTGGAGCAGGTTAACTGTGCAGCATAAGTTGCCATTGTGATCTAGCAGGTTAAAAGAGAGCCACCTTCATGACATTAAAATTGCTTACTTTCGATTCAATATACCTTGCTAGCTCAATACTCTCATTTCGTAGTACAGCCCTCCGTATGAAAAGGGTTGGAACACGTGACAATTTCCAAGAAGCTGTTTTTTTGTTTTTCTTTTTTTAAAAAAATAAGGTACTGCATTCTGGCTTTTTCTAAAACAAAATCAGATTTTTACATTGCATGTTTCATCGCAATGCAATAACAACGGCAGCAAAGGTTTGTTAGAGCAGGAAGCGTTTGTTGCCAATGGTATACAGACAAAGATATATTCATGGATCTGCTGACACTGTTACATTGTGCAGTGATCTATAGAACCTGCAGTGCACTGTAGCAAGGACCATTTATCACCAAAACTGTCAAAATCAAAGATAACAACTCAAGAATTACCCCTTTAAAGTTGCAGTTGCCAACTTAACACTATGAGGATCCAAGTGAAAGGAAAAATAACTGCTCAAGTCTGTAAAAATCTTTGTAGACACATCAGGTTGTATTGATGTTGGTGAACTCTTTGACAAATCAAAACTGTACTTTTTGATGAGTCAATTAGTGTGAACCAAGACTGTCAACCAATCACTACCTCAGGCAGTAGTAGTAGGCAGGAATGACACAACTCTTATGGAGCAGATGTCACAAATGGGATTAAGGGTTTATGGTTTCAAAAACATTTCCTAGAACAACTTCAATTTCTCCTTTGACTTATCAATGTGTATTAAAATACTGTGAATACTGTGTGTCATCCCCTGTAAAGGAGGGTGAGTGGACCTCTTGACTAATGATCAAAGTCTCCACTTTTGTACCTTGCAGGGATACCATCTGCAGGGATGACCTTTATGAGTGCTGAGGACGAGGGAGTCCTCAGAGGGAAAGCCCTGTCTGTGTGACTGGGACACACTGAGAAGAAGTACAGGCTTACCGCTTCTTCAGTGACTCCAGTATCAGCTATTATCATATAAAGATAACACTTTTGAAAATAGCAGAATATCTTCAAATAAGACAACAGCTTTGGGGATGCATGTGGGTATTTTTTTCCATTTGACTGCACATTTTTGGTGTAAATACCTTGAAGTGTTTATAAAAAAAATTCTTCAACTGCACCACATCATTATCATGATGAGGAGGAGGAGGAGGAGACGGGATCATTTGAATGAGAAAATTTACATACTTGCTCCTTAATTTCTTGCAGCTTGTTGCTCTGTTCGCGTATGTCGTGCAGCAGCTGCATGGCCTTGTCATCCTCTCTAGAGACCTCAACGCGTGCCTCCTCCAAGCTTCGTTTTAAGCTCTGCAAACACACATATGTACACGAAATCAAGGCCACTGTTGGTCCGATTCGATGCAAATTTGTGTAATAATGTTTTTTTTGTAAAACATTTGTTTTTTAAAAACTCAACAAATGCAAATTGACAAAGCTGGTAGTATGACTCACACTACACTCGGTAATGTAGGTGGCGAGGTCTTGCTCCAGGATGCTCCTTTGAGTCTCAGAGGCCTTCAGCTCCACATCCTTCTGGTGGAGCACTGACTCCAGGTCAGTCATTTTACGCTGGAACCTGGAGATTTCCTGCTCCATCTGTATACACCAGAGAAAAAGTCACAATCATTTATTTGATGCCTTTAACTACAAGTTCATAATTTACAATCGTTTTCAAATATGAATAGTTTATAATTCTTAAATGTGGCAAAACTGTAAAGTTACTTCGAGGTCATTTGCTGTAAATCAATGAGAAGGGATCATGAGCCATGAATTCAAATGATAAATGATTTCTCTGATCTATCACCCAAAACATGTAGCTGTAATGTTGCTCTAATGTACACAACAAGATTAACTTGACTTTTTACAGCTGCAACGGAAGCCTCCTTGATCTGCGTTATGTCAGCCAGAATAAATACAAGAAATCCGGCAAAAACGTCTGCGATAAAATAAAAACTAAGAACGAAAGCATTAAGAGACTGTACACCCTTACCTTGTGACATTTGTCTTGAGTTTCTTGAAGTTCTTTGCTTTTAAGGTGCAGCTTCTTTTCCATGGAGTTGGTCTTAGCAGGAGAGTTGAGGCCTGCAGACACCGATCTGGGGGAGCAACATTACAAAAGTGCTTTAGTACAATCTAAATCAAAACCCCCTATTTCGTACATTTCAGAATACTTAAAAAATTCTGAAATAAGCATTGCAATAACCAACTTTATATTTACTTGAATTCATGAAACTTTATGAATTTCAAATCACATAAGGTACCCAGAAAGAGGATGACCAGCACTATTGTATTAGGACATAAACACACATAGCACAACAGCAAGCCTTAGCATTATTGTAGGTGTAATTAAGCCACTTAAAATGCAGACAACACCCACACATCACAAATGAACACCAGACACTGGGAGCCTAAAGGTCTGCATTGATTCAACTTTCCTTTATGAGAAGAGTACGTCTATGAGTCATAACAATAAAGCTCCTGACAATAATTAGGATAACATTCAACAGAGCATTTTTAGGGAGACAGAGTTAAGTATATTTTATTCATTGTGGTTTATTCAGGACAAAACAGACTACATGAACAAAACAGCCATGTAGACCTGGGAATATCTGCTGTTTGCATGACAAAATAATGCGACAGGAGAATTTGGGCTATGTTGTTGCTTGGGGTTGGTTTACACAGAGCTCTGTAGTGAGTCCAGTGCACTCATTTTTCTTGTTTATGTAAGGTGATGCCCTATTTTGTTTCCCTTCGTTTGGAATAATTCAGATGGCAAAGTCAATTTTCACCCTTTTGTTGACCAGAGACAACACTACTCTGAGTTGAAGTCTTCTGAATAAATGAATGGGTTTGTATGAATGAGTTCACAAACACTGCAGAGGGATCTTTAATAAAGTTGACTCAGACTGAGTCACAGTGTTAAAAATAATCAGCAAGCACTGTTCCCTTTGCATCTCTACAATGAGAAACATCCCCCTGAAACACAGAAATACACAGCACATGTGTACATATTTGACTCATGCCATATCAATGCACCAGCCAGGTTTTTTTAAACAGGAATCTAGATTAAATAAAGAACATGTTCCAGCTAGCTGAATGTGTTGCCAGTTAAAAATTGATGTCAGACATCAAAATTCATAAAGTTCTCCAGTGCCTAGTTGGACAGTTTAGTTGGGCTGAAGTACAGATAATGTGTCAATTTAAGGCATCAGCCGGGAGGTTCTGTATTGAGTTGCATGTATTTTATTTTATTTTTTACACTTATGTATTTTTTAAAACAAAACTGTCAACATATGGAGGGTCTAGGGATTTCTTCTTCACCATCTTCTACTGATTTCCCCTACTTCTTGTTATGTATGTTTTAAATTGAACATTGAAAATGCAACAAGAATATTTTGAAGGAAGCATATGCAATAAGTTTAGCATTCTAATCACCATGTAGGCAGAATAGAAAACTTGTTTTTTGCAAGAGAGAAAATGCGAGGCCACTCTATTCACAGCTGAGGGATAGGATAGTTGTCATGTCTTTGAACTGTGAAGGAAAAATAAATGAGTAGCCAGTGCAGACTGCATTATTGAAGAGAATCAAAGAAAGACAGGGACACAAGGAAAATATGCAAGTAAAAAGCTTTGCAGGACCGATCAGGTACAAAAACAGAATACAGTTCATGCAATGACACAAGCATGCACTGAGGGAAATGCAAACAAGCACATTATCCTACACACATGCAAGTAGCAGGAGCAGGGTTAGGAAACAAGGTAGATTTGCAGGAAACTTCCAGTCATTTTTGTAGGAAGTGGAAATTTAACATTTTGTAATTTCAATACTGGGCTTTAAACAAAACAAAACAAAAAATACAAGGTAACATCAAGAAATCAAAAAAGAAAAAACACACAAAAAAACAAGTCCAACAAGTCTTTTGCATACATGCAAAAAAGTTAACAAAATTGAGAGGATGAGTACAATAACCAAGTTGTTCCAAACTGATTCTAAACAAGGTAAGTAAAACATGAACACCAGATCATATAATGCAAAGCAAAATACTTTTTGTTTGCTTCCATCTAAATGCAACATCTAAAAATAATCCTTCCAAATTTACAGACACACACTCTAACCATCATTGACATTCCTCCCTAAAATTGTGTAGAAATGGGTCCACTTGCATTTCAAGTCTAAATCAACATCTAGAACTCAAACTACTTAAAAATGCTGAACAGAAGAAACAACAAACTTATTATTTTCCATTTTTATCAGTATGGGGCTAAATAATCAATGTTTTTACATCCGCCAAAGAGGTTATGTGATGTTTGTTTGTTTATTTGTTTGTTTGTTTGTGTGCAAAATAACTCAAAAAGCAATGGACAGATTTGGATGAAATTTCAGGAAATGTGTGAAATGGGACAAAGAAGAAATTATGAAATTTTGGGACTGATCTGGATCACTGTCTCCATCCAGGATTTTTTTAAAAATGTAAGTGTAACTGGGTAGACACTTTTAAATGCGGTTTACTCTAAAAGCCACCAGAGGGTACTCTTGTTTTTGGGCTAACCCCCTGTGACCACATGAGATTTTGGGTCTGCACGCGACAAACAGCGACAATGACGGACTTGTCTTTCCTTCCTGAGCTACACACGGACGATTGGGCCGGCATTCTTATCTCTGGTTGTCTAAGAAGCTAGGAGGCTGTTAAGAGCTGCTGCGCTTGTTCATTAGGTCGGATGGGGTGAACGGCGCATTGTCGGTAGGAAATTTCAGCTCTATGTAATTACATTTGTATCTGTCATGTTCCATGCAAAATATGTGAATGGTGTCACTGATGGACATTAGTTATTGTGTTCAAAAGATTTTATGTCCTGTGGACATTTTTTGTTCTGTGTGTGTGTTCAAATGGGGCTTTTGTCCTGATGGTGGCGCTACAAGGAAGATCAGGGCTCAGTGAAAACACAGTAAACCATTCTTTAAAGTCTATAAATGTACTCAACAGATTTCCTGAAAATATGGCCATTTGTTGCCAAGACTGAAATCCTCAACCATATGATAGCACTAGATAAATGATCAAACAGCCACCCAAATTATTATTTAATTATTAAGAGATCATCCTCTGGGGACTATGAATATTCACATATACCCACTACAGCCATTGCAGTAATCATTCTGATCTGATTAGTAGTTGTTTCGGTATCTACTCTTGACTAAAGTGTTAGATGACTGACTAGACAGACAACCCAGCTGACACTGTTTTTGTGCCCAATCACTAGTGGGCAAAAAACTGACATATGCTCACAACTTCTAAAAAATATTTCTACACATTTTCTAAAACACCAAAACTTCCTCAAAAACGCATATTTTCCTGGATGTTTATGAGTCTGCATTTAAACCGCATGGCAAAGAATGTTTTCTGACACTAAACCCCAGACTGCTTATACATTTGAGGCAAGCTGTTAAGGGGATTTTGTTGTTTAGTTTCACTAATGAGGAGTCAGACAGACAAGTTCAAAAAGAATGAAAAAATAACAACAATATCAGGAAGCCCCCAAACACATGATTAGTATTTCATTATGCCTTGCTCTGCATTCATTTCTTTTTGCTATTTGGCATTGTAATGAGGAATGGGTACACACATATGCATGCACCCACACACAATTATGACACATTCTATGAGCTCGGAGCTCCTCTTAATCAAATGCAGCAAAGAAAATGACTGGCTTCACTTAAAAACCATGAACAGATGACTGATGGTATAACAGCAAGGGACAGAGACATTAGAAGAAGGAGAAAATAAGAGGAGGAGATGAGACGGGTAAAGATGGGGGTGGGGACTGGCAAAAAAAACATCACGGTAGTAACCATAGAAATAGATTCTCTTCCCCAATCTGAGGTCTCATTCTTTTTCCTGTCTAATCTGCTAACGCTTTTTCTTCCCTTTCTGTTGCTGCTGCTGTCATGATCCGCAGTCTCCAGCACCATTAACCTGCTAGAGCACTGGCATGGGGCTATAGAAATGAAACCCATCCTCTTGCTTTATTATCAGAGGTTAAGAAGCCAAACACCATTAGGCATAATTACAGTCCCAAAACCCATGCTATAAAAGTCAGGAGCCCATTATGCTTCACAGTAACAGAGAAAGCACAATAACAGCAGCGAGGGTGGGAGTGTGTCTATGTGTGGGGTTCCTCTTCTCAGCAAACCTCATTGACACACTCAGCCGCATACCAATCAGTGTCGATGGCAAGATAACGCCAGCTCACATCCTCTGGTCCATTCATTTGATCTATCTATGCATTGGATAAACTATGTGTGATCTCAAGGCACAAAAACAGAAATCAGAACAAGAGAGCACCAGAGAACAGGGGGATCCCTCCCCTCCCTCGTTTCTTGTCTGACACAGCATATGGCCAAACCCATTTTAGCCCTAGCAGGCACAACACTAATGACAGGGACAACACCAACTGCCCAGGCCACCGTGGTAGGTCACCTGAAACAAGACTACCTGGAAATTGTTGCCGTGGTAATGAGGAGTCTAATGGCAGAACAGCAGCCACTGCTAGTATGGGGTCTTTAACCAACAAAGGTGTTATAGAGGAGTATGCAGGAGGTCTCTGCGTTGACTACAGAAAAAACAGGGGTTCTACTTAGAAAAAGCCCAACAATACCAAGTAAACAGGTAGAACTTACTCAGTTTTGGCCAAAATTGTCAATGATCTGCTGAAGAACCAGCCTAGAAAGGGTAGATCCTGGCCCTGGAAGCCCGCTGGAGGAGCTCCTCGCTGGGCTGCTGAGGATGGCCAGGGGGCTGCCTGCTCCGGCTCCTCAAAATTAGAGGTGTCATCTTCAGCATGCAACGCAGGAACGAAAGGCGGGAGAACTGCAGGAGAAGAGGATGAGAGGAGGGAATAAGAGAGGGCAAGGAAAAAAGGAAGCAGCGATCAAGAAAGGTAGTAAAAAAAAACGTAAAAATAAAAAAAAACACAACAAGGAAAAAGGGGAAAGAAAGGAAAGGAGGAGGAGGAACAGAGTAGAGCGGTGGGAGACTAGAGTGCGGTAAGTCGCGCGTTGATGCACATGCTGCCTCTGTCCCTCCCTCCCTCCTCTCCTCTCTCTCTCTCACACATGCTCACTCACTCTCTCCCTCACTGCAGCAGAGCAAGCTAATCAGCTGGAGCCAATGCTGTAGCATAAAGCTCTATCTGTGCTCAACTGTCAATAAACCAGGGCTGCATTTAAAACACAAACATTTATACATGTGATACCACTGTTTATGTGGTATTTTATAGCTTTAACTCAAAGACAGTTGAAGAACATAAAGAAAACTGCTTTAAAAACTCCTAAAATCTAAACAATTTTAATGTGGTTTTCAAATAACAAGTTTCATTGTTATTCAGTGCTGAGAGGAACATCATAACTAGAAAACAGCTCAGAGGAAATGACGGGCATAGCAATGTTTGATAATCGTTTCAGAAGAGGAGGGTTTATTCACCTGGAGACAGACGCTTTTCTGAAGAGAAAAATAAACACTCATCGCCCTTGCAGCTGTATAACTGTGAATTACAGAACCACTGTAGGGATGGGGTTCTTCAGTGAGACCAACCTTTACTTAAAATGTCTATCAATTTAAGTTTTATGGGTGTGTTTTCTAACAGCCAGCAAGCTGAAAAAGCCAAACTCAATGGCAACAATGACGTTCAAAAAATGCACATGTATTTCTGCCACAGAAAGCGTGTCTGGTGTTGCCTGCGTAAAAGATTTGTGCTGCGTCTGTTGAGAAGCAGATGAGTTGCAGATCTTTACTCTGTCTGCCTCGCTTTTCGTCTCTGCCTCCCTCCCATTCTCTTCCTCAGGAAAGAGCTGGCCTACTGCCAACGGCTCACAGAATCTCATTATTTTACTACCGACAACACCACTGGCAACGCAATGGCTGTTTGTTGTCTATGTGCACACACACACACACGCACACGGTACATTTAAATATATATATATTATGCACAACATTAACAGTCAGATATCATTTGTCCACTAACATGACTGCAGCAAACCTTTGGCATTTCTAACCAAACTGAGCATTTTTACCAGAAAGACAGGAGAACAGTCTCAAGGGAGAGGAATCTCCTCACCTTGTCTTAAGTTGTTCCAGTCTACATTGGAGAAGAAAGAGTGACAACGGAGTCCCTGGAAACCCAGTCGCTCCTTCGCTCCACACAGCAAGCTCTGCACCAAGTCTACAAACTGCTTACTGGTCCGTGACTCCTCTGGAAACTTTAGATAGCGCTGCGGGCACACAGCATGAACAAGGATTCATTACATAATATATAGACTGATCAGATATTACTTAATTCAGACTGCATATTTTATGTACTATACTGGGAATACTAAGTAGACAGTTTGTTTTTACAGTCTTCTGGAGCTCCACGTTACAGACTGCTTCAGATTAGATAAAACCAATGAGTGATGTCAGTACTGGAACAAATGTGATTCTATGTACCTGGAAGTTTAGGATGTTGTGGATTGTCTTGGTAGAAGTGCCTTCAGAAAAAGGCGACCTGCCATAGATCATCTCATAGGCGATTACCCCAAGAGACCACCAGTCACACTCAACTCCATAGGTGCTGTGAGAGCCCCCATTCATGGCTGCCAGGACCTCGGGGGAGAGAAAGTCCTGGGTCCCAACAGGCACTGTGGGAGCGGCCACCTGGAGAAACATTAATAAAACACAATGATGTCACTGCCAAGAACACTGAAGTTAAAACATAAAGCAAACTCTGTAATCCACTTACTGTTTTGTTAGAAATCAGCCTGGCAGCTGATCCAAAGTCGGCCAGCTTAATGTGACCGGTCCGATCGATGAGAATGTTCTCCGGTTTGACATCTCTGCAAGTGGATCGTTTGGAAGACATTTGATAATGCTTTTACTGAGCTGTTTGTTTCCCAAGTACTCTAGAAGTCTACTGCTCTGATGATAATGGAATACATCTGTCAACTGCAGCAATATTTTGCATGACATACCATCATACTTTGTACTCCAATCTAAATTACAGAGATACATTCCTCATTTAGATTTAGTTTTATACTTAATCAGAGGTTGGATTCAGTAACCAGTGTCTTACCTGTGGACATAGCCCAGCTGGTGAACAGCATGAATGGCCTCTACCAGCTCAGCCAAGTAAAACTGAGCCATGGACTCATCAAACTGATCCTCGTATCGGTTTAACAGAGACATCAGGTCACCGCCAGGCAAATACTCCATTGCCTAAAGACATATTTTTATACAGTGACAAATTGGCAGAATAAAATCATAACCAGCACATGGGATTTTGAAGGGCTGTGTGTTTGAATTTGATTGGTCTGGTATCAAATGCTGTTGAAACATTTATGAAGGCATATAAATATATCTATATTTAGAAGGAAAAACAAAGCAACAAGTGTAATAGCACATGTGCTTGAGCTTACATCAAAGCCGTGTTCAGCTTAAGCTTATAGGGTGGTTCTCTTCATTATAGATTCAGTTATGTAACACTGGTTACTATTGCAGATTTATCAGTGATACTGCAGTCAAAGCACTAGCCTTCAGTTGCTAAAAATACACCATGAATAACTGCAAAATCACCACGTAGCTTGCTAATCTGTGATCACAGGGTGTAAAAGACAACATGTTTTCAGTCAAAGCAACATGCCACAACAAAAACAAATCTCAGTCTAGGATATCTAGTTTTGAAAGTTTGGAAACACAAAACAGCCTTGGTCCAGATGACTCATAATGTTTTCTCCTGTCTGCACCCGAGATTAAAGGCAACGGTCAAGTTGATTTGAGCTATATGGTTGCAGCCATACAGCCATAACAGGCGAGAGCCCCTGGCGCATGAATGGTCGGCGAGTCTGAATGAACGGGAGCATTCTCCAGTGTTACCTAGCAACAGGGAGACTGGGTGCCTCTCTGACACACGGATAAAGATGGATGCTTTGTATTTTCCTCCATGCTCAGTTAGGGAGCAGGGTGAGACAGAGGGGGAGTGAAAAGAGAGGAGGAGGAAGAATTGAGACAGACATGCAGGGGGCATGAGGGAAGGTATGTAGAGGGTGAGAAAGAAAACAAAGGGTAGTATACAATATAAGGCATGACTGACCAGGAAATGCTTTTTTCTAAAACATAAGGCAGTCTAGGTCATCAGAGAGAAAACAGATCGTATGTGAGGTTAACAGCCATCACAATGATTACACAGGATGTTCTCTGTGAGGAGGCAAATTGAGTGTTTTGCAGCTGGAGATGAGACCATTAGAGGGACTAACGTTTTGGGAAATGTGTCCGTTTCCCTCCTTAACAGAGTCGAATCACTCAGTCATTCTATGAATACGCATTAAACACGCAGATCCACAGGGTATTTAATCTATGTGTGAAAACAGTAAGCTCAACTCCTGCTTTTTTCCTTTACTTTTTCCACAGTGGTAATTTATAGAATGTGACATTGCGATTTTAGTTGCAGTTAGATAATGAATCACATCAAGCCAAGCCCTAAGACTGCCCACAGCACTAAGAGGCAGTGTCCAGCTGAGAGGTACAGCAATGACTTATGTTATTAATCTGAACAAAATCCTAAAGACTATTGAATATAGTGTTGGCTAACCTGCAGGCCAACAAGATGCCACAACAAAACTTGAGAGTTGCTGTAAGGTGATCCATTTTCACTTTGGAAGAAGGCTTACTATTCCCCCTTGGATCAGAGCCTTTCTTTATTTCTTTCATTTCTCACTTCAGATTCCTTTGCTGTAGCAACTCATGCACTATTCTGTCAGATCCTACTGTATTATTAGTAACATTCTGGAAACCAATGGTGTGAAGGAAAATGGAAAAAAATCACCTTCCAGTGCAGTTTTCTTATATACCTCATTATACTGAAATAAAGGATATATTGTATCCTGTGTAGAGAGAGTAAGAGTAAACAAGACAATGTGCTTTTTCCAGGCATGTAACTTGCACACAATGAAGTCCCTGGACTAATGATGATATGCATAAAAGCATATTCCCCCAAATTCTTTTTGTTTCTGTTTTAATTATGAGAACAATAAACTACTAATTCAAGTAACCAACAACCAATTTCAATAATATATCAAATTAAATTTCTTTAAAGACGCTAATAGTAAATACTTCATTTTGAAAGTTCTGTTCCTGCTAACCAACTAGCCTCTGGCCATCCTTAATGTCATTCAGCTGTCTCTCAAGTGAGACTCATCCTGCAGATGGACTCTAACTCCACCATCTTGGACCGCAGTTGGCGAAAACAGTCAAATATTTCTTCACAAGCAGACATTATGGCGTTCTTGATCTTCTCTGCAGCCTCGGTGAGTTTGACATGAACCAGTTCTACACCTGCTGCAAGTTCTGGTAGGAGTTGCCCTCCAGCTAATTGTAGATATTCCAGAGAGCAGAGCAAGGACTATCTTCATCAGCTGCAGCCCAAGATGCTAGAGCTACAGTCTGTCCAAGAAGACCAAGAAAGCAGCTAAAGGACATCGAGGATCACCACAACAGTGACCGGGCCTGGCTACAGGTAGGGAATGCAGACAGGCAGATAACACCTTCACAAGGTATGGTGTAGTTGACCTTTGAAGGCCACTACTAATACACATGTTTCAGCTCAGTTCAATAAATGCTGTATATTACACCAGCAAGTATGTTATATGTGTCATTTGCTCTGCATTTTTATCACCCCATTAACCCCCTTTGGCCAATGGAAATTTACAAAAGACTCTTAAACAGAGAAATGTATGTAAAATAGTAATTTGAGTTCATACTTAAGATAAAAAAAATGCTGCAACCTCACCAGGTAGACATTATCTTTATCCTGGAAGGCATACAGAAGCTGTGGGATCCAGGGACTACTGTTCAGAGACAAGATCCTCCGCTCCTCTTCATGAAAAACCACCTGGGAAGAATTGAAAAGGCATGAAGTCAGTATATGTACATGTAATGTAAGCAACACCAGTGCCACAGAAACTGTTGTGAGTAGTGTCTAAAACAATGAGAAGATACTAACATGAGTAATTTAGTGTGGTTTAAATGTAATGTGACAATAAAAGACCTTCATGAACATATCATAACCTTTTTTGATCAGAATTTATGCTCTCCTTTTTTTGCTTCAGTTTTTGTTGTTGTTGTATAAGTGAGATGTCATTTAAATTAAACAAAGTAGTCACAGGTGGCACGAATAAAATGTTTCTTGTTCACTGAAACTGTTCACATAAAGTCCCTTCCTGTCACAGCTCATGTACTATTCTGACTGAGATCTGTTCTATTAGTCATATGCCAGAGAGCACAGCTGTGAAGTAACATATCCAAATTTTATTTTGATGTTTTCAACCCTACCGCACTCTAGTGGTCCTTTTAAAGATTGCAGCTTTGGAGCACCAATTAGATTAATGCACATTCACAATGCTTGCATGGATTGTGACAACATAAAAATACAACACTCTTGAAATACTCTCTCAGTCCATAATATATACAGGTTAGGAAATCATTTTAGTGCAGGTCAGCTTCAAAAGGAAGGCCTTGTACGTACTTCTTATTCTCACTAAACGCCAATGTTCCGCTAATATGAAACATGTCATTAATAAGCCTTTATAATCCCACAACTGTAGCTTGACTTTAGCGCTTGATACTGGCTGAAATCTAAAACGCTCTGACAAAATAGGCTGTTTTCATAGCAGACATTTTGATTTGTCAAAGCAAGAAAAGAGCAAGTGTTACTAATAACATTAACAAGCCATGACAGTGTGCCAGTGAGCCAGCATGCACTAGAACCCTCAAAGTGGAGCTTAGTGAAACCTACCCATCACTGATTTTAATATTTCCACCCCTTCTTTTCCTGCTGTGACATATTAAATGCCTATTTTGTGGTAAAGCTAAAAAATCCATTGAAAAAAATGGAAATCCACTATTCTGTTACAAAACCACATTGAATAAAGTTGTATAAAACTTACATTTTCTTGAGTTCGTAAAACTGTCTTGCTCATGACTTTCAGTGCACAAACGTCTCCAGTGGACCTCTCTCGGACTACTTGGACTTCAGCGAAGTGGCCACGACCCACCACTGCTCGAACCTCAAAGTCATGAAGCCCAGGCTGAAGGGCCCGCAGCTCTGAGACCACCTCAGAAACTGTTTCACAGACACACACAAGCAGGTTTTCAAACTGTGTTCCTTACAGCTGAGGTGAAATCACTTTCAGGATGTAAACTTTTAAACATACCACCAACACGACACCCTATTCTATGAGAAGTACACATTTACATGGACATACTAATCATACTAAAAGTAGAGATGTTAAAAGTTAAAGTTAAAGTCCATCTGCCTGGTAATGAAAATAAAATGACATCAGTCCAATATTATGTTATGGTCTATACACTGATCAAGCACAACATTATGACCACCTGCCTATTATTATGTTGGTCCTCCTTATGTGCTCAAAAATGCTCTGAGCCATTGGGCATGGACAAGAGGACCTCTCAGGGTGTCCTATGGGGTTTGCCACCAGGATGTTGGCACTGGATCCTTTGGGTACTCTGGCTTGTGGCAGTGGGGCTTCTGTCCATCAAACTTGTTCCACTGCATCATGTTGATGCTTGGCCAGAATGTGGTGTAGGAAGTTTGGAGGTCAAATCAACATTTTGGGCCATTGTCATGTTCCTCAACATGTTCCTGATTGTTGGATGTTTTTTCCATGTGGTGGGGTGGATTTTCCTGCGGGGGTAGGCCAGTGACATTTGGGATTTCCATTTGCATGAGGGAGTGTGCTTGTTGTGGGACAATGTTTATTTGGGTGTCTAAGTCTCATCAACACGGATGGTAAAATCTAAGGTTTTCTATCAGAACATCACATAAGAGCAATATGATCAATGTTATTCATTTCACCCGTCAGTGGTCATAAAGTTGTGGCTGATCGCTGTATTTGCTAATTATGTAATATGAATTCTTGGGATTTCATTTAAGGATGATGCCAATTTACACTGCAAGAATTGTGAACTAAAAACAGAGTAAAAGTACCATAGTCTTAGACAAGTCTAAAAACAACAACTCAATTATTGTAAATAGGCTTGTCTTAGAAGCTGATCAATTACATCAACTGATACTAACAGGCTCTTTGAAAACAGATTAGACCTAACAGACAAACAAAGAACTCTTACAAGTGTGTAAATGTATTCTTACATTTATTGACAAAGTTAGCCACATGATGTATCTTCATGAGCTCTGGGGAAGTGCACTCTTGGTAGAGCAGCAGCAGAGCCTCCAGGAGCTCCTCCCGGCCTAGAGAGCATCCTCCCTGCTGCCCACACAGGCTGACTCGGCCCTGAGGACAATACAGAAGTACAGGGGATAGGTGGTAAGCCACTGACAGTTTTTGCGACTGGTTTTTAACTGTTGAAAGTGTATGAGTCAGCACAGACATCAGCATGAGAACACCTAAGCTACACATAATTTTACCTGAAACACCTGATTAAGTCGCGAGCTGCGGCTGGTGATGGGGTCAGCGGAGGACGACAGCGTTTTCAGGTTGCCCTGACTCACGTATTTGAACTTCAACATGACTTCTAAACGGGAGACACTCTAAGAGAACAACACACGGTAAGTCAAAACAGAAACACAGCGCATTAGCGGAATACCGACAGCAACAAAACAAGGAACGGAACTGTCAACAGTACGTCCCTTTAGCTTGCTAAGCTAACGGTGGCTAACGTTCGTTTTCTGACTTCGCTAACATACAGGGACGTTAAAGGCAACACGCACAAGTGTCTTTCATTCATTGTTACAAAAGCAGAACAATATAGTATGAAGCGACTTACCAGACTGCCATGCAGGTAGTTACAATAATTATTTTATTTTACACAAACACTAATGAACTGACGGGCACATTGTTTTCCCCTCGGTCTCCGTTGGTTCCGGTCAACTTTCAAATTTTGCGCGTTCCCCGCCCACTTCACGAGCCTGATGAATAAAGGCGGTGTTTAATTGGCTGATCCTGTTTTTATAGGCGGGACTAGATGTAGTTTTGAACCAATCACTGACGGCGGAGCACATCAAGGAAAGCTATTGAAAGCCTCTTGTGTAAGAGACAAATGTTTGTTTAAGTCGAGAACAAAAACGGAACATTTTGTCAATATAAGAATATGTTGTTATTAGAATCAGAACGCAATAACAAAGTTTTAAGTAGATTTCTCACTTGAGAGGTGCAGCTGATGCTGACCAGAAACTATAAAATATTTGTCTCACCAGTTTTCTATTGAAATCAAACAGCTCTATTTGTTGGGACAAACCTAACAGGACAGATATAGTGCTTGTCCTCAAAACTGAAAAGCAGCAGAGACCAAAATGTGTGGACTTTTATTGAATTTATTTTTATTTCACATTTTAAAACAAGCCAAAGTGCTGTAAATTATATATTGCAATCAGCAACAAAAATATGTTCCAAGATCAAGACAAAATAAAGACTTATAATGTTAACAAACATAAAATACTAAACAACAAGGCTCAGCAGGATAAAAACTTGTAATACTGAATTCTAAAATAAATTTTAAAAAAAAACAATACTAAAACATTAACCATTAAGAGCTACCAAACGCCACAGCTTATATGTACATTTTGTGATTTTAAAAAAAATGCCAGTGGAGGAGGAACATTTAACTGAAATAGAAAGACTCTTCTAAATTTGTGGAGCTGCCACTGCAAAGACACCACCTCCCTTAACTACTAGCCTGATGCTGGACAGTTAAAAGGGGTTATTCTGAGGATCTAAGAGGCGTGGAGGTAGAGTTGGGGCAGAGAAGTTCTGAAATGTACCCATGTGCCAACCCATGCATGGCTTTATAAATAAATAAAATAACCTTAAAATCAATTCTGCTGCAGGGATGCTAAAAACAGGTGCACTACTTTCCATTTTTGGTATCAGTTAGGAGTCTTGCAGCAGCATTCTGCACCAGCTGCCACTGAGACAGAATGGTCTGGCTAATACCCAGGTATAGTGACTTACGGTGATTTAGCCTTAAGGAGAATAAAACACTGGTCACGCTCTTCATGGAATTTAGACAGTGGATGCATTTTAGTTTGGCAATGCTCTTAATTTGAAAGTAACAACCTTTTAGCTTTTAATATTGGTCAAGCTCCAGAAAACACTTTCTCTATATTTTCCATTAATTAACCACGCTGTCTGTAACTCAGGGTTCTTCTCACAAATTTGCCTCGAAGCCCAAGCCAAGATAATCCTGATATATCAATAAATGTATTTTCCCATACAAATACATAATAAAACCTTTTTTTCCCAAATCAAGCCTCTTAAACCAATCTCATTAGCATTAGCGATCTTTCTCCCTCTTATTTTCTTCCTTAACAAATTTACAGACTATTGTTATAATCTAATTACCACATGTTCCTTGTGGTGATTTGCACATAATAAATAGCATTCAGTAATTTGCACATAGCCAAAATCAGGGCCAAAACCTTTATTTCCAACAGAGATTCATGTTTCATTATTGTCAGTTCTTGTTTTTCCAAAATTGCAGAGTAAGATTGCCTAAACTAATAAGGAGCATGGAGGAGAGACTGGGGCTCGGCCAGCTGCTTTCAGCGTTCCCCAGTGGCTGTGGGAGGTGCTAGAGATGTGGCGTTAAGGTTGGGGTTGAGCTTGGGATTTGGGGTTGGGAGCAGGGTTGGGATTAGGTTTGGGCTTGGGTGGTACAGGGGCAGGGTCTGGGGTCGGGGCTGGGGTAGGGGCAGGTGCAGGAGCAGGGGCTGGGGCTGGGGTGGGGGCAGGTGCAGGGGCAATATAGCAACCTCTCTTATGCCACTGCATGTCCCGCACACGTCGGACGGACTGGATCTGAGGTGCAGTGGCTCCCCAGTCGTTCCAGTGCTTGAAGTCTCCATGCTCAAACACATACTGGCGCCCTCTGTAGCCTGGATACATGTATCCCACCCACCTTCAGAGGGGAGAGTAGGATGTGACATTTCCGGGACAGTGAACAATAATACTTTGGTATTTATTATAACTGTACACATATTAAATTCTGTTTTACAAGAATGAACAACTATGTTATCATCTTACGTTCCACTGACAGCCTTAGCACTGGCCACACGGTCCTGGAAACCGTGAGCCCACAGACTGGGGACATCATCATCAACAATCTCCATCTTTCTGCCTTCAAAGCCTGCATTCTCAAACAGGAACAGCTTGTGATCCGCACTGTCCTGGAGGGACAAACAGCACGTTTCGATATGTTCAGCAGAAAGTTAGATCTGCAATATCACACTGATGGTTTGCATAGGCATCTTTGCAAAAATGTCAGTGTACAGTCAGTGTCGTGGCAGGCACTGACCACTTTCAGGGGCCTGAAGGAGCCCAGATTGTAGTTAGTCTGCCAGTTGGTCCAGGTACTCCAGCGAGGATACTCCCCTTTCTCAAGCACGTACTGCTCTCCTGCAAAACCTGGACGCTCAAACCCCACCCATCTGATGATATGGAGAAATCGCAATATATAGATTTATGCCAAGCAAAGGCAAAAACTAAAAAGCATGATTCAAATGGAGTAATAGTCGATCTGATGAGGGATAACTTGAGTCACTCACGGTCCCGACTCCACAATGACTGAGCCGACTCTTTGTGCCTTCTCATACACATCTTTACATTCAGCAGACCACTCCATCTTTTTGCCACGAAAGTTCTCGTACTCAAAAACTGCCAGCTGGAGGACAGGAACAGGTGAAGAGTTAAATGATATAGTCCAAATCTCACTGTGGCTCTGAGATCTTTTTAGCTCAACCCGAACATTTATCCGTTGGGATGATGTGCGAAGTTTACAAAAAAGCCCATCTTGTTAATTCTGGTACCTTATATGTGGCTCCAGCCCCTCCTTGGCCCTTCTCTGCAGGCAGCTGGTCAGGGGTTCCCTGCTGTTCTGTCATTTTTATCTCTACAAAGCACAAGAGTTACACTGTTTGGTGTTGTATCTACAATACATATTCGTAAGGTCCATAACTTTTGTCAAGCTTGAGCAAAATTTAATTAATGGGATTTCAGAAATAGGGTTTAAAAGTTATACATAAAGAAAAATGTAGTTCTCTACAACACTGGAGGCATTATATGACTTTAAAACATAGCCGCAGTTTGGACTTTAAACAGCTAGTGAGACAAGAACTATGTTATAATTATAATTTTGTTGTTCACAAATCTATCAAGAAGACATTTTCACACTTGTTTATTTCACTAAAATCCCAGCTATGTAGGCTGTATATGTAAGAATAACACATAACAGTTCATACACAAAACGCTACTTAAGAAGTAAACAGATGTAGATAGCAAAGATAACAGGGACAGAGCAGAAGAGAAAATGCCTGTCTGAGAGGAGGATGATCTTAACCTTTTATTTTACCTGGATGGCTTGTGCTTCACTGCACCCCGTACAAGCCAAGCTCTCCGTCTTTCCTCTTTCTTTTCTTTCTCTTTCCTGTCTGTCTCAGTGTGAGGGTGTGTGCGGTTGTGGAGGCCTGGCGAGCGGTTGGTGGATGCCAGTGGGGGTATTTATGGTTTATTTCTGGCCACAGCAGCAAAAAGCCTGTTGATGCAGCAAGTCTGTCGCACCCATTGTGTCCATCACACTGCTTCTCAATAGGCTTGCCCTCTGTCCCTGGCACACTGGCAAACGCTGCCCAGCTCTGCCCATGCTGCCATCCTGACCATTATCCTATAGTGGGCACACGCACTGACTGCCAGCCAAGAGAATGAACAGAGATCAGTCTCACTCAGCACTATTGGCCCCACCCAGTTTTCTTGCTCTCCACTCTCCAGTCTTCTACCTGTTTCTTTACCCTTCTGTTCTTCCACCATCCAAAAAATTTGCATCCAACCTTCTGCTTTCTTGTGTGCCATTCAAAAAATATGATAATTCAGTATATTAATTACATTTAAGTTGACCAAAAAGTATGATGGGAGCAGACAAGATCTGTAAAAACAAAATGTTATAAAAAAAAAATCTCCACCTCCACTAGCAAAAGCAAGCACACAACTTCACTTCATAGAAAACATTTTAATAAAATTCCCTCAATTTCCTCTGAACATACAGTATGTTGATCATAAATGATTATAGAATTGATTACATTCATTCTTACACATTAAAAAGGCACATAAAAGAATCTGGAGCAGATTAATGCATTTTTTTCTAGAATTAAGAATGTACAAACCAAACATCTGGATTCTGTTTTTACACCCCAAATATCTCTTCTCATGTCATTGCTGATTTTCTGAGCAGCTATTGGGTGTGTTAATAAAATCAGGTAGTACTTACTAAGTCCTGAGGTATCTTATTTTCGAGAGAAACTAGGCAAATAAATCTCTGGACTATTCTATTGCTCGGATGTACTGTGTGGACGGTAATTTGTTATCATTTCTCTTAAAGTGCTTCAAGCTTTACTTGAGACGATTTGTGATTGGGTACATTATGTACAATTTAAACTAAACACACACTGTTATATTCAGTATTTATGTACATATGTGTAAGCTTATACATGTCTTTCTATGTTTGTGTGGACACATTTTAGTTCAAAACCACTGTGAGGATTTTGGCTGTCTAATGGGGGGGCTGTTGAGGCCCTCTAATGAGGGTTAAGACATGATCTTAAAGTTTAGGGTTTATTAGATTTAGGTTATTAGATATTCAGTTGTGATGGTCCAGATTAGAGTAACCAGCTTTCTTTTTTGTGTGTTGTCGTTGTCTTGCTGAGCTAAATAGCACACAGTACACATTTTTGGCCTATCTTTGATATGTGGGAGACACTTTTGCACTTTTTACTTTTTTGCTATGACAGTATTAAGATGCTCAAACACTAACTCATTGCTATTTGTAACTGTGTGATTATGACAATGACAATAAAGTGTTGAATAAAGGGGATACGGTATGTATTACGCTAACAAGTGTCCTCACAAGTACAGACAGGCATGTGTATGAATGTAGATTCCCTGCTGAAGGCCTCGTGTCATCAGTCCTTGGCAGTGTGTGACAGACTGACACATTATTGAAACACTAAGACAGTCCATGGCTTCGCTCTAAAGTCCACTGGCATCCCTCTGAGCCTCGATACAACAGTTGAAAAAACATGTACTTGGCATTAACACATCACAGTCTGGGCACACAGCCTTGGCACCATATTTCAAAGCTGTAAAAGTTCTCGATTGCCTCTGTGTTCAGCGAAAGCTTGAATTCTCAGTAAAGGTCCAAAATAAGGCACTCAGAGCGCAGGACGCAGCAGTCTTGTCAAGGTGTTTGTCAGCAGCAGCAGCAGCAGAAGTGGACTGATTCTGGCTGAATGGCAGTGGCACAGTGTCTTCTAAAGGCAATGGAAGATGAGTTTAAATGTAAGTTTCAAACCACATCTCATTCATATATTTAGCTTTTATAGCATAACATTTGCTGGATATGTTTATAAGTACCCTGCACTACTGTGAGTGCATTCATTTTTAGCATGTGTTTAAAATTTTAAGGGCAAAATACAGCTGTGAGCTGCACTTCCACAGGCGAGTAAAAGTGCATCAAGCAGAGTAAAGTGCATTTAGGTACGATGAAGATGTTTTTTACCCAGTGTGCAGTTTTGATGATGATAGGTGAAAATGTTGCAGGGATAATGGCCAGCTTCCTGTTTTTGTCTTTACTGTCAGTGCAGTCGCAGGCTGAAATTAAATAACCTGACTGTTCCTGACAGTATTACCGGAATATTTTCACCATTCACTTATGACTCGCATGAAAATTTGTCCTTTCAAATAATGCCTCCACTTCCACAATATTACAGTAATGCACTGTCGAAGCCAAATGTCAAAACTTTCATGCTTAATGCTCACCTACGGCTCATTCTGATCAGTATGTTAATGCTCTACACATCACAAGCAGCTCAAGGCTTTAAAATAAAAAACATTGGCACAAAACATGAACACTGACAGGCTAAAAAGTTACAATTGTGTTTTTAAAAATTACATTAAAACAAATATGGCATGTTTTGCATGTAAGTTAAATGAGTTTTCTCATGTTGCCTGGTGAATGTGTCTATTTGAAAAGCACTGTATTTCATGTCTGCATCTGCCAGTGGGGCATCACCATAAGAGTCGGCCTAATAATATGGTAATTCTACTACAGGAGAGACCTAATGTTCTCTGCAATTAGGTGGATGCATTATGTGCATATACTGGCATGGACAACTGGCCAAAACGAGCTGGAAAATATCGGCATATCAGATGCTGGCAAAAATATAATAGCATGAATCCCTACCAAAAATTTAACAAAAGCAAAAATCTGTTCAAAGTAGAAGGCATCCAATAGATGCTTTTTTTGCATATAATGACCATATGGTTGATTTTATGAGAAGAGATTTAAAATGTGTCTTTGGCAAAGTCAGAATGCTGAAAAAAAGGAAAATAAGCTAAATAAGCTGCGTTAGTAAAATGCAGATACTGTGAGTGATGTTGTCGCACTGGCTATCCAATGTGAAAACAGTATAATAGAGAAAAGCCTACAATGATAAGGGCTTGCACTTCTGTTGTTGTGAATTAGTCCCAGGATTATCATAAAACTGTCCTCTATTTCAGAAAAAAAACTGTCTCGCAAGAAGCTATGGTTTAAAGTTTACTATCTAAAATTTAACAATAATATGTGTGTCTCTGCTTTGTCAGTAATATTAAATTACTCACCCGACTAAGAATCACCTTCATGCTGACTCATACGCTTCTTTGACTTCAACTCTTTCAGCCAAGCGGGTGAGGAGACGGTGCTAAATGACACACAGGGTCGATATTTCACTAATGTTGGCATGGTTCTGTTGGCATCTATACAGTTTCATATATTTGCTGTCATTCTTTGCTCTTACCCTCCGTCCTTGCCACCCATGGGTGGCAGCACCCGCGCAGCCCCTGCGAGAAATGAAGCTGAGCGAGGAGAGCGCGAGAGCTGTTGGGGAGATGGTGTTGCTTCCTCATTTAGAAATTCTTTCTCCTCTCTTGCCTTTTCTTCATATGGTAAAGTTTCTCCTTCACTTGTTCTCTTCTTACGCCCAGGCTTAAAAAGCGAGCATGTACATTTTAATTGATGACACCCATTTCCATTATATTACATAATGAATTTATGTAGGCTGCCCTTGAGCACTGAGAGAACTTACTAGTAGGGCTGCAGGGCTCAAACCAGGAAACATGGGGACTCTGTGGGAAGCGGGAGGAAGTAAACTGACTGTCTTTGTTGGAGGCTGATCCTCCTCAGAATCAGACTCCTTTTGTTTCAAAGTCGCCTCCTTTGGGTCTAAAAACACAGAATTGGCGGATCAGTCAAAACATGTAATAAGTCAACATTGTCAGGCTTCTTTTTAGGAGCTGAGGTATGTGGTTAAGATATGGCTCGTTGCATCTAATATAAAAGAATCATTGACTGGCAGCTCCTCATATAGATTAGAGAACGTTACAGATAGTGCAATAACCTGTGGAGTCATGGGCCCTCCAGTCAAGTCCTTCTGTCGGTGCCACCCCTGTGCGGACCAAGCGTGATGGACGCGATCGGATTCGCCTCTTGCCCAGGTCTGCCCTGGATCTCTGTGCACTGGTGTCAAGGAGAGGAGTGGAGCTCTGTGCAGAGACACACAAACTGAATCTAGCAAGCGATAAATCAAATACACCATATTGATCTGTGCGTGCTAACATAGTGTCCCGCTATTTGTTTGGTTTGCAAATTAACAGCCACATTGCGTGTTAACTTTATTGGAGATGACTCAGATATCATTTATGAAGGAGGAAAGCTGAGAAACAAAGTCACCAACCTCAGGGAACGGAGCCAACTCTGGCTCTTTGTCCAAATCAGTGGTATCAACATCTTCAGAGGAGAATTCAGGGACTTGGTCAGGGACGAGCTTTGGACTGAAGAGAACGAAAGTTATTTAGAATCACAGCAGAGCGAAGGGTAAAGTTAAGAACACTTTGGTTCAGTTCATTTTTTTGTGTTGTGCTCTGTTAACCACAAGGGGGCACAGGGAGCTCAACTTAAACAAATACTTAATGGCACATTTTACAGTGCAGCTGCACTTGGTTATGCTGCCACAGGATTTATGTCTCTAAATTTCACGTTTCATTAGGTTGAATATTTTAGTTCAAAGTCTAAATCACATATTTGGCCAACAAAAACTGAAAAAAGAAAAAGAACTTTTACTACAGTTTTGCAAGCTTGTGTTTTATTATTGGTTGCACTGCATGCCTCACTGATCATAGTAAGAAACCGCAGCTAAACATGGCCCTCTAACTCGCACCCACAGGCTACTTACTTTAATACCTCAATGTCAGATAGCTATAGGGCTGCTATTTTTCAGGTGTGCTCAGTTTTAATCAAATCACTTCAATGTGAAGCCACCACACCTTCAGCAGAATGACAAAGAACAACACTTAAACCTGCCCAGTCGCATCTGTCAGTATTAGAGGAGATGAGTCAAACAGGGTTTGTTCTGTAAAGCAACCTCTTTCCTACCTTTCGGTTTCATATGTTGGTTCACAGACTCCATCCTGCTGGTCTGGTTCACTGCTTATCAAAGCATCAGTGTCTTTGTCATCATCATTTGTGGGGTAACTGTTAACCTGCGCCTGTGAAGTGACACAAAAATTAAATGAGTAAAATCAAAGAAAGCTTTTAATACTGTAAGACATGTTTTGCTACATACAACCCCAATATCAAAATGGAGCCTATACTGTTCTGGAATAGGTGCTTTATCATGAAGGAAATGTTTGTCTTTTCTCTGCAAATCAACATATTAAAGCTTGAAATTGTGGAGCTGAGAGAGGCACAAAATGGACTGTGTGCTGAGCCAAGATCACTAACTACAGAGGGAGAGAGGACGAAGGACCAGCCAAGCATGCGTCTTTTAATGAGCCGGTCACAGAGACTGGGCTGTCCTCAATAAACACCAGGAGCATGTGCATGCACGCACACACACTGGCACACACACCTATATGCCGACACACAGACACACCAAACACACTCACGATGTTACGCCAACATGTTGGAATGCATTGAAGCGGACACACACGCACACACACATGCACACACACCACACATACACACTCCAAAAAAAGCAACCACAGTCTAACTTTCTCACAAGCATTCCTTTAAGCTCACTCCACATTTTATCAAGAGGCACATCCCAAGTGTTGTGTTGCCCGATACTGTCACCTGGATACAAGACAACACTCGAATAAACATTCGTGCCACCGTCTCATCTCCTTCATGAGTCCATTTATTACTCAGGACTCACAGAGCGGTTTCATTTGCACAATGCCTGTTATCTGGCAGCATCACAGCATGAATGAATAGGCTTCTAGTGATTTTCCTATGACCGCAGTCCGTGTTCAGATGCAGAGAAACAAACAAAGTCGGCTCTAATGGAGACGCAGTTGGCGCGATTCTACTGCCATCTCTCCTGCATCTGCCCTACCTTTACCACAGAAGTAGCCGCTGACGCTCACAGTTTTTGATGTTGTCTTTTTATCACATTATTAAAATCTAGTAGCTACCTCCCTTTTATACTATTCAAAATGGCCTCTTGTGAATTCAAAAAGAAACTAGATTTATTTTCACACTATTACCTGTTTGACAAAGGTGCACATTTGCAACAATTAATGAGACAATAGGCGAGTGCATCTCAGTATGATTTGCATAATACCACGAAACAGATCTCTGCCATAGAAAATTGTCAACTTCACTTTAAGTTCTGGAATGAAAATATTTTTGGTTTAAAGTAGGAAAAAATACATGTTTTCAATGTAGTAGAACAGGTTTTCAGCACATTAGACATATTAGATGTTAGCCAACTGTTTACACATTGCAGCAAACATGTGCAACATTAGCAATGTTTAAGAGTATTATCATTTTAATATTTCCAATATTCACTTTCCTTTCATCTCTGTTTTGGTCACTGCCAACTCGTAAGATAAATATACCGATCAGCCACAACATTAAAACCCTGAGTTGTGAAATGAGTAACACTGATTATCTCATTACAATGCCACCTGTCAAGGAATTGGATTTATTAGGCAGCAAGTTGAAAGTCATTTCTTGAAGTAGATGTTTCAGAAGCATGTGAGCAGCTTTCACAAGAGTACCTTATTGGTGGCTTCATGATTGGGTGAGAGAACATCTCCAAAACAGCAGGTCTTGTGGGAGTTTTCCGTTATGCAGCGGATATCAAAAGTGGTCCAAGGAAGGACAATCAGTGAACCGGCAGCAGGTTCATGTGCGCCCAAGGCTCATTAATACACTTGGGAGCAAAGCCTGGCATGTATGGTCGGATCCCACACAGGAGCTAGTGTAGCAGAAACTGCTGAAAACAGGATAATGCATTCTGCTATACTGCAAAAATTGTTCAGAAATTATTTGAAGAACAGCACAAAGAGTTCAAGGTGTTGCCTTGTCCTCCAAATTCTCCAGCTTTCAATCCTAGTAAGTATCTGGGGGATGTGCTGGATAAGTCCATGGAGGCTCCATCTTGCAACTTCCAGAACTTAAAGGATCTGCTGCTAGAGTTTTGGTGCCTGATACCACAGGACACCCTCAGAGATCTTGTGGAGTCCAGGCCTCGATGTGTCAAACTGTATTGGCGGCACAATTTTAGGCTTGTTTTAGTTTTAATGTTGTGGCTCATCAGTGTATCTACCTCTTTAGCAGCCAAGTGAGCATTTTTACCTAACATGTGTGCCTGATGCAGCTTAAAAACAAGACGATGACGATAGGACTAAACCAAAAAAGTGTTGCTGTGGGCGTAAAACTAAAAAAACCTTAAAGGTGCTAAAACACTTTGTCAAGCTGAAGAGAACTATTTCCTATACCTGTGTTTCCACTGTAGGAACCACACTTTAAATTAAGCACCAGGAAGATTGTTTCAACCCCTCAAATGTCCCTGCTTAGGGGATAGTTCCTCATAAAACCTGAAGATAATTCAAGATGGACTTGATCAACTGGTCAAGTACAATAGCATTTCTCCCAGGATTTTTTTTCACCAACAAGCTTCCTACTGCAAAAAAAGTTTACTTAGTTTTTGTTCACTGAGCTACAGTGCAAAAACATAGTGCTACCAGCACTAGTGTGAATCTGAGGCACCGATCTGTCTTTCAATTTTTGTTAATTATATCAGGATAAAAATGTTTTGCACGGTCACATGCAAAAACAGTGTAGTAAAACAGCCGTTTCGTTTTAAAGCATCAGCTGACTAATTTTCCTTATATTCACAGGGCTTTACACTGTGCACGAAACACAAATAACAGCTAAAGGAACCTTTAGTTCTGTTTCTGGACATTAGTTCCTAAAACTAAAAGTTGTGGGGACTTTTGGTGGAATCAAGGTTTTTTGAGTAGCACCTTTTAACTTACATATTTCATTTGAGTGACTGTTAGTATAATAATACCTTTTAGTGCAGCTTTATTCTAAATATGCACAGAGATTCAGAGATACACATGTATTATGAAAACTCTGTTTGACAATGCAGACATGCCAATTGTTTAAGTATTATATTGGTAATAACTGAACATTAAGGACTTTTATGCCATCTACCATCTCATACCTACCATATAAACTTAAAAACTACACGTCTGTATGCCAGTTCAGTATGTGCTTGTGAAGGTGGAGGATGTGCTGTACAAGTTAAGACAGAGTCTGCTTCATTACAGTTTACCTGCATCACATTTTTGTCACAGTCAGTGGAATGTTTTAGAGAGCTTGTTTATGGCTAAGTGGAGAGGAAAACATCCTGAAGATGCCACAAGCATAACTAACCAAGACTGTACAAGCCTGTGATCCAGGATAGCTGTCAACACAACATCAGCTGAATCAGCATGGATTATCACATTAAGAATGGAAATAGCCTGCAGGTTCTTTTCTCCTTTGTGGCCTTTGAGTCTCCTGCACGCCCACATGCAGAGACACAAACAACACATTTACACTCACGTGCAGGCTGCGGCCACAATGCACACTTCAAACAACAGACTATAATAGACTTTGTGTTGTTAAAAAATATTTTTGATAATATTCTGTAAAATGTAAGATTGTAATCTGATGTAATGGGCACTGATGTAATGGCATACAGAGGAAAAGAATGAGCATGAAGTGAGATGTGATCAGCTTGAACAAAGAGCAGAAGCACATGTCGAGGGCAGACACAAACAGACACACGCAGCCAGTGTCAAACAAACCTCGTCTAAGTGTGTCACACTTTGTTACTGTCCTCTGCTTTATCTCTGACACACACCACAGACAGAGAGGGAAAGGGCATGCATGTACGCTGATAAAACACTACATTCGGACAACTTCATCTGATAACTCCGTCCTTCCTGAAACAAACTGCCGCTGTTCGCTGCACTCCCTGTTTAGATTTGTATGCTTATCTGTTAACACATGGACATGGAAGTGTTGGACTAGGAAATTAGATGCATGGAATTCATGGAGCTTTGCAGCAAACAAGTAAAAAGTGCCTAAGTTGGGTGTTACCTTGATGTTCATTCATCACTGTACCTGATGTTAATGCATACACTGTAAATGCAGTGTCTGATTCTGTCTATTCATTAGATTTGACCTGAATATGAGGAGTGCAGAACATTTAGTTGTCATCTACGAAGTGACTATACCAGTTCTTACAGAGCAGGTTTCAGTGGCTCTCCTCTGCACAGTCTGCCGACCCCTGACGGAGAAGCGATGCAGGGATCTCCTGCTCCGTCTGACGAAGCTACGAAGCGGTGACGTGGCCCTCTGAAATCTTCCCCCTCCGCTTTCTTCCTCTTCTTCTTCTTTATCATCCTCTTCCTCGTCCTGCTTCTCCTCTGAGGGGCCCCACACCAGCTCCAGAGCCTCATGCAGGGACCGTCGCACGCTGCCCACCCAACCTGCCACCTGCAGCTGGGCGGCCGACAGTTTCCCTCCCAAGTACTGCATTTTTGAAAAGCTCACACAGCTGGTCGTCCTGACGCTCGGGTCACCATGGGAACTGGGTCACCAGAGAAACTGAGGTTCAGCTTTGTTGGAGATGAAGGGATTTTTGTGAGTGAGTCAGAAAGCTGGGTCTGTCATCTGGCATTTGGTTGTCATTTTTAGGCCAGCAAAAGGTACAAGCAGCACAAATAGAAGGTTTCTGATGTCATACAAAACAAGATATAGTCCATCTTTCGTTCAGGCAGGATCCCTCCTCTCTCGACATATTTTCATGGTTCAGCTCACACAAACTTCCTGGAACAGTCAATTATTTGCTCTCGGTAAAACAGTAAATAGTCCGGCCGGCCATGTGTTTGCACTGTGACAACACTATTCCACTGCAGCATTAACTATGATGGATGTGACATCCCAAACAGCAGCATCCAAAAGAACGATCTTCTCATCATCGCATTGTCATTCATTTAAATGGGCAAAGTTTGCATCAAAAAAATCCTCTTCATTGCAACTTTGGAAGTAAGAGAAGAGTAAGGAAGTTTAAATTTGAAGATTTACCTCTTCGTGCACCCTCTTTCTCTCTCTGGCTAAAGCTCGTTCTGCCACAGTCGAGCTTGTTTGCTTGTGTGCCTATGTCCCAGTTTATAAAAAGAAGAAGAAAAAAACAGCATGGGAAGTATCTGCCACTCCAAACATCCAACACCAAAGTACAAGAAGGTAGATCACCCCTTTATCTCCTGCAGACCTGAGTGATTTCACAGCATGTCAAAACAAAGCGTAGGTCTGTGCTCGGATGTGGAAAATCCCGAGGGAAGGAAGGAAGGTGCGGCAGACTGGGCCAAGGTGCTTTCTGTACCTCCCTCCACTGCTCTCTTCCCGTAGGTAAATGCAGCCGGTGAATGAACCAAGTCTTTGTGAGGCGAAAGAGGCAGAGGGAACAGAAAACAGGAAGACTAGTGGATGGCTGAGAGAACATTTGAGCAACTGGGATCACTGGATGAAAGAATGGACAGCAGACATGTGAACTTTCTTGTCTGTCTGTGAATTAGCCCATCCTCTTTTGTGTCATGTGTCCTGGAAAGAGTGTGTGTTGGGGGGGGGGTTGATGGGCTCTGAAAACAGGGTGGAGGGATTCAGAGAATGAGAGCAGATAGGGGCACCATGTATGGTCATTCTGACATGCTGGAGATCCAAATGAGGCCATGCTGACCACATAACACCAAGGCCCTTCTGACTATAACATCCATCCATCCGTCTGTCCTTAAGTCGGTAACCTGACTGAGGGCGCATGGTCGGCTGCACACCTCGTGTTTGTCCAGTAAACATTCTCCTGCTTCTGTCAAACTGAAAAGCTTCTCTTTGCTACTATGTTGGGTTTCTTGCAGCGTGAAAAGGAAACATTTCATTCATCAAACCATACCGCTTAGTGTAAATGTGATCTCATCATGGGAGTGTAAGGTGCTCCACATGAGATAAACTTGATGGTTTCTGTGGTGCAGAATAAGGAAGTGGAATTTCTAGGAGCAGCAGCGCCACCCAGTGGAGAGAACAAAGATGTGCTCACAAAGACAAGACCAGCCAGTAGTCTTCACAGTACCCATATAATTCTGTACAAGGCCTCCTCATGGGTTATGTGTGTTGTGGTTTGGTTGTTAAAGCATGCGGCAAACTGAGGCACAATATCACAAAAACACACACACAGATTAGTTCAGCATTTCATCAAGTCTGTTACATACCCAAACAGGTAGCTTATTTTTTATTTTGGGTCACAATCTTCACTCTGGTCTGTTACCTGCCATGAGGCTAACACTGCTCAGGTGACTACAAATTAAAAATAGCTGACTGTTACACTCCACCCAGCTGAATAATACAACTTCTGTCTCGCTGCATAGTGGTGACGTTTATTTGTGGATCCACCCAGATATTAGTTCAGACCTGGTTTGTTGACTGTAGCTGGACTACAACTTCAGTTGGTCTCTGAATGGAAAGTGACTGAATCAGAAAATACACTTTAGGTTTCTTGTACTTTATCATCTGAGATAATATGCACTGCTTTTGATAACTGATAGTCTTAAACACTCAGTGGTTCTCCAGCGTCACATTAAACTACTGACATCCCAACTTTACAGGCTTAAAATGGGCTACAAATTAATGGCAAATTACATATGATGGGTGATTTTCCCTCTATAAGTAGAAAACTTATGATTTCTCCTGTCTTGAAAACAGCTTAAAGTAATTAGCCATTAGATTGCAAGTTAATTTTAAGATATACAATACTGTATGTAAACCCTTAGTTGTTTGTCTTTAATAATCTCAATAGGCCACATTACTTTGAAATCAACTGAGCCACTTATAATGGGTGAAATAAACAGACGTGAAGGTCTGGTTTTGACAATGATGCAGAGAGAGAAAATATCCTCACTTGCTTTTATGCTGACAGTCAGATTAGAAGATCAATATGACTGTCATGCCAAAAAAGAATCTTCTGTCATCTTACAACTTAAAACAGGCAGAAACTACCAGCCTATCTCTGTCCGAACAAGATATAACTTATTTGCTGAACACTTAAGGTGCTAGTTGGTGATTTAGACAGTTGTGAATATAATCAGGTTTGCTGCTTTCAGTGATGGTATCAGTTTTCTTATCAAACTCTCTGCCAAACAGTATATAAACATTTTAACGAAAATGCTGAACTACCTTTGGAAAGACAAATCAAAGTACTTCATAATACTTCATCATATAAAATTCTGATTTACTGTTAACGAATCATGATTATTGATTTTACTAAAAGTACACGAAATTTTAAAAGGAAGGACATGATAAATCTCTGATGGTCAAACTCACAAAGCCTCATTGGATATCATCATATGACCTATCTGTAAGGAACTGAAACCTGTCTACACTTTCCTTAACTACAGACCTTGATTCCAACATTTTACCGCTTTCGAATCACAATCTTCATTCACGTGTGGAAGCTCAAAGCTGCACTCCTCTACTGGAAACAAGCCATATTCTCCAGATGCATCACATTCACATGCTGCGCTTCGCAACAGCTCTGCTGATGGAGCCTTTGCAGGTGACCAATTTCTGTTGAAGTAGTTAACTGCAGCTTTGGGAAATTCAAGGTTACAACATGACAGTAAATCAAAAACATATTAGGCGCAACTTGCTGAGGTGGCTTTGCAATGCATTGCACAACCACAAGCGCTTGAGAAGTAATATTTCAGTTTGTTAAGTCTCACCATTAGCAGCACCAAGGTAAAAATGTCAAATAATCCATCCCTCCTTTCCAGATTATTACTTGTCTACAATTTGCATTGCTTTCCTCGTTCTACTAATCCTAACCTTATACTAACCCTTTATACCGAAATTTAAGCATTATGTCGACTTGCTTTTTCTTCCCCACAAGTCAGTGAGCCCCTACTTTGTGGCACAATGTAGGATTTATTGCCACCACATTAGTACCGTTTCCTACACATTTATCCATTTTTGATATTCCGTCCTTTTTCAGACTCATGTCCAGACTTCTTCGTAGATTTTTCAGACCATATCTGACATTTAAGTGAAAATACCCAGATGTTTACTATGTAAATCAGACATTTTAAAATTCAACTTATGCTGCCAAATATTGTAGCTCTAAACAGTAACTAAAACAGTGAGCAACAAGGAACAGCAACAACATCTCTGCCAAAAGTATTATTAGTAGTAACTCAAAGTCAAATAATGTAAAATGTGCAGCTTTGTTTATTCACTTTGTCCATGAAAACAACAATGAATGCAGCCATAAACGTGGGGTTCTCCTTACGCAGAAAAGATTAGCATTTGATTTTTTGATAACTTCATTACTGCTAATCAGGCAACAAACAAATGTTCAGAAAAACTCAGTATTTGGTCATTTGTCTTGCAGTGTATACATGCAACTCAAGAATATGGTTGCATTTTCATTCAAAATCAAGACAAACTTCTTGGCTATGCCTGCTGTTTGCTCTAAATGCTGTGACTACTATCACATCTCATACTTTTCCATTCTGTATACGAACCACGTGAGCAATAAAATGCACACACAAACACATGCCATGCACACAATCACAAGTTCTTAAGCTGTGACTTCATCATAGAGAAGCCAGTATGACAGGATATTTTTCCTTGTGCTGCAGGAATGGCAATGTGTTGAGGCAGGCGAGGTGTGTGTGTCTGCCAGGCTGGTGTGATTCAGCGGTGAAATAACTCAATTTACATGTACACTCCTGCCTCTGTTCCTAACCTCACCCTTTCTGTGTAATTGAACAATTAACCTGTTCACGTAACCACGGTGATGATCGCAAAACAAGGCACATCAAACATGGAAAGAAATAAAAATCAAGAGTTTCAACTTTACCTCCTGCTCGTCTTCGCCTTCCTCCTTCTCCATCTTCTTCTCCTCTTCTTCCACCTCCACAGGGAAGAGCTCTTCCTCCTCAGGCTTCTCCACTCCTTCTTCCTCTGCCTCCTCCTGAGCCGGTGTGGGTTCGGGGCTTTCTGGTTTGTCCATCTGCTCTGATGTGTTGTATTCCTGAGATGTAACATCCAGCGGCACCAGCAGCTGCTCCTCCTCCTCTTCCTCCTCCTCTTTATCCACAAGATCAACTGCCCAACTATAGGTAGTAGTTTCTGGTTTCGTCTGTACGGCCCTTTTCCTTGGTTTGACTGAAAAATCATCAAAATCCACATCGATCTGAGGCTTTTTCACAGAGAAGTCATCATAAACAACATCTATTAGACTCTCTGAGGGGTCTTGGAGTTTTGTTAAGGGGGAATATGGTGCTTCTGACTTCTGAGCCAAATCATCATCAAAACTGATTAGACTTTGCTCTTCTTTGTCACCTGCCAACTCGTGCTCCCTGCTGGTCAACTCAAGTTCTTCCCTTCTCCTCTCCTCCTCTTTTCTTAGCTTTTCTTTGAGCTCATCTGCCTGTTTTCTTTCCAGCTCCTCTCGCATCTTTCTCTCCAGCTCTTCCACTCTTTCCTTCTCAATTTGTCTCTTTCTCTCTTCCTCCCTTCTCTCCTCCTCTCTTTGTTTTTCCATTTGCCTCATTCTCTCCTCTTCCTCCTGTCTCAGTCTTTCCCTCATCCTCTCCTCCTCTTCCAGCCTCCTCCGTCTCTCCCTCTCCTCAGCCTCCTCTCTTAATCTTTCTTTCTCCCTCTCTTCTTTCTGTCTTTCCCTCTCTCTCTCCTCCTCTTTCTGTTTTTCCATTTGCCTCATCCTCTCCATCTCTTCCTCTTGCTCCCGCTGCATTCTCCTCTCAACCTCCCTTCTTTTTCTCTCCTCTTCCTCCTGTCTCAGTCTTTCCCTCATCCTCTCCTCCTCTTCCAGTCTCCTTCGTCTCTCCCTCTCCTCAGCCTCCTCTCTTAATCTTTCTTTCTCCCTCGCTTCTTCCTGCCTTTCCCCCTCTCTCTCCTTGTCTCCTTCTTCTCCTCTCAACCCCTCCGTCTTTTTCACCCATTCTTTCTCCCACTCCTCCTCTCTCTGTTTCTCCATATTAATTTCTTCCTCTATTAGTTTCCTCTCCAACCTGTGCTCTTCTTGTTGGTGAATCCGTCTCTCATCCTCTTCTCTCAGCCTCTGTCTCTCTCTTTCCTCCCTCAATCTCTCCTCTTTCCTCTCAGCCTCCTTCAGCCTCTCCTTCTCCCTCTCCTCCTGTTCATGTTTAAGTCTCTCATCCTCCTGCTTGGCCTTCTCTCTTTCCTCCTCTCTCTGTCTCTGCAATATTATCTCCATCTGCCTCTCCCTTTCCATCTCTTCTTCTCTCATCCTCTTCTTTTCTCTTTCCTCTTCTTCTAACCGTTCTCTCTCCCACTCCTCTTTTCTTCGTCTCTCCATCTCCTCCTGCCTCAGCGCCTCTCTTAGTTTCTCCTCTTCCCTCTGTCTCTCTTTTTCTCGTTTCTGCTCTTCTTCTAACTGAAGCGTTGCCTGTTCGTGCTCCTCTGCCCTTCGTCTTTTCTCAAATTCAAGATGTTTCAGTCTTTCCTCCTCTTCTTTTTGGATCTCATCATCCTTCCTCTGGAGAATTCCTACTCTCTTATAGACAGGCACTGAAACGGGGATGTCCTCATCTGTTTCCTCCTCACGAGCCTCTTCTTCTTCTTCTGAACTGGATTCAGACGCTGAGCCCAGGATAAGCGGAGGCCCACCATCATCTCTCTCCACGATACCAAAGCGAACAGAGCGACGTTTGACGTTGTCCCTCTTCAGTGTGTGTTCACCACTTTCACTTGTTGCTGAGTCGACCTCATGGTTGTCAGTGTTTTGCGGTTGGACATCACCTTCTATTAATTTGTTTTGCTCTCCTGGTGTCTCTGTTGCGCTTTCCACTGATTTATCTTCCCTTGGAGTATCTTTCAGCGTTTCCAATGGGGTCTCTGTTGCTGGTTCAGCAGGTGAGGCCTTCAAAATCAGATCCACGGGCTGAGAGGGTGACGTCTCTGCTGCAGGAGGTTCAACAGTTGGGATTTGGAGAGTTTTCCCTGCTGTTGGAGCAGCTGCAGGCTCAGAGCTGCAGAGGAGATATTAATCATTCATTGTGAAAAACAGAGTTTAATGATGATGCTTGCTTTAAAAAATGTTTACAGATTCGTGGCAGTGCTTCGGCATGTCTCAACACACCCAAGCAAATCTGATCACAGTGTGTTAGGAGTTTGACAGTTTACATCAGAAGACTGTTTGCACGACCTAATACAATGCAGCAGCCTGCAATCTGCTAGCTTAGCTTAGCATATAGACTGAAAGCGGGGGGAAACAGCTAGCCGAGCAGCACCTCGAAAGCCTCACTAAGCAATACTTTGTATCTTTGTGACAGGAATGTAACACAGATCAGCAAAAGCTTTACACAGAGCTATGTTCTAAAGTATTTTTAATCCGATTATTGACTTCTTGGAGTCTCTACTGGTCCAGGAAATAGTCCAGCACATAAGATATAATGTAATGAACAGCATACAGATAAAAATGTAGCATCAATTTAATCCAAAAGTCGGAAAGAAAATAAACTAACCAAAAATGTTAAATTATTCCTTTTAAAAGGTCAGTTTTACATCCAATTAGTGAAACATTATTTTATTTATCTCTTTAGTAACTTGTCATTCAAATAGTTTGGACTTCATTTACACATTGTTAACAGTTTTCATACAAGATACTGTATCTTTAGTACATACAGTAGTAGTTCTACTGGAAACTATTGACAGTGGAAAAGTTTCTCCAAAACAGCAAAGACACGGATTTTCTAAAACATGCATTGCTGTTGAATTGTAGTTGAAATAGCAGTAGGAATCTGAAATATCTGAACATCATCCAAACTACCTGTGAGTGGCCAAATATCTGAGTTGGGTAACACAAAAAAATAATAGGTGAGCCCTTTATTCGTCTTTGTGTGAACTCGTGCAGTGAGCTGGACATCTAATCTCTATATTCACACCCGGCAGTGGCCTAGTTTTGCACTCTTATCTAACATCAGTTATTTAAGGACAGAAATTTGGCCGCAATATTGATATCACAAGCAACATTGTTCATTTACCACACCCTTAGTGCCCAGAGACATCAAACATGAAGCAAAAGAAGACGATGCCTGAAACCTTCCTGCCTCAACAGCTCGAGACTTGCGCTCTGAAAGCTGCCACACAAAACACAACAAGAGTCTTCTTTTCTGCAAAGAAACCAAATAACGCATGCAGCCTGGAGATCCTGCTCACACTAGGGTTCAAACAATATATGCCTGATTATATTTTTAAATCCCAGCTCCGGTTCAGGAAAGAAAAATAACACACCTGCATGAAAATATATAAGAGAGGAAAGACCACGTAATCCAAATTCACATTAAAGGATTAGTAATAACAGTATAAAAGGCCAAAAAAGATGGGTAAAAAAGGATTTTAAAGGAAAAGTGGCCCTTAATAGCCAATCATAATACATGTCACAACTTTAAAATAAACCTCTTGCTTCACTACATTTACAAGATAATGTTCCTTTCTTCTGAAACATGTCTAGTCTTGTCACCAAATACAATGGATGATCTCACCTCTTGGAGCGAGTCCGGGGTGCAACCTGAGGCTTCTTCTCTGTCTTTGGTGCCTCACAACTTGATTCTGTGGCCCAGTTTTTGATTCGTGCCTTCACACCGCCTGTACCGTTTATTGCCTCTGGCTCCTCTCTTTTAGTCATGACCTCCGGCCTTGACGACGAGTCAAACAGAAGACTGATTCTGCGCTTTATGCTGCCTCCTCCGTGATATTCCTCCGATGGTCCTCCTTCATCGCTCTCTCTGTTTGATGGCTCTGGTGTTGCCTGGCTTGGCTCTGGTTCTGGCTTTTTTGACTCATCTTTGGTGCTGGTCATAGAAGTGGCTTTAGCAGGTTGCAGGGGCAAAGACAGACCACCTGATTCAAACTTTGAGGTGAGCTCCATGGACAGACGTTTCCTCGTGCCACCCCATTCATATGCTGGACTGGCTGCAGAGGAACCATCGCTGCCTGAATCCTCCAGCTTCTTCACAACAGATGTTTGAGTTTCTTCTTTCCTCTCTAGGTCTCCCTGCTCGGATTTAGTTACAATATCTGCAGATGCTTTGTGGTTTGTTTGCACGGCATCGTCTTTCTGGATTGACTCAGGTTTAGGTGTCTGCTTGGGTGGAGTGGTTTGCGTGACTGGATCTGATTTTTGAGGGCCCTCTTCACGGAGGCCTGCTTTGGTGGTTTTTGGCTGAGGTTTGGTGGGAACACTCAAAGAGCTTGGTTTGGGGTCTGAGGTGGAAGCTGGTTTAGTTACAGTACGTAGAGATTCTTCGTGGTTTGTTTTGACGACCTCATCTTTCTGGATTGGCTCAGATTTGGGAGTCTCCTTCGATGGAGTGCTTTGTGGGACTGGATCAGATTTCTGAGTGCCCTCGTCATGGAGGCCGGCTTCACTTGTGTTGGTGGTTTTTGGCTGAGGTTTGGTGGAAACACTCACAGAGCCTGGTTTGGGATCTGAGGCGGAAGCTGGTTGAGGCGGTTTTTGAGCAGGGCTGGTCACAGTCAGTTTGGGGACACCTGCGGCCTCTGATTTTCCAGTTTGGTCCGGTCTTGACTTAGGTACAGCGGGAACTGTCTTTGGAGCATGTATGGAGCGAATGGCAGTGGTCTTCTGCAGAGAGAAGGGCTTGGGAGCGAGCCGAGGTTTGGGGGTCAGAACTGGCTTGGGTTTTGAGGCGCCTCCAGTCTGGGAAGCCTGAACGGAGCCCTCCATTGTTGAGTCACTAAAAGAAAAGGGTTGAGAAGAAGAAGGCCTGTTTACATACAACAACATACAGTATTACATTGGTAAAACATTATCACTCTCAGCCGAGACAAAGCCAGTTGGTTATGTTGTCACAAGGAAGACTGGACAGGTCTGGTTAGTCAAGATTTTTTAAAAGCTCTTTACTACCACAAAGGGGGTGAAGAGAAAGTAATCAATCATACTGAATAAACACCAGCAACTCCAAAAGGTCTTCCCAGTAGTCTCACTTTCTTACCCAAAGTGGTATTAAGTGCTGTTAATGTCATGTGTTCTGCTAGAGATGAGTCTGCATGATAACATTTACAGATGTGAAGGGTTACATAGTTGGAAAAACCGACAGTGGAAGCTGCCCTTCAGTGCCGTCACTTCATGCTACACTTGGTAGGAAAAAACGCTCAAATAGGACTCAAAGCAGGCAGATGGGATGCTTTGTCAGAGACAGGCTTGATGAGTCATCACATGTACCTGCAACACGATCTACGGCAATGACAAAGTCTCACCAGATGTTTCCCTGAACTGAAACCACTGAAAGATAAACAAACTCAAACCGTCCTGAAAATGTCACATGAGCAATCTGGGCCAACAGAAATGTCTTTCACTCAAAGAAGAGACAATCTTATAAAGCATGCGAGAAAAAAAAGTAACAGTCGTGTTTCCTAATCTGTTACACTAAATACCACAGGCATTGTACGCAGCGTGTCATCTGGTTTGGCCTGTAAGAGTTTTGCTCAAACCGGTAACTCCACGCCCCACAGATTAATACTGTGCTACACTCACAGCATCAGCATTGTCATGTTATCAATCTGCAGCTGGTTTGCATGCACTGTCTCCACTCCAAACAACAGGCAGTATGTGCATTTAGACTTTTTTTTGCATGCTGTTGTTATTTTCCTACGTTGCTTAAACACACATCACCCCTGGGCGTGCATGATGTTGTGCAATGGGATCAAAGCTGTGCACACCACCCAGCGAGGTTAAATAATGTGTCCTGTTTGTTTCATCCTCTAAATTCCTAAGAAACAAACACTGTCCAGCAGATAAAGCTGCAGCAGATGGACGAGGATTGCTTGTTTAATGGATTTCCTGGGTGGCAGGAGTCAGTGAGAATCTTTTTTTTTTTTTTTGGTGAAAGAGCACTTTGCTTGCTTTATCTTTGTTTGCCTTTAGAGCCTGTTTCCTTGCCAAGGCTAACGTTACACTAGCTGCCTTTCGATTTGGATGTTTAAGTGTTGCTCACTTAGTTCTCCTGCTTTGAGTGATGCTGTGAGGCAGCGCTTGGTTTGGGTGATTAAGTCTCAAACAGCCAAACATCGCGATAAAATGACATCAAACGGGTAAATTAACATTTTGTATGTGTATGTTTCATTTCGGGTTGTTAATAAGTTACTAGTAAACGCGTCAACAGTGAACTCCCAGTCGTTGAACCAGCACAGTGTCCTCTGAAAGTGGACAAAGGAGGATAAATGAATGTAACTTTTCCTGTGAGCCAAGCTGGAGACGCTGTATGCGGATGTTCAGGAAAAAGCTACGAGAAAACACTTACAACACAGTAATACGGATCGTGCACCTGCTGCGAAACTGAGCATTTCCCATCATTACGATATCAACATTTCTCGTGTGTAAAGTTTTCGTTTCTACCTTTCGTCTTCACGCAGTCATACAGGTGGAGGGAGGGTGAAAGCGGGAAGAAGTTACAAAAGGAGAAACTGCTCCTCAGCTTTCCGTGATCGTCTCGCCTGCTGAGCTGTTGTCAGACTATGTTTTTTTTTAAGTCATTCACACCAACAAGACGTCAGGCTGCTCCTGCGCCCAGCAGACACTCCCTCCGCCCGCCTCAGGTCGAGGTGCCTCTGCGCGTAAAGACGCACGAACAAACACCAGCAAGGGCGTCTAACCCTGTCAAAATAAAGCAGCACGTACAGAAATGGTTCGTTTATTCTGAAGTATTTTTTATTGGGATGTTTTTTTTCATCGCTGCTTTAATGGACAGACAGACATGTAGTTTCAGTTTGGGTACTAAGGTTCAAGGAGCAGCAGGAGTGACGTGCAAAAAAATAAATAAACAAATAAATAAAAACAGAAACAAATCAATAATTAAATATGGAAATTTAATAAATAAATAAATACAGAGTGCAAAGTGTTTAAACTGCATTGAAGGCAACGCTGCAGTATCTGTTGTGGATCTGGTTAACTGTTTTGCAGCATAAATGTCTTTCGCAATCAATATAGTACCAGCAAATGAAACATAGTCAGATACAGTAAATGCAACATCTACATTAAAAATAGAACTGAATCATTAAAAGCAGTAAAGGGGGAAAACGCTTTAAAAAAAGTCTTTGTGTGCTTTTTTTTTTTAAATCTATTAATCTTTTTTAATTTTAAATCTGAGCTCCAAAGGGGAGCTTGGTCAATATATGACTAGACACCATTTCACTGTGCCTCATCCAAACTCTGGGCTCAACTATTGACAGTAGGACAGCAAGAGTACATTACAGTTCACTCCAGTGGTAATAAAAGCATGAATGGGATTTTTCATACTTAGTTTTTCCACACAAAGTTTATCAGTTTCTCAAGAGGACACTTCAATGAAAAGTTCCTAATAATTTAGAGGAAATTAATTATGTACCTTTGATTCTTTGGGTGCTCCTCTGTTAAGTTGTTGTTGCTTGTTTTTTACTATTCCACATTTGTTTAGCCAACACAGTCAGTGTGACTGGACGACTGTAATAAACATGAAAATGAGCTCCAGGGTCCAAAGTCTGGGCATAAATCTCGTATAATGCAAAGTGAGCTTTACTCTGTAAAGCCAGGCCCGCCTGTAAGGCTTACATACAGCTGAGGAAAGTTTTAAAGAATGGACTTTAGTGCCTTAGAAATATATTAAATGGGAGCAGAGCTGTGAAAATGTGGACAGGACGTTCGCTGTAATTGTGTCTGGCTTGACTGCAGTCTGTTCCTCAATGGACTGGATAAACAGGTTCTGACTGAGATGAAAAGCCACTTCTCAGAGAGTGAAAAGGAGTAATCCAAAAAGGAGGATCCATGCAGCTCTCGCTGCTTTATGGACAGAGCTGAGGACTACCTGGGGCTTCTTCACAGCAGGAACTGCCCACCACTGCATTTGCATGACATCTGGGCCTTTACAACGTAAATTTGCGTTGCATCAGAGCAGGAAACAACACACAAGTGAACTTTCAGCAAATCTGAGAAATAAAGGCTTCTTAGAGCTTTACTTCTTAGGTCATTTAGTTCTGTGTGGTCAAGGCTATAAGTCATACAGCATAGGTACAATATGTCTCAATTTAATTTCTTATTTTGATGTTTCATAGTGGTTATTGATTTTAAGGTTTTATTATTTGTTTTTAAGTGTTTTAATGGTCTTGGGCCTTCTTATTTATCTGACTTGCTTTTACACTGTGAGCCCTCACAGTCCCTGAGGTCCTCTGGCAGCGGCCTTTTAAGGGCTCCTAGTGTCAGAATTAGGACTTATGGTGAGGCCTCGTTCTGTCACTATGGCCCACGTTTGTGGAACAGCCTGCCGGAGGGTCTCAGGGCCGCAGAGATTGTTGTCGTTTTTAAGAGCAGGCTCAAATACCACCTTTTAAATTTAGCTTTCAATCAATTAATTAACCTATTTATTACCTCCGCCAAGGAGGTTGTGTGATGGCCGGCGTTGGTTTGTTTGTTTGTGTTCAAAATAACTCAAAAACTCATCAACAAATTTGGATGAAATTTTCAGGAAATGTGTGAAATTGCATAAGGAAGGAATGATGAGATTTTGGTACTGATCCGGATCACAGACGAGCCAGTGACAATGACAAACTTGTGAGATACGCACAGTTGGGCCGGCATTCTTATCTCCAGTTGTCTAAGAAGCTGGGAGGCCTTTAAGCGCTGCCGCGCTACAGTCCGCACCTGTTCATTAGGTCGGATGGGGTTAATGTCGCATTGTTGGTAGGACATTTGAACTCTATGTAATTACATTTTTATCTGTCACGTTCCATACAAAATATGTGAATTGGGAGATTGTGTTGGGAGTGAACTGAACCTCCTTTTTTCTTTGTAGCCCAGTTTTATTATTTATCTACTTTAATTTGATGAAACCAGTGTTTCAGTTCAATGTTTCTATTTGTTTATTTATCGATTCATTGTATAATTTCTTATTTATTTTAACTCCAGTGTTTCTCCTTGTTGGGGGGGGTGCCATCCTGGGAACTGATGTGGCCTGGATGGTAGGAGCTCTGCACTGTGGTTCCTTGACTAGGTGGGCTCCTATCCGGCTTGGTCAGGGCGTTCCCTATGGCGGGTCCCCCAGTAGCTGTGGCCTGTGACAGCTTTTGATGTGGATCGCCCCCTAGGATGGTGTTTTCTCTCCTAGTTCATCAGTGCCCGGCCATTATCAGAACTGTTTTTAACTGTGTGTGTGTGGCGGTGGTGGTGGTACTCCTCTGTCCACTGGTTTTTATCCAACAGCTATAACAACCTTTTGGGAATGTTCCCTAAAAGTTCCTATTTCTTTACAACCTTTAGGGAACACTACCTGAAGTGCAAATTTCTTGTTGCAAAAAATTCTACAAAAGCCAACCCTCAGAGAACCTTTAGGGAATGTTCCCTGAAGGTTCCTTGTAGGTTTCTGTTCGCTTACAACAAACAGCAACTTTCTCGTAAAATCCTACAAAGCCAACCATCAAGGAACCTTTAGCGAATGTTCCATGAAGGTTCCCGTTTGTTTACCACAAATAGCAACTTTCTTGTGAAATTATACAAAAGCAAACCATCAGGAAACCCTCAAAGAATGTTTCCTGAAGGTTACGTCTAGGTTCGTGTTTCCTCGGGGATGTGTTTCCAACAAACTACAACTTTCTTGTAAAATTCTACGAAAGCCAAACGTCAGGGAACCTTTAGGGAACATTCCCTGAAGGTTCCCGTTTGTTTACCACAAATAGCAACTTTCTTGTTTGTTTTCAACAGACTTCAACTTTCTTGTGAAATTCTACAAAAGACAACTGTGATGGAACCTTTGAAGAACGTTCCCTGTAGGTTCCTTGAAGGTTCCGGTTGGCTCCGTCGCCCCCTGCTGGACGTTTCGTCACCCTCCCCTGGCTCACCGAACGAGTTGTCATGGCAACTGTACAGCATGTGCTCACAAAAACAAGAGCTTGACCGTTTCACCGACACTTCTACCGACACTCGACATCCACGACGCCATCTTCTTCCTCTTCTTCTTGCTTCTTCTTCTTCGTCTTCGTCTCCCAGCGTTTACCGGAGAGGCAGACGCGAGGGAAACCGAGAGGAGAGTGAACGATGAGCGGAGCCAAAGCCCACAGAGACGCGCCTGTTGCTGAAAATGTCTCCGGCGGCGGTGGCGGGCACGGCACTGCGGCTCCTCCGCGGGACCGCAAGCCCGGCGGAGGGGTTCTGAAGAAGCTCAAGTCCCGGAGGAGCCAGGTGGACAGCAGGCCAGTGACGGAGGACGACCTGCGGAAACAGAGCGGACACATCACGCCGGAGGATGTGCTCGGACTGAGAGTAGCTACGCGAGGTTTGAGTCTCTCTGTGGCTTTTTGTTGTTGGCTGCTTTAGCCTGAATGAACGAAATGTAACCGAGTTGATTAAACTGACGTTAAAAACATAGAGCAACTGACGTCCGGCTAAACTATACAAGCTAACATGGCTATCATGAAAAATGGAGGTAGCAGGAGTCATGTGTGTTATAAATGACAAGGAAAATAGGCCTGCATATTTAACAACACTAACAATCCTTAAACGTTTTGAGAGTCTTTTTCTGTTCTTAAGCAGTTAATTTGACACTGTATTAAAATATTAAGAATTTTGTGACATGGTGACTTTAGTTTACTTCAAACTGCTACAAATCTCAGAGCACCATTGAGATATTACAACCAGGACTGACCACAAAGGCCTTTATATGGTCTGTATTTGAAAACAAAAACAAAAACAAAACATATAGTAGATTCCCTGTTTCTGTCATGGCCTACATTTACAGCTGTTCAGGCAACAAATGAAATTAAACTAAATGAAAACCTTAATTTCCTCCAGAATGACGCCGTTTATCACACCAGTAAATTGTAGAGGCATAATCAATGCTTTCAATCTGTTTCTTAATACCTGCACATACAGTGAAGTATATTCTGTTCCTGTAATGGCACAGTTGCCATACAGTTTTTCCCTATCTTATCTTATTTTTATGGTTATATACCTACATGAATGTATGCAAGGTTGTGTGTATAGGCAAAAAAATACCAAACATCATTAGAGTTTTTGCAAAGTTTCCGCCACATTTTGCATGTTATCTTGTCAAACCATTCTGTTTGGTTAATACTGTACATATTAACTGCAGTGGCTTGAAGATGAGTTCTAACTCCTGTCGTCTGTCTGTCATTTTTGCAGGGTACCTCTGTAAACCTGAGGAAAATATTTATAACATCGACTTTGTACGCTTTAAGATCAGAGACCTGGAGACTGACACTGTCCTATTTGAGATTGCCAAACCACCACATACAGGTACTGCATATGAGCCCGCTCCTTGACTGTTTTGTTTTTATGTTTGTCCTGTAATGCAAATGCAATTGCAAAGTATGTGGTTCCTAAACACTTATGCTTAAGTAATGTATTGACTCTGCTGTCAGCTGCATCTTAGTGGCTTAAAATAAGCAGGTTGCTTGGTTTGGAAACATCCATCACAGGTTGTTTTGATTAAAAATAGTGTACAGTGTGAATCATGCAAAACGTCTTCATCTGTGTGGTTGTCAGATGATGATGAGGAGAACAGAGAGGCAGATGCCAGTGCAGGCCGATTTGTACGCTACCAGTTTACTCCAGCTTTCCTGCGGTTGAGGACTGTGGGAGCTACGTGAGTGACTCACCTCATCAACACACACCTGACCTGTTCCATGCACAAACAATGAAAACAAACGCAGTATTATCTTCTGTCAGCCACACACCCGCACTGATTATTTTTATCTGTGGACTGACTGCAGCAGTGTTACAATCACACATGAACACCAGCCCAACAGTTGTAACACCTTGATCTCCTTTTCCTTTCTTTGTTTAATCAGGGTGGAATTCACAGTAGGCAACCGCCCTCTGAACAACTTCCGCATGATCGAGAGGCACTACTTTCGCGATCACCTGCTGAAGAGCTTTGACTTTGATTTTGGCTTCTGTATCCCAAACAGCCGAAATACCTGTGAACATATCTATGAGTTCCCTCAGCTGTCTGAGAGCCTCGGTGAGTCATGTCTTTAAAACCCAAGACCACTGTAGAACCTAAAAATGTCCAAACACCCTGTCATGAGTGTATCAATGTGTACTGCTTGTAGCTTGGAAGAGATTGTGACTTAAAAAAAAAAAAAGTTGATTATCTAGGGAAAGACTCCTCACATTTACACCTTTGTGTGCCATGTGCATACCATAAGAACAGATCAGCAGTTCTTACTAATGATATTTCCTGGAAGGATATCTTTGATTTCTTCTGAGTCATGTGTCAAAGTTGAGCAAATGTAACATTACATAAAATATTTATCAAGCATGTGGTGAGACGATCATTCTGAAGTGAAGCTTTGGGTGATGAAGGCGCCAGCAACCCACATCAGTAACAAAATCTTTAATCTCTCATGCCAGCCACATGACTTTTGCATTTTTGTTCAACGTAGTCTGAGTCACTGAATGCAGTTATAAGCCAGCCACTGGCCATGCATTTTACTTGCTTTCTTCTCATCTTGTGTTATCTACATTTTTACCATATTTAAATACAGCTTCACTACGGGGAACAACAACCTCTGGGCAGCAACCCACATGCTAAAAATGTCTAGCATTGCTGAAGGTTTGGATTGTGCACTAAAAAGGCCCTGCTAGTTTTTTCTCTGAGAATTATCCATTTTAATGGCAATGCTTATGTCCGTGGCTGCAAATGAAAAACAAAAACAATTCCCCCGTTGCTGTTTTGAAAGAACACTGTCGGTCCTTCCTGTTCTTGGCGCCTGCCCAAGACGACTGTTTGAGAAAATACAAATAAGCCGGAGCATTTTTTCCACTGTAGCAGAATAATGATGAGGTGCGGCCAGACCATTCTACACAGCGCTGGCAGCCCTAGAGAATGGTCTGCCGAGACTATGTTTAACGTGACGCTGTGTGCTGTTAATTGGATAATTTTATCCAAAGTATAATGCAATAACTTGTATTTATAGACCCTAATTTATGAGACAGTGTGTCATAATGTAGACCTGTGTCTTTTGAACAACACTTGATACTTACACCTCTGATTGCCAGTATAAATTAGAAGATCTAATCATGTTTTGGAGCACATTGCAGCATAAATGTACTTATTAATGAGAAAAAAAACATTTCATGGGACTTCTAAAACTTCTAAAAGAATGGGTTTAGATTTTTAAGTCTGTTTTAATACTATACCTACAATATTATACCTGCAAGTCTTCCAAATCTCCACATTGGGGTCTTCCTAGTGCACTGTAAAAGATGGGGAACTAAATCGACAGTTTAGTTACAATTTGGTTCTGTGTAAAAATCTGCTCTAAAGTTCTGCCAAAGCTAATATGAGGCTTCAATAGTCTGAATTAGCCAAATCAAGTGATTATCTAAACCCTGACAGCCTGTGGACATTTCTTGCCAGGGTTTTGTCCAAGCAACAAATCTACATGTGATTGCCACAAAGTGCTTATCTGCTGTGACACACAAAACAAAATGAGGGAATTCTGTGAATAAAGACCCAAACTTTGGAAGATGCCGAATAGAATTTGGCTACTTAGGCTAAGTTAGGCAAATCTTCTGCATATGTCTCTCCACAGAATGCATGTCATGTTGTGAGCTCTTCCCGGTGAGCAACAGAGCTTCCCAAACATTTGGACATTTATCAGTACTGACCCAGTTTTTATTTTCTTCTTATTGCCTTTATGCAATTCTATACACTTGTAATTGCATGCACTTTAAAAAGCCTTTGCTGAGTCACTGACATGCATGTGTTGTGTGTTTTGCAGTCCGTCAGATGGTGGAGTGTCCTTATGAGACCCGGTCAGACAGCTTCTACTTCGTCGAGAACAGACTGGTCATGCACAACAAGGCAGACTATGCTTATAACGGAGGACAGTGATGCCTGCCTGCTCACATACAAACACACAAACAGAAACGTGCATACACTCACATCTTCTCTTATTTGTTGCTTCACATGTACACACATTCATGCACACTGCTGAGCATACATGCAGCTCCAACACTATGACATGCACAAACAGCTACAGATACGGTTGAGTTGCCTCTTTTGTTCTTAAGGATGAAAAAGCATTAATTGCAATCCTTTTCAGGGGATGTATTTTATATTGTTGGAGGTTAATATCAGCCTCTGACATACAAATAGGAAGCCGCTGCTGGAAAGAGGTTTAAAATTGGTTAATTTATCTTGTTTTTAATTACTGACAGATCTCTTCAATACCAAAAGAGGGCTCATAACTAGTGGCCATGTGACACGTGTCTCCAACAGACTGAATGGCTCTCTGATAGATGGTTAGTCTCCTCTTTGCAAAGTGTCCTACCACCCATTCAACACACACACATTTGCACACAGACACACACACACACACACTGACACACACACACACACAATCCCCAAGTGACACACATAGTGTTTACGCAGTGTTTGTCAGAAGCAGCTGTTCTCAGAGCTACCGCCTCCACAATCCACTCCAGACAATATCGGGGGAGAAAGAGAGAATCCATCCACAAAAACACTCCTGTCAAACACACATGGTCACTCCTGAAGGCCCCCCCATCCCCCTCCCTGGCTTTCATACCCAAAGAAACACATCAACAATAGTACTGTATAAGAGTTTGATCCAAGGCCTCCGAGATCATCACTGTTATTTTTTTTCTTTTGCTTTTACAGTTTTGTCTGGTTGATAGCAACATGAGAAAATCAGGTTACAGCTGGCTACAGTGTAATTATGACCCTCCACTGCAAGCGGACAAAAGATGGTAGCCTTTATTTAATGACCAGTCCAAAAGATAATCCTAATACCTTAAGAGATGATGCATGTGATGGTATAAACAGAAAAAAAAGGATTTTTTAAAGCTAATTATTGAAGATTCAGTGAAAGAAAAGTATTTGGGCTCTCATATTTTAAAGTGACATCACATATTTTTCTTTCCCATCTCAGTTTAATTAGCTGTACTTTTCAATCTTTACCTCATGGCGCAAGTTTAAAACGTCAAAATCAAGTTGGAATATGTCTGGAAACTGAGTGATCTGTCTTTTACCTAGATAGTGTACCTCCTCTTTGTACTTTGTAAACTTTGATGTTCAGGATTAAAGGTGGTGTTTGTAAAATATATACATATACATAAATATATATATATATATAGTTTGTAAAAACTGAAATGAAAAAATAAATGTACATTTTGAGATACAAAAAATACGATATTTGCTTCATTTCTGATGGGAACAGTTAAATGAAGCTGACTGGATTTTTGTGTGAGCACAAAAAAAATCCCACATGTGGCCACTAGGAGGAGTTCTACCATAACGAAGTTGTAAATGAGCACCACTGGCTCCCTGTAGTTTACTTGATTCATGTCTTATTGGGGAAAAGGGATCCCGTTGATGCTTTTTATTATTATGTCAGGACATGTTGACATTAATCTGTGGTATTTGCTTAAAATTCCAGATGAGGTCATGGTCTGATGTGTTAATATCCGTCTGTGGCTTTGGTTTCGCTGCAGAGGCGACATGACGCTGATAAAAATCGTTTTAATTCCGTATCATTACTCTCTCTACAGGCCACATGTGATAAGTTAGCATAGCATGCGATAGATTTTGAAATTTGTTCAAGATTGTTACACTTTGATCATCCATTTTTGGAGTCTTGTGGGATTTAAATCAAGTCTCTGTCTGTTTATTCTTGCTCAGGCTGTTCCTTCCTATCGCTGTGTTCATCTCTTGATCTCTCTCAGCCTCTCTCAGTTTCCGTCTCTCTTTCCAGCTCCCATGCCCAAAATCTCATAGTCTCCCTCTCTGTTTCTCTCTCCACACCTTTGCGGCTTTCACTCGTTCGCTCTCTCGCTCTGTTTTTCCCCCTTTTCTTTCTTCCTCTCTCACCTGGTAACCAGACCTCTGGAGAGGAGTGTTGAGTTTCCACTTTCCCAGAGAAGAGGACAATCTGAGCCACACAGAAACCCACAATGGACCCCCTCTGCTCTCTCCTCCCTTCACTCTGTCATTGCACAGCTGCACACACAGAAGCACACACTGAGATATGTAAGAATACACACACAATCTGCTTTTTATTTCTCTTTCCTCCTCATTTGATTTCTTCTAGCATTATTTGTGTGGCATTTTCCTTCATCTTTTCTCTGACAAAACTCTCTCACTGTAATTCCTGCATTCATTCAGTCTTTTCTCACACATTCATGAATTCTTTGTCAAGCAGTATCAATTTTCACCTTCATCTGTTGCTTGACTACACTCTTGATATACCTTGCAAGATTACATCAGGTTGAGCTGTGAGATAATAGACACTTAGAGAGCTGCAGACGGCCTGCTGAGGTCTCCCATCATCTTTAAATATTATTGTGAATCTTTGTTTTCTCAGCTGTGGCAGCAAAGCTCTAAAAGCAAGACGTGGCCACAAGTTTTCAATTTCTGGACACTATGGAGCTGCAGAATTTAGGTGTAAACAAAATACTAGCACGGTGAAAAAGTCTTAGAAGTTGTAAGTAAACCTGTGTGGGTCCAGCATTCATTCTCCTTTTAGTTCTTTTCTTGTTTTCACCAACCCTTGACATAAATATCTGAGTCTTTAGCTGCTAAATGCTCCATTATGCAGCGGTGGAAAGTAACTACATTTACTGAAGTACAGTTTTGTGTGTTCCCATTGTATTCTCCTTTATGCTGCCACTAGTTACTTATAAGGTGAACAGTTTACACAATGCATAATATGAAAACCTTTTGGAAAACAACACAGTGTTTAAGATTTCCTAATGTTTTCCTTTTTTGATAGCAACTGTTAACAACTACTCACTTGATATTTAAGGGTTCGAAAGATCCAATATCTCACCCAAAAAACTGCAAACAATTAGAGGAAAGCCCAAAAATTGACAACAGATCTGTGCATTACAACTTTGTTTCTTCTTCTTTTCTCTCTCACTAATTACCTCACATCCCCCTTAGATTTACTGCTGTCCCTGTATACAAAGTAGTTCAAACTGCAGCAGCTACAACACTAAAATGCTGCTGACACACTGATGCTTCACTGTTAATAATCCAATAATGACGTATATGATAATATATCAGTCAGAGGAGCCAAACTTATGGAAGCCCTAAATGGCCATGGTTCAACTAAATTTTTTCGCTCTGTTTTTACGACAAAATTATCTCGTTTTCTCGAGAAAACAATTGTTTTCTCATTATAATGAGTTAATTTTCTGGTGAGGTAGAAAGCAAAACCAACCCGCCACTTACTGTTAAGGACAGTAACTTGTATCCGCAGACTTGCAAAGGTACAAACAAACACACGAATAGGCCTAACTTACCTCATTAGAGTGTGCAGCTGCAGCAGAGCACGTCCAGGCCTGGCTTCAGTCGGTAGTGTGCAGCGGCAACAGAGCACCTTCTGGTCTGGTGGGTTGGTTTCGCTTTCTACCTCACTGGAAAATTAACTCCTTATAATGAGAAAACGAGATCATTTTGTCGTTACTGCGACATAACGTATTTTGTTATCACGCGATAACAACAAAATTATGTCCTTATAACGAGAAAGTGGAGGAGAATTATCTTGTTTTCTTGGGAAAACAAAGTGAAAAAATTAAGTTGAACTGTGGCCGTTTAAAGCTTCTGTACAAACTGGTACTTTTACGTTACTTGAACCACATTTTGCTGCTAATATTCATCTACTTTCACTCACATAGGATTTTTTTATGCCTTTAATGGAGCAGTTTTACATTATCATACTGGTACTTTCACTAAAGTAAAGAAAGGATCTGAGAACTTCTTCCACCTCTGCCTCAACGATTACCTGCTAGTTTCTAACTTTAGCTGCTTTCACACAAGAGCAGTGAGAAGTGTCGGCTCAAAATGCAAAACACAGAGCTCCAAGACAATAAAATGTATGAAGCTACAGTATGCCATCACTATTTACCCCCTCTGCTCACAATGAATAATTTAATCCACTGTTCATCAATATAAAAGTATTGGTTAACACAGCTTTAATGGTAACTTTAGCAATGTAACAAACACATACAATGCAAATTGCAGTACAGCCGAAGAGTTTATTGAAAATTTTTAAAGGTATTTTTTCTGCCTACCTACATGATCAAATAGATGTTCAGTGTCATGGCTAAGCTCCACTATTCCCATCATTCATCACGAATACCTTCAAACAACCTGCAGGTTCAAAAGGCATCAATGACTTTACCCAGCTTGCATTTTCCCCCCTAAAAGTAAAGTATTCCTTTAAATTGGTGTGAGTCACAAATGGTGAATGGTGTCATAAATCAATACCCACAGCCTTCCATCAGGCTGTAGGGCCTGAACACTGCAGCACACGAGTGAAGCAGCTGGGTTCCACTAAACCATGTGTTGGTTAAAACTGAAATCTCAATATATCCCAGTTGGACTCTTTACAATTAACGTACGCACCCGCACAGACACATTCACAGTAATAAATACACACTCTTTCCAGGGATGATTTGTGGCGTTCTCAGGCCTTCGCGGAATACATTTCAGCAGTCAGTCGTGGATCGACACACACACACGCGCACCGGAAACAACTGGACAGGTAGGATAAATCAAGCTCATTAACCCCTCCCCCTGCACACACACTCACACACACACGCACACACACGCACACATACATCTTTGTAACTGGCTCCCCCATATATCCTGTTCGGTGAATCACACCACATAGAGATTAGGAGTGAGAAGCACAGGTTTATTGAGGTTCCCCTGGAACACACTCACACACATCTAGACCTACACACAGTCAGGGGGACGGTGGAGGGGAGGGGAGGGTGGACAGTGGTCTCCTATAAATAGCAGCTAGGAATGGCGTTGATAGGTCCTGTGAAAAGAAATGGAGGGGGGGAGTGGAAAAAGGATTAAAAGAGATACAGGGACACACTGTAACTCCACTTGTTCATGTGTGTGTGCCTGGAAGGTACTTTGGGAGGGAGGTAGTAGATTTCTTTCTTGAACCCCCTCCTCAAATTAATCCATCCCCTCATTCATTCTCTCTCTCTCTTACACACACACTCATTTCCTCTTTTTTTACTTTCATTCTCACTCTCCCTTTTTTTTTACTTTTATCTTTTTTTTTGCCCCGTCTTTCTTCTCGTCCTGCTCCGAGGGCCCCAGTGTGAAATCCATCATGTGTTAACACTACATTACCCGCAAAAGAAGTGATGAGTCACCACACAGTAGCCTCTTTTAAGTCGGCACGGCAGTGGTCTCAGAGACGGTCGTGACTCCATCCGAATGTGTCATTATGTCATTTCCAGCTATTGCTCCGTGACATCATCCCAGCCCTGAAAGAGGTCAGGGCAGACGTGAAGTTGACATCGTGTAGGATGATGCATCCACTGTAAACATGATAAAACATCATTTTATGAGTGTAAAAATAGCCGATTCATCATCACAGCTACTTTTTGAAACACTCACGGTGTCAGCAAAGAACAGATACAGGTATTATATGTGTCACTTTGGAATCAACTTTTTATTTCAAACTGAATAGATGCTGTAATCTAATGTCATGCTGTGTAGCTGTGACAAGAGATAACAGATAATTACTTATTTGTGAGTTAATAATGCACTCAGCACTGCGGTGATGGATAGACGGCCCTTTAACAAACTGTGATTCCCATACCAATTTCCATGGTGGCAAGTGCAGTATTGACAATCTGTCTTTAAGTGTTAGGTCTCTGCTGATTTGTAACCAGAAGCCTTTGTGCAGCTTCTGTGTTGTGTGTTGTTCCTGCATTCGTCCGCCCAGCAGCCTGTGTGGCATTACGGCGCAGATTTCCGTCACACAGAAATAGTCCCGTGTCATCAAGGTAAACAGGCTGCTGGCGTGTTTGCACTCACAGGAAGCCCACAGCCACCTTTGGAAGACTCTCAGAGCTCCGAGTCCAGTTTGTTTTGTGTGCGCACGATTAATAAAAGGTTAACTCAGCCTTCAGTCAACTGTTGAGGAGGCATGAAAATCTCCCCCACAATCTCTTCCTTCCTCTGCCTTTCTCTCCTCCCTTTGTCTCTTTCCCTGTGCCACACCTTCCCCTGGGGGATGCAGGGATTGTGATTGGAGAATGGAGGTGGGGCTCCTGGCACAGTCACAGGTGTGCTTGTTTCCTCCCTTCTCCCCTCTCATGAAATGATTTCTTCAGCCCCACCACCTGCCAGGTGGGAAAAACAGCCACAGCAAATGGAGCACTTTAAAATGCCCTCTTGGCTTCCGCTTAAAAGAAGGTCTTGTTCAAACATTCCATTTTTTATACCCTTTTTCATTATCCGTTGACTGCGTTTAGTTCAGTGGAGTCTTCCTGGAACTACTTGTTGCTTGTTTACATTTTGCATCACATTCAAATGATGGCTTCTGGCTCTAAAAACGGCTGCTGCAGCCGAAGCCCAGAGCCAATAGAGAGGCTTCTCAGATCATCAGAAGTCAGCTTTCTAACTCTTTCCCCCCTCTCAGCTCTCTTTCAAACTGCCTCGAGGGTGGCGGAGAGCAGGTCCCAGGCCCTGACAGGTCAGAGGTCGCTCACAGACAAAAGCTTCCCACTTTGGGTCAGCTGTCGTCCAGGAAACAAAAAGTGGCAAAGACCTGGGATGGACAAACTGCTGGCGTGTTTTAAGGTGGCAGAGGGATGGAAACAGAGCAGGGCAAAGGCAGAAATGAGAAGTGCAACGAGTGCACAGAAAGCCTTTCTCACACACTGACCCGCCCACCCACACACACACACACACACACACACAAACACACACATACAGTTGTGCAAATTCTGCTTTCACACATACTTTACAAGATTTTCAAATCTGCCAAAAACTGTTGCTTAAGCTCAGAAAACGAGTTTCTCTGACTGTAAAAAAACACCTCTGTTTCTCTTCCCCTCTTGTATTTGTTGGGTTTTAAATGAATAATCTAACAAAGCTGAATAAGTTTGCTGTAATCTATCTGTATCTTTTTGCATTGCTCCAACTTGTTCCTTCCCCTCCCCCATCCCGCTTGTCTTTCTCCCCTCTCTCTCTCTCTTTTTTTTATTCGGTGCCATTGATCATGCATGCAGAAATTCAGCACGCCCAACCGTGGCTCCAGCCAGGATAGGTTAGCTAGAGCAAAGCCCTGTCCTACATACTGTTCTCTCGCTATGGTCCACCAGGCCACGGTCACACCCTCCTCCCCCTGACCTGCCTCTCTGCTCACTGACTTCCACAAATACACAAACACCCTGCGGCCCATCGCACAACCGGCATATGCACAGATCACCATGTGCTGCTGGGAACTTCAGCTCATCACGGCTGATAACTTTTAGTAAGGTGCAGAAAGAATGTTTTTTTGGGGTGGGGCTTGTGTTTATCCTCACACATTGTCTCTTTTAACTTTCTGCATCCATGAAGACAAGAGGTTGTGTGATTTGAATATATTGATCAGGTTTACAGAAGATTGATTAATCTCAGCTGGATTTGTTTTTTTTAAAAAAACTCACCCAAACAACCTGAAATATGCTGTTAGCTTTAGTGCATTTCACACAACTTTGTAAGCGCTTCACTTGTTTCGTTTTTTAAATCAGAAGCAGCTAAAGTACGTGATGAAGCTGCTCAGCTGACCAGTCTTGGCCCGGCCAAGAGAATGGTTGACTTAGAGGTAATGCTGCTAATCTGCCACTTAGCTGGTTAGGACGGCCTGTCACGTGGTGGTGGTGGTGGGGTGGTGGGGGGTTGGGGGGAGAATTGGGGGGGATTGGGTAAGATCAGGTTTGAACTGCGATTGGATGAAGGATATGAAATGGTGATCACAGCTGTTTTAGATGTGATAGATCAGGATAGAAGCTGTGCAGAAGGAACAGGTGGGCTGAGGGCTGGGTGAGGGTGGACTCAGGCACAGATGACTGGTGACTGGAGAGTAACTCAGAAGGACTCGCATAACAAGCAGAACCACAAAACAACATCACATAATATCACATTACATCGTATTAGATCACTGATGACTCAGATCACATCATATATGAGATCAAATCACATTTCATCTGGCCATCTCGTTAAAGAGGAAGGAATATGTCTGTCTCCGTGTGTCTGTCTTCTCAAATCTCATAAATTGTACATCCAATACACTTCAAACATGGCAGGTGTATCGCTGTGGAACCAAAGAAGTGCAGTGCAGAGTTTGATGTAGATCGGATGAGCGGTGGCTGTTTTGGGGGTCCTCAGTTGGCCTTTGGCTGCCTGCGGACGAGGCCTAAGTCGCCCCTGTTGCTAAGCAACCCCTCCAAAAGGCAAATGCGTGATGTCACATGAAGATTGGCATGGCATGCGACCGCACAGATGATGTCACGGTTCAGATCTGTGAGGTCAGAAGAAGTCTGAGTGGGCACTGGTCCTAATTATATTGTCTATTGTATAGGCCTCTACATCATGTGCACCATTAGGCGAATAAGATCAAAGTGTGACTCACATCGCTGAGAGATCAAATAATACAATAACAGAATTTCACTGGCATCTGCAATCTGAAAACACGAGAGTGACTTCACAGCCAGCCAGCTGCCTCAGACAGTGTTGGGATTCTGGTTACAGATGCCTCATTTCACCTGAGGCCAAACACGGCACTACAGGATGGCATCGTTTCCCATCATGTCGTCCTCTGGTCCGAAACCGGCTCATACATTTCAAGTGGCTGGACTAGGAATGAAGGGCAAGGTCTGGGGAAAATAATTTTAAAAACTTGTGCATCTGTGATGGATTTTTACCCTGAATGTCTTCTAACTTGCTTTTTTTTTAAAATAACAAAAAAAACCCCAAAGAATTCTCCTCTTGTTGTGATGTAGCTAAACACAGAGAGTGTGGCTACTGTAGATCTCCAAATCATTCAATATGCTTTAATGGGCCATGCTGTTGTGATCAGCCAATGACAAGAACGGCGGGGAAACACTACAGAGAGAGAGAGAGAGAGGGAGAGAGAGAGAGCCAGTGGCAGCATGAATAAAGGCAGGCAATGTGCAGGAGGGGAGGGAGGGAGGTCCGAGGCTGGGGGAGGCTACAGGAAAAACGAGGTAAGAGGCGGAGTCTGTCTCTCTCTCTCTTTGCGCGTATATGCATTTGTCTGTTTCCTCGCTCACCCCTCCTACTTTTTTTTTTTTATGAAACCACCCCACCCCCACCTCTGCTGCCTCCCCCTACCCTCTCCCTCCCTCCCTCCCTCACCCCGCCTCCCTCCCTCCCATCGTGCTTGCCCGCCCCTGAGTCTGGAGCAGCAGCAGCAGCAGCAGCAGTGGAGCCTCGCTGCCTCTCCTCGCCTTCACAGTGCGGGAATATACCAGAGCGGAGAGCGGAATGGATACGGAAGGGAGCCAGAGCAGCCTGTCCTCCGGCACGGACAACTCCCCCCACGACCCCTGGTAACGAGCTCTTCCGTCCGGCCCCGGCTTCTTCTTCTTCTCCTTCTTCTTCTTCTCCCCTCTCTCTCTCTCTCTTCCCCTCTCTCTCTCCGCTCTATCTCCCCCCTTCTCTCTCCTCTCCTCTGTGTCGCCTCTCGGCCCGGTTTGAGTTCACCTTGGACTTTAGTTTGGAGTTCAGTGCGGGAGCGGAGCCGCGCCGAGACAAAAGACGAGCACGCTGCCGTGTGTTGTGTTGTGCGTAACGCGTGTGTGTGTATGTGTGCGCCTCTGTATGCATGTATGTGTGGGATGGATCCACTGAGCGGAGGAGACTCAGACGCACCGCTGCTTTTTTTTCCGCCTGTCCTCCCCCCCACCCCACCACCACCACCACCACCACCTCATCTCCACCACCACTACCTCCCCCTCCTCCCCCCCCACCTCCTCCTCTTCTTATTTGTTTATTTATCTCGCTTATTTCCTCCCCTCATCCACAAGATCGCAACTTCTTCCTTCCATCATCTGGAAAAATCCTCTCCCTTTATTTTCCTTCTTCCTCCTCCTCTAGGGGATTATAACGGCCCGACTGGCCCGATTGGTGACTTCGCAACATGGCCGATGCTTTTCTTCTTTTTACTTTATTGATGCTCATAATGCAACATAAATCCTCCAGACCTCCCCTCCCCTCTCTCTCTCCCTCTCTCTCTTTGAATGTTTGCCCTTTTGTTGTGCTCCAATGACGCGTGTTTTTTTTGTTGTTTTTTTTCATTCAGCAAAATGTTCATCGGGGGTCTGAGTTGGCAGACAACACAAGGTGAGCTGTCCCGCACGCTACTTTAATAAGTCCGGATGGATTTACTCCCCATGCATGCGTGTGTCCTCATAAATAACCCTCCGTTGTACCTGAAGTTAAGCAAAAACACAGTTTAAATCAAAGCCTCCTATTCATTCAAGGATCAAGCGCTCTTAGGATTTGGAGATTAACACCAGACATCGTGCACATGCAGCCCCCTTTCCCTCTCGTTCTGAATCGCAGAGGAAGATAGTAAAAAGTGATCGATTACAGCAGAAGTTGATGTTTTCCTTGTTGTCGCGCCGCGCTGCGCTCGATCCATTCATTTATTTTAAGAGCGAAGACAGACGCGTGGATACAGTTTATTCTCGTTGCGATGGTTGTTTTTATCCGGCTGCTGCTGCTGTGTCAAAACAGCCGTCGTCACCAAGTGTAGCTTTGTTTGTGGTCCGCAGGGCCTAATGGGCCGTTGTGCTGAATGGCCAGATAGGCAGCAGCGGTAGTACGATCTCTGGAGGACCGGAGGGACACAAACACAACGTGGTCTACGCGCCCCCATTGTCTCTCTCCGGCCATCCTCTACCTCCTCACCGAGGGGCCTGTAGGACACCTCTCCCTCAGCCGCTTTCATACGTTTAACCCCGTTTCTCCCTCTCCTTTTCCCTCCTCAGAGGGCTTGAAGGAGTACTTCTGTAAATTTGGCGAGGTGAAGGAGTGCATGGTGATGCGGGATCCCGTTACCAAGCGGTCGAGGTAAGAAGGAGGCGTGTGCGCACCGCCGTCCTATCACCGGATAGCAGCTACCTCATGCTCCTCCATGAGTGAGTTTGCATTCTGATTTCTTCTTCTTCTTTCTGGGTCACACTTTGCCCCTTTTCCGTCTCATTTCACAGGGGCTTCGGCTTTGTAACATACGCAGAACAAGCCGGCGTGGAGAAGGTTTTGGCGCAAAACAGACACGAGTTGGATTCCAAAACGGTGAGTTGTGTTTGTTTGTTGTTTTTTTTGGAGAGCTGGATTTGGGTAACTTTTCCTGTTCGGGTTCTGTGTTGCATGTTTTTTTTTGTGTGTGTTACTCCCCCTTCGGTGCATTTTGCCTCCCACCGTATGGCTTGTAAAGTTGAGGAGTGCGTTTAGGAACTGCCCCCTCCTCCTCCTCCTCCTCTCTGCTCATTTCCCCCTCCAAATCCCGGTTCAGGGCGCCAACATGAAAGCGTTCTTTCTTGGTCTTCATTGCCATGGTTACCTGGGGACCTGAATGGGGTAGGAGCCCCTGTGCAAAAACCCTCACAGCTTTTTTACGCACAGCAGAGAGAAGTTTTCTTTCTTCTTCTTCTCATAGAAAATAACAGCACCCATTTTTTTGGTTGTGTAAGTGGCAGCTCTCAGAGTTTGATGTAGGGTTGAGTCTGTGAGGTCAAGATGAGATGAAATGAAATGTTACTGTAAACTCCTGAGGTCTGTGGAGTTTAAAAAGCTGCTCTGATCGAGGAGTTCTGTGTAATTTCCCTCCTCCTACACTACTGACACATGAAAATTCAAATGTGGGTAAATAGGACAAATCACAGTAGCCAGGCGGCGTGCTTGTGTATAGTTAATTCTACAGTGACGTTGAAGTGTGTGTGAATCCTTGGTGGTTTTGTTTGGTGAGACTCAGAGCTGCTGCTGCTGCTGACTTGGATTTGAATATCTATGAAGGTGTGAATGTTGCTGTCTTGGTCATGTAGATCGGTTGCAGGAATGGGTGACTGGGTGTGTCTTCATCAGCTTGTGGTCCTTCCCAACCACACACACACACAATGGGATCATTTGAGAGTGAAAATCGGTGGCACAGAAAGACAGCAGAAGCCCAGGGGTGGAGAAAAGGTAGAGCTGGTTAGTTGTTGGAGCAAGCCTGTTGCCGGGGGTGACGCCAGCCTCAGGAGACGGTGCTGTAACTGCACAGTCCAATGGGATTTAGGTCTCCATAACAACTTCTCAGCTATTTTGCATTAACTTAAGACACCAGGCTCGCCTAGGTAGCAGAGCTCCGACACACACACACAGATAATGTCAGGTCATGACATTTATGCTCTACGTGTGTGCAAGATTATAATATTATCTGCTTAGATGTGATGATTACACAATTAGAAAGTTTTTTGCAAATATTTGAAAGGAACAGAATGAGTGTTTGCTGCTGTCAATTTTTTTTTCAGGTAGCCTGGAAGTAGCTTCCAAGCAACTCCAAAGTGTTACCCAGTGAGTCATATTACCTCTTAAAACTAGGTACAGCCAGAGTCTTTAAGAGCCAGACCCTGTGTATGCATGTGTGTGTGATGTGAACACTGGTTTGGGCGCTTTTTGGAAGCTCAGCTTGGCAGGCCACTGGTGGGGTGAGGCGTTGCCCTATTATAAACCAAAATACAGCATAAGGCTAAACAATAATAATGTTAATGACTCAAATGCAGCTTTGGTTGTTGTGGCAGCAGTCTGCGGGGTGAGCACGCCATGGTACCATTTATCCAGCCAGGCGTTTTAAGCGGGGGGTATGGTTGCCATTTTGTCGTGCCATTTCGGAAATAAGAGCCCAGATTTTTCTTTTTTTTAAATTAGTGAGATGCAAATACCGTATTTGCCAAGGGTATACTTTAAAAACTTCAGTATTTCTTCTTGCTTGTGGCCTAATTCTTGAAATACTACATAAACTATAACTAATGGAAAATGGATACATGTGGTGTAGCTAGAAAGCCACTGTTTTCATAAATACTTCTGAATAAAATCTATTTTCTATATTAGTTCTTATCTATATTTTACATTCACCGTGTTTCTGCCTCACACTTGGACGCTCTCTCTCATAGTATTCTTCATGAGAAAGACGTTCCCCTCTGGAATGAGGAAGAATATTCGATGCTCTGACGTTTTTACAGGGAAAAGACGAGCCATGGAGCAGGAAAAAACACACGAGGAAGGTGCATGAAGCGGAGCAACAGGAGCTTTGTGAGAAGTCAACTACATTAACTGGTGCAAGGTCCATACCGCTGGTTACACGTGGTATTAAACATTTACAGTCCTGTTACATCCAGCATTGTTTCATCTGCCCCTTCCTGGAGAAGACGAGTCACAGGCCGAACATTAGTTCAACATTATAATCGTTGTCGGTACCTGTGTTGCTGAAAAATCTTAAGTGCAACAAATGTGAGGTTATCTTTTGTTTTCAGAGCGAGGTCTGTTGAGGTTGTTGTTTTGGTTGGAGGTTAGATTTCCTGTCGGGGCAGAGTGTGGCCTCGGGGCAGTGGTGTGCTGCTGTATTTCTCTGGACGGAGAAGAAGGGCACAACTGGTATTTGTTTTCTCGGAGAAATGCTTTACTGGAACCAGTTACGGGAAGAAGAAAAGACGAGACGAGATATTCTCTGAAAGGCGGCTGCTTCTCCCCTTCCCTCAGCTTAAGCATGGGGTGATTTTAGATTTTGGTGCTATTATTATTTAGAAGCAACGCATTGTTGTGCACTTTATTATTATTTCTTGAGCCATATTCATGGTGCGGCTGGCTGTGCTTATGAATTATGTATTCGGTAATGATGTATCAATAATGTGTGCTAATAAAGCATTGTTATTTCTGTAAAGGGGTTTGACCCAAAGTAACCTCTGGAAATCTAAGTATAATGCTAAACCAACAACCTAAAAGAGAGACAGTTTTCTTTATAAAAGCCAAAGTACAGATGATTCTTTATTCTACTTTCATGTTTCACAGCGAGCAAACCAGACTGCCCTTCTCCAAAGTGTGTTACAGTAGGTGGTAATTGCTGCTTTTGGCACAACTGTCAATGAAGGTCCAGTAGTAGTCGTCAGCAAGGTGCTAATATCGCAGCTCTAGTGCAATAGCATATGTTAGCAGCGGCCTCTGTGGATCACTGGCACCACAGTCTGCAGTGGCTACTGGTCCAAACACCTGGCTCCTGGAGAGTTTAGATGCTAGCAGTGGCTCCTGACTGAAAGATTAGCTGTTAATGCTGACGTGGACAAAACTGGAGGGATGGGGGGGTGGGTGGAGAAGGTGGAGAATGAGAGAGAGAGGGAGAGAGAGAGAGGGAGGCCCGGCTCCTGTGCTGTAATTAGTATGGATCTGAAAAGCAGCTAATCGGATTGAAGGAAACAAACTGGATTGGGCTTCCGAGGTCCATGCTCGGCCTCAGATCCAGGGATAAAAGCTCGGACCTGCTCCGGAGGTGGATGCTCTCGCTCATGCTACATGTGCACGACCCCACCGCCCATCACCCCCCCACGCACCATGGGTGCTCGTGGAGGGTTAGAGATTGGGGTTGGGTTGGAGGTTCTCATTAGTGAGCTTCGTTAACTAATTACTGTGCCATTGTTGAGCTGTGCGGATTGACCCTGCTGGCCTGAGCCCAAACCAAGTCTCTCTCTGTCACTGTGTGTGTGTGTGTGTGCATGTATTGACATGCCAACTCCTTTTGTCTCCTCTTGTGTTTATAGCTTTTTGTTTAGCTTATATTGATTATACCACCATAATGGGGTTGCCTGTGGCGTCTTTTTATCAGTGTAGGCGTTTGCCATTTTGCTGCAAGAATGTCTTGGCAGGTTGGCCAATGTGTCAGAGCCTGAATATGTCTACATATGAAAAAGAGCTTTAATATAATAGATTTATATATATATAAGTAAGAGTGGATGTGTGCATTTTTTTAATTGCATATATATGTCACTTGTGTTGGTCTTACATGTGTGCTACATTATGTGGGTGCATGAGTGTGTGTATATGCATGTGTGCCTGTGGGGGTAGCACGGGAGCCCCAGTTCCTCTGCGGGCCCATCTGTTTTGTAGTCTTTGTCCTGTTAATTAATGAAATCAGAGGGGCTGCCTGCTGGGACGGCCCCGCTGCACCGCTACACTGGACAGGCCCACTTTCTCATGGCCTGCCTCTGTTTTCCAAATGAATGCTTTTTCTTTCTCCCTGTGCTTTTTCTCGTTCACCTCCTCTCTCTCTCTCTCTCTCTGCTCTACCTACCTACCTACCTATCTGTTGACTTTCTTATTTATTTATTTTCATTTTTTTTTGTTTTCCAGTTTGTAACACTGGTGGATGCGCTGCGCCACGTGAGGTGACTATTTAGTCGTAGATTAGCGTAGTCTTAAAAGCTAAACCACTAAAATCATATTGTAGGCTCTGCTGTCACTATGCTACTTAGATGGAAGTGGAGGTTGGATGTCATGAAGCAGGATGTTAGTCAGACCATTTCACAAACACTCAGTTATAACTCTTCAGTGGCAGTCGGCGGAGAGCAACTTTTTTTTTTCTTCTCTTCCTAGAAAAGGGTTTTTTTAAACATTTTTCATGAGCGGTTTGCATTTTCACACAGGTCTGATTGGGCCCGTTACATGACCGAGCCTCTTCTCAAAAGTCCAGCCTCTGAAGAGCTATTTCTGAGTGTTGCAAACTGTGACCTGGCTAAGTCATTTTACTTTTTGCTTTGTGGCCTATCTGTCTTCCTTGAGGCTAATCCGCCAGTCTGATAGATGCTTTATTTTTCATTTATTATTGCCTCCTTCCAAGTACAGCCGGATGTAGAAATTACATGTTAGATACATTCTGTTGTTTCACTGGAGTGGAATGATTTCTTAACAGCATGGCATGACTGTAGTCGTAGTAGCACTACTACAGATGTTGCATTAGGCCTAACCTAGTCTAGCTGGTAACCTTCAGTATTATTAGGCTGTTTGACAAGAGCTTATGATGATTTAAAAGCTATGAAACACTGGTACGTTGTCAAAATGTGAAGTATGGGTGGGCAATGTGACAAAACGCCACAACACGTGTTACATTTGTCAACCTTTATACCATGGTGTGTGTTTTCATGTCTCTGATTGCATTGTGTTGTATTAACAAGGTTGCTGCATCAATGGAATGCCATATCCTGATTTACCAGGGATTTAATTAACTGGATAAAGTCAAAAAAGAAAGAAAAAGACACATAACGATCCGCTCACACGAAAACGACGGTGTTTCCAAGCAGCTCCAGCAGAAGAAACTGATCTTACAAAGACATATTGACAGGAAATTGATTTTCAAAATCTCCTCATGCTGCTAATTTAATGAAAAGGATGTTCGACATTTGCGTGCAGCGTTTTTTCTTTTTCTTTTCTTTTTTTTTTTACTCTGGCAATCGTTATGTGACTGCAGTGTTCTGTCAGATATGAGGTGGTTTCTGACTGCTGTCATTGTCAGCTCGTGGTCTGTGTCGCTGCCACATAATGGCCTCGAGGCAGCTCCTGTCCTCTAGTCGTGTTAAAACAGTTTAAGGCAGGTGGGCTGACCAGAACAGCAGAGGCTGTTACCTCTCAGCACCGTCAGGTCAGAAGAAGCACATGGACATGCTGCCTACAACCAGTTTACACCAGGATTACTGTGAAATGCGGGTTGGCTGATTATTGGAGACAATTTTTAGCATTTTTCCTGTTATGGAGAATGTTATTTTTCAACCAGTTCCCCATCAAGTAACTTAAAAATGCACGACTCTGGCTATAATGACACCGCCTCTCTCTCTGTGCAATTATGAGTAAGAGCTGATCAACACCGAAGCTCTTTAAATGAATTAAAACATAAAAACATAAACATTTTAACAAATCTTTTAGTTGGTGTTTGTGTCATTTAAAATGTTGGCATTATTATTTTCATTTTTGCTGCAGAAAAAAGACTGTGTTATAGATTTTGTTTACCATAAAATGATTTGCTGCTGTATTGGCTCTAGTAAACAGTGAAACTTGAAGTATATAGAAGGAGCTACATCAGCACTTGGTATTTGCAGTATTTGTGGCCTCTGTTCTTTTCTGTTCTTTTTAAATCCTGGACAGGACAAAGGATCAGCCTGTATATATATATGTAGTTGCTATAGTCACCGTAATCACACATCGATAACGTTACACTTGGTCCACTAAGCAGAGACCCGGTAAGAAACGCTGTGTTGTCATTGCGAGTGCACTCTGTTGTTGCACTGCTGCTGCCGATGGCCGCTGGTGGCTTCGCGTGTCCTTGTCACCTTTGTCTTTGTGCTTAGACCAGCTGGAGGTGACATGACTCTTCTCATCTTTTGCGTCCCACTTCAAGGTGCAAAGTCCTTCTGCAATCCCTTCCAAGGACGCTGCAGCTGCATCTTAGTTACACGGCGTTGTGCTCTCGAAGCACTGGTAAATCTGAGGCACTTAGAGGTCCTCGTAGGCTATATCACAGGGAAGAGATGAAAGGAGATTGTTTGAATACCAAACGAACAGCCTACCTTACACCATGTGTATTGTTCACATTATAAGTAATTATATTTTCGCCCGTTCGATAGGCTCCTTTTTTATTTGCCAATATCAATTCAATACCTCTGATAGCGGCTGTGTGAGGCACAAGGGGTTTTACTTCACACATCCAATTATTAGAACAAAGATGGAACTCTAAGACCATAATACACCACAAGGTCCTGTGACCTAAAATCATCTCTCTCGCCGGCTTGAGTGAGAATAACATGAGATTCCACACAAATTTAAAATGCCAGGCCAGGCTTTGCATATTTAGCATTATTAAAGGCCAGCTCATTCAAAGCTCATTTACTTCTAATTTTATCTGTAACCTTGACCACTGCTGAGACATTCCAGTGGGGAGAAATATGGATACAGTCAAATCTGGCTAATCCAAAATGGTGGTTGTCAGGATTTGTGAGATTTAGAGAAAAAAATATATCCATCTGAAATGTATTCAGAATATTAAATGCTCATTTTGGATTCCAGACTGCCCTGCTCTGTCTAGTTTGTGGCTAAGATGCGTTTAGTTGTGTCTCAACACACAATTCAGATAAAGTACGTATTCATGTCTCGCTGTGTATTTTGTTTCCTTATGCCTGTTTGTTTGGCTGGTGTGTTTGGATTTTTGGGGGCCTGCATAAACAAGGGTCTACTATACATATTCGCGGATTAGCATACGTTCTATTTCTGGACCTGTAGTCCTTCAGATGGGTTCAGACTTAGAGGCTCTGTGTTGTAACTAATTCGGGTTAGTTAACAGTGTGATAATTCATTGATACCCAGAGGGATATTGACCTTACACAAGCACAGGATCAGCTACCGAACAGCATATCCAGAGCAGGTAGAGATTTGGTGTCTTTTCCCAACGAAACATAAGCTGGGTGGATGCATTTTAATGGTGGGTGCTGCCTAACAGGTTCCCTCTCAGAAGAGACACGAGAAATATTAGTGTTCTCTTTAACCCCTTTTTAACCTTTATATGCGAACATGTTTCAGTCTGGATTACTTATGTTTGTGGTGTTAAGAATTTAAACATAGTTAAGTCCAATGGATTTCATATGTTATTTGTCTGTGATTCAGGTTGAGTTATATGCAGCTCTATATACCTTATTTACCTTAATATGTATTTTGAGTTCTGTTATTGGAGTTGTAACACAGATGGACCTCTATGGAGTTGCATTGACCATAAACATAAATAACTTGTGGACACTATGCAGTCTGTGCATGACTTTTTGGCCACTATGTAACATATAATTCATTGTACATATATGTATTTGTGGTAAAAACAATGCCTTTATGGTCGATCAAGTATACTGGGTTAACACTTCAATGCTCATCTAAATATTGATTGATACATATCAAATCTAATTCACATCAGAATGTTTGCCACATTTTTAAAACTAATCCTAGCCCATGTCTTCCCTACAGATCGACCCAAAGGTGGCATTTCCTCGCCGGGCTCAGCCGAAGGTGAGTGCACCCTGAAGGGGTTAACAGCAAGGAGGAGCAGTGATGATGTCATGTGTCACCCCTAATCATCGGGCCCTGGTTGGCTGGGATTAGAGTCGGACACGTGACTGAGCAGGAGCTGCAATCCACTTGTCTAGCCTGACACCGTGACCCTGTACCCTGTTCCCTGACCCCTGAGCTGCCCCCTGCGCACACACACACACACACACATACATATATATATATATATATATATACACACACACACAAACACACACAGACACATGCATCTGGCTCACACATAAATGAAGCCACACAAACATTACTAACCCATACACACACTTGGAGGCCTTAAACTGAGCTGAAATAGCTTTAATGCCCACAAGAGCTTTCAGAAACCTTTGAGATGAGATAAACACCAACCAGCACAAAGTCTCTTTATCACAGACATCTACCCCCCTACCTAATGTTATTAGTGATAAACGATGCCTCCTTCTTTTTCTTCTTCTTCCCCTGTGCTGCTAGCTGGTGACCAGAACAAAGAAGATCTTTGTCGGAGGACTGTCAGTCAATACCACCATCGAAGATGTGAAGCAATACTTCGACCAGTTTGGAAAGGTAAACTGTACACAAAACCTGCTATCTGCTTGTCACCATCACACCGGAGCCACCGCAGTGAGAAGCTGCTGTCTTTCAGATTGTCTAAATGTACTGCTTTTCCCTGTGTGAGCCTGGTGCACAGATACCACACATCGTCTTACACATGTGGCCATTTGCACTGATTTTAACCCGGACATTAAAAATGGATGCGATAGTTTTCCTTTCCCAGTCTTGAACTGACAGTGTTTGGTTGCTTCCTACGTGTTCCTTATGTTTAAAAGATAACTACATCAACTGTTTACACATAAGAAATGTCAGTCCAAACTGTTTTAATTTTCCTCTTTAGCTGTTTCAACTATTTAGCTCACTTCTCTATCAGTTACTTTTCTTTTTTTTTAACCAATTTCCATTTTATCTGTTTAGACCACATTAACTGTTGGCTCCTCTGTCCACTCACTAACTAGTTCTCAGACTCTCAGCGGCAACTTGTGGTGTTCAGGTGTTAAAGCTGACTCAATATGTGGACCAACCCGAGTAATTAAAATTACCAGCTCGAGTAGAGCCTGCAGTGTTTCCGTGTACCTTCTGAAGTACACCCTGGGGTCCAAGTACCTCTGGTAGGAAATAACTGCTCTAATGAACTGTATACCCTTTGATAGATTATTTTCATCAGTTGGTCCTTATGACACCTCTCAGCTTCTCCTTTTATAACATGTTGCTTGTTTCATACCTTTTTTTTTAACTCCTTTCCCCTTATGAGTCAAGACATGACAAAAAATACATCATTTCAAAGAATAGTGAAAGTGAAAGAGGGAAAACACTAAAAGAAAGAAGTCAGTGGCTCTGCTGGCTTCAGTCTTTACTTAATTTGTTAGTTTTCCCCCTTTCTTTGCTATTTTGCTCTTTTCTGATCACATTTTAGTGTTTTTCAGCTCCTGCATTTGGTCCCGCTTAGCTCCCTTTTGAATGAAATTTGGTGAAAGGCAAACACATGCTGTGGAGACAGATGAGTGGCCGGGGGAGAGGGAGGAAGAAAAAAAGAAGAAAAAAAAAGCAGGAGGGGAAGAGAAGAGGGAGATGGCAGGGGACTGAAAGGGAAGAAGCAACCCCCCATAGAGAGAGAGGAGGGGGAACTCAGAAAAGGTTGAAGGGCAGAGAAAAGGAAGAATGTTGAGATAGTAAGCAGCGAATGCGACCGTTAAATGGAAGGAAAAATGGATGGGCGCTAAATGTATCACAGTACTGCAGGACATGTCGGGTTACTTTTTAGCTAACTGCACTTTGGGGGGGATTCGGAGTGTGTTCGAGTAGAGTTCAGGCTCCTCAGTATTAACTAATCAAATGCAACAGCTGCTCCTGTAGTAGCCCCCCCACCTCACCCAAAATCAGTACTTCAGACACCCTCCCATCTCATGCACACACCCTGCTCCAGTCCCCTCTCTGCTTGTTGCCGTGGTGACCTGCCTTCGCCCATTGTCCAAGTATAATCCAGTGTTTTTTTTTTTTGTTTCCTTTAAAAAAATGTGTGAGAAGTGTGCATTTGCATGAATGGAAAGACGGGTGTGTGTGTGTGCGGGCATGAAAGTGTGACAGTGGCATCGTGGCGACTGCAGAGGGAGAGCGAGCCTGCATACATTTGTCCACATCCAGACAAGACAGACAGACAGCAGGACTCGCAGCCAGCGATCCAGTTGTCACAAACATTAGGTGTGCGGTTCTGCTGCCGTTCGGTGAGCCGGACAGTCTGAAAACCTAGCACTGCTTCAGGATGTAGGCCTAATGGCTTGGAAGAAATTAACAGCACGAAGCTCCTTCTGCCTCGTGTCTGGCTGCGTTTTCTCTCGGTTGGCCTCTGACTCATGCTTGGGGTATTACTGTATTTCAGGTGCTGGTTCAAATTTAGGTAACGTCTCTTTAATTCAGAGTTGCGGATAGGCCTGGAAATTACGCGTGTGACCATCACACTCATTCAGGTGGATGTTGTGACATGTGTCATGTTTCCTGACTGAGCTTTTCCAAAATGGCTGTTTGCAGCTCTGTGCCGAATCAGTTCTCCCTGGTGATTACAGACACTCATATCTAAGACAACACTCCCTCCGCAGGATGAGGGAATATTTGGACTGTTTGGACACGTGAGACCGAAGCTGTATTATGGATAGCGCGTAATCCCACAGTGCATTCCTGCTGAGCGGGAGGTATTTCTTGTTTATTATCTGAGCCTGGTTACAAGGTGCAGGTTTGGATGGAGCAGGACTCGGTGTCCTGTTTATTTTCATACTGTGGCACCGCCTTGCAAGGAAAACACAGAATGCACTATGCATTTTGTGCAACTCTTTGATATGCGCTCGAGTTTGTTTTTTGGAGTCCACTTCTGAAAGCACACCTACGCAAACTTCATTAGGCTGGACTGGAATGGCTGCCGGGTTGACACGTCAGGTGTTAGGACCAAACCGACGAGTCAGACGCATGTGTTTATGTGTGGTTTCCTAACTGAACAAATCTGAGCTCCTGTTGCTAAATGTCCCCAGGCCAATAAGGTTGAAGCAGCCATGTTTGTATGAGAAATAAGTCTGAATCCTGAGGTGAAGGTCCTGTAATCCCCTTCAACCTGGTGGAGTGGACAACACTACCCTTGATTTCCACCAAGGCTGAATATAGAACCTGTGTGCATCACAGAAGTGTGTTTTAAACTGTAAATCGGGCATGGAGGTAGATAATTTGATAATTAGCATTTCAGGCATTTCAGCCTTACAGTAAATTATGTTTAGTCCAAAGGAAATCCCTGGTTTCATGCCTGTTTATCCTGCCTCCCTGTACTGCGTTCCTCAAAGTACCTTACATGAAAAACCAGGATTTAAATTCCCCCTTTTTAGGTCCTTTTTTTCTAGAGCTGTAAGCAAACGAAGGAGTGGATAAGATGAAAAATGCAGCACGGACAGGGCAGACGGGAAAAGTTGGGACTCCACTCACCCATGTGAGCTGGCGATTAGAAGGCTTGACTGAACACTTTGTCTGCTGGCCTGTTTAGAGAGAGATGGCCGGAGAGAGAGGGAGCCGGAATGAAAGAGGGAGATGTGAGGAGACAGCAGGGAAAAAATGTGAATGCCACCTTTCATAATCTCGCAAAAAAGTGTAATGGACTTGTCAGCAAACACTTGTTCTTCAGACAATAGCTGTACGCTTCACTAGGAGCTGGATATTTTTAATGCTGCGCTCCGAAATGCTGGATCTCCGCTGACCCTTGCTTCGGTACATCTGAGAATGTCAGAACTGGAGAATATGACCTTAACTTTTCTTTACTCTCCGCTTGCATGCTGAGTAGTTAGCGACTGAGCCACTGCTAAGCCAATCTCAGACCCCCACAGCTATCCAATCAGATTGTCTTACAGCACCCTGGGCAGTGGACATCGTGAGATCGTCTCCTTATTGGTTTTGGCAAGGGCAAGGGGCTGGTGTGCGACCACAGCATAAGCTCACACACGTGACACAACTGTTTGCACACCGATGTATTCTCATGGTAGACAATCGATCGAACCATATTAGCACGACTGCAAAGCATATGAAACCCCCCACCTCTTGCTTCGGAAATTTGCCATGAGAGCAGCAGCGCGGCTCCAAAATCTCCTGCAGTGTTAACCATCGGTCATCCCTTCCAGAATAGATGCTGCTAATGCTAACAGGAGTGCTAGCTGTGCGTGTAACTCTACTCTTATGATAACATGTTGGCTTGCAGCTGTCTACTTACTGTCCTGTTCCCTGGCTCTCTGCTGTGTCATTGAGTTTGAACGACCGGAAGGGTGGAAGACATGAGAGGGAGAGAGGAGAGGAGGGGAGGGGAGGGGGGGGAATAAAAACTGAATGAAGGACAGAAAGAAGAGCGAGGGAGGGGGGAGATCTGATTGTGTGTCAATGCTGTATACTGGATGAGGAATCTTGTAGAAGCAGCCTTGATCCTCCCCTGTAACATTTTTGACTTTTACAGGCACAAACACTTGCACGGACCTAATCTACTAGGAGACGAAGCATGTGGGCTTTTCATCTGTGATAAGTGTTAGAAATCAGATGGGCTGACCATCCAGAGGCCTCTGCCACTCATGTTACACTGGTTTGAGTTTCAGTACTGGCTGCCTAGTGAAAATAGCCATGCAGTCATCCTCCACATGTGTCCCCATGTGATGTAGGAAGAGCGGTGATGTGAAGATTTTTTCGGGAATCACTTCTTGTTTAAAGGACAGCAAAGTTTTAATTTCCACACTGATCCCGGGCCTCGGCCTCCCCTTGTGCCGTCAGAGCTCGAGCAGAAGCTGCGAACTTTCCTGCCAGTGAAGGACAAGTGAGGGAGGGAGGGAGGGAGGGAGGTGGAATATGAATAGGGCAGTGGAATGAGTGCAAAAAGGAAAGTGGAGGGAGAAGGAGAATAAAAGGGAGAGCGTGTTGACAAAGACCCCAGCTCACGTTGTTCTCTGCTCTATAATCCAGGAATGTTCACGAACACATTTTCTATCCTTCATCGGAACTTTAGCCTCTATTGATTTTCCTTTTTTTTTTTTATCATTCCATGATCTGTCCCCCGTTTTCCCCCTTTTTTCTCCTTTTTTTCTGTCACATGTTTTCTCTCCCTCTCTTTTTTCTCCCCTTTCTCTCCATCCTATTCATTGAAATGAGTTGAGGAGGGGGGCAAGTTCTTCTAATTGAAATTCTTTACAGGGTCTCCATGGGAATAGTAAACTTTGCAGAGAGGGAAAGAAAGAGAGCGAGGGTGAACGAATGAAAGGAAAAAAAGAGGGAGAGAGAGAGAGAGCGGGATGGAGTTTGTGAGAACTCAGACAAGACAGAGCGCAGAAATTTGAAAGAATTTCCTCCAGCACCTCATGAACGGAGGAACATTCACTTCTTTTCCTCACATTGATAGATTGTATGTCATTTTATTTTTATTCCGGCCCCCTCCCTCCCTCTTTACCTCCCTCTTTTCCCCCTGATTTCCCCATCGTTCTCTTCCTTTCTCACCCTTTCATTCTTTCTTTTTCTTTTCTCCTTTGTCACCTGTCAGCCCTCCCTCTCTCCCCCTCCACCCTCTCCATCTGTTTTCTCCTCTTACTCCAATGCTAAAGAGGGACAATGGCACCCCATGCTGTGTAATGATGTGTGGGTGTGTGTGTGTTAATATGTCGAAGCTCATCTATTCTTTGCTTTGTTCTCACAGGTCGATGATGCCATGCTTATGTTTGACAAAACAACCAACAGACACAGAGGTACGAACGCAGAACCTCACTCATACTCACACACACATTATGTTAATATGTGTTGACATACTAAGTGGGACATCTCGAAAACGCGTCCTCGTAAATGAAAGGAGAAACAGCGTGATAGAGTCATTAGGTGAACCTCCATTAAAAAAAGGCTGAATTTCTCTCAAATCACATTCTTTTGTCTTTCCTCTGCTTGCTCCCCCTTGTTTCATTTATCTCTGTCCTCTGTGTGGGCTGGGAGGGCAGCGCCCGCTGAGGGGTCGTGATTCAGAGTCAGGATGGTTAAAGGAGAGGATCTAACTTCACAAGATGAGTGAAAGAAAAAGGGAGAAGGGTGTGCGGGGAGTTTGAGAAATTGGTCACGATAATGCGGGCTCAGGTTTTGGTGAACCGCGCCTCGCTCCCTTTCCTCCACCATGTGAACACATGATTGACAAGTAAAGCCACGCGAGGCTTCATCTCTCGGCTCTGTGTGTTATGAAGATGAAGGCAGAGGACGAGACTGAAGCGACCACTTGTCTTCTGCTATGTAATCAGCCCCGACAGTCTCGTCCTTCCCTGCATGATATGATCGTGTGATTGTCTTAGTGTATCGTTTTCAGGGTTGACACGGAGCCTTTACCAGTATGCGAGATACTGCAGATGGTCAGATGTTGAAATCTATGGATGAAATCTTTGTATGTCGCAAATAGAAGAAAGTCGAGCAACCCTTGAAAAGTTTGTTTTGCTCTCTTCCAGGTTTTGGATTTGTTACATTTGAGAATGAAGATGTGGTGGAGAAAGTGTGCGAGATCCACTTCCATGAGATCAACAATAAAATGGTACAGATTGAGCACGATTTATTCAGTGATATGAGGATTTATTTGAGGTACATTTAGTTGCCTGCCACTGTGTGTTCACTGAACACTGGTTTGCTTTGCTGCAGGTTGAGTGCAAGAAAGCTCAGCCCAAGGAGGTGATGACGCCGACAGGCTCCGCTAGAGGCCGTTCCAGAGTGATGCCTTATGGGATGGATGCCTTCATGCTGGGCATCGGCATGTTAGGTAAGATCCAAAATCAAAAACTTGCAACTTACCGGCCATAACTTGGTTAGGTTGGAGATATCATTTTTATTTTGAAATACTTACTCTGAAACCCACATTGAAATGGGAATATTTGTAGTTATCTAACATGTGGAGAAACACGAGACATAACTTATATTACCCATCTGTACCCTAAAATCCTACATTGGGTTTAAAAGGCATTTTATGTCTTTAAAAATTGCCAAAATAACACTATTTATCAGTTACTTATCTGTGCCATTCCATGCGGTGGACTACCCAAATCTAAGCTTGAATCAAAAAAAGCAAAATTACTTTTTTCTACATGTCCCTTTTTTAAATGCCTAAAATGACCATATGCACAAAACAGATTCTGTAAAAAACTAAAAATTCTGTGCTTGTCTTAAAGCTGTGAAGCCATTTGTGACTCAGCTGTGACCGACAGTCACATGACAAAAACCTGTGGACTTTTCAGCTGAACTAGGTTGAACTGCAGGCTATGCTTATGCAAAGCATCACTGAAACAAATTCAAAATAGACGTAGTTAAATGTCTACATGCGGAGCTGCCGTTTCTTCTGTATTGGTTACAACTGTAGGCACTTGGAAAAATGTTGTACATGTTACTTCTGGGTTTATTCAGTTTTTGTAAAATATTTATTAAAAAACAACTTTCATGGCATGATTAGCATGGTTGTGCTGTTTCCATAGAGGTCCAGGACTTTATATTACAATGAAAAATGAGCGCACAATATGTTAAAAAGGTGACAGAAGAAAACAAAAACAGAATATAAAAGCAAAAAAAATCTATTAATTGCAGTATTGCAGTCTCTTGTTGAATTTATAGTTTGAAGACTCAACATCAACAATGCTATGGTTACCTTTTTGTTCATTATAGTAAAGTAGCATCTTTAAAAAATTCTGAAAACCCTCAGTCGAGGTGAGTTCTGTTTATATTTATTGCCCATGTCAGAAAAAAAAACTTTACTTGGACTTAGTCTTGTCTCCCTGGCTTGGTTGATAATATTCTCTGTGATCTGGCTAATATTTAGAGGTCACAGCCTGAAGGCCTCTACATACTGGAGTGAAATAGTTTTTGAAAAGATTCTCATTGAGAAAACAGACTGAGAGCTACATCTTTGGTTGTTTGGCGCCCTCTAGTGGCTATCTGGGATCGTAACACACTGAAGTAATAGAGATAGCTCACTCCAGTGGACATATTACCATTATTAAGTATGCCAGAAAAAGATTCAGTATGTCCCATATAGTATTTTAAATGCAGTATAGTACAATTACCAGGATATCCCACCACATCCAGTCTGATTTCAATGCTTAAAATCTCCAATCCTCTGGTCACAGAGTCTCTGAAGACTATAAACAAGCTGAACCTCAGAGAGTGGACAGACAGTTTGTTTTACACCACAGACTGCGATGGTCATATGAGCCAGACAATCCAAGCTTATTATGCAATATTATGACAAAGTAGCATCTCTCAGTTTTGTGCATACTGCATGTTACTGTACGTACCTGCTGTAGTACATGTAGGGAGTAAAAGGAAAAAGTTTGGATCATAGGGACAGTCGAAAACTTGTATGATCAAGTCTGGCTGATCTGTAACTCCTTTCTGATGACTAATTTTTAAATACAGACAGAAACATGTATGTTATGATAAAGTAGATGCATAAATCATTATATGTCCCCATTAAGTCAGTTGGTCCAGAGCTTCACTTGAACTTTAAAATACTGGCCAGCCGGTTAAAATGAACCCAGGGTGAGAGACGGACTAGTAAAACAAGTAAATCACTTAAAAGTAGCTGAAACTTGACAATAGCTGTCATTGTGTTTTTTAATGATAAAATCCACATATTCTTGGGAAACATACTTTGGATATTTGTCATGCTCTCTGTATTGGAACAGGGGAAATACCTGATAGACTGGTTGTTTAACCTTTGCAGCAGGTGAATGTTCGGCTGCACACTTGAGGTAGTTCCAAAAATAAACCTGGATAGATCAGATGTCTACATCTATCCGTGTACATACTCATTATTATCAGTCATCCCTAAGTTTGTCTTCATGTTTCATAAACTCAGCCAAGTTAGCTAAAATGATTATTTCCCCTCTTTCTAACAGGCTACCCAGGTTTCCAGACTACTACCTACACCAGCCGCAGTTACTCTGGCATTGCGCCCGGATACACTTACCAGTTCCCAGGTAAGACAGTGAACCTTACACACAATTAACTCTCTATAGGTGTGCAGGCAGGGACAGAGGAGAGGCTAAACGATACAGGCTGTGGCATGTAGTTGGTGCAACTGTGGGTGCAGAGGACATGAAACATGTATGAACAACAGCGGCCACGTGGAGGGATCTGTTTCACACAAACACTCATGATTAATAGTGGCTGCTTGCACACTTCAGTTGTTCCTTTCAAACCCCCCGTCTATCTAAAAGATCCAATTCTGTCTGATATGAACGGCCGATGTTTTACCTTTGATTTATGATTTCTCCTTTGATACTCTCCTTTGTTTATTTGATCTACTTATGTAAGCCCCATTCATTTGGCCCTAATGCCCCTCCTTTTCCTTTGCTCCCACCTTCCTGCCTCGTCCTCACAGTAGTTTTTTTGATTTTCTGTGCTTGTGCGTCCATGTTGGCTTTGTAGTCTGGCTGATGGTGACTGTATTTACAAAGCTCTCTCTCTCTCTCTCTCTCTCTCTCTCTCTCTCTCTCTCTCTCTCTCTCTCAACCTTCTCTGTTTCTAGAATTCCATTTAGAGAGGACCCCCCTCCTGACATCATCCCACCCCCCTGAGCTGGCAGGTCAGTGGCTCCTCATTCCTCCAAGGGCCCAGAGAGAAAAACAAAGCTATTTAGCAGCAGAAAGCCAAACTAAACAGTGTGCATTCAATTTTCTCTGCTGCTAAAAATGGTCAACCTGCATCACTGAGAACCTTCTTAGCGGATCAGTTTGGCTGCACAGATCTCCTGTTTGACATTTTGTTTGAGGTTTAGATTCAAATAAATAATCTTTTCAGGCCGTTTGCTTAGCTTAGCCCAAAAAACTGGAAAGCAGAGAGCCTGATATTACTCAAAGGTGATAAAGTCCACCTACAAGTAGCTCCAGTGTTCACCAATTAGCATGTTAAATCTCATTTACAGTTGGCCAAACCATGTTATTCAAGTTTCCTGCAACTATTCCAGTCGGATGTTTTTCAGCTGCTGTGAAAACAAATCTCTAGAGAAAGTGTGGGTCTTGCGACTTTACAAGTGATCCTTTAGCCTTAAAATAAGATTTCTGTCTATGAATCCTAGGGTTTTATTCACAAAGTGAGTCCTCCTAAATTACTTTCCACTTAGGAGCCTCACAAGCCTGCTGAGAGCAACTTTTCCTAAGCCAAGAGAAAGTCATGGTTAAGTAAAAAAAAATGAACACAGTAAAGAATAAACTCAATCCGATTAAAAATAACTGAATTTAAGAGTTAAACAAAATTACAAAAAACGTGACCTCATTCTTCAATTGCTGGTTTGAGCAAATCTTCACCACTGACATGAAATTTCCTTATTTATTCATTTTATTTTGAGATTTTTTAATGTACACTTAATATCAAATGAACGAGAAAATTCTTGCTTGAGGAACATTTCTCACAGAAACTCTTGCAATCAAAATATGATTTTAAAATGGTATTATTGTTGTATTTTTTTCTAAAACAGGGACATTGTTTCCTGTGAGCTGATCTTCTCAGTCTAGTCAGTTCATCCAGCATCTCTCAGACTTATGAGGACCTGTTTTAGTGCAGAGATACTTTGTGAATCACCTCTTAAACTGACCATTTTTTAGGTTTCTCCAAACTGGATCCTGATTCAGCCAGTTAGGAGAAACCCTTAGCCTTTGGATATTTTGTGCATGTGGTCCGTGATCTAAAAGCAGCACCTGCAGCAGCTCTGGCTGTACACTGACATCTAGTGGCTCCGAGTTGTTCTCGCATCTTTACATGGAGACGTTGTCCTCCTTGTCCTTCTCCTCAGTATTATTTTCTTATTTAATGAACCTGAAGCCAGATGCTTTTGAATGCCACATCACCGGTTCAGTTGCGGTTTCAGTTTGCTCGCTCATGCCAGTTGGATGTAAATGATGTGACAGATGTGTGAGCAGATGCCAATTCAACCACACTGAGCAGTACATTATTACTTACGATCTGATATGACAGTGAGCCACAATGACTTGTTTGTGCAATAATTTGATTTGTTGTGTAATCCTCAGCCATTCCCCTGACTGCATATGGACCAATGGCAGCAGCTGCAGCAGCAGCAGTAGTTAGAGGTACGTGTGTGTGTGTGTGTGTGTGTGTGTGTGTGTGTGTGTGTGTGTGTGTCTGTGAAACGTACTGAGACAAAGAGTGCCTGCATTTTTGTATATTTGTATGCCTGCCTCGGATTGAATGTGTGCACAATGGCTTGCTTGGACAAATAAAAGAATATTTTTAGATGTGTGTGTGTGTGTGTGTGTGAAGCCCTCTGGTGTTGCAGCCTGACTCGTCCTCTCCTGTCTTTCAGGCTCCACCCCTTCACGCACAGCTGGCTTCCTGGGCACGAGCAGCCCTGGACCAATGGCTGACCTGTATGCTGCAGCCAATCAGGACTCAGGAGTCAGCAGCTACATCAGTGCCGCGAGCCCAGCCCCCAGCACAGGGTTCGGCCACGGTCTCGGGGTAGGTCACACACCCCCTCCATCTCCCACACACACACACACACACACACTTAAGTACATGCAAGAGCGCACACATTCACAAAGCCAATGAAAAGTGTATTCATTCTTCTTTATGTCTCCTCAGGGTCCTCTGATTGCTACTGCGTTCACTAATGGCTACCACTGAGAAGACTCAGGTCACAGAGGATGGGAGGGTTTCTCCTCTGCTGATGAGCCAATCACAATGCTGGCTGCCCATTGATGGCACAACCTGATTGGCCGGCCACAGGCTCTCCTGGCTCCATGTGGCTCACCCACCGACTGAATATCTTTTTAAATCCAGAACTCTTGTTTTGCTGTACTAATCTCACTTCAACATAACGCCCCTGTTTTCCTTTTTTTGTCCTCATGTAGTGTAAAAACTAGAGTCACCCCTCAGTTACCCGTTTTTTCTTTTTTTTTCTTTTGAAGCTGAGAAAAGAAAAACTGCAAAAAAAATCTCTGAGGAAATGTTTGTCACCTTTGACAAAGACACAGAGAACTATTTTGAGTTTTTTTTATATTAATTATTATTTCATTTCAATCTGATACGTCATTTTATCATGAAATCCTTCATAGCTGTTACTGATGCGAACAGAAAGAGAAAAAAGCCGTGCGAGATGGGTCTTTGTCTGAAAACCATTTTTAACAAAAGGAAGAACAAATCCAACAAAGTCCTTTTTTAACTCAAGTGTCACGGAAACATGGAAAAAAACTAAAATGTATATTTTGGTAGTCTTTAAAAACAAAACCTTTGTAATATTGTTATTAATATTGACATAATAATGATAATCTGTAAGGTATTTTATTCTGTAATTGGTTTTAAAGCAATGTTTTTATGTCTTCCTGTAAGATATTGTACATAGACGTGGGTGGGGGTGGGGTCTGGGGGGGTGGAGGGGTTACTGAACCGGCTGGCATGTCATTGGTTGGTTTGGAAAAAAGGGTTAACAGCTGACTGGATGTCATTTACTACTATCTGCGGTCATCTCACTACTTTTATCAGTATGCATATGGTATATGTGTACACTGTGGGCCAGTCCACTCTAGAATCACTCCAGCGCAGCGCCAACGGCGATAGCGGCTGACAAATAAACTTCCGGGAGTTTGTCTGGCATATTTGTTCAGTTAATTAACCGTTTTTGTTACAAAGTCATCCCCTTGTTTGCTTTTCGTCTCGACAAAAAGCAAAGTCGTCCCCTTTGCATCTTCATGAATTTCAGACAAACACGACGGACTACAGATGAATAAACAACCTAAAAACAGGAGAAATCAGGGGTTCATGGGATCCGGGGGGTTTGACTTGACGTCCTCTTTTTTGAAAATACTATATATATTTTTTGCGCAATTCACTTCTTAATGTTTTTTTTTTTGTTTGTTTGTTTATTGTTTTCTTTTTGAAACAAAAGTTTTCTTTTTAGGCGGTGTTCTCCGCCGTGAAAAACAAATGAAGGACATTCTCAGAGAAGCAGTTGTAGAAACTCACGATCATGTTCTGTCCTTTTATCACTATTGAAGGTGCATGTGATTGTGTCTGAGTGCGTGTGAGTGAGTGTTTGTGCGCATACATCAAGGTGTAACATGGAACTACTTTTTGGCATCGAAGGAGCATTTTGATTGCCTTTTTTTCTTTGGTACTGAACAAAAAAAAACAAAAAAAAGGTCGCCCTGTTCCACTTTGGTTCATCTGCTCTTCTCCACTGACTCTCTCCCATTTCATATTTAGTTCTTAATAAATTTGCGCTCCTCTGGAACCAACATATTGTTTATATATAGTTGCTGCTCTGTGTAGTGGTGAACAGACAGGGTTTTGGGCAGGGAACCAGAAATGGAACAGGGTCTCGCTCTCAGTCGGCTCTGATACAGGACCTCAGTACAAGACGACGCTGGCTGGCAGGAAAAGTCAAGAAGCTGGAACAAATTCAACATTTGCAAAAACAAGTAGCCTGTTTGTTCAAGCCTTCTTGCTGCAGCCTGTTTGATGTTCAGCACAGCAGAAAACTTCCTGATCCAGCCAGTAGTTCCTCTGTCAGACAGGCTGGGACACGATAAAAAAAAAAAAAACTACTGCTGGACACCAACACTGTAACTTTTTAACTTACAATAAAGCAATAAGTTATTTTTTACCTTACAAATGAAAATAGTACTATTATTGGTAATGGCAGGCGACAAGTGGATAATTCTGCGGCATTAAGACTTATTTTCAGAAAAAAAAAGAATCTATATTTTTCTGTTTTGAGATCTTGTTCCCCTTGTATATTGATTTTAATGATGTATTTTGTTGTGTTGATGTAAAGAAAAGGGCCAATGCTTCGAGTGGAGCTGGTAGCTCTATGTGAGCTCGGTTAAAGTTAAAGATTTGGGCTGTCCCCCGCCAAGCTTTACAGCAATGCTTTCCTTGTTTTTTTTCTGACAATTTCAATTTGAAAATCCTAATAAATTATTCTAAAGCGTTTCTGATTGCTGTTTTATTTCGCTCACACTGATTCCATATGTGCATGCAGTCTTGGATACATCTTGCACACATGGGGCTCATCCAGATCAGCTCAAGCCATCCTGATTTTGGTGACTCCTAGTGGAATTATCAAAAAAGACATCCCTCTGCAAGCAGATATGGACAAGTGACACATTGCTTTTACACCAAAAGTGCAAGGTCACGCAGAGCAGGGCCTTTATTTCCAGTGCAGAGAGTGTCCGTGCTCCCCCCAGGCTGCAGTGCTGCATGAACAACGACTTAAAATAAACCAAAGTGCCAAGTTTATAGAGCGAAACACTCCAATGACGAGACAGCCTCACTGCGCATGGAGGACTTGTTCACATGTGAGGCCTCATAGTACCAACTGTGTTACAATCTATTTCAGATTTCAACCACTCAAACAAACAACAAAAAACATGGTGCAGCAGAATTCCTGACTGTGCCATGTATACTCTGCTGTGTTAACAAGATTCACACATATTACATGGCTCTCACTGTGGAGGGTGTTTTTGTGTCGGGTGCCAGCAGCAGTAAATGGAGTCTGATCCCTCACACTTGTAGTCGGGGCAGAGTCCTGGATGGATTCCAGCAGGGTTAGTGATCCTCTCTCACCTCTCTCACCCCTCTCTCTCCCTACAAACTTCATTTTTTCCCAGCTTTCAAACAGGATTAGACCCAACAGACAACAACAAGCAGACTTTTGAGCCTCTGGTTTAAAACATTACCTAGATTAAAAAATTGGGTTTCAACTTCTCAAGTTGGATTTACCTCCTTTCAGGTTCTGCATTTTTTTTTCTTTTTTGCAGCTTATTTGTAACTTTTCACCTCTTTTAATTTGGGTTTTTTTTCACCCCCTGACTGTGTTTGGCTGCTGCCAGGTTCAATGGCACTTGGAGTGCTAAATGCGCAAGTGAAAAGCTCCCTAAGTGGGAGTGCATTTTTGGACCGCGGTTCTATAGAGGAGCAGGAACCTCCACCTCCACTCCGCAGCTACCTTTGTTTGACTATTTTCGCTTGCTTTTGTCCTGCGTACCCCGTCAACATTGTGGCTCTGGTTTTCTCTATCATGGTAAGAATGGACTCGGCTGATGAGTCATCTTACAGCACACATGAAACATTAAGGGGAAATAATATCAGAGAGAAAATGAATGTGTTCTCGTTTAGGGTGCTTCAACAGTCACACAGTCTTCTGATGTGTTGGACAACAAAATGTAACTGAGTCACACACACACCTGCTCTGCCCATCAAGCAAACTAACACGATCTTTCCTTTTGGAAAATGAATAAATGTTTCAATGTTGCATCTTGATGGTTACAGTTAGCCAGACTGAAGGTGGAATGTTAATGCTGCATTCTGTTTTACCGAAAAGGTGCATTTTAGCCACTTAAGCATGAATTTAACAGGTGAGAAAGCAGCATTTGTCACTTAAATGGACCAAAACGGTTTGTTTTGGGGGACTGGTTCAGTAGGTGTAGTAGAAACAAGGTTCTCCTCACATCTTGTAGAAAAACACAGCTGAAAAGGTGCTTCTCAGCCTGAGTACAGCAGTTTTCCAGAGCATAAAAAGGTGACTGGAGCCTTCTTTTTGCACAATAAAAGGCTGTGAATTAAACAATATGCTACCAGCCCCCCTTTTTTGTACTTTGGCGGTTTGTCAGACATTCAGAGGTAAAATCCTAAACTGTCTTGATGAAGTTTTATGTTTTACAGTGATTTCTCATTCCCCAGTCTAGAAACAGTTATTTCCATGGCGACTATGACGGCTCCAGGCGGCTGGGCAGGAACGCTCTCTACGTCTCTGTAGCTTCCATCATCATCGGCCTCCTCATCATCGCCATCTCCTGCATTGTTCATTTCACCACAGTAAGGCCAGACTCATCGGGTTGCTCAGTATATATTCTGTGAGGCCTCTAAATTGAATTTTCCAGGAAATGTATTTTGTGATATGTCACTTTGATTTGAGACATACACCTACGTGCCGCTACTTGCAGGTGTTGTTTGTGGTGCTTTTGAAAATCAAACTGTCACTCACAGTATCAGAGGCGGCAAGTTAGACACAAACCACTGTAGGGTGGTTTTAAATGTTTCTGTTCTATATTCAATTATAAAGAGAATAAACATGTTTTTCTTTAAATAATTTTCCTGCAAAGCTATTTTGGGGTGAATCTGCAACATGTGAAGTACAAATGGTGCAGGATGCTGCACCAAATGTTGCATGAAATCTTTATTGTCCAAGACAAACTTGTGCCATTCCACAGATGTTCTTCAATGTGAGAGTCCTTTGTCTGATATGCTTCTGTTTGTGCTGCAGATGGATTTTTAGTGCTGTGGAAGTGGAGAGAGAGGGAGAACAACAATGAACATCTGCCAGTGAAAGGATTCTGATTGGACTCATGTTTACTTCAATCTGTACGTCATGTTTCCTGTTTTTCACATGGACAATCAATGACTGTAAAATCTGGTGAGTTTAACGAATTTCAGGAATTAATGTCATTAAAATGGCAGCTTTCTACAAATCTGTAGGGAATCCATGATTTACAGCAAGTTTTTTGTCAGGCTGTTGTTTTTAGCTCAACTCTAGAGTCCATCCATCCATCCATTATCTAGACACAGCTTAATCCTCTGTAGGGTTGCGGGGGGCTGGAGCCTATCCCAGCTGACTCGGGTGAAGGCAGGAGACACCCTGGACAGGTCACCAGTCTGCCGCAGGGCTACATATAGAGACAGACAACCAAGCACACTCACATTCACACCTACAGACAATTTAGAATCATCAATTAACCTCAGCATGTTTTTGGACTGTGCCCGGTGAAAACCCACGCTGCACAGGAAACTCCACACAGAAAGATCCCAGGTGTCCTAAACAGGACACGAACCGGGGATCTTCTAGCTGTGAGGTGACAGTGCTAACTACCGAGCCACCGTGCAGCCCAACACTAGAGTCATAATATGAAACTATCATCAGAATACCTTTTTATTTTTTTCTAATATGCTGTTATTATAATGCTTTATCAATTATATTAAGGAACGACATTAAAATTTTGTGCTACAACATGTAGATTCTTTATTATCATAGCGAGTCTGTAGCTGGTAACAATAATAAAGTAACTAGTATGCACAGTGTGACCTATGCAATTTTCTCATTTGTAAGAGAGAAGTTGAATTTTCATGTTCATTAATGAAAACAGCAAAGTATTCATTAATTATTTTTCAGATAATTCCCTGCTGTAGATCAAGCTCGTGTCCAAACCTGTCCTTGATTCATGTCGTCCTATCATTCCTGTTTACTAGATTCAAAGAGTACAGCTCAGTATGTCAGAACAGTTAAATCAGTGTTGTGTCTCCTGCGGCTTAAAAAACTTCTTAAAGTGAGATTATTTAACCTTTAGCATAAGAAATAACACATTTTCCTCTTTAAGAAGGAAGTTAGATTCATAGACATGATTGCTCAGTTTGATACAGTCAGTGCTTTTGCTGCCATACCTTAATTCTTCTCGAATGACCGGTAGCTTATAGTGATTAATGTGATAAAGCCCTTTAACATTTAGTACGATCTGTTAATTGTGACTTGTGACTGCAATAGCAGCTGTTATAAAAGACATACGCTGATCAGCCACAACATTATGACCACTGACAGGTGAAGTGAATAACATTGATCATATTGGTACTATGTGGTGTTCTGATGGAAAACCTTGGATTTTGACATCCATGTTGATGAGACTTAAACACCCAAATAAACATTGTCCCAGAACAAGCACACTTCCTCACGCAATCCCAAATGTCACTGGCCTACCCCCGGAGGAAAATGCACCCCACCACATGCCAAAAAACATTGAACAATTAGGAACATGTTGAGGAACATGACAATGACCCAACATGTTGATTTGACCTCCAAACTTCCTACACCCCATTGTGATCAAGCATCAACAGGATGCAGTGGAACAAGTTTGATTGACAGAGGCCCCACTGCACAAGCCAGATTACCCAAAGGATCCACCACCAAAGTCCTAGTACCAGACCCCATAGGACACCCTGAGAGGTCCTCTTGTCCATGTCCAATGGCTCAGAGCATTTTTGAGCACATAAGGGGACCAGCACAGTATTAGGCAGGTGGTCATAATGTTATGCCTGATCGGTGTGTAAAAGGCTACATGGAGAAGTATCTGGAATTTTAGCCATTTGGCACAAACTTGTAACAGAAAACCAGTGTTACAGAGTTGAACCTGAGCTTTGAAAGATGCTGTCATTTAACAAACACCATGGTCTGATGAGAGATGCTAATTAGCTGCATTATTGAAAATGAAGTCTCCAGTGTTTTTGGAGCTTCATCCACATTGACCATTCAGATCTGTCTCCTGTGAGTCTTCTAACCACTAGACAAAAATATACATGTAACATGTAGTATTTTTTATTAAATTCTAGCCATTCTTTTTAACACAGGGGAATACGTATGGAACTCAATGAAACAACCAAGTATGTACTGTATTGAAAATGATAATGGGCAGATAGAGAGTGGGCTCAAAGTTTAGAAATCACAAGTTAGTAATAAGTCATACATCTACAACACAGAGTCAATAAAGTTGATGCTGCTGCTTATATGTTCGTTGTCCTTTAGACATGATTGCTTAGACGACAAACCGTGGAGCTGTAGACATTTACGGTTACAGCCCTAACTAACATGTCAGCATCCAGCAGCCTCTTTATTGTCTTTTTTCTTGTCATCTGTGGCATCTTGTCTTTGAATAAAGCTGCATTTTACGGTGGTCTTTTATAGTCACTGCTTTAAAGAGTTTCTGTGTTGTGGTCACGTTACCTGATCATCCTTTAAAGTCACACCTGACCAGCGTGTGAATTAATTCTATGGTTGAGAAATCGGCTAAACTGAACCATTTTTCAACCAAAACAAAAGAAATAAGAATGTTTAACTTCTTCTCTAAGTCAGAAAAGAAGAACATGTGTACGCTGCATTTATATTTTTGTTGAGTGTAAACTGAAGAACAAACTAAAAACTGTTTATGAGCGGCCTTGGAACATGTTTAATTAATTCCAGCTTGTTAATGACAAAGCTATTCCTGCAGTCATGTTAGACGACACTGTTTCCTGTGTGGACCGACATGCCACACCATGGCACTAGACTCTGTTAAATTTGGCATCAAAGCCATTATGTAAAAGTACACTCAAACCAGACGATCACATTACGTGTTTCAGATCTCTACACCTGTTGCCTATTAGACCCTCACATTGCAATCAATCATTCAGTAAATGACCCTTTAAATTGTGTTTGAAATGAGAATTTAATTCACTGTCTTATGTAGAAATCACAATTACAACTATCTATAGACACAGAACAGTGTTTTCTTTCATCTTAAATTAACTCAGAAATCTCCCTGAGCCTTGAATTACATCCTGCCTTGCTGGTACATTTTCTTGTATTTTGATATGTCATAGTACACCCTCAACTAAATATAGCAGCTTTCCCCTCCGTGTTGCCGATTGCCCAGCCTGTCACGTGGTCAAACAAACCTGACCCGGTTGCGAGGTGACTGAAACATATGAACGGCGGCCTTAAAGGTGGGAGGAAATAAAGTGATGATTCAGAGAGCTTCAAGCCGGAGAGTTAAGGTCCTGTACATCCATTTCAGTCTCATCTCATGACTCATCTCAGTTTTCTTATTGTTGCCATTGAAAAACAACCCTTTCAGGCTATTTCCTTACATCTTACAGTTCTCCCTGGGGTAACAATGTGCTCCACGGGCCACAAGGAAATGCATGCTAGACTTAAAGCAAAATAAGACGTACTGTTTACGTCTTCACTTTCCATCAAACCCATCCCATATGTAGGTGTAATTCAAAGCAGTCTCTATGATGTAAGATGCCCTCTGCCAAGTTTCAGCAGCTATTCTAATAGACTTGGATAAATCACTTTTGGCAGTAATCTTGTACCATTATCTCCCATTACTTGAAAGAGAAAGGCAGCGTGATTGTAGTGCTACCTCTTTGATGTCACACCAAAGCAAAAACTCAGGAGGACGGGATGAAAAATGAAATGAGTGCAGGGATTAGGCGACTTGAAAGCACTTAGTAAGATCATCAAGGGATCGAGGTAGACTTTGTGACAGGAAACTGATTGCCGCGCTGCGCAATGGAGAAAGTTTCACACAAACAAAAATTAATTAAAGCAGCTTTCATTCAGTTCTTCATGCTACACCAAAAAGAGATTCTGATTTCCATCTTCGTGAGGCAGCTGCTTTTATTCTTCAGTACAAGAATAGTGAATCATGCTATCTTCCAGGTTTGCATTCACAGCAACAGCTCACCTGAAGCTGTTGCTGTTGTGTTGCTGGCCGCACTGTAGCCAATACATTTTGGAGAGCACACTGTGACTCATATGAAGTGCTCATAAATAGGCCACTCGAACAAGTTGCTTCTATTAGCACCAGAAAGATCCTCCATGCGCACGTATCCCATGACACATTCCTCCTGTTGAGCAGCAGTTTGATCCAGTTGGAATAAATGAAAGAGGATAACTGTGGGAATGATGCAGAGCCAGCAGAGGAACAGAAACATGCTTGAAGATACCTGATATCAAAAGAAACTAAATGTCCCCAGGGATTCTCTTTCAATACTGGACCACCCATATTTAGTCTTTTATTAAGGCAGGATTAGACATATTTTGTCCTAGTTTTATTAAACCTACCGACACAACACCGACATATTGTATTATCACTTTTGAATCCCTCTCTGGTCATTAATTAGACTTCTAAAAACCCATCTCTGTGTATCAGAATGACATTTTTTTTAAGTTTGTTCGAGGAAAACAATCTTTTTAAATGGCTCAGATGTAACATATGTACACCAGCTCACCTATGATTCTGCTCAAACACTGTAAAACTTCTGTGCCCCACACAAGCTGTAATACTGGAGTAATTCAGCCTTCAGGCAGCTCCATCCTGCAAGTTGACAGAATTGAGTCCTGAGGTTTGTTATGCATGTAACCCTGGCAGTCTGAATTAATTTTTTTGTCATTGCTCCACTGTAGTTTGAAGCTGGAAAGGCTGAGCAAGCATGGCGCTGACTGGTTATTTCACTCATAACATGTCATGTAGCATTAAAAAACCTGCATTTTCACCAGAGGTGGTCTTTAAAGGCATTATATTGCGCCTCTTTTCAACAAATGAATGCAAGTCTCACATGTCCAGAGAATAGAATACAATAGAATAAACTGCATACACCGATCAGCCACAACATTATGACCACTGACAGGTGAAGTGAATAACATTGATCATATTGGTACTATGTGATGTTCTGATGGAAAACCTTGGATTCTGACATCCATGTTGATCAGACTTAGACACCCAAATAAACATTGTCCCACAACAAACACACTCCCTCATGCTAATGGAAATCCCAAATGTCACTGGCCTACCCCCGGAGGAAAATGCACCCCACCACATGGAAAAAACATCAAACAATCAGGAACATGTAGAGGAACATGACAATGACCCAACATGTTGATTTGACCTCCAAACTTCCTACACCCCATTCTGATCAAGCATCAACAGGATGCAGTGGAACAAGTTTGATTGACAGAGGCCCCACTGTACAAGCCAGAATACCCAAAGGATCCACCACTAACGTCCTGGTTCCAGACCCCATAGGACACCCTGAGAGGTCCTCTTGTCCATCCCTAATGGTTCAGAGCATTTCTGAGCACATAAGGGGGACACGACATTAGGCAGGTGGTCATAATGTTATGCCTGATCGGGGTATATTTCCACAGAATAGAAATTATAGTTTCCACTAATAACCACTGTTCCAAGTCTGAAGCAACTGCTGTCGGTCTGTGGTGTCATTTTAAGAGGACAGCCACTGTGGTTCTGATTAGTGGTACTATGGCTCGTTCTATGTTTCTTGATTACTCCTGCAACCATGCTTTGACTAGTAGTTTACTCATCTTCCTGCATTCTTTTTCCATCCAACAGATTTTTAAAACTCCTTGGGCAATTATTTTCCATGATGAAGACATGCAGACAGCCAGAAGACCGAGCTCATCGGTCCAAAGTTGAGAGAGTTGTCTTGTTCCCACAACTCTTGTGGGATTTAGAGGTGCAACCAGTTAAGAGATCACAGACTTTCTAACTTGTGTATCAGTGATCAAAGGTGTATTCATTTTTGCTGAATTGAAATCCTACTTGTGGGCCTGTGTTTTCATCATTGTCTTTCTAAAGTATTTTTTTTGTGATTGTTTATGAGATGCGGTATTCTATTTGTCAACAAAGAAGTTATGAAATTGTTGAGATGTTTTGAAGTCACTGACATTTAAATGATTTTACTTGTTCCCCTTATTCTTCTGTAATATGTTATTGGGGATGTATTTTAAAGTCATTGTGTTATAGATAGAAACTTGCCCTTTTCTGACCTGCTGCAGTGTATCTTCAGTATGACAGGAGTGCCCTATAAAAACACACACGGTCGAAAACTGGGTCACGACTTTGGCTCATATGCATAAGAAAAGCATCGATGATTTGTGGGTCTTGCAGTGTGTGGAAAAACCCCTTATTTGTGGTCTGTGATCACACAGTGATTGGCTGCTATAACTTACTGTACAGTGGAGCCCCAACATCTAAGACCACATCAAAAATCTATCTAAAGAGGAAGGTCTGTGCAAGGAAAGTGATGCAGTTTGGAAGCATTCAAAAGCACAAGAAGTTCAGACATTTAAAAGGTAGAAGAAATATTTCAGGTTAACACTCTTTCTAGCTCAGCAATTAAACTGAAGCACATTGACCATGTTAAGTCTATTGTACAAAAGGTCACATTCCCTAGAGTTGTATTCTTCCATTGAAGTAGTGTCGATCAGGTAGACTGGATCTACAAATCAGAGAATTGGAAGTAGATCTTCTTGCAGCCATTGTTCACCTGTTAAAAGCTGAACATTGCTTTCTGAGTGTGATCGTTGAAAATATGGCATCAGAACGAAGTGAGGGTGTCAGAAGTCAAATTGTTATTCTGAGAAAAAAGGGAACGTGTCAAATCATGGCCGAAGGTTTCCAAGGCAGCAGAACGTCTGAAATGCAGATCAAAAGTGACTGCAGCATCAGTAGACCAATACAACAAGCTCCGCTCACTGAGAGATGGAGAAGGACCTTTAACACAGATACAAGTTTTGCTAAATTAAGAACACAAGAATCCAATCAACAAAAAGTTCTGTCAAAGGGACACTATCTAGTAGTGGTCTCAGAGGATGAGTAGCACTTTTCAGGAGGGGAGACAAGGTCAAAGGCTAAGACATGGCAGCAATTCACAGTGGATGATGGAAAATGTTTCGTTACTGATGAATTTAAATTAGAGATTGATGGCAGTAGCAGAAGGGTGTACAGTAGAGAGAATGATTCTGCAGTGTGTCAAACCCACAGTGAAACACAGTGGAGGGAATACACATGTCTAGTGGTTTTTGCTACTGTTTAGTTCGAGCACCTACAGCAAATTAACTCCACCCTGGCCAAGAAGTAGCAGCACTGTGTTCTTCAGAGACATGATCCACCTTCTGGTTTGCATCTTTGTGGAGAAAGATTCATGCTCCAGCAGAATAACGACTGTCACAGACTTTTCTCCACTGTCTCCTGAACTTAACGTTTATGACTGAGAAAGCCAAACATTTCTGAGATCACAAGAAGCTCTTTGGAGCACTGTCAGAACATGCTGGGGTAACATGAGCTATCAGGTTTTAAACAAACTTGTGGAATGCTGCTGTCATAGAAGCAAAGTACTGAGATATTCTGAAAGTCATGTTCATTTTTTAGACGTTCAAGTTATTTGAATTTGAGATGGAAGTATCTTCACTAGTGGTCTCAGAATATTGGACCCCACTGAACATGTAGCGTACTGTACAGCGCTAGTTCTGTTTGGATCGCAGTAAAACTGGTCAGCTACATTTCAGTAAAATGGCATCTCAGCATAGACACAAGAAATTTAATTTATAAAGCAAATGTGCAAACGGAACACACCTGTATGACAAAACTACAATACACCAATTAAAACAAATAGGCCCTGTTGTTAAGTATTACCTCTGAAAGAGATAATACAACTGTTAGTGATTTAACAACTTCATGTGACTGACTGTTTTGACTGAGCATGTATTCCGTAGTCCTGATACATCATCAATTACACTGCTGAGTGCTGAATACAGTTTACACATTATACTATCTACCGTGAATTCAAAAGTGCATCTACTCTACTATTATAAGTACTACTATAAGTTTTGACATAATTTAATGATTTCTTTGTGAGTTACTTGTCCTACAGGATGTGTGTACTGCTTTGAAGTTCAATTTGCAACATCAAAATGAATGAAATGAAAAGTGCGTATCCTTTCTTCCCTCAGTTTAATTCTTACTTGTTGACATTTGGGTTGTTGCTTTAGAATTTAAGTTTTGAACACAAACATAAAAACAACTGTCTATTCTATTTTTCCATTTGTGTGTTTCACATGTTGTGGTTTGACTTACAGTTGCCTACAGCAGGCCACCGACCCAGTGATGCAGTCGCATTATATATGTAGCGCATCCGACCGTGCAATAACTTACCAGCTCCTCTATTCTGGGAGGGTTTGGAGACGTATGTGAACATTAGTCATAGACTGCAGCCAAAGGGCAATGTATTACTGTTGTTTTTCAGGTTAAACATAGAATCTGCATGAGTGTACCTCTCCAACCACACATAATGACTGACCCAGCGGGTTTCTCTGGGTTTGTGTGTTCCTGTTTGTGTAGTGATATAAATCCTGAAATAGCTATAGCCTATAAGTCAGAAGTTAGAGATGAATAAATGAATTGCATAAGCAAATGAAAATAAAGACAATAATTAGATGTCACAAAGCAGATTGCCAGTAAACTGCTATTGGTTACACAGACCTATCAAATGGCCAGCATGTAGTGTAGCCATTAAATTATTGCATACAGACGCACTATATAATACTAAACGTGGTTGTGTGACTCAGTCTGTGGCTGTACACTTCCTCAGAAGCTAATAGATACTCCAACGGCAAGTGAATTACACAGAAATGTAATACTCAAATTCTCAAGCAACAACTCCAACAAGACCAATTAAAAATTAAACTGTCAGACAATTATCCATTAGTTAAAGTAATGGAACAAAACAGATAATGAAAGTTTCGGACCCATGTTTCATTTGATTCATTTTGATAGTAAAAACTGAACGTAGAATTGCAAAGTGCCACGCGGACCCTGCAGCTTTTTATTTCCGTTCTGATAAGTTATGCTTATTAACCTTAAGTGCATGTGTGTCTTTCAGCTGGATGAGTTGTTTCCAGGAGCCCCCTGGTATCTGCAGCACCATAGTGTGGTGCATATTAGAGGAAATTACAACCATGTTCCTAAAGAGACTATCTGTTTTTGAATTCAGACAAAAAAAATGTCAAGGATTGGATTCAAAGCTTTAGTTCTTATGCATTTGTATGTTCGAGACAACAGACAGAGGTTTATTTATCACTTTAATGTCATGAATGAAAAGTAAATATTGGATTTTTGCTATTTTGTTGACAATTTCACAGCTCTGATGATTAAATTTAATATGCATTCAAGTATAAGAATAATTAAGCTTTTAGGAACAGTCAGAGGTGACAGATAAAAATCAGTGAATCAAGAAGGAAGAGGAAAGAGTACCAAAAGGAGGACCTAAATAACAATTTATAAGCCTTTAATGAGCCACGGTGATGGTGGTAGTCTGAGTCGGAGGGACAGCTGCTGGGAGTAAGAGAGAAAACTGTACAGAAAAAACAATGTGGAGAAGTCACAGGTATCAGGACAACGTGAGAGAGAGCGAGGACGTTATGTAACCTTATCTCCACTGAGCAAATTTAATAACATCGAGTAGCATTGCTCTTCTGTGTTCTCAAGATTAACAACGGGCAGCAATATAAACTGCGGAAAATCGCAGACTCAGGAAATAAATGTCATGCCAGGTCAAAGTGAGCTATACGTGTGAATTATTGACTGATATTTTTAGTTTTAGTACATGTGACACGTTGTTGGCAAGAGGCCATGGTCTGAGGAGGACAACAGGAGAAATGCAGGCTGAATACAGCTCTCAGAAAATGGCACTGGATTGAAAGGAGGCAACATTTCAACCCTACTGGTTTTTCATTAGCCAAAAGGCCAACATGACAAAAGCAAAGCATGTATAGACAGTAAATTAGTTACATCATGCCGATGTCTTTGTATTCATGGAAAAGGTCAGTTCAAAGTTACATCCTCAAGCAGTCCTGCGCTGGCATTAGTAATACTTTTAATGCTGTAATAACATGTTTGGCCTGTAGAGGGGCCTCAAGCAAAATGTTTTGGTGTCCCTAGTATTTAACAGTCAGCAGGGAGAAAATGAAACAGTTGGATTTCTTCAAAAAACAAGTTAGAATTAAATTAAGATAAGAAGACATATTTATAGCCCTTAATTTGTACTGACAAACATGTTGGTTACTCCTGAATATTGTGATTTGTCTGTCAGCCACTATGTAAATGAAAAGTCATCCATAGTAAACTGTAAAATTGGGTTTTAACCGATTTCATCTGTCATTGTAACATTACCACTGGTATTCATTTCTCAGAGAGGACTGTGCTTTCATTTAAATTTAGATCAAACCTCACACATGGCCAGTCAGTTTGACTGAATCCACCACAGAAAACTCAGATGAAAACATTTTAATACGCAACAGAACTACTTGAGGAATTTTGTGTGGCTTTGCTGTGCATTTCCCAAACACTGTGACACTAACTGTTCCATTCTCTTCGTCGTCGCGTGCTTTTCACTCTTGACTATGTCTCTGTGCTAAAGCAGACTATTTGATAGTGGAAGCTCGGCCTCTGCAGCACACTTAAGATTGTAGTATTGATCTAAGAAGTTAAAGAGCAGCCCTTATGTCCTGACTTGACAGTTTAAGCACGCGGCCTACTTTATTTTTTCAATTTGTGAGCTTGTGACGAAGCCAGTTCATCATGTAAACCCTTCAATAATATGATAAAAATCTGTCTGCAAATTACATTAGAACTACATTAGGGATGTGCAATCATGGAGCACTATCGCACTCCAAAGGGTACATCATTAGTGGGATCAAAGGAGACAGGGTGGGGCAGGAGGAAACAGAAGAAGGATAAAACCGAAGAGAAATAACCGTAAGATCTAAGCACACGAGGAAAAGGTCCAATTTTGGAAACTTGCTTTGTGCTGAGAGCACCATTAGTAGAAATAGGCTTACCATCTCTGTTTTAATTTGGGTTCTTCCCATAATAGCTCAGTGTGATTCCCTCTGTGCTCAGCCCTGTTTTGAACAGCTGAAATTATTTGTTAAGCCATACTCTGCACTGCATTGCGAGGCTGAAGTCATTGTTTTGTCTGACAGGCGGCTTTGCTTGTTCTCGGTAACAACCTCTCCTCCTCCTGTCTGCAGCAGGAGCCCTGTGTAATTACATCCAAAGCGTTCCCTTCTCCCCTACGCTTGATATCACTGCTGACATCCACTAGCTCAGCCCCTCCTTTCTCTCTCTCTCTCTCTCTTTCTCTCTCTCTCTGCTTTTCTGCTACTGGAGAGCTCTCACTCTCTGGCAGTCCTGCCTTGTCTTCAGTCATGTGTGTAGTGCAGCGAAGCAGATGGAGAGGGGTAGGAAGAGACGGAGGCAGAGATGAGAGAAAAGGGAAGAGGATGGTAGTCAACTGAAGAGGGAACTGTTTAAATGAGTGAACAGAAATGGAGAGCGGATGAATCATGCAGTGGGATATTTATTGAAGGGACAAACTGCTGGCTGAGTCTGTCGGGTAAGTGTGCAACTAGTATAAATGTAAGACTTTGCTCTGGCATCTAACAGCACAGTATGATAAAACAAACTCAAAAGTCCCAGTGGTATGAAGTTGTTACTAGAGTGATGTTTTTCCACAGGACTGGAGGCGAACTGTGCTTCTTACAATGTGACTTTATCAGACAGTGAGAGATCTGTTTGTGAATGCTGCATCCTGCTTAATCACACAGGAGTGAAAAAAACAGAGGTGCCTGTCTACCTGAGGGTTGAAGGCTGCACCAAAGCCAGATGAAATGCTCTGTGACTTTATCAGATCCACCTGTCATACTCTGTGGGCAACCAGATCTCCCATTACAGCTGTAGGAATATGAAATTCACTGTGGCGAGAGAATCTGATTCAAAGATGAAACTGATACTGAAAGGGCTCATTCAAATTCTGTGTGTCAATGTGCTGTCACTTACATGCAGATATAGGAATGTGTATGTGTGTTTTTAAGCTTTAAAGCAGTGAAATACAGCTTTGTGTCTGTCACCCAGCGAGGGAAAGAGACAGATTTAAGATCAACTGATTGAACTGAGTCAAGTGATTAATTCGCTTGGGGTTTTATCCCTGTGATTCACGAGGCTTGTAGAGGTGATTTTTCTCACGGGAAGTGACTGGCCTCATGCTGTTTAGCACTTACTTGAGAATGCAGAGCAAAGATCAGCAGAAACAGATGAGTAATTATGCTGCGTTATGTCCAACATTACTTGACCAGCGTGAGCAACACGTTGCTGTTTTATGGCATTAGCGCTGATAGTAAACAAAATGAAATGGCAGGTGTTCAAGTGGTAAATGTCTAACATAGTGTCTTTATATAAAGATGATCATAAATTCAACACATTTTTTCAACAAATGGCCTTTTTTTAAACTAAATATATCTTGTTTGGATGATTTTATGGATTCAACATGATGACACTAAACAGGCACTCTCCAGGAAAACACTACTCACTCTCTGCAACAAGAGTTCATTAATAATTCACACTACTAAGTGCTATTCCTATGTAAATTCATTGAAATGCAAATTTTCCAAATGGGAAAATAATGGGAGGGAATTTTCTGTCTGGTTCCTCATATTGTGCATCTGCATAAGCATATAGCCCATCTGTGCCACAGATGTTAATTTGAAGGATTTGTGAAGAAAATGAGCACATCAAGCATGCCCAAACATGTGAAAGAGTACATGTACGACAAAAGTATTGCAGCATGTGATTTGACACAGAATGTAAATCAACATGCATCGTGCAACGTGTATTTACACTTGTGATGTATAGCATGCTTGCAGCACGGTAGTGATGCGCTGGAAGCAATTTAAAGGAAACCATTATCAGTGGTTGTGTCAGGAAATGGTTTGGGGCTTGTAATACTCATAAAAATGATAATATCACCTTAAAAGCAGCGCATACTGACAGTTGCGGGAATGTAGAGTCCAGAGCAGCATCTTTTAAAATGAAAAGCATTTTCTTGTTTGTGAGAGGTGTGCATGTGAGAATACAGAAGCCCATGAATAGTGAGTGACTATTATGCAGCAGCCTAACAGTAATTCTGTAAAATTTTGCAAAGCTACCCACAGTGGATCTGGAGTGCCTAATTGTGTACTGAGAATTCACATTACTCTAAATACAAACTACAAGTGGAGCATACACTATGCTGCCTCTGGCCAGCTGAATAGGCACTCAGCTGGACAGGAAGGCATGGGTGAGAAATTAACAAAAAAAAAAAACAACAACATAGAGTGTCTTAGCGGAGTGCTCGACCACCAAGTATCACTAAAACAGTTTTTCTGTGCCTTTACAATAGTTTTCTAAGTCTCTGGAACTTTACTGGAGGGATGAACTACATTCTTCCAAGATATTCCCTCTTTGGTTGTTTTGATAATGGTGGTAGAGTGTGCTGTCTAACACATTACACACTTGCCCACTCTGCCCAAATGGTAATCCAACTTTGCCAGTTTGTGTGCCAACATTACGCTTCAAGTAGAATGGAAGAACTCATGACTGGTTTATGCCAGGTTTATGGTTTATTCAAACTTTTTGAATATGACCAGTCTTGGGTCTTGAAAGTGAAGCCAATGCAGAAGCACCCAGAACCTGCATTCTTTCCAGCAGTCAACAGGGGGCGACTCACTTGCTTGCAAAAAGAAGTCCAATTGTTTAGTAGACTATAAGACAATGACTTTACTTCTCACTTGCTTTGCTACTTCAGTCAACATTTCCTTAATAAGTTTATGGTCTCAAATGCTGTTATTGGAAGACTTTTTGAAAACAGCATGATGTTAATGCTGTAAATTATAGTTCCATATATGGACGATAATGTAAGGTATGTTTTAAGCGAGACTACCATGCGATTGACAAGTCGCTACCGTATATCGTGTGCAGTGTCTGCGAGTTATCAGTCAGATCCACCACTGTCTTGTTATGTCTAGTTTCAAAAGAGCAAGAGTCAAAATTCGAGGCTTAAAAACAGCAGTCCATAAACCAGTGGGTGATGGACTGCTTTTATCTTCAATCTTTGTACAAACCAAGGAGTAGGAGAATTAGTCCTATTGTACCCCCTTCTGGCACACATGCGCAAATACATCCAGTTTTAATCACGGACGGCATTTTTAAGCACCAGCTGGCATTTGAAAAACTTTATTAATATATTAACATATAGGATAAAACAAGTACAAAACAGAGCAGCAGGGAAAATAATACGATTTATGACATAGCTGAAAAGATTGATATGTTGCACAACTTGCTCCTACATCTCATTTCATTCTCTGCTTGTGTTCAGTTATATCTAATTGTTCTATCTGTTCTTCTCTTACAGACACTGGCAGGCATTTCCTGAAATAGCAAGCAGCATTTTGTTCCTGCAGACTATTGTGAAATTATCACTGGCAGAGAGTGCTGTGAGGCTCATCTGTATGGTGGAGAGTTGATGTGTCACCCTAAAGAAGCTATCAAGAAAAACAGAAGCCTTGAGGAGAACACATTCATCTCGGCAGTGAGACATACAGACAGACTGCTTCCTGCTGCTGTCTTACCTAAATATTCAGCGATACATGCACTGGTTTTTTTCACCTCACAATAGCCCATCTGTGGACACAAGGAATTGTGAGCCTATAGATTCAATAATAATATAGCTCTACACGCAAGTCTTAAATGAAGATTTTGGTGATGCTCAGCCCCATTTGCCAATTAACTAAAGAACCATAATGGAACCAACATAAAAAGCAATATTTAGGTTGACTGACAACTGACATCGGACTCTTCAGTATGGAATCTGAACAAAGCACAACAGGACTGTCCACAGCCGCGCTGGTGGCCATTGCCTGCAATACGTTTGTTGCCATCCTTCTTCTTCTCCTCTGTCTAATCATCTACCGAGCCTGCAGGGTCCCGTCTAGCCCAGAGAGGCTGCCAGTGTTGGCTTCTAGTGAATCAGAAACCCAGCAGATCAACGAGCACAAGTACCTGTTGACCTCCTGACTGCACAAGGATGAGTCCAATGTAGCAACAAGTGATGGCCACAGTGCACTCCTCCACAGGAAAGGGGACTGCAAGCAATAATACTAATTAGACTTGTCCTTCCCTAGTTTTTAAGGTCAGCAGCCCATCTAAAGTCAGCTGTGGCTGTGTCTCACAAAGAGGTGGCAAGGATGAATTGTGGTGGAGTGAGGAAACTATTTTTAAGCAGCCATCACTTGTCAAATCTGGTGCTTGGTTTGACAAAGGACATGGAGGAATGCCAATGAGCGTGCATGTTTAATACACACACAAACAACCTCAAGAAAAGGACATGGCCACAAGGATGGATGCAAGTTGCACAGACCCCGAGAGAAAGGAATGTTAAGCACACAAAGAACGACTGGCCTGTTGTTGGAGGTTTCTAAATATATCCTCTTATTTCATACAGCAGCCTGAAAAAAGAGAAAGCCAGTCTATTACTGAGAACAGGGACTTGAGTCTGTGTGGTATGTGTGTGTCATTGTCACTCATAAACATCAGCGAATCGTGAGGCAGAGCGCCTTGCTGAGGGTGTTATATAAGGACTAGAGAGGAAATTTGTGTCCTCTTCAACAAGATCCTCACACTGACATCTGCTTCTGGCTGTCGATGATGGGCCACTCACTCTGGACTGAATCACGGGATGCTCACAGACGGATTAATCCTATAGAACAGAACTTCCCATGTTCCCCACGTCCGACCGCAAATTCTTAATAGCTGACCATTTATCTTCGGTGCTGCGATTTCAGACTCAACAAGGCATGCTGTAGAGTTAAAAAACTTAATGATATGTATTTTAAACTTTACCCCCTTCCAGACATTGAGCAGATATCAGCGTTACACTGAAGTAAGGAAGAAAGGGTTTTAGAATATATTATTGCTCACATGAAAATATGGCTGTTATTGCTACTATGAGTAGAATTAGAAATTTTCCAATAATAGCTTCAGTAGATTAGAATGTAATGCAGTTTTGAAATGTGATTTGAGTAAAGGAAGATTTTCTGCCTTTAGATGAAAACACAAATAGAAGTTCATAGTCTCTAAGGAGATTGTTGGAAGGTGTTTTAGTAAAATTATTTACTGAAGTAAATGTGAACAATGCAATCAGCAGTGGATACAGTAAAAGGTAACTTAGAACAATTGATTACAGAATAAATTCTGAAGCTATCAGACACAAATAGTTTACCCACTGGTGGGGTTAGGGTTAGGGTTACATATGGAAGAGTTTTAATAAGTCCCTGCAGAAAAGTACTGAAGTATCAAAATATGCATTGCTGTATCAAATGCAAGTAAAATCAGGAGCGAACATTTTAATAAATATAAACAAATAGTTTTGTTGTTATGTTGATGTTATTTACTGCATATACTGAACAAAAGAACGTCTTCAATAAACGAGAATAAAAGATTGTACCATGTTGCTGTGTAGGGCTGAGAATCCATGGTGGCCACGTTAAACTATGCCTTATTCTGGTTTCCTTAGTAGACTGAGGAGCATCTCCATCTTGGCTACTTCCACCTCTGGACCCTCTTTGCCCTACACACACACACACACACACACACACACACACACACACACACACACACACACACACACACACACACACACACACACACACACACACACACACACACACACACACACACACACACACACACACACACACACACAAAACACAGAAATCTGAAATTACTTGACCTTATGCTTGACCAAGCACTGAAAGAACCGCAAATGCAGCAGGCAGGCAGTTAAGAAGAGACCAGCACAACACAAGCAGACAGAAACTGAAATTAATTCAAGGTCAATAATAGCAAAGCATTTATATTTCTCTACTGTATAATAATTTATTTACACTTCATTGTGAAATTTGCTATGAAGACATGAAGCTACTGCCTAAAGGACACCAATGCTAAGAACATATTTAAGTTGATCTACTAAAATGATGGTGTGAGCACATTAAACCCTCCTGTGTGTAGAAAAGCAGAGCCTTTAAAGGGCAGTATAATATGGCTCAACATCAGTTCTGCACTGCAGCAGCAGTTCATTCCACCTGTGCAAGAGGATATGTAACAGCAACTGTTATCAAAATCCTTGTTACAGGGTTTCCTCATATTGAATTAGATTTTGATTTAAGAACCCCAATACAACCTAACAAGTGACCAAAGCTTCACTTGATCTTAACCATCTTGATCAGGAGATAAGAGGACAGATTGCTAGGTATTCAGAGGGAGCATGCTTTGCACCTTGTTCAGCTAAATTAATGTTGCTGTTGACATTCACAACCAATTGAATATTCTGTAGCAATATGATGGAGTTTCATTTTCAGGAACATACAGCTAGTTTGCATTAACTTTCCTTGTGTGTTTATTGGCATAGTAACATATATTTATTTCTACATTTTCACAGCAGCCACAGTGGTGACAGAGAATACAGTTCAAATGCATATGTAATAATGAGTATTCTTGACTGTCCTTTTTTCATTTAGATTTTAAAGATAATTTGCTTAAGACATCAAGAGAAGCCAGCAGTTTACATTTAGTTTGGGCTAAAATAAAACACAGCTATAGCTAATAACATTACAAATAATATTAACCATCACTGGTTACATTCAATTGTAAACCAGTATATAATGTTAGTGATGCCACTAGCACATGACCAGGACTCTGGAACTAGATCTTCTGAATGAAAGACAGTCTTTTTTAATGTTCAGTGTGCTTATTCTGCTAAGGCATCACATTATATCTGCTGCAAATACCTCAAATTGATTTTTTATTGCAGACAGGAAGATCATCATGAAGCTGTAATGAGTACAAATATTAGGGATGTCTGAATTCAGTGATGTAATCATTCGATGAGTCACAAAAGTCATGCATCAGTCATTCTGATACCCAACACTATTGTCCAAAAAAACACACACTTTCAGTATTGCAGATTAGCTGCAGTACCTGGTTGTACCACTAGGTAAAGCATAGTCACTGTGATGTTACTCATTAGTTTGTGTACTACCATTTTGAAGAGCTGAGTTTGAAATTTGTCGGTCACCATCTTGGTTTTTTTAAGCTGGACGTGACAAGCGAGGGGTGGATCTGACTGAGGACATTATGCACACCCATTTAACAGTGACTTCTCAAAACAAGGAGCCACGCCATAATGCATTTCCCGCTTTATCATCTGTTTTATTCTAAATGGGACAACAATTTGCAAAATGAACATCAAGCTGTATTAAAGGAGACTTGAAACTGGTGACTGAGACAATCAATTCATTAGGAAAATATTTACTGAGGTAACAAATCAAGTTAGAAGTGAAGTCATTTTGTCATAGTCTTCAAAAATCAGACTTGTTTTTCCAACCAGAGAAGTTGCTCCCTGCTGGCCATAAGGTAGGCAGGTTTAAAACACATCCATCTTATATGTTTAGTCTTTGATTGTACTTGATATATTTTTTCCATCATATTATTGCAGAATAGAGACATACTGACTATTGAATGTTCACAGCGGGATTAACCCCTCAAGCAGTGGTACAAGTGACTTGCCTACTTCTCCTTTACAGCTTGGAAAATGTGCTTTTATATTTTGGGGTAGTTATTTAAAATTTTAAGTGAATACAGTGAAAGAGCTGATCCAAACAGACTGCTGTGTTCCCTACACGACTGAGCACTTAGCAGATGCAGCATAACATCTCTGCCATGATGAAGGGGCTCCATAAAGCTTCACTCACAGTAAAGCAAGCGGCTGTCTGCGCACAAATTAGCTTTTAAACCTAATAAAGCTTAAAAATTAATCAGATTCATATGCCAGCGTGTGCTCTGACATATTTTTCTAAATTCCTATTGGTCCTTGCTATTTACCTTACCATATCACTAAAATCCAAGACTCATTTTGTCTGAATAATGTCCTCTTTATATTACTAATGCATACAAATGTCTTGCCTTTGCAGTAAGGCCTAGAATTTTTCTGCTAATTTTCTGGCACCCTGCACTGACATAGATATAAATGTTATTATGTAAGTTTTATTCCATGAAGCAATATTTATAAACAGGCTATCATAAAATACTTCATAATGCTGCTTTTATATTGCAACTGCCACTTTGTAGGTAACTAAGTACAAAGCTGCTGAAAAGAGAACTGATGAGATAAACACATTCAATTTGTACACAGCTGAACAGAATTGTGTTGAACATAGACGGGGTCATTTGATGCTAGCATACATGCAAGGTAATAATAAAAAACATTTTGAGTGTGTGTCCAAACTTTCCGAATATGTACATCTTCTGGTACAATATGTTTTATTTCAATAATGACACTCTTTCACACCAGATTCCACCTGAGTCAAGTTTGGACTGTGACACTTGAGCACACACATGAACACAGCATGAGAGCACCTAACACCGACTTTTTTTTAGCAATTCTTCACTTTTGTGAGACAGTTATACAGTATGGACAGCACTCAGTGTCTTTTAAAACATATGTTTTGTTTTTTGACACTAAAAGTTCATTTCAGAAGCTCGAAACAATGAACCCTTTGAAGAGCACCACACTACAAGGGAAGCTAAAGCCAAGAAGATGGATTGCCTGGAGAGCAATTTTGAATGTCCTTCAAATATATGAGTGCAACACATTTACATTGTCACAGTTTAGAATGTGAGGCCACTGCACTGTTATTGTGAGTACAGCTGATGGCAAAGGTTTACATACACTTGTAAAGACTATGCATATCATGGCAGTCTTGAGTTTCCAAGAAAGTTAAAATCTTTATACAGCAACTTGAATGATCAGTTTTGGTAATGTAGACAGCTGTGTTAATCAGATTTACCTAATGGCATGGCCTCTTGCCTTCTCATGAGTAATTACGACTGACTACAGGTGCTGACTCTCAGCCACTTTAAATAGGACTCATTTGATACACTCATTAGACTCAACCACGAATGCTATAACAGGAAAGTCTTAGAAGCTCAGCGCAGATTTGAAGAAGCAAATCACTGACTTGAACAGGTCAGGAAAGTCACTTGGAGCCACTTTATAGCAGCTACAGATCACAAAATGTTGAATAAGTGCACACAATTGTTTCTAAGGATAATGTGCACAGTACAGCTGTGTCACTGTCACAATCTGGATGAAAACACAAGCTATCACCAGTTACTGAGAGACAACTGGTCAGGATTGTCAAGAGTCAACCAAGAATTACCAAAATACAAGTCTGGAATGAATTAGAAGCTGCTGGAACACAGCTGTCAGTGTCCACAGTCAAGAGTGTTTTATATTAAGGCTTGACTGAAGTTTGCTCCTGATCCCATGCAAAAAGAAAAGTACAGTGGTCAGATGAAACAAAAATTGAGCTATTTGGCCACAATGACCAGCCATATGTTTGGAGAAGAGAAGGTGAGGCCTTTAACCCCAAGATCATCATACCTACCGCCAAGCATGGTGGTGGCAGTATTATGTTCTGAGGCTGTTTTGCTGCCAGTAGAACTAATGCTTTCCACAAACTAAATGGAATAATGAAGAAGAACGATCACCTTCACACTTTTCAGACATAACTAAAATGGTCAGCCAGAAGGTTGGTTGTTGGATGTTGGGTGTTCCAGCAAAGCAATCATCCAAAAGACACATCAAAAAAGGTGAAGTCATTGCTAAATCAGGCAGTATTAAGGTTTTAGCATGACGTTCCCAAAATCCTGACTCAAGCCCCATCAAGAACACGTGGACTGTACTGAAGTAATGAGTCTGTGTCAGAAAGTCAACAAATTTAGTTGAACTGCACCAACTCTGTCAAGAGGAGTGGTCAAGAAACAACTAGAGGCTTGTAGATGGCTGCCAAAAGTGCTTCTTGGGGTGAAAATAACTAAGACACATTTAACCAAATATTAGCATTGATAAATGTATATTTTTGACCCAGCAGGTTCTGTCAATTTTTGATAGAGGACCTATAAAAAATATTATGAAAGAACCAATATGTATGATTGGTTTTTTGTGACCAATGTGTTTCAATCATTCTATCATATATAATATTAAGAACTGTGGGAGTCATTAGAAACTCAAGACTGCCATGATCCAAGGTCCTTACAAGTGCGTGTAAACTTTTTATATTAATCTGCCACCATTTTCATTCTACTATTTTCAGTAGGATGGTATGCCAATTTTATAAGACATATTATTAAAAATATTTGCTGTGGGTCTTTGCGCCTGATGCTTATTTGCCACATTGGGTTCTAAAATGCTCTGAGCGCTGTCAGTGGTGCTGAACTGAGCAATTATTTCCCAATTGTATGCTTTAAGGCTACAGTCTGAGGTCCCTAATGAGGTAGCACTGTGTGTGTGTGTGTGCATGTGTGTGTGTCTCTGTGTATATTGTTATAAACTGTGTTTATGTGTGTGGCTAAAAGAAAACTGTTTATGTGTATTGCATCCAGGCGTAGCAATACCATGTATAATGTAGCACGTTGTGAAAATAAATGCAAAAATAATCTAGTCATTAAAATTTTTTCTAGTTTACACGCACAACACAAAGGAAGACTGGAGAGACCACAGAGCTGACTCTAAATGGACCCTGATTAAAGTGTTGTGACTCAGTGTGCCATTTAGTTTCCTCCTGTGTTTAGAAGGACTGCTGTGATTACTCCACAGCTCATTAACCATTGTCATCAGTGGCAACGGACTATTCAGCGACACATCAACTGCGAGTAGACCAAAAGTAGAATTTTGTTTTACTGTATAGCTATAACTTGCTTTGAATACATAATTGATATCAGTTTTGTTCTTACATTTTCCACAGTATCACAATTTTTTGACCAGTTTGACAGTATGAGTGATAGTCAATATGAAGAGAATACCTTTGGTATCTTTGAACCGAGGCCTTTACATTATATTTTGAGGATAATGTCAAGAATCAAAAAAATAAATAAATACATTTTAAAAAAAAACATATATATATATATATTTTGCCCAGCTAATTTGTCTATTGATCACTTCTAAAAAGCTTATTCAATTATAGAGAACCCTCCGTTCTGTGGCTAATTTTTAATTGGCATAAATGAGCAAGGAAAAATAAGTACAGCTGATTAGTGATGCTAATGGAGGGGTGGGGGTGAGGGGACTTGTTATTCAGTGAAATTAGCTTGAGGTCAGGACTTCACAATAAATGAATCATCTGAGCTGCTTTCATTGATGTGGAACAAGTGGGAGTCATGAATAATGCAAAAGTGTCGGCATGCATCCAGATTGTTTACAGACAAGATGGTATATAAGGTTAAAGGGAAAAAATGGTTATACAAGAGCATTGGCAACACTTGGAGAACACACTTCTCTATAGCTCTGAAACTAGGCGAAGATTTGGAAATTCTATATGTATGCGCCAATAGAATCAAATTTGTTATCAAAAGGTAAACTGGCACTGCAGTGCACAATCTGGAAGCACCTGACGTGAGATCCAGTAATACTTCTTTTGTACCTGAGACCAATTGTGTTGTAAACATGGCTGTAAACTGCATACCCCATTTAGAATTTTTGTCAATTCATTTGTTAATTTTTATTAACAATAATACCATTAATTTAATCGACATCGGCAGATATTTCACATGAACTTTAACTAACTATGATCATAGAGCGATTAGGTTACTGTATTGAACAAGCGGATGTAAATAGGATCTATGACAATGTGAATGTTGCACATAAAGACTGTGTTAGCACTACAGTAGAATGTATAGTATGTGTGTTAGAACCCTGTGCTATTGCACTCCTTTTACCTTTTAGCTTGAATAACTTTGTCCTCATTCAGTAAATTAGTACAAATTACATCTGTTTTCACTGCACCTGCTTAAAAACTCGGCCGAACTGTCACCCTGCCTGACTGTGACTTAGAGTGAGCAGCTCGCCTATTTGTCTCGTGTTTGTGTGTTTTCTGGTACTCAGGTAGACTGTGACTGTGCCAAGAAACTTGTTTTATTAAGGGTTTGAGACACTAATTTGTCACTTGAGCTCTGGCCAGCAATAATAAACTCCAGTACGAGTTTATTATTGCTAGTGCTGCTACAAGCACATTTCATTAAACTGCACTTCAAATATAATGTTTATGTTTAAACATCGACTGCTACTCCTGCTTGATTTGCAAGTGAAGTTAAGGCAGGGCAGGATTTATTATCCACTTCTTTTTTTGTTAGATCAGGTACAAAAATTTAAAACATCTACTTTTTGTTTATATTTATTTCTTGTATTTGAGTTTTTTATGTTGTTACCCCAAAACCTTTCCATTCCATTCAGCTTTGGTATGATTGCATCCATCTGCTTGACTGTATGTTCCTTCCCTTTCCACTAGCGAACTGGGTTTGCGAGGGCTTTGCCTTCATTTACTCTAGACCATAGGTGTCAAACTCTGGCCCGCGGGCCAAATTTGGCCAGCAGTGTAATTATATTTGGCCCGCGAGGTAATACCAGATGACTACTAAAGCTGGCCCGCCGGTATTACACAGCGCATGTATCGCTAATACTACAAATCCCAGAATGCTCTGCTCTGTATAGGCACGTCAATCATAGACATATGGCGTCAATCAGGACAGGACCCATAAACACCATCTCCTCTGTTGACAGTAGTCATAGCAACCGCACGCTACTACTGACCCAACCACCTCCACCCCTCTGCCGCCGCCACCTGACTTAGCATCTGCACCAGCGGCACGCCAGGACACTGCTACTGTGCCACCGCCAGCAGGAGATATTCACGCTAATGCCGTCGGATTCCGACGAATACTTCCCCTTCGTCCTTGCCCTCCCCGCCACCCCCAGTCCCGGCCACCGCGGCCGCACGACCCAAATATTCAGATATTTGTCAGTAACTGGACCAGAATATCCGAAGCTCACCTATTGCTATTCAGACCAGCCCCGTCTAGTGTGTGGAGCCAATGTGGATATAACCACGGACAATAACATTAGACGACACTATGAAACACCAGGACAAGTACAAGGACCTGGACATGAGTCAAAGGAGCCAGAAAGTAAACTAGATGAAAAGAAGTTTGGTTTCACAACAGACTATGTTCAAAAAAGCCACATCACAAAGTGAGGCTGCTGTAAAGGCCAGTTTTATTTATATATAATATCAATATATCAATATAATAATTTTGATAATTATAATATATATTATAATATAATATAATATAATATAATATAATATTATATTATATATATATATATATATATATATATATATATATATATATATATGTATACACATATTATAATAATATAATGTTGGCCCGCGACTGTGTCCAGGTTTTCAGATTTGGCCCGCTGTGTATTTGAGTTTGACACCCCTGCTCTAGACAGTCATTAAGGGTTTACTCCCTCTTGTGGCACAAGAGGGCAATAATCCATGACTTCATATGTAATATTTCTGCGTACAGGAAACTGAAACAAAGTGAATATTTTGTTAAGTACATGACGGAACAGAAATATATGTATAATATATAATGTCTTAACTGAGCAGACAATTATTGTTGGCAGCTATTATCAGTAGGCATATTTTCAACCTAATAATCAATAATGGACTGTGTATTGTGAGACCTATTCCACGCTTCTATTAGTAGAGCAGTGGCCATTTCATTCTGTGCATATAGCCTACAGCCTAAACTTGTATGAGGGAATTTTGATATCCTTTTTTTTCTTTTTAATTGAGTGACTTTTTTTAAAGCCCAGATTTTTCATTTCCCGATTTTATTTCAGAATGGATCGATTGCTGAGAAATTCCACTGTGGCAGTTTGTTAAGGTTCTTACCTTGGGCTTCTTGCGGAGGTTAGGAGAGAGTTTGAAGCTATTGACACTGCCTCTGTCATCTCCCACTATGATGACTGGATGGATGGGATTAAACTCAATGTGAGTCAGCTTGGTCTTCTTTTTGTCCACCACTAGCTGCTGGCAAAGGGCCTCGTATTTGTTGATGTTGAGGTCAAAAACATGAACCTGAAAAGAGGAGTCATGATACATTTAAAGTGTTTATCAATATTTTTTCTCATTTTTAACCCATTAGTAATCTGACATTTCAGTGCTGCACCACTACCACAACAACAATGGGCAACAGTGTAAATAAAAATCAGATTTGAAAAAAAAGACCATGGTATTTGATTTCGATTATAAGTCCTCAGATTTTATCTTCTCAGTAAGAAAGTAAGGGCTAAATGTGTTACAGACTTCTTATCAATGTGTGTGCGTGTTGTTTTATGTCAAAAGTAGTGGAGGAGCACAGTTCTGTCAAAAGGTTCTTCTGACCATCTGCTTAAAGGAAAGGTGTTCCTACTACTTCAGTGAGGGCGCACTACTACTCCATATGTGCACATGTACGTGTGTTTGTTCATCCAAGATGCCACTGATGATTTTATAGGCATCTTTATCCAGAATGAACAAGATCATAGACATTTTTAGCCTAAATGCATTTAGACAATCTGTCCACAACAAGCACCGCCCACAGCTTTTATCAGAAAGATGGCATAGTGTTTGTCTCAGCACCACACAGAGCAGTTATCATTTGTAACCAATCATCATACTCTGTCTGGGTATGACTTTCTGTAACCTCTTATCATTACAGTCATTAACTACAATGTGTACTGTATAAGCACTAAAGTAACATGAGTCATTACTGATTGCAGTGCAAACTAGCTACATCTGTAATCCATGCAAGAACTTCAAACAGAGAGAAAATTAAGTCCTATATTGCTATAATCTAAAAATATTACAACTGTAAATATACTAAATATATATTAGGATGAATACACAGCTACACATTAGACAAGACTTTGTATACTTTTATGTTTAAAGGTTTAACTAATGTATTTTAAACTGGGATGCTGTGATAGTGAATGTGCAAAGGGTTTCATCAAAAATTATGATTACAACGCCTCCCAACAAGCCTAATTCAGGTCACATTTACAGTTATAAGACAATGTATTCTCACACCACTCCAAAATTATTTAAGCTGATGAAAGTAGTTTTTATTGCTTTGTGGGGTTGTTGTTAAAGTATTAATATCTAAATATTGTACAAAGGGTATAATAAATGAAACATGTGGCAGTCCATGCACCAAAGGATAAATAAAGCAGCACAGAGACCAAATATGAATTGAAAGACTACTAATAATTTGGGGATAAGCCTTGACTTTTGATTATTTCATCCTGACAGTTTATTTCCTCAACAGTCAGGCCAGATGGAGAGGCAAGGACAGAGAGAACAAAAAGATATTTGTTTGCACGACACAACTCTGTGTCATTCTTACACCTAGGCCTGCCAAGCAATTCATTATCCCCATGAACACATGTACACGAGCATGTACGAAGACGCACACTCACACGAACACGTACACCATTGTGTCCCTGACATTTTGCAGTGTAGCAGGAGCAGCAGCAGTCAAGATTGTCACCAACAGTATATACATGTCAAGGAGCACACAATGCATGCTGAGTCACCCAAGCTCTATCAGACACTTGTCACAGAAAACGACAATTGCACTACGGGCACACGGCTATTTGGAGTAATATTATGTTGATTAACATCATGCACTGAGAACATATCAGGGAGTGTGAAAATGCTGTCGATATTCTGTCATTTTTCAAACTCTGACAGCTACCAAATATCAAGGAGAGTTCTTGAACTGAATGGAAAAAAATATTATCTAGTGTGTACCGTAAAATCCCTGTCAGGTTTACAGGTAACATTTAGGTTACCTCAAAAATGGTGATTACAATAAATACTAGCATACCCACACCAATCAGCCACACCTTTAAAATCACTGACAGGTCAAGTCCAAGACATTGATCATCTTGTGGCAATGCAATGTTCCTTGTCGGGAAACTTTGGGCACTGGTATTCATGTGGGCATTACTTTATCATGTACAGCAGTGAATGTCTCCCAATATTGCAAAAACTGCTCAAGAATTGCTCAAGGAACATGACAAAGAGGCCAGGGCACTGACAAAGTCTCCAAACTCTTCACATCTCACTCTAACCAAGCTTTAATACACAATATGAGGCAGGTGGTTTTAATATCTTAGCTGATAGTTGTATTTACGTATATCCAATAATCAAAGTAAAGTGTCTCCCTAAATTCAGACTGGGATGATCCATTGAATTTTCAAGCTCAGAAAGAAAAAGCAGACCAGGCACACTGAGCTTGATCAAATCCAGTTTGAAAATCTTGTCCTTCCTTCCACTTTGCAAGGATTTGATATTGTGCTTGTTGGATATGTGCCAACTGATGAACTTTTAATGAGTTTTTTTAATAGCTGCTGAAAATTCCTTTTGATCTACTTTCAGAGAATAGATTACTGTACACATGAGACTTCAGATGCTTTCTAGAAAAGCCATTTCATTTACTTTTTTTGGTAAAAGATATTTACAGTTAAATTGTTGGTTTTATGTATGTAGTGCTAATTGCAACATGGACACTAAAAAAGGGGCATCAGATTTATTGTTTTGAATTTGTTGGAAAATCTGATGTTTCTTCACTTGCATGATACCTAGTTGTGAAATCATTTGCATAACGATGGTTGGTATACTACAGTGCCACTTGTGCCTATGCTGACTGCCTCCTGGCACCAAAGAGGGCATGACACACATACACACACTACCACATAAGGTGTCTCTCAAATTGCTCAGCTCTCATTTCCTCTCTGCCACTCTCACTTGACTTCCCTTGGCACACTGGACAGGAAATGTGTCAGACACAACACTCTGGACTTTTATAGTGTGGAGCAGACTGTGAAGACAAACAGATGGGGACAGCTTGCAGCCATACTAAGAAAATATGTGGAGATAAGCAACACAGCATCCGCTGAAATTACTTTTGGCTGGAATCAATAACTACTGGCAGAGCAGGAAGCCCCTTTGTTACAAGCCACAGTGTTTGAACAAACTTGATTGCTTGAGGCTATTCAGCATTAATCTGAGGCTTAGCCCGAGACCATAGCGAGGGTTTAGCCAGCTGAGTCTGTAACTATATTATAAAGATAATAATAAAGTGGGTGGCAGGTGGTAGACGTGCCACTGTTTGTTTTTTCACATGTTCAGTCAAATAAGTGTCAGACTCATGTTATCTTAGGCACAAGCAGATATGTGGTGGCCATGATCCTAGCTTTCAGACAAAGAGCATCCTATAGGCCTGTATATATGCCTGAGACTGGTTGTATAGTAAGCCTATGTGACCAGGAGTCATGAAAAAACTTTTCATTTTGTTTTTTGTTAAATACACCATTGTATTTTTGATCAAATGTCTTGATACAGAGCATTAGAAATGCATCCCTTCTGCTAGTCCTAGTTGAAAGGAAAAAACAAGGTAGGTACACACATTGATGCATTAATTGTATCAATAACATTGTTCAGCTCCACATTTTTGTCTCTCGTGTACATGCAGAAAAATCTGCTTTCTTACTTCCTATAAATGCAAAACACATAAATTAAAAGCAATGATGTGCATTTTTGATAAAACTAAACACATTTCACACACTATAACTTGAAACGAAGTATTGTGAGGGCCATATAAACAAACAAACAAAAAATAGGAACTGCTAAACTTTCAGGTCATGCTGTGTGTTGCATATTGTAAGGAGGAATTTAGAGACTCTTACGTTCCCATCTGTTGTCACAGCAGCAAATACAGTGGAGGAGTATGGAGCCCAGGCAACGTCTCCAACGGGTTCTTTCAGGTCAAAGGTCAGCACTGGAGTGCTGAAAAAACAAACAGACACACAAGTCAGAGAGGAAACACAAACAGGAAATATGTAACTTCTCATTATATTGTATGAAAAGTGAGGAGTCTATGAGATTCAATGTCACCAGAATGGCTACTCATCAGAGTCACAGAAAGGTGCGGTGTAACTGAGACTGTTTGCACAGTCTATCTTAAGCCTTATAAACTCTTGGGTTAAAAACGGTGCTTTATTTTTTTGATTTACACATTTGTACACATGTGTCTTCTTCCTACAAGTTTCCAACGGTGGAAAAACATCTTTAGACTATCATCCATGGTGATCAGTTACAAGATGTCCCACACCAATGCCTCGTCAGAGCCTGGCCAAACTTTCGGGCATTAAACAGAAGGTTCCAGCACATTGTTGCCTGACATTAATTATTTGTGAAACACCTCTGGAAGCAACATGAAGAAATGAAATATTTCTAAGAGCTGGAACTGGGTACCTACAGGCCACCTTCAATTATTAAAAAGGGAGTGCATGTGTGTGAGAGTGACAGAAACTGAGTAACCAACACTTTCAATGGATTGTATCTTTTGGTAACAAAGAAGTACAGATTTACATGTACACTACTAAGACAAGACCTAATTTGATAACTAACATCTGAGACAGTCTTCTAAACACATTGTACAAGTGAAGCACAACTCAAAAATCTCTGTTCAGCGCTCAGCATGTCTACACATCAGCAAGCTAAAAATCAATTCAAAAGGTGCTTTGACACTTGAACAGCTGTTAATGAGGTTTGTCAGTAAGTGATTAAGTGTAAATGGAGTTTACATTTTGTCTTATGTATCCACCCTAGTTCCCTCTCCGAATTACGGTCTACTTACGAGCCTCCCTCAGTAATTTTGTGACAAGATATGCCTTAGATGACAAACTACGTTTAAATGTTGCTGTGCCTGTTTTATAAAAAACTTGCACACAAGTAGGTATAGGATATGTCTAAAATGAAGTGTAAAATGTTAATTCTTTTATTTTAATGGTTATTATTTTAAGAGGGACACTGCATATACAGTGAATTCAGAGTCGGGGCTATTAGGATTCATTATTATGTCCAATTTTATTACTAGATTTGGTGCACATCTTTCAAACTTTTTCAATAACAGACTTGATGCACCTCTCCTTTATTACTACAAATCCCTTCAGTTCATTCAGGGTTGCGTAATGTCATATGGCATTTTTACAGGATGTATTAGTCTCAGCAACATAGCAAAAACTAAAGTGTTTACTTCTCTGAACAATATGCCAAAGAGTTTGAGAAAACTTGCATGATCCATAAGGTTTCACCTGGAGACAATATGTCATCCTTAGGATGTTATAGATCATTCCCTGTCTCTCATAATGGGTGGATGATTACTATCATTACTCAGTCAAGCTGCCTGTGCTGACAAGATGTGGGAGGCACAGTGGGTTAGTCAAATAAGCCTGGAAAATTATGTTGGGTCCTTGACGTGTATAAGGTAATAAAGACTAATATACTGCAATATTAAAGATTACAGGAGTGATGATTACCTTGTCCCTGCTTCACTGAATGTACACACATATCTGAACACAGAGCATTAGTAGCGTTGCTACAGGTGATGATATAAATTCAGCATTAAACTGCAGTTGCTATTCTGTAACTAACTGCAACATTTGCTTCTCATTCGAGGTAAATTACAAATGTATCTTACATCTTCTTTTATTAGAAGATGTGAGAATAAACATAATAAATAACGATAAAGACTGAAGGGTGCCGACTGACTCAGACCCCATCTATTTTTACAATTCATTTTTAGAGATCTTGTATGATACCAACACATGTGGAGTCATACAAGATGCCCAGCTACTTCTGAGTTTCACAGGGAGACTGTCACACTATTTCATGTTGTTCCCAGGAGATTTCACCCTCCTTTGCAAATGCAACCCAGCCAACCTGTAGGAGTCAGCAAGTACAACTGTGTTTAATAGGACAGCCAGTTAAGCCAGCAGGGACAGAGATGGAAACCTATTCACTGTGATGGTGGGCGAGTGTAAGAGCACCATGTAACCTGGATGCCACACATATCGCAACATGTTTGATGGACATGTTTTTGTGCTTCTTGATACACAAATATTAAAAAATACAAAATGTTGTAAGCCTAGTAAATACGGCACAGAAATTGAACTGGCATCTGAAGACAGAAAAAAACATAGTGCTGTAGATGACAGTTTTACTAAAAACCAAAAACTAGACAAAAAGTAAAAAGTATCCCATATTTACAGCAGATGCATGTATTCCATCTTTCACTCTATCCATTTACTTGACTCTTACTTGATGGTATAGTCCCAGATCTTGATGGTCCAGTCTGAACTGCATGAGATGAAAACCTTTGGATGAAAGTGGTTCCACTTCACAGTATCCACTCTCATGTGGTGAGCATCATAGGTCTCCAGGATCTTGCTCGAGTAAGTCTTGCACTAAGGAAAATGAACAAAGTCTTGATTTTGATCAAGTGGGTGGTATAAGCAGGAATTCATATTTTTAACATGGCGCTCAGAGGCTCTGCTCATTCATGCTTTCAAGTAGCACCTTGAGAAACAAGGTTTGAAATAACAATTGAAACAATGTATTTCTTTCACAGCACTATAAACTAAAGGGCAATAAAAATACATATAAGGCAACAACTTGCATCTAGGCACCAAGTAATTTCACAGCAGGTGCACACTGTTTCCAAAATCAGCTTGTTTACTCATTCATTCTTAATACAGGGAACATGCAATAGCGTCCTCAGTGGTGAGCAGTAAACTGAGATCTTGGACACTTCATTTGTGTTATCACCATTTGCTGAAATCCGAAATAGTAATTTTGTCATCTTTAAAATTTGGAGCCTATGCATTCCTATGTATGTACACTGTTTTTATGGACTGAGTAGCACTGTTCAAAAGTATATGGAAATAAAAATTAGCTATGTATTCAGCTAAACATTAATTATGTTATCGAGAATGGTTTTTGCAATTTCTATTCACAATGAATAGAAAAGTCTTGCGGTGAAAATTCTGATGGGAGTGATACTAGATGTGTGCTTCAATGTAAAATTACCCTTTAAATTTCCATAGTTTATTTGCCATTGACAGAATAGGGTTAACAAAAGCACCAAACCAGCTGCAGAGTTAGACAGCAGGGATAAATTAACTAGACGATCTGGGATAAAAACAGCTTTATAGGCTGTGGGGACAGATGTTGAATTTCAGAGCACTGACAGTTTGATTGTTGACCTGCAGTTAAGTGAAAGATTCTTAATCTCTCGTCTCCCAGAGTTTCTGTGAGACCGAACCTTGAGGTGACAGACAGAACATATTTTATCACACATACTGAGCGGGTGTTTGTCAGCAGGTCTGCAAGGAGACGTAGGTGAGTAAGCTGATTTAACAGGTTTGCAGCAAAGGTGTGAGTGCTCTCTCTACTGGTAGAACAACATGCAAACAAACATTTTACAAAAGCATCTGGTTACAAAACAAAACTGCACTGAGGGAGATAGGGATTACCAAAAGGTGTATTGCAGATTTTCCAGGTCAAGAATCCTAAGGTAAAAATGAAATCTTTGAGGGGTGCTGATATACTGTACAGAATATTTCTATTGCTGTCGATATTAAAATATGTTAAAAGACTAAATGTAGTTAACAAGTTTCCACACTCAGTTTCCCGCTACAATAACTAGTATTTAAGCACCATGGTACACCACATTAGTTATGATTATTTTATCTTTTTAGGCAAAGCAAAATGTCACAAATTAAAATGGTCATTTATATGATTAAACCTGCTTTCGGATGACTGTGAACTTTTTAACTACTGGAACTCAGACTATATAGGGCTGGAGCAACCCCCGATGACATCTACTGGCAGATTATATCAGTTGTTGGTTGAATTTCTTCAGTATTGGGTCTTCACAATAAATGCTAATTAACAATGAATCCATGATTACTTTACAACATTGTCTACTTAACAGCATAGGCATCAGCTTGTGTGTGTATTTACATTGATGCATTTCTGTGTGTTTTTAGATATGCTGCATTTATAGCAGTCTATTACAGCATTTACAGCAGGAATAAACCTCAACCCCCATAATCTCACTAACACTACACACATTCTCTGAACTAGCAACCGAGCCCTTTAAACACTTCTGTTATTAAATCAATAGAACTTTAAACAAAATAGACTGAAATGACTTCCCTAAAGCAGCGAAGTACAGAGAAGATGGGCAACCAAAAACCAGCAGCTGCTTAAGAAGACTCATTAGGTGCTTAATGCCAAGCCTTAGGGGCTCCCAATTGGCCATGTGGACACTTACAAATGCACATATGTAAAACCACACACACACACACACACACACAGGAGTTATTAATGGAAAATTTCTAGCTTGTGCACCCTCTGGAGTGCAACCCCAGCAGGTTATCTGTAAATACACCACAAACAAAATAAGCTTCCATTTTTCAGACGAGATACTGAGAAACAGTGTAAAGCCCCAAGTTGCTCCTAATGGCACAGAAAGGCAACACAGTTTTAGGTCTGTGGCTTGGCTGAACAAAAACAGCAAAATCTTGGATTAATTTTCAAGTCATCCTAATGAACTAAAGTAGCATACGCTTATTTTTTTGTTCTGTGGTCAAACCTGGCAGAAGGCCATGACATTACAATATGATCAAACTTCAAACTTGGTCTGTCTCCTCTTTGTTTAACTACTTTTTGATGATCATTCATCTGCAGTTTGTTGCACCACTGTCATGATACAAAACCTTTACTAGTACTGTAAACCACAACAGGTGTACCCAACTAGCCATTTTGCAGAAGATAATTTCAATTACCATAATAACTGAATTAAGTAATGCCATGTCCCATTAACCATTGGATAATAATGCATTGTATCTGTGCACTATCAACATTACATGTCTAGTACATACTGTATGTGTTGGATTATCTGAATGTTTCAAAGATTCTCTGAAATGATCTGATTGGCTTGTCTTATTGGCAATCGGATCAACTATCAACAACTGAATACACAAACACAGATAATTTTACTCTAATATGTTAAAGTAACATGTTTGCACTCATTCTTGGTGGGTTCCCTACTGGTGCTCTGGCTCCCTCCCACAGTCCAAAGACATGCATTTTAGGTTGATTGATGATTGTAAATGGTGTGAGTGGGTGTGCATGGTTGTCTGTCTCTCTGTGTGGCCCTGTGATAGACTGGTTCCCTGTCTATGGTGTATCCCACCTTTCGCCCTAAGTCAGCTAGGTTAGGCTCCAGCCTCCCTGTAACCCTACAGAGTAATGCAGGTGTAGAAAATGGATGGATGGATAGATGTGTACACTCCCTTTGCGCTGCCCACTGGGACTATGTGCAACAAATTATCCTAACTCCTTTCGATGTCTGACCTTCAGTTGTGAATGTATATATTGTAAAGTAAGTTTGCGCTGACTGACAGTTGACTTTGTCTTAACGCATACACAGCAGAAATAGGTTTTGTGTGTAATTAGAGTGGGGGACCCATGGAGAAGATTTACTATGCGATCTGGACATTGTAAAATGAACCAAAATTCAGGTTCATAAAAGCAAATCTCCTGTGTGATTAGCTATACTGACATTTAAAATGAATAATGATAAAGTTAAGTCCTTCAACCCCACCGCTGGAGGTGATCTGATTGGCAACGACAGTATGAAAATATAAATACTCTCCATTTTCTAAAAATCACTACTGTCAAAAACCAGCCTAAGTAGAATAGTCATACTTAATGAAAACCAACATTTAAATGACTGTAATAAAGAGAATAATACAGTGGCTTATCAATTTTAACATTTCTTTAAACTCTATTGTCATTTTATACATTTAATCTTATGCTGCATGTGTACTGTAATACATTTCTACATATGACCGTCCTATAATGTACTGTGTATTATAGGTTTGGTCACATCATATAATCTGAGCTGTGACCAAAACCTTTGTTATTATTTTCTTTCTTTGCTGGACATCAAACTGCCTAAATGGATGGCAGTATGCACAAGTGGCCTAACCCACATTTCACATAATGGCGTAAATTGGATCTTTGTGTTACCATTAAATTTATCAGGTTCAGAATGCTTGTAGTTTAGGATGGTGTGTGAGGAGTTTGTGTGCCTGACAGGATAAAGGATGAAGCCAGATACTTGCAGACTTGTATAAAAGTGATAAATCCTTTTGTGACCAAACATGGGTTAGTCCACTTGTGCATATTGCCATCCAAACGGGCCATGTCAAGAACATACTAAATGTAATTTTAAAAAGTGAAATCTTTAATACATACCTTGTATATTTTCCCCTCCTGAGTGCCAACTAGGAACAGATAGTCAATCTGTTTATGGAAGTCCATCGATGTACCACAAGCTGTGTACAAAAGATATCAAGCACTTAAATTAGACACACACTATTACAGACACCAGTCTGATATACTGGCCCGATAAATTGATATTGGATCATTCTCAAAGTGAACTACTTCATATAAATAATATTAATAAAGGAATGTTATGAGTACATTCTTTTATATATCCATATGATAGCACTGTACGTGAGTAAAACCTTACCAATGAGAGGTATCTGTGCAAGCTCTGTTTCCTCAGGTTCAGCACCAATCAATGGCATTCTGATAATATCTGTAAAAACCAGCTCATTCTGCAATCATGCAAACACACAGTCAGACATGATCATCAAAAAATCTGATTATCCACATATTGGTGTGCAAGTTAAAGACATAATACACGCAAATAAAATATATATCTTTGACTAACCTTGACTAGCGTCCAGGACACAACTCGACCATCAGATGACACAGAATAGAAATTGTGGTTGTTGTCCATGTCATCATTCTGCCAGTGCACCTGAATATAAAAATGTAAAGAAAATCTGAATAAATCCACTGGAAACTTCACTGAAATAATTTAAGTGTAGCATTAGAATTCAGCATCACTGCATGCTTGATGTCAGATGGTTAATAATCCATCTCCACTTCCAAGTAAATGTTTCTCAAAATGACAAAACTTCAATGTGAACGCAAAATTGGGAGCAAGGTAAGTAAAGCTGGAGTGGCTGAAATTAGACTGAGCAACACACACACACTCACACACTACAATATCCCATCACCCTATCAATCTCGGCCAGATCCCCTAGTCTAACCTGCCAGACAGGGGCTGTGTGCTTGCCAGTCTTAGCTGTACTCTTGTAAATAGGCTCCTTTCCCTCCGTCTTCAAGTTATAGACAGCCACACAGCCGTCATAGAAGCCAACTGCCACCAGGTAGGTGCGCTGCTCGTGGATGTCAAGGCACAGGACACCAGAATTGGTGGGGTAGATATACTCTGGGAAGGAACAGTTTTTATATGTGTAGAAGAGAAGCATGCCGCCTCCCTGTTTACAGAAGTCATCTGGCCATGTGAAGGGCACAAAAGAACAGAATGGCAAAGATAAATTCATTAAAAATTAGGTTAAAAAAACACAAATTCATTATAGAAAGTGGCAAATGTGACAAGATAAGATCAAATTTAAATTGTCTATTGTACTTGCTATTCTTAGTACTTACATGATCCCATCCCCACACCAAACAGATCTGGATATTTGTTATTCCTGTTAAGGACATGTGACTCAATTAGTCATCTTCTATTTCTCGTGAGAGAAGAAGGAGTATAAAATCACTGAAATAAAAACACCAACCTGAGAAAACAGCATAGAGTTAATAACTCAACCTACCAGCAGAGAGCAGTGATAGACAGTTTTTTGGCTTGGTCATATTTGAACTTCCACAAGGGGAGAAGGGTGCCCTTTGGAAACCTGAACTCATCAGCCGGATCCTCATAGTACGCAAAATCTAAAAAGAGATGAAGGAACGCAGTTAAGTGAAAAGAAAAAAAAGGGATGTGTTTATTTGATTATTAAACAGGATTATAGTTTGTTAATGTGTCACATGTTAGAACATACCTTGCGCTATCTCATCAAAGACATTCTGATTGACCATTCGTTCCATGACCTTGGCTCCCTTCCTCACATTATTGAGGTCAACATCCTTCAAAATATTAAACAGAAAAACATACATGAAACACTGCTAGTTTTGATAAAATTTGATTCTTCATAAAACTATCATGGACTAACATAAGAACATAAGAACGATGGCAGAGCACTGCCATGAGTACTGGGGTAGTCATTTTATTAGCTCTGGAAAGATAACACTATGATTTGACAGCTATTAACAATGTATTGGTACGGAAATGTGTGTATGTCATGCATGACAGCAAAAATAATATTACATGTAAATGTACTAAAATGCAAATGTTATTAACAAGTTGAGTTTAGGCAGGAAAACTGGTCAGATATTAATTTACCTGAGTCTCCATCAGCATCATCTTCTTCTGACTTTTGTCATCTTTTTCTGATGGTGCAGCTTTCTGCTTCTCTTTATTTTTTTCTTGTTTCTGCAGCTCTTTCACATACGCATCATAGATCTCCCACTGCCAACAGAAACAGAGTTAATCGTCATTCAATGTGAGCAAAAAATATTCACAGATGCACAAAAGTGAGATAGCAAACCTTGCCTAAAAGCATCTTTAAAACAAGTCAGGGAATCCAGTACCTGATTAGCAGAGGCAGAGAAGCTGCTACGTGGAGGAGGTTCAGTCTGGGAGCTTATCTCCTGCAGGAAAATAAAAATACCTTCACTGAAAGTTTTGAGGCTATGAATATTTCATTATATACCCATCAATATTGTGTTTTTCATGAAGATATCTCTAACAATTATGCAGAATAGTGGCTATGATCCTCATCCTCTTGCCTACCCTCGGTGGATTATCGAGAGTCTGGGTGCCCCTGTTCCAGGAGTTGAATATATTAGTGATTTTCGGCTCTTTCTTGTCAGTTTTGGAGGCAGCGCTGTCTGGTCTGTCCTCCTCTCCAGCTTCCTCTAGCTCCCCTCCATCCTCAGGTGTGGCCTGTGGAAAACCAAAAAAGAGACGATTGTAGCTCAAGTCAAACTCTTGGATTATTAACCTTCTGAGTAAATGTAAATCAGGCCTGTCATACAGAATATGTCATACTTAAATTGCCCCTTGGGGACAAATAAACTTTTTTGAATTTGAATTTGAATACTTTGTTTTAAACAGAATACAAAATTTGCCAAAATGATTTTAGTTCAATAAAAGAAACTTTACCGAGGTTTCCGTTTTCTCCTTATCAGATTCTGCTTTGATGTCAAGTGTTTCATCCTCTGGACACATCAGAAAAATGCCATTCTAATTTTACTGCTCAGAAAACAAACACATCATTTTTTGCATGCAAACTATGGACACTTTCTTTGACATTTCTTGAATTTTATGCCACAAGTTAAAAGTGACATCTTGTGGCACTAAGTGTGCATGACACCACAGAGGAAAACCTGACAATACAAAAACACATTCTGAGACAATGTCTGGATTTACAGATGATAATAATTTCTTGGTCTTGTATATCTAACAAACAATTCATGTGCTCTATATACACAGAACAGTATTGTAGCAGGTTTCAGAAACTACCTTCATGGAGACCCTGCTTGGACATTAGTTTACGACCCTCTTCAGAGTTTTTATAGACAAGGTTGCCCTCCAATTCAAAGATATGAATCATGTGATCCACGACACAAGGCTTGAAACAACGATCCTGACAAAACAAGAAACAAAAATTTGAAAAATATTAAGCAGAAAATATGTACGTTTGTTTTGGTTGTGGCCAAATGAGAAGAAAATGTATTTTACTTGCATTCTTAGCTTTGGGTCCAACACATATTTGAAATAAAAAAGGACACAACAGTACTTACTTAAATCGCAACTCAGTGATGTGAATTTAAAGACCTGGTTTTATGAACCATCTTTACCTTGAAGCTCCAGCGGACAATATTGTCAGGGGCATGTGGGTTGTGTGTAGTCAGGACCCTCGTGATTTTCTCCTTCAGCTCCTGGTCATATCAATACAGACAAAGCAGAGATTAACAGCACATGAATGCCTGAGTAATTTGGCTGAGGTGTTGACTGCAAGGACAAGGAAATTAAATGATTACTAACAATTTTATTAGGGCCATAAAACGAAGCAGAACAACAGTAAAGTCTAAAACAATTTCCTCTTATGAGAAAAATGAAAACCATTATCCTTCTCTTACAGCCTCGGTGAGCTTCAGTTGATCTGGAGGTTTAATAAGGCCTTTGATGTGTCCACCACCCATCTCCACAGCCTTTTCCTCATCCTGTAATGTTATATACAGAAGCGATCATGAATAAATGGTGAACTACATCTCGTAGTAATTGAGCATGTTTTTAGTACCTCTCTCTCCTGCAGTCAAATGTCAAAATTCAAAAGCGTGTACATTTTTACAAATTTTGTTTGTTAGATTTTTTCTTTTTTTCATTTTGCTGTAATGTTGGTACAAACAGAGAAGAAAAGAAGAACAGGCTAAACAACATTACCCTCTCTTATGTTTCTCCAAACACAACGAACCAGTCCACTTTAGACTCAGCAACACTTGGAGGCAAAAACTGGCTCATCCTGCACAAGCTGAGCAATGCTATATGCAGTCCTAAGAAAACTATCTATAGGTGAGATTTAACAACCGCACTACAAGTGTGTGGCACAACACAGGACAGCCACCTCCTCTGGACAGACTCAGCAGTCCACCGGCATCTAAGGATAAGGGGTACTCTTTTGAGGACAACAATGCTGACATTCAGAACAGATGATTTGAGCAAGGAGTTAAGCCATCTATGTTAAACAGCAACAGAGGAGGAAGAGGAGGTTTACAGTACAAATTATCAAGTACTTATAGAGCAGTTTTGGGATCTCTTCCCAGAAAATGACACCACCATTAATATCTGGACACAATCTGGAGATAATGAGCCATTAGATATGGGTTTTAGGGTACCAGTATATATCTGGGAGTCTCCATCAGTCAGTTAGAAGTAAATGAGCTTCTTAGATGAAAGGTAAAACGTGTTCAAGAAACAAAACGTGAAGTCCAGCAGCTTTTTACTGAAGCTTTTAGAATTTTGTCGAAAGTACACCTACCTTTTCCTTATTTGCAGCTTTGGTTGTCTTCACTCCAGGTGCTTTCTGAACATTAGAGCCCTTGCAAAATAAGCAGACAAGAGCTATCTGGTTAATTATAAAGTTAACGCTACAGTAAGGCGTTAACAGTACTAAAAGTACTGTTAACGCCTTACGTTAGACTTTGCTAACTTAGGCTAACATTAGCTTAACTGAATTGGCAATTACCTTTCTTGCATGTGCTCCAACGTTAATGTCCCGCACGGACATTGCGGCAAGACGCTTTAACGCTTTAAAACAGGCTGGCTGGATTATTTTTTGGCACAGAGTTAAATAGTTAAAACGTTAAACTTTTGAACTGTGCAAAGGAGAAGAAGAGTTTGGTCTCCAGCCTTTACCTGCTGCTGTATACAGGTTACCAAGACAACCGTGACCCCCAGGAAACGGCCAACATAGCTCCCAGCATACTATGCTTTCCGTCTGTGAATTAAAAGCTAATTAATACTTAATGCAAAGATAAAAACTTACTAGTCAACAGCTTATACCTAAGATTGCTCCTCCTTCTATGTTTTTAGAAAAAGTAGAATTATATTATGCATGTAATTCAGGCAGAAATGATTATGCACAATGAAAATTATTCCCATTTAAATCAAAAAATACTGGATTTACACATCATTTGAAGACAAGTGCGGATGATTTTTTTTTTAAATCCAAAAGGTATTTCAACAAATATACGTGAATATGGTACTCGGCGCACTTCCATGTGATCTGCCCTGTGATTGGCTGCTTTGTCATGAATATTCCATAGACCCGGAAGTGGGGCGGTACTGCTGTTTTGCTGTCGAGTCACCTCTGTCAGGATGGAGGAAAACGAACTGCTATCATGCTGATTAACGAGGGATTGCGACCACCGAGCATCATAAACCGGGATAGTTAGGCTAAAGTGAGCGTTTATCTTTGACGCCTGCATCATTTCCGTAACGCGTTGCCAAAATGATGGAAGAAATCGACAGATTCCAAGTGCCTCCAGTCAACGGAGAGACACAGCCTTTGGTGAGAGACGAAAGACAAAAACGCATCTTATGCAAATCGTTCTTTTTTGAGTGCATACGGCATGTTTTTTGTCTCGCTTGTGTGCTTCGTCGTGACAGCTGTGTCACATAATCTGCGCCTGAGCTAACCGACGGCAAATTGCAGCTCTGGGACAAACTGGATCTGTGGGATGGGTGTAAATCGACCATGTATAGAAGAAAGAATAGCGGCTATAGCTTTCTATAAAAGGGATCGTGTAAATAATATATAGAATAATTGATGAACAAGCAAGCCTTCGTATTATTTCATCATAGTGATTACACTACGCACTTGGCTAAAATCGTGATCCTTTAAATCCACGTCAGTATGCGCTTGTTTACATCAATAACTGCTCACTGTTTTTACATTTCGTCATTTGGTGACGTGGTATTTGGGTCGGGGTGTGCTGTATGAGCCCAAATGATGAATTGGAGCTCAGAGTGCAGACCTGTACTGCAGACTGAGCCGTGGTGACAGTTAGCCTGAGCAGAGACCCTCCATGATTTACTACATGACAAGTCTCAGACCTGCTATTGACCTGTCATGTATTAAATTTTGCTGTGCTTATAACAACAGCAGGGATGTACATTTCTGTTAGATATGCATTGATTAGTCACAGCAACCTGTAAACAACTAAACCATTGCTCTTATTCTCTATATTTCATCTTGAGTGGTGCCTTATTTTCAGCAGTACATTACTGCCACAGATAATTCTGATACGCCGGCCTTATTCTCCACACTTCAAACGAGGCAGTCTCAAACAGCTGTCCCTTTGTAAGTGTTTGCCTTGGGGGTTTAGGCAAAAGCAGAGCTCCAAGTTCTACTGTTCATACCAGATCCATGTTTCCCCAGCTTTGCTACCCCTGAGGCTAAACTCTGGTAGAAATCACAGAAAAGCTTACTTTCATTGGTACAGAAACTCTGCTTTTTATGCAAAAGCAATTGCCTTGCCCCATGAAGATTTGATCAGTCTGCCTTCATGTTTGATCCAGTGAGATTTTAGTTGAATCCAATACAAGAGATGCTTGCATTGTGGCTGCAGTGTGTCATCGTGAAACACTGCAGCCACCATCCAGAAACGATAAAGTTTATTCCTTTTCATCTCATAACTATAAGAGCCTGTGTCAGTCAGAATAACACTGTGGGCCCCTCTGGTGCTACCTCATGTGTTTTACAGTTCTTCTGACAGTGTCTTTGGATTTGCACAGTATCTGACCAAGCCTGGATCCCAGTTGCTGTGGCACATGTGGCAGTGCATTTTAATGCTAATAACATCATTGTGATTCTAAACCTGGATGAATGCACTTGGCACCTGCTTCTTTGTTGATAATCACACAAATAAAGCGGCTTTATATAGAATTTTGAGTGTTTTGAATCATTGTCTATTATATGTATATTTCTCTCAATCAAGCATGGTATCCACAAAAAGTCCCAGTCTCAAATCATCACAGTATTCAGCATAAGGACATCTGAGAGTGAATACTGTAGGCTAGATCTATTTATGGCAGGTTAGCCTGCAACACGCTGAGATTATAATATACATAGCCATTGACATGCGTATGGATAGCATTCAACTGTTTTAATGGTCACCTGATGTATCAGTCCTCAATGCCATTGGCCAGGGAGCAGCCATGATGTATAATCCTACAAATCGCTTGGTGTTTATGCTTCGTCAGCATCCTTGTGGCTCTTCATCATCTGAGGCAGAAACGGAGTCGGCAACAGGACGACAGACGGATGAGACTCATACACAAAGTGGTCATTTCTCTAGTGTGTGTGTGTATGGGTACACATTGTGTGTGTACATGACTGAGTGAGTGTAGGTGTGTGTGAATGCACGTTGAAGGTCAGGGTGAGGGCGTGTTTTACTGTAATATATAAAAATCAATGTGTCGCTCCAAGTGTCACAGGTCAGGTCTGAATCATTTGTCAGTGGCTGTTAGAATGTGGTCTTTCAGGAAGCAATCTGCTTTTTTATGTATGTTTTAAATGTGTGTGTATGTATGATCCCATTGATTAGTTCCACTGGGGCCCTGTTTTCATTTCAGTCTTTAGGTTTAGGAACCTATAGTTACATTTCTTCAGGCCAAACTTTTACCTGATACATTGCATTCTAAGTTGTTATGCTCCAGGAAGAGTTTAAACTAGGTTATTATGGGATACCTGCCACTTGCTATCAGTAATTGTGCTGTCTTATTTTTTAACAAGTTGCAGGAAATTCTGTCACACGCAGCTTAATACAGAATCCCTTTCATTATTCGTTGGCAGCTCCGCTGAAAAATTTCAAAGGGATATATTTGACAGACAGTGTGACCCTGCATCATCATAGTATCTTTCTGTAGAGGAATAGAAGTGCAAAGAAACAAGAAAAAGAAAAATCCTCTGGGTAAGCCTAATGATCTGAGGGAAGTGCCTGTCACAGAACAGAAAATATTTGTGCTTGTTAAAGTGGGAATACCTCATCTGTGTGCTGTGATTTCTCAACCTCTACTAGTGTGTGTGTGTGTGTGTGTGTTCACTGCTGCAGGTCTCATTAATTATTCCAACTAAGTGAACAATGCTTCATCACCAGGAGAAGATAAGGCTATTGATGAAGGTGGAATTGGCCACATTGGTCTGCATTTTTAAAAAAAAAAGAAGTATTTTTTTCCGGTTCTTGTTGAAAATTGGGGTAATATGAGGATAATAGATGAATTTCAAACTGTGGCAGCTGAGAGAAAGATATGTCTGTCTGACAATAGTGTTATTTAGCCTGACATTACATGTGCCTGAACATGTCGTGCTTTGTGTGGCAGTTTTATCTGATTGTGTTGTTGGCAGTTTGTTTTTAATTGCATTACATAAAAATTGATATGCAAAATAAGCTTTTCACTGTCCCTGCTAAATACTCATGAATTTTTCATCAGGCCCTGTGAGATTGGATAAGCTCTGTTGGTCTCGTGGAATTGGCCTAAATTGGTGCAGTATTTGTCAGTGATACCATAAAAAAAGATTTGATGAATTAGATTCAGGCATATCTGTACCTAGACCTATTTATTTTGTTATCCATTCCTGCAATCTTCAAAGACACTTATTAATGTTTATAATGTTATTCTGAAGCGCAAACATGCCTCGGCCTGCAATGAGTCTTCTGGACATCCACCACTAATAGATTTTATGAATAAGTATGAATTAATAAATAGATTTATACAGTTAGCATATTGTATCTTGTACAGAGCGCTGTTCTGAGCCTATATGAATTTTTAACTTTAACTGTAAGTGTCTCAGCTCTAGTTATTAAAAGCTAAATGCCTGGTAGCGTTCATTCATCTCTCAGAGTGCAACAAGCAGAGGCCTGTAGGATCAACATAATGTGGAGCTCTGTGAGTAGAGCAGGCCAAGCGCAGCCCAGCTCCCCTCTCTCAATCTGGGGAAACCATGGCTCCAACAGCAACCCCCTCTGTTCTCCCATGGCCACCTCCCCATGCCATCACCACTGGCTCACACATGAAAGAGACAGAGCCACCAGCATAGGCCGAACACTCGAGCCTATTGACGCTGCTATCCAGGCAGCTATAGTAGGCCACAGGAATCTTGCCAGGGTGTGGAACGCAAGCAGTTTCTAAAGCGAGCTGATTTTCCAGGCTATGTTGGTTTGTGGTAGATCAGATCATTATTCTCAGTATTGAGTTGATTCGATTGTGTTCACATACCCCAAGAAAATAGTACAAGATGATAAGAATTTGTCACTAGAAAACACTGTGGTTTTATCCCTGTCTGACGTGAAAAGGCAAGATCCTAGTAAATATGTCGAAGAGAAAGGAAAAAATTCTACTAACATCACGTGTTAGGTGTTATTGTTCAAAGCTAACATGCTCTGCACTCTGTTTCTGTTTCCAGGACCCAGCAGCATCCTCCACCTCAGAGGCCGAGCCTGACACTAAGGGAGAGAGTGTGGCCATGAACTACAAGCCCTCACCACTGCAGGTCCAAATAGGTATCATAACTAACACACTGCAAATCAATACATGACATGACTTCACAATATCAAAGGGTTTACCAGTGAGCAGCAGAGAAAGGAAGGCATCTAGTACATCAGGGAAATATATGCACATGACATTTGCAGTTGGATACTATAGTAACCATCTTTGCTTTACTGCATCATACACGATCAAAATACATATAAAGACCAACTGATGCCTTATGATATTTATTAAGCACTTTGCATGTTAGTGAAATTAAATTTCCCAGCATTGTAATTTACTTCTACTGTCAGGCGTGTCAGAATATTCCCGAGCAGCCTCTGTTGTTGTACCATCACAACACTGGTAAAGTCTTTGTTGCACTCAGGGTTCCTCATTTTTATTTAGTCCTAAGGGCTGCAATCCAGAGAGCTTGTGGAAAAATACTGTTTCCTGAAACTGCACTGCACTGTCAATCTGTCAAAACTATTGTGTTTTGCCGAAACATTCCATCCATTAAAACATATTTATTGTAAATCTAAAGGTCTTAAGAGACCTTTTAGCAGTCTCAGGTGTATCTGATTTTCGTGCCACATATAGCATGAGAAAGAACAAACTGGTATTTTAGCAGTATCTATCAATACATTCATAATAATATTTCATCAACACAAAAATTACCAACCACCAGAATTGGCAGCATGTTGGGTAGGGGCCATATTACATTGTCCACATTCGTAGGCTTTTGTTAGCTCTTCTCCCTACAGAGTTGTATACCGTGCTATACACACTACATTTGGTTAACAAAGCTTTAGTTACCTTTTTCCAAGAAACACAATCACATAATATGTCTAGTTATGGTAAATGCATTTAGCCTAATTGCTGTATTTACTGATGAACTCACTTCCTCTGGTTGCCCAGAGAAACAGAGGGACCTTGCCAGGAAGGGATCAGTGAAGAATGGCACCGTGGGAAGTCCTGTCAATCAACAACCCAAGAAGAATGCCAGGACAAGGTAGCAGCTTCCACCCCCCATTTGTTTCTCTGTTATTCTGACCAACACAACCGCAAATGTTACACTTTGCATTCATTAGCATCACAAGCAATATGTTTTTGCATCTTCAGCGCTCCATTCGGCGCAAAATACCGCGACCAACTGAAATGCAAAACATGCTTGCAGCTTCTGAGGGCTTTATTCGCTGTCGGCCTGCCAGCGACGCCGTCAGACTTCCTAATGTTACGACTGAACACAAACAGAGCACAACAAGGCTTCTTAGAGAAAAGGAAATTGGATGTTTGGGAGTATGAATGCTGATAAAAGAGTCAAGAGCACTGAGCATAAACCCAGTACAACCCACAGTATTGACAACTGGCTCATCTGTTTAATCCCACTCCCTGGTGGATTAGTAGAAATGTAAGAAAGGCTACCCACTGGTCTGAAACCAGAATCTCTGAGGCAGAAAGATAATCTAGAACTGCCTGCAATCTGAAGGCAACAGATTAGCCCCAGTTTTTGAGTGAATAAATGCCATTATAAGGACTAATAGAGTATTCTGTTTTGATACCTTGACTCATACATTGGCAGGTGTTTTCATACGTGTTTCAGTATTAATACATTGTGCTATTTTGTCACAAATGTGAAAGACATTTACTGTGTGCATTTTTACTTCTAAAACAGAAGTGTGCTGTGCTTTTACAGGTTGGTGGTGCCAAACAAAGGCTACTCTTCCTTAGACCAGAGCCCAGATGAGAAGCCTCTGGTAGCACTGGACACTGACAGGTATGTCCTGCACATGTCATCATATCAACATCTGTAACACTTAAATATCACAGACATGGAAGAACAGATGTTTTGGCAACAGTAGGCGTGACTTAAAAGGAGAAATTGGCTAACTTGTCGTTTTACACGCCTCACTCTGTCATGATGAGACATTAATCCATAGAGCAACTTGAGAGAGTTCTTAACAGAAGGGATCCTAAAAAGGGGCAAAGCCTCCCCCTGGGCTCAGGATTAGAGGATAGCGGGTGAGGATTTGGACAGGCAAAAGCAGCTCAGAGAGAGCGCTCCTTTCCACCCATTACCAGCAGGTCTGTATGTGACACAGATGAGTCCCACCCTCTGTGGCCCCCCATATGTTGCCACATGAGGCAAACCCTCTCATGAAAAGTGAGCTCTCTGGTGGCCAACAGGGCTTACATCACGAGTTGCATCATATACTCTTTATGACAGGCTTTCTGACTCACTGCAACACAGGATACCCGTTTGTTTATTGTCCACAATTTAGACTCATGTGCACACCCTTTGCACAGTGTCGCCTTGTTCTGCTTGTTGACAGTACAGGAAAGGCAGATTACTCACTGGAGGGAGAAACCATGACGTCACGGCATATTTGTACTCCAGTATGTCTGTACATCCGTCCACATTATTAAACTGGTCATTTCTATTAGAATCGAGACACATCTTACACACAGAATTGTTCTTCAATGGCCTGTGTTGGTGGTTTCAGTCAAGTTGTGGCATTCACCAGATTTCCAGTATTTAGAATGTTTTCACAGCAAGTCTGCTTTTCACTACAGGGGACAACAAAAGCATTATTTTGACATGAAGTCATAAAAGTTTGATTACAATACACACATTAACTATTATATGCAAGTATTCTAAGAGGATTCTGTAAATATGATCATTTTTATTGCTATATTTTGACATGGAGACTTGCACAGTTCAGTAGTTGTGAGTGAAATTCTTTCCACCCAGCTGCCTTTGGACCTTTTTGCAGTTCTCAGTCTCAGCAGTGTAACACCATCTACTGTAGGTCATAACAGTAGCTGGTCTCATATCTCCATCACATGACCATATCACGTTTTTTGTCAGGGACACTGTTTAGCTTTTAAATTCGTGTAGCCGAAACAATTCCTTCATCTCTTTTTCATGCTACAGCAGCCGTGCTATTAATAATTTCTAATTGTTTCTTATCCTCCAGTACCGTTACTGACACTGCTAATCGTGTCATTGTGTTTGCTGGTTATCAAACAGAAGGGCTTGAAATTCATTTGAAACGTTTTTTTTGTTTGTTTTTTTGTTAATGAGACTTGATCACAAGTATAGTGGAACATGTAGCATTATTTAGCACATTAAGAAACTCCGATTATGCTGATGATCAAACCTTATTAACATGCACCTCCTCATGAACAGGTGACACACATCAGGCTGGAATTAGCGATTTACAACAATTTTGTCCAGTCAGGAGAAATAAGTATAAGACTACAAAACTGTTCTTCCGTGAGGTCTGATACCTTGGAGATGTCAACACTTCATGTTTACTAATCACTTCAAATATGAGATGCAGCTTTTAACTAGTGTGTGCAGTTTTATAAGTGGAATAAAATGTACTACTCAGCTTGTGAAAACTTTGTTGGATAATTTCATCTGAGGCACTGGAGCAACTCTGGAAGGTTTCTGAGTCTAAGAAATAACCCTGATGATGTCATTATTATCTAGAGAATAAATAACCCTGATAGAGACTAAAGCCTCTTTCACACACGCAGTCTTTTTCCATTAATCTGATGGCATCTGAACGTGTCAGCGTCATGTCCTGTTGGGCACTGCGGTCACTTTACAATAAAGGCTGCAATTTTACGAGGTCAGACGTAGTAACATTTCTGCAACACTTTCAACATGGCACAAATCTGAACTGCACCTGGTCACATTTATGGATAGGCACACTCAAATAAACAGTACTTCCAGGCTTGTGAAGCAGTTTGGGGAAGAATTGTTTTCATGCCTTAGCACCAGCATTGGTCCAAAAAATGTGTCAAAGACACTTTTTTGTGCGCCAGAATCACAAAATACCTTTGTCATTCACTTTGCACTACAATTTTACATCTATTCCAACCTAAATGTCCATAAAAATAAAACTTTACTGCAATGAAAACAAATCAGATCAGATTAAGGAGGCTCTCCAGTAATGAATGTAATCCAAGTTTTGACAAAACATGAACAGGAGCTGAAGTTTAGCTGGTCGCTTCCAACTGCTTGTGGGTGTCTTTCCTCTGACTTTATTAAATATCTGCAACATCAAACAGCCGCAGGATCAATGTGAGTGTATTTAAAGCAAGAGAGCTGTGTGCATGTATGCAAAAGGAACAACAAAACAACAGCTCCAGTAGCTTTTTTATTGACCTAAAATGATAAATCATCCCTGACATGGAGACAGGATCATGTCAGTTCAGGATCAAAGAGCAAGCTAGTGTGCACTGAGTCACAGTTAATAAGCTACAGTTAAATCATTTGTTACATTGCAACAGAGTTGTTAACTAACAGGCAAAATTTAGAAAATGTAGGTGTTTAGTAATTCATAAAAAAGGGACTGTAAGTTATTGGGACAGTTAGATAGGCCTGCTATTAGCTTAGTCATTTTTTCATTAGTGCGTGATTATGCTATCCAATCACATGTGAATAAAAAAAATCAAGTGCATACCGTGGCTGTCTCAGTCACTGTGGTGGGTATCTTTGAATGAAGTTGTGAAGCACATTACCGGAAAAGTTATCTATGTTTGAATGACTAAATGCAGTTAGTATTTTTGGCCTTTTGTGCCTTTATTAGATAGGACAGTGGATAGAATCGGAAATGGGAGAGAGTGGGGAAGGACATGCGGTAAACGCCCGAGGTCGGAGTCGAACCCGGGACTGCCGCTACGCCTCTGCACTTGGGTCATGCGACATAACCATTAAGCTATCAGGGCGCCCAACTAAATGCAGTTATCTTAACAGATTTTTAAAGCAGAAATATTACATATCCTATATGTAAAAAGGGCTTACAAATTTAAAACAGGTAGACTGCGTTACAAACTGAGATCACAGAATTTAAGATTTGTGGTCATTTCACCTTACCCATACCAAGCAGTAAGCTTCAAACAATAGACCGAGTTGCTTTATGGTAAATGTAGGATCCATCATCTATCTGTTTGAGCCTTACTAGAATTAAAAGACAGGAAAACATCATTATCACTATGTGTCACTATTATCTAGACCCTCATCATGTGTGTGTAACCGCTGATGTCTCGTGTCTTTCAGTGATGATGACTTTGACATGTCCAGATACTCCTCATCAGGATACTCCTCAGCCGAGGTGAGATGTCTGAGGGACCAGGTATCTATACACATACTCTATTGTTTCACAGCATCATTTGGTGAAACCACAAGCATTGCCACGTGATCACCCAGTTCCTTTGTCACACCCGCCACGCCAGGTGTATGTGCACCCATTGAGAGAATGTGCACCGGCTCCTCCGAGCTTTCATAGTCACAATAACCTTAAACACTTCTCATCCAAGCAGATTTGTTCCTCTTCATTTCTTTCCTTGTGGAGTCGAATATGTTTCACTTGTTTTCACCTCTTGCCTCAACCCATCACCATCAATGACCTGCGTGTACTCCACTATGTTGCTGCTTTGTGTCGAAATTTTATTTATCTGGACAACAAGGTTTTTTTTTAGTAACTTCTGTAACAAGTATTTTTTTATAATCGACTAAAAAGGTCAGTTCTAGTTTCAGGATTGGCTAAATTATTCGGAAGTTCTGCTGATATCTTTCTTCTTTGGCTTCTACAGCAGATCAACCAGGACCTGAACATCCAGCTCCTGAAGGACGGCTACCGGCTCGATGAGATTCCGGATGATGAGGACCTGGATCTGATCCCCCCTAAAGCCGTCAACCCCACCTGCATGTGCTGTCAGGCTGCTCCCTCCACAGCCTGTCAAATCCAGTAGCACCCCACCTACCCCTCCAACTCCATAAATCTCCTACCTGCCACCTGCACTGAGGCCAACTACTGACCAGAGTGGCAGCAAAGGAAGAAAAACAATTGGCTGGCAAAGGCACAAAGGAAAAACAAGGGTTTATAAAAATGCTATTAAAAAAAAGAACATGAGAAATTGAATATGTACAGTACCTGTGCATGTTCCTCCTATGGTAGGATCTGTGCATCTTACTTCTGCGTTGTTGGTTCTGCAGGGACTCGACTTATGGCAGAAACTTTACCTCCAAGGAAAACGTGTTACTTTTGCTTCTCCTTCGTTTGACTTCCATGTCATGTTCATGGATTTCCTGGTTTAAGAGGGCTAAGAAAGGACTGTGTGACGTTGTGGAAGAAGCAAAACGACAGAATAAGATGGTCGGAACTCGACCAGATGCTTGAGACAGTGACACGGTGTCATTGCTGTGTCAGTGGTCTGTCTGAGGAGTGGACTTCTTCTTCTACTGATGTATAATTGATGGTCGTATTCAACCGACAAGGAGGGATTGGAATCTCTGTAGTGCCCACTTGTTTCTTCTCTTTTCTCATTTCTTTCAGCCAGTCTGCTTTGTCTTCCTGTGTAAATACGTGTCAAACATGAAAACGACGTGTGTGTCAGATTATGCCCAGGAAAAATAGTGCTAAACCCTCAAGCTGCTGATAAAACACTAACGCTTACACACTAAAGTAGTAACCCAGTTTTTTTTTCTTTTTGAACGTATATCTGTTACACCGAGGTCATACTGCTTAATTGTTTTACATTCAGTTAAAAGAAGCTGAAAAATGCATGTTGCCTGTTGACACTGTGTCCTGATGACCAGCCTGTGCAGATAATTTATCACTTTTTACTGACCCCCCCCCGACCACATCCTTGTGCTGAGGAGACGATATGTGCTTTCAAGTTAGTCATATTTAGGTTCACCTACTGTAATACCAGTAGATCTACAGAAACCATTCTAATAATGCCAGAAATGAGCTCATGAATTAGTGTGTGCTTTGTGTGTGTGTTTGTCCATTTCCGTCCCCACGTGAGTGTGGTTAAGATGCTCGCATCGGTAGTTGCCACCAGTGAAGGCCGCAATATAGTTCATGTACTTGAGGGAGTTATTAGATGGATGCAAGAATTAGAATTTTCTCAGATAAAAGTCGTGCAATTTCTTCATACCTGCTTTTAAAGAATGTCTGAAGTAATTCCATATTGCTTGTTTTTTTTTAATAGAAGATTTTTTTTTAGAAAGACGCTCTCCTTTTCACATTGGGAAGTTCAAATGCTTTGCTTTCTTTAAATATTTTGTTCTTGTCTTTTTTTGGAACGTTAGAAATGTGTGCGAATAACTTATTTGTCTGATGTGCGGCAAAAACTGTACATGTAGCATCACACACAGCTGTGTATTGTCAATGCTTTATGCCAGTCAGCGTTTTCCATGGAGTTCTATATAGGAAGTTGCCCTTGTTGTACTGAATGTACCCTGTTTATTTTATCATATTTGTTTTGTATACGTCACTCTAAAGACATTTGCAGAACTCGGCAGGTATCGGCTACTTTTCCTCGTAGTAGACAAAGCTGGGTTTCTCCAAAAAACACTGTAATGGCGTAAAAGCTCCTGATTGTGAGACCTAGAAAAACATTTCTCTTAAACACTGATAAGCTCCTATTCAGCTTATGGGAGAAATAGCTGGATATCCTGAGCGTTCTGCTGACTGATGTTGAAGGGATTTGAAGTACAGTGCACGTCTACAAAGAACAGTCTCATTACGAGTGTCTTTTTAGATGTGCGACTATGTTTTTGGGGAACATTACATTAATCTGTCATAACTGTTAATCTGCACATTTCAACAGGTTTACATTTTTTATAATCTAAATCTAATAGAACCGGCAACAAAGGCTTTCACTGAATGGAGATGCAGCTCAATCGCAGTTGTTCCTGTTCTCATTTTGGTTTGCAGTGATGCCAGATCCACAAGCGTACATGTGTGGGATGCCAAAAGAGAAATATTTGCTTTGGTCAAATAGATGAATGAATGGTACTGTATGTATAGTGTAAAAAATAAGTAACATCTACATGGATAGAGAAAAGGAACAATTAATCTTATTTCAAACTTTTCTTGGATTAGTTTAAGTGGTTTGAGTGAACCACCCAGACAAATCCATGATCCAGTAAGAAAACATTTCCCTTCTCTCATCGATGATATCCCTGAAACAGCCTTTGGGTTCCTGCAGCATTTAATTTACAAAAGTGCACACAGATTAATAAAGATAATTTACATTAAGAAGGTGCCATGTGTGTAGATAATAAAACGATTTTCATTAAGTAGAAAACTACATGAACAGCACAGTAGGTAATTTAAAATGTCACCAGTGCAGCTACTGGAGGAAGTGATGGTTGGACCAGTAGCTGTGTTTAGTTAACAGAAACATGGAGGGACTGACTGTGTGATCGACTGTGGCGCTGCGTTAACATCATCCTAATGGATTTTGCACACAAGTCATCACGGCGGTCTTATACTGAGTGCAATACTTGTGGCTAATGTATAAATCGAGGTGTAGCTTCACTAATTTCTTGAGTTTCTAGTAATTTGTTGTAACAGAAGCTATTTATTTGCAGTTGTGTGTTTTTTTTTCATTTGATTTTCACGTACAGGAAATACTTCATATACAGACAGACGCTTTTTATTTGTCAGATGCTTGTTATGATGATTGTGAACTGGTTCCATTTAGATTTTAACAGTGTTAAAGTTCTGTGTATAGTGCAACATATAAAAAAATAAATATTAGCTATCTCAAGTTTGCCAGTGCCAGTCTGTAATTTGCAGTTGTGTTTTTTCTTCTGTTGTTTAGTGTGACGGATGCCATTATGGTTTTTTTGCCCAGCCCAGCCCAGCACTTGTTTAGACTCGAACAGTTTTCTCTGCAGGAGATGAAACAAATAGCTTCTGGATGAAACCATTTGTCTGCCTCCCACACAGACTCTCTGCTGGTGACAACTGATTACCCACTGATGTGAATGACATTATGGCCTAAACAGGCAGGTTGGGGAGATGGATCAAGAAATAGAGGAGTAGTCAGTGTGAGGGGTGGGGGGTTGGGCGTTTGTGATTAGCCTCGAGTTGATCCCTCGGGAGCAGATGGTGAATGATGGCTTACGTAGGCGCCTTGGATCCCAGGAGTTAACGGTAGTGTGTGTCCACGTTGGAGTGACACTGAAGTTGAGGAAGACGTGGAAAGAAAGAAGGCTCATGAGACAGAAGTGCAGGAGGACAGGTGAGGAACATTTCTATGTCCAACATGATACAGTTAGTGCATAGTTGAGTTCATGGTTATGGATTGGAAATATCATCGTAGACAGTGGGAACCTCCTGGAAGTCCAGTTTGGTTGAGACTATAGTACTCTGAAGATGCTGAGCTTCAACTTTTAACAATTATATGTGTCTGCAAAACTAACAGAGATGGAATTAGCTATCTTACCATATTGTACAGACTGTTAACCCCATCCAGCTTCCAATTCTGTAGTCTGTAATGAAAACACACTAAAGGGATATTCTGGTCTCAATGAAACCTAACTCCAGCCTTACTTCATGCAGAGCGATACCAACCAAACCTGACATCATGTTGCTGAGTGTTGCTGCTGTGCTGCTGCTGCTTTGTGCACGATGTTTGCACAGCTCTGCTCTTCCTGCCGTCTCCTCTTACGAGTTCACCGCCTATAGGATGCAACAGTACGACCTGGCACAACAGAAGCATGGTAAGTTCACGCAAGTGACAAATCTGGACATATATGTACATTGATTCTAAAACAAATAGTGTTTTGTACTTTTAAAGTGTCAGTATAGGATAGTATTGGAAGGAAAATCCCCTGTAAATTGTTTTTTAGTACACAGTACGCACATTATGGATCGCTTCTGTACCTAAAGTTAGCTTCCACTCAAATTGTGTTTCCTTTTTTATTACTTCATTTTCATATTTGATCTTAACTATGCACAATGATGTATATTCAGACTTTTACACTATGTTTTCAAATTAATCTCCTAAAGAAAGAAAGTTTCTCTGAACTCGCCTTAAATCTGAGTTTAATAGAGACACACCAATCCGGCATAACATTATGACCACCTTTCTAATATTGTTTTGGTCCCCTTATGTGCTCAAAAATGCTCTGAACCATTGGGCATGGACAAGAGGACCTCTCAGGGTGTCGTGGGGTCTGGAACCAGGACATTGGCAGTGGATCCTATGGGTACTCTGGGTTGTGCAGTGGGGCCTCTGTCAATCAAAGTGTGCTTGTTCTGGGACAATGTTTATTTGGGTGTCTAAGTCTCATCAGCACTGATGGCAGAATCCAAGGTTTTCCAGCAGAACAGCACATAGTACCAATATGACAAATGTTATTCACTTCACCTGTCGTGGTTTTAATGTTGTGGCTGATCGGTCTACGTATGACAGTGAGAATTTGACTTTTCAGTAAAGTAGAAGTCCAGTGGACAAACTTTTGATTTTGCAAATATGTGTGTTCATAGATTCAAGATTTTTCAATAAGGCAGAGGGAGTAGATATAGTTTAAAGAAAAACCGGATAGCTGTGGATAATCCATAAAAAATGCATATTATTACTCAAAGCACAGATTTTTTTTGCCCATTTATCTTGAAAAAAGTACATATTATTCTAAATAAGTAAAAACGGGTCTATCAACATGAACAACTTCAAATTAGCGCCATACTTCTTTTTACTATTTTAAAATTTCAGTGGTTGACTGAAATTTACATGGAGGTATGAAGTAATGTTATTTTTTTCCCCTTGTGATCTTAATATTGCAGTAGTCCATGAGAGAACTTTACTGACATGAATTTGTGTTTACTTTTGAGAAAAACGTTGGGAAAGGAAGCTGCAGCCAATCTAGAGTTAATAACTTTTTGTATGACACTTAATGTTTCTTTTTAATTTGCTTTACTCTGTGTTTCTTTTGCTGAGGTTGCCGTGGAGCCATTGTCGTGGCGGAGGCTCGCTCAGCAGACGAGCCATCGCTGACCCGCCGCTGTGTTATCATGAAGGTGTCAGACTTCACCACAGAAAGATACTTTGAGGCCCAGAGACAAAATGCTGCTGCTGTACTGATCCTTCTGCCCAAAAATATCTCCAGTATCTCTCATGACACGATACAGGTAATAAGCTGAGAACTGTATTTGTGCTCCATGGCTAGCTGTAAGGAAACTAAGAACACATCTTTTATCAGACACTGTTCAGGATTTAATTCTCGAATGTGACAATATCTCAGTTCTCCAAGGTATTAGGTAACGGCTTGCTGAAGTGGTGTTATAGAACATTATATAACAGCTATGGAAATGAGAAGAAAACAGGAAAGAAAGGGAAGCTGTTTGGTAGCTTTTAAACAGTCTTTTCTGCACCTGGTTGCTATTTCTTTTTTCCCCTTTCAGTCCTTTATGGTGAGTGAGAGCGAGACTTTGCAGAAGGAAACTCTGATGCCAGTGTATGTTGCACCCGAAGATGAACAGCTGCTTTACATGTATGAGGAGGTGAAGCAGGCTGCAGCTACACGGACCTCATCCATATTTGTCAGAGGTAACAGATACAAGAGGATCTATGCATGTGCTATGTGGAGGATGGATGAGCTATTTAAAATACTATTCCAAAGAAAATGACAGATGTGCAGTAAGAAAACTCTTACTTATATGATCAAAAATATGAACACAGAATGGAAAAATGTCCCAAAATGGACAGAAAGAACTGAGGAGACTGTATCATGCAAAAAACCTGTCTTTTAATCATTTTTTTTTTATTGTTGGCAGTCCTCCGAAGTATGGTCACAGCTACGGCCTTTCAGATCTTAGTGAGCAACAATGCCCCCATTAAGGCTATCACTGACAGTTCCATAGTCACGCTGGAGGTGAGTGTTGAGCCTTGACAAAAAATGATTCAAATTTCAGTCAGATCTTTCTCACTTCCTTTGTCATTGGTCCCCATTATGTACTTCAGGGAGTGCTTCCTGGAGCAGGAGAGGACATACCAACCATCGTCATCACCGCCCACTATGACTCCTATGGGTTAGCCCCGGTGAGTTAGATGCTAAAACAGCTCATTTAGAAGCGCAGGTAACAGTTTCCAATGCTCTAAACTATTAAATTGTTTAATCCATTCCATCATCAAAATGTCAATACTGTACAATAGCGCGCTCATACATGGATCTGTTTGTTTGCCACACAGTGGTTGTCATATGGAGCAGACTCTAATGGCAGTGGAGTCACCATTCTGTTGGAGCTGGCACGTCTTTTCCAGAAACTTTATAGCAGCCCCAGCACCAGACCACCGTGAGTTCCAACTCATTTTAACATAACAAAGCATGTGGCTTATTCCACCTCAATTCACCAAATTTTTTAAAAAGTTCATGCCTGACCATCGCTAACTATATGTATGTTATAAAGTAAAATGTGTAAAATTTTTAGTCACAGGTGTTCCAAAGAGGATTGGGGTCATGTTAATTTTTTCATGTTTGCATTGTTTTCTTCTTGCCAATCTGTGGATCAATGTTTGAAGTGCCATAACTTGAGAAATATTGTAGCTAGAGTCTCATTGATGTGTACATGTGGTCTTCGATAGTGCAATCCCTATATGATAGTGTAAATATAGATTAAAAAATCCATGCTTTTTATACTCCAATATTCCACCAACCACAAAACCTTTATTTTTCACCCTAAGAGGTTGATTTTTCTCCCTGTGATTGGAACCAATAATAGGAGCTTTAAAAATGTAGACTATATGGAACCAGTCAGAGGCATACTTTTTTTTTGCATTCATGGCAAATATTTGAACATGCACTCAGCAGGTATGACAGGCAAAACCCAACTGGAAGAGTTATGTAATATTGTTACATGGCTAAAAGAACAATCATAGTTTTCCAACTCATAGTGCTTCAAATAATTATATAGAGCAAACATTGCTCCACAGATTGGCGCAAAGTAAACAACACAAAAAATTGACATGACTCCACCCCCTTTAAGAATTTCTATTTCAAAAACAAACAATGTATGTTACCTATGACCCCAAATTTTACATATGGTCAACTCAATCAATACTCACTAATTTAGAAAAAAAATCCTTCAAATTGAAAATGCTCAGGTGCGGGGCATTCGGTGAATTGAGATGGAATGACCCATGTGTGCTTTGGCCAGCATGTGTTTCTACAATATACCTGCAAGTGCAAGTAGTGCGAGCTTGCAGTTCTATGTACATTTCTATTAAGGGTGGTACTGATCAGAATATAACACCTACATCCTGGATGAAAACCTAAACATGCTGCAAGATACTGACATATACAAAATTTGCCCTGGTGAAAATATTCAAGTAACGGGTCCGTAATGAATTTAAAAAATGTTGTTTGGTGTTTTAGATATCATTTAATGTTCTCCTTGACCGGAGGAGGAAAATACAACTTCCTGGGCACGAAGAGATGGATCGAGGAGAATCTAGACCATGCTGGTGAGTTTGTGGCTTTGCATCCTACTCAACGTGTTGGAATTAGACTGCAAACATAAATTGTCCAGTTGCATTTTAGCTGAAGGTTTTCTCTCCAGAGTCCAGCCTGCTCCATGACAATGTGGCATTTGCTGTGTGTTTGGACACCCTGGCCAACGGGGATGAACTGTACGTGCATGTGTCTCGCCCTCCGAAGCCTGACACTCCCATGCACTCTTTCATTCAGCAGTTGGAGGAGGTCAGCAGCTTTAGTGCTTCTGTTCATGCATTATGCACAAGTCTTGTCCGTCTTAAGGGCCTCACACACATATACTTTTTTTGTTTGTCCTGCAGGTGGTTTCCTCCAGATTTCCCTGGGTGAAGGTGGGATTGGTTCATAAGAAGATCAATCTTGTAGAGTCGACAGTAGCCTGGGAGCATGAGCGCTATAGCCTACGGAGGATCCTGGGCTTCACTCTGTCTCACCTGGAAGATCCTAAATCTGAGCTCCGTGGCTCTATGCTGAACACAATGTAAGTTAAAAATTCTGGTTGTGATTATTATAATGAAATATTTGAGCAACTTGAAGGTTTATTTGCACCAGGACATAAAAATATAATTCTTTTATGTGTGTATCACCTAATAGGTCACAAGTGGATATCAGAAAACTTAAGCGTAATGGTATCATCGTAGCAGAAGCTCTGGCGCGGTACATGTACAATCTCTCCGACAAGGTGAACGCAGGCACAAAAACACAATTTACTCACAAAATACATAAAAATAGAAACTGTATTCAACACCTGATCTGCTTTCATTGAATATTGATCGCTCTGTGTTGTTTTCCTTAAGGGTTCACCAAAGGATGTGCAGGTTTTCAAGGGCCAGCTGGTAGGTTCTGGGTTATTTTGGTCAATATGCAAAGCCAAGTGCTGACCTCTGGTGTTATTTTATAGACATTACACAGTTCTCATCTTCAGTGTCTAGGGTCTGCCTATTTACCATGGCTTGTTCACTGGATTAATTTGAAGATGTGGGCATTTAAACAGTACTTTTTATATAAACATGTTTGGAATGTAAATGGCTTGAAATGTAAAAACTTTAATATTTCTGTAACAGCTTGATTTATTAAATTAATTATTCTTAAATGAAAAAGTGATACCCAAACTGAATTTTAATGGACAGAAATAGGGACTCATTACTTACAGTAGATTGTGTTTATGTAATGATTTATAGGATTCTTCCTCACATCTATGTGTCCTTAATGCAGGACTTTCATGACAGTCGCATTTCCAGTTTGCTGTCTTTCCTGACATCTGTCCCTCGGGCCGCCCAGCTGCTGGATAAAGAACCCGGTCACCTCCTGCTGGTCAATTCACTGGAGCACGAATTCAAACGTTACCTGCAGCAGGTCTACAGACACACCTTCCGACAGGACAAGAGGTGTCGCTTGTAGTGGTAGTTCAAATAGAAAACACTGTCAGCTGCACTAAAAGGCAGAAGTGCAACAATAATGATATTTCTTCCTACAGGGACCCTGACGTTACTTTTTTTGATCAAATGAACCAACCACTAGTGATGTACAGGTGACTATCTGTGCTCTTATACATTTTGTGCATGTGTTAAATTCAATAAGACATTTGGGGACTGACACAGCTTTTCTTTCAGAGTGAAACCTGCTGCCTTTGACTTGTTCCTGGGTGGCTGCATTGCTGCTTATTTGGGGATTGTTTACTATGGAATCCAGGTTTGTTAATGTGCTCTTTTATATTGTCCATTGTATTCCTATCCATATTCATATATTTTCAAAGCACTGATAAAAAGGTAGAAAAAATGGATTAATCGGTTTAGTTTTATGTTTTTTTTCTCTTTTACAGAATTTCGGTTTTCTCTACACAAAACTAAAAGCAGCAATGAAATCCAAGCACCAGTAAATACTCTCAGACTATGAATACTGAGTCTAGGACAAGGGCTTTGAAGTGTGCTCTGAGCAAGCTGGACATTTGCTTGGCTGGCTGTGTGAAGAACATGAAAGCAATGCGACATGAATCTTCTCGGAATGATCACATGCATAACCTTAAAAGTGTGCATTTGCTTTGAAATGCACATTATTTTAAAGATGTTTGTACCTTTCATTATGCATAAAGCCGTTGAAGTGTGTAAAACTACTTTTATGAATAGACTTTGTTTGTACACAAAATGAATAAAGAAGGTGTTTGGTACTGTGTCAAAGCCGGGAACACAAAGCACTGCTTGGATCTGATTTGAGCGTTTGTGAAGGACGTTCCTGCCACATCGTTACTATGATTCACCATGTCCTCTGCTCTGCATCTGTTGACATGGATTTGACTGGGCTTAACATAGCTGTCAAACGAGGCCCAACCACTGCAGTGGATGAACAGCCAGTTCCTGTCACAGATAACTCAGTGAGAGCGCTGGAGACACAAAGGCACCCTACGGCGCTTGGTGAATTATTAATGCTTATGTGGCATGCTGACAGTGAATAGAGGTGACGCTGGATGGTGGTGGGAGATTCTTAGAAGTCCTATTCCTCTGCTGGTTTGTTCCAGTTCTGTAGATCTGATAAAACTTGGTCGGTTTTAACTACAAGGTAGCTAAACAACCCCTGAGCTGAGCCTCAGTGTTTGAGAGCAGCGCTTGTGCTTGTTTGTGAGGGGCCCCTGGGAGGGAAATAGGTCATGGACAGTGACCCCAGGTATGTATGTCTCTGCAGGGGGCTTGGAGCTTAGGAGGATTAGTGGCTGAGTGCTCAGGTAGCACAAAGAGTTGTTCTGCTTCAGCAAGGATGCTCTTAACCTGCCTTTGCTTCCAGCAGAGTAGATTCATCATGACAGCCACAGGTTAAACAAAAACATTTTATCTATTGGGTTGCTCTTAAGGATCCTTACAGAATTTAAAGCTAAAATGAAAATATATACCATGCTGTGACAAATTAAACACATAATTCATAAATAACTTCAAAACAGGTGGCACACACAGCCCAGTAACAATAAACCCCACACATAATAGATAATTTTTCAAGAAATAAAAAGAACTAAAAAACAGGAGGCAGATAGATGTAGGGGAAGGGGTGGAGCTACTAGGTGATGGGGAGGAGAAGGATGCTACATGACTTTCAGGCAGACTGCAGGTAAGCGGTGGAAAATAAGTAAGACAGTAAATGAGGATGGCTCCCCAGCTCTACATGACCATGTACAAAGAGCATTTCAGCTCTCCTGGCAGAGCGAAACGAGCAGAACTTCGACCAACGTCTGCCCACCGCCGGAACAACCCTCAGCCAAGGCCGGTAAGATACAGTCTTCTGATAGAATAATTACTTATAATTGTTTTAAAAAAAAATCTTGAAAAACTGGTCAACATAATTGGAAATGGTTGTCATGTAATTGAGTAAAATATGAAAAACACAGTGCATTTAGGATCAGACAGGACTCACTTATTACTCTACATATTGTTCTTCATTGAGCCATATACTAAGGTGTCTTATACTAATTGGCAGCTGATTGTTTACATTTCCCTCTGCATGGTGAAAGCTGTATCCCATCTATTATTCAGCACTTCCTCCATGAGTATTTATTCATCCAGGAGTAAACAGAGCTAAGAGGGGTGTATAATTACCCTACTGTAAAAGGAAAAAAACAACAACAACAACAAAACAAATAATGCAGGAGAGAGGTGATGTTAATACATGCAGATTTTACAGCTTGCACAGCACTCTCACCTCTTTGCAGTTTTTAGTGTGTTATCGTGGTATTAGTACAAAGAGAAAACCTGTTAAGAGAAATGGTGTTTTAAAACCTATTTTGGTGCACAATACAGTGGTACTGAGAGAAAAATTGGAGAGGAATCATCTCCTACAAGGTTTAATTAGTTAGGCTAAGAAAACAAGGGGAAATGTACTTGCATGAAACTTGTTATCTGTGAAAAATGTATATGTCATATTAATTGTGACACTACATGTAAAATACTACTCACTACATATAAAGAAGACACTAGCGGATAGTGTCTCTAAAAGAGCTCTTTTTCTCTCTGTGTTCTACTTCTTTATATATTTCCTCCTATATGTGTCATTGTTTATCTCCCCACCCCCCAGGACTTTCTGTTTCCCCGGAGTCCTTCGTCAAACTACAGGTCAACCCGCACTCAACCACATCCTTTGCCCCCTGTGGACACCGGCCGTCCCCTCTTCCCCCCCGTCAGACATTTGTCATTTCACACTCCTGTCCCAGCTTGTCCTGACAACTCTCTAAACCCAGCAAACACAGGCAAACCACAACACATGCCCCCTGTCAACCTATCGGCAGTACAAGCTCTGCCCTCTCCTGACAGACTGCAGAAACTACAGCTGACAGAGCCTCCATCTGCCATCGATGTGCAGCTCCACAGTGCTTTGAAGAACCCCCAGAGGTAGATATTAACCAGCTCAATCTATAGTCTAAAGATAATTATAAATACACAGTGATTTGGATTGATTTTCTCGGCAGGAGGATGGATTATCAGAGGAATGTCCATCCACTCTCAGCAGGGCAGCTAAGGTAAGCAAATAACCTTTGACCTCTTCTTGTGGTCTTTGGACCTTAAAACACACTTCATGGAGATTAAACTAAGTGATTTTATAAGGCTTGTTATAATGATAAAAGAAAAGAAAATAACACTGTCTTCATCAGGCAGCATGGAGGTGCTCAGCTTCGAAGACCCCAAACTAGCCTCCCTCATGCAGCTGCTCACCACTTTGCAAGGACTCAATACAAACGGTGTTGTTCAAACAGCGCTCTGGATTATAGGTGCATGTTCATACAAAAAATATGCATCTTTTTGTGTCATCAATAATATCCACTGATGTCTAATCATTTTCTCCTCCACAGTGGCTGCTACAGCTGCTTCCATGTGGTGAAGCCCCACCAAGCCGGACACTACATCATCCACCCAGAGTTTGTGTCTGAGTGCCTTTATTAGGCCCGTTAGAGCACATGGCATCCAAAGTGGGGATCTGGGACCTGCAGAGGTCCTCATGGAGAACCTGCAGGGGATTCCCTCGGCAAAATGAGGGATTGTTATCTTTTGTTTAATTCTCTGCTAATTAACCCAGTGAGACGAGGTGTAAGAGTGAATTATGTAGGCTGCACCGTCGCCGCCATTATCTCCTCGTGTACAGCACAGAAACCGCTAATCAGCACTGAACCAGCAGCAAAGAAGTTCCTGTAAGGGGCTGGTGATGATGAAATCAAATGAGGCGCTGTGGCCTTAATATGGTGACTGTGACATTAAAATTTTAAACAACTAATAAAGAGATAATTTTCCACGTGTGTTGTAGGAATTCTTTATTGTATGTTTGAAGGGTTAAAACGGAAACACAAACAACTGAAAAGACTTATTATAGGTACTTACTTGAGACACTATGTAGCAGTAAAAATGTCACCAGAGCAAATAAAGTAATTAAAAACACTACAGTGAGGATCACAGGTGAATCTCAACATGGAAATATAAGAAGCATTAAATACCAACTTTTGATAATGTCTTTTTTTATACGTATGTGTGTAGTATATTATTCTGATTGTGAGTTGTTTTAATATATTTCAGACCTGATGAAGGCAGCTGGTGGTCAGTATGAGAGTAGTTGACAAACAAGGTATTTTAAAAGTTTTGTTCATATAGTTTTAACAGTCATTCAGCATGTATTTTAATGTTATTGTCATCCCAAGGCAGCTCTTTACACATCTATTTCATAAGGCTGGTGCATAGGAGAGAGACAATTGTAACTACTGCACACTGTCTAACTTGCAATGATGCATGTACAGGTGCAACATTTTGGCGCTAGACCTTGATCAGGCAAATAGGTTGTTGCAGCCAGAACTCATCTTAAATAGTGAGTGAGCAAACTCCACATACCTTAGAGAGGTATGAAACATCAAAAGCAAAAAAAGAAAAGAAAAAAAAGATGATTTTTCATACTATATAGAACATGAGAGTCAACAAGAATACAAAGACAAATGCTGATATTGCCAGAAAATATCACATGATTTGGGAAAGAAATACTTAAAGTCTCCTGCGTTCACAATGTGGGCCCAGACTTGCAAGTAGTCTGAAAATTAAACTGCAACTTGAAGAAATACCCTAAAAACACACACACAGTACTGGATAACATAACCCACAGTCACAGTCACAGAGAGAAGAGGGAAACAACAGCTATAAAACATCAAAATGATGCACTTACTGTAGACAAAATGTTACTGTAATACATGTGTAATAACATCATGTTTAACAATGGTCTTTTTCCCCCAATAACATTTTTGACTGTAATAACAGAACCATGGGTACATTATCCTCCATGCCATACCTGTACATATGTAAATTCATCAGTTCATATGTGGACATATGTAAATTCACCTTCTCATATCTGTACATACACTGATCAGCAACACCACTGACAGGTGAAGTGAATAACATTGATCATATTGGTACTACGTGCTGTTCTGCTGGAAAACTTTGAATTTTGACATGATACCCAAATAAACACTGTGCCAGAACAAGCACACTTCCTCATGCAAAATATGACAATCCCAAATATCTCTGGCCTACCCCTGCAGGAAAATGCACCCCACCACACAACAAAAACATCAAACAGGGGCATGTTGAGGAACATGGCAATGGCCCAACGTGTTGATTTGACCTCCAGACTTCCTACACCCCATTCTGATCAAGCATCAACAGCATGCAGTGGAACAAGTGTGATTGACAGAGACCCCACTGCACAATCCAGAGTACCCAAAAGATCTACTGCCAATGTCCTGGTTCCAGACCCCATAGGACACCCTGAGAGGTCCTCTTGTCCATGCCCAATGGTTCAGAGCATTTTTGATCACATAAGGGGGACCAACACAACATTAGGCAGGTGGTCATAATGTTATGTCTTATGGGTGTATACATATGTTAATTCACTATGTCATAGCTATACTTATCATATGTAATTTCATTATGTCATATATATCTATATACATATCCATATGTATTTCTTGCCCTGCTTCTTTCATGCCTCATCTGTATCCAGCTGCTGTATTATGTAATTTTTGCAGTTTTATAAAGACATTCATGTCACTTTTTACTATACAAACAGTGTGTTGTGCGAATTATTCAAACCAGTGTGATTTCCTCAGTCCATGCAACACTCCAAAACTGTGCAGAATGAGAAAACAAAGACTCTTCTCTCTGGACTACGTTTCCCATGATTCCTCGGGGCGTCTACAAGGCGGATACGCTGTAACGCGCTTTGATTCTCACTTCTTTTTCTGTGAACTGCAAAGTTGCAATTTGAGCTGCAGGGGAGACGCCGCTGCTGCTGATCGGTAGGCGAAAACTATTTTTAAGCGACAAGCTTCAGAGTAAACAGAATATGCACAAAGAGATTATTATAGCGCAAACGGACTGCGGTTTATTTTCCTTCCGTTAACTTTTCTCGCACCACCCACCGAGGCGCAAAACATCAACGACTGTGTGCATGCATCGGATCGACGTATGTAGAAGTTGTGGTTACATTCTTTTCTCTGTGATTACTTCATGGTGACAGTTAGGAATGCATTAGTAATACTTCTTTTCGCTGAGTGTAGGTGTTTACGCAATGAGTAAAGTGAGAAAGTTGTTCTCTAAAGTGAAGATCGTCAGTGGTGAAGGATGTTTTCTCAAACTTTACCCAAGAAAAAGTACAAATACTACACTGTTAAAGTACTCTGTTAGAATTAGGAGTCCTACACTGAAAAAATATTATCATAAACTGCACTTCATGTGAAAACCAAAAACATTAATACATTAAAATGCCCCCTGTTGCTATCAATGGCACATATTCATATATTTTATATAGAATAGTATAATATTTAATGTATAATGTATTACAATATTCTATCATTAGATTATTATTAGTCATGCATGAATGTAAGCAGGATTTTGCTGATGTAGCTCATAAAATTGATCATTTCTGAACTATTTTGTATAGGGCTGCTACTAATACTTATTTAATTATGCATTCATCTGCTGATCATTTCTACCATTAATTGATTGGTTGTTTGTATAAAGTCTGAAAATAGTGAAAAATGCCCTCATAACGGTTATTAAAATAGTAGCCAGTTCTCTGTCGACTGATTAATAGTTTCAGCTGCACTTGTATAAACTGGTAGTTGGTTTAATTTATAACAAAATATCATATTTTTAAATTTCTATATATGTTTTTTGTGTAAAAAATCTTAATTTACAAAGAAACTAGCATGTAAACTGTATACATGAACTTAGTGGAGTAAAAAGTGCAACTTTTCCTTCTTAAACAGTGGACTAGAAGTACAAAGCATTACAAAAAGTACCTCAAATTTGTACTTAAGCACAGTACATGAGTAAAAGTACTTAGTTACATTCTACCATCACTTTATATAATTGGTGCTCCGTAGTGTTCTGTCATGTACACACATGTTCGAGTTCATTAGCCTGAAGACGTAACTGTAGTCAGCATACTGCAACATGCCACGCACATGCACACACACACACACACACACGCAGACTTTTGGAGATAGTGAGACTTTCTCAAACAGCTGTTCTGACTCAGCACTTCTTTGTTTGTTTTTCTCCATGTCAGGACAGATAGGAAATCGGCTGAAATGGCAGATATGAACTCACCCTGATCATAGCACAAACAAAGAAATGCCTCCGTCGGAGAGTTTTCTGCTCTTCATCGGCCTTTCAGTGGAAAAAAACACTTTATATTTTAAAAACAAAGGCATTTTTCCTTTTTTCCTGTAAAGTAATTGGGATTCAAGCTGAAACAACTAGTCCATTAACTGATTAGTTGAGGGACAGAAAACTAATCAGCAGTTTTGATAAGAAATGAGTATTGTTGGTCATTATTAGTCTGCCATGAATATTTGTTTAATTAAAGGATAATGCCTGTGCTTTAAACCGTTGGTTGATCACCAACTTGCAGCACAATCAGATTGCCTGTAAGAGTTAATGTTAGTCGCAGCCTAATGGGATACATACAAACTCATGGATTGCCAGGGGTTAAGTTCTTGCACCTGTCCTTGCACTTTTTAATTAAAAGCAAATTGGAATGGGTCTAATTTACAGTAAATCATCGTCTGACTTTCATGCTTAATTTTTCTACTTGAGTCCAGCGGCCTGAGCGGATCTCCAAGGAACCAACAGTTAGTTCTCTGTTAATTAATGATGGGCTTATGTTATCACTCCTGTTGTTGGGGGAAATCTATACTGAGGGTGGTTGAACACAGAATTAGTCAATTAGATTGCTAATTAATAGCCGGCATTTTTTATTATCGACCTCTGCTGCCGGGACAGAGCATGAGGGTCAATTGCAGTTAGGACTAGTCAGCAAACAGGGAAGTTGGAGAGGACTGAACTCCTCTCGCTCTGTTGTGCATTCTAATCAAATCTATTCCGATTAGCTAAAGCCACATTAACTAACATCAACCAGTTAATTACTCGTAAGAATTTCTTCTGTGTCCTTGCTGGGAGGTACAGTGAGTTCAATATGGGTCTTTGTCCTTGCAGTTTTCGTCTGATTCGTTGCCACTGTTGTCAAACTGCAATAGAATGATTGAGGTTACTTCCAGTTGGTTAGTCAGGCTTGATAAAGCACAGCGTTTAGTATTCTTTCCTTTCCTTCCTGGCATTGGCAGAGGTTTAAGGCCAAAATCCCCTTTTCTGCTTCTCTACTCCTTCCATACCAATGAGTCCTCTTTTCAATTGAACTCATATGTTAGAATTACTGCCGGGAACATCCACTTTATCTTTTTATGGGTAATTGGCAGCAGATTTGTTTTGTTAAATCTCGAACACATCTTTAAAGTTTACATCCTGACAGCGTAATACCTTTAAGTGCTGCGAAATCGCTTTGTTCAGCAATGCAGAGCATGTAAGACAATGCTAGAAATGTAATGGAGGCTTTGAGCTGACAGGGAAACAAGAAAGACTGAGAGCTCAGGCGCTGCTGGGGCTGTTTTCCTGGATGTGTGTGATGGTTATACTGACTATTTACAACTGGTATGCAGATATTAGGTTAATGTGCTGTGCATTGGAAATATTTTGAACAGCTTTCTAAAATCCATATGAAAAATGCAAATAGTTTGTGGAGTCCTCAACTCTGACTTTCCATTCTCATTCATATGACAGGTCTGGCAAACAGATGTGACAAGAGGGCCCCATTCCAACAACAGAATCTCCCTGCAAAACATTTTCATGATCTGTGCAACATAAACTCTCGGATTTGCCGGCTGAACATCACAAGCCATGTACCAAGTAGTACCAGGAGGAGCAGGGGGCACAATTACAGATGTTATCCCCAAGCAGAAACACAGCAAGGACACTCGACCCTTAGTCGGAGCTGGAGTAATCGGCCTGGTGCTGTTGATTGCAGCTGTGACTGCGTGGTGTTATTACATCGCCTCTCTGCGCAAAGCTGAGCTGCTTAAGACACAGCTGCTGGATCTGAATAAAGATGGCTACATTATCCGCAACCAGGGAGGATCTATTGTTTTCAGAATGGATTTCAGGTTGGTGGTTTTTGAAATTTGATTCATGTGTTTGGATAGAAAATTCAGATACATCAGAAATAATAAAAAAATGTAGAGGTACAAGTACAAGTATTTCTTGAACCTTGTGGCCATTTAATGGAAATGTAAGATCTGTGCCAAAGAATGCATGGAAATGTCAGTATTTTTAAATCTTGGCAGGTCGGGGACCCTTGATTTGGATTCCTGCTCTAAAGAAGGGGAGATTTTAAGCTGTGGACACACCACTGATAGAAAACTAAACTTCTTCATTGAGACAGTGCGACCGAAGGACACCGTGCAATGCTACCGTGTACGTTGGGAGGAGCTGGTTCCTGACATTCCTGTTGAGCATGCCATGACGTACAAGTTTGCTCACTGGTACGGCGGTGCAGTGTCAGCAATTCAGCACTGGCCTATTTCTATTTCCGGCCAACAGGCTCCCAAACCATTTGTTACTAGTGACATCTACTCAAACCGCAATGAATTTGGTGGAATTTTGGAGAGTTACTGGCTTTCATCCAATGCTACTGCCATCAAGATCAATAATTCTGTGCCCTTCCACCTGGGTTGGAATGACACAGAGAAAACTATGTCCTTCCAGGCACGATACAGCGATAGTCCCTTCAAGCCAAACCCAGGAGAGGCTCCATGTGCAGAACTTAGCTACAGAGTTTGTGTGGGACTGGACGTGACATCCATACACAAGTACATGGTTCGCAGATACTTCAACAAACCAAACAAAGTGCCTGCCAAAGTCATGTTTCGGCATCCTATATGGTCGACTTGGGCATTACATAAAACTGATATTGACCAAGAAAAGCTGTTAACTTATGCTTCTAATATCCGCAAACATAATTTCAACTGTAGCCACCTGGAACTAGACGACCGCTACACCAGTCGCTATGGAGAATTTGAGTTTGACAGAATAAAGTTCCCCAATGCCTCGGCCATGTTCCAAAAACTAAAATCAGATGGATTTCTAGTGTCTCTCTGGATTCACCCTTTTGTTAACTATGACTCAGAAAACTTCCACACATGCGTAGAGAGGGGTTTGTTTGTCCGAGAGCCCACAGGGCGGCTGCCGGCCTTGGTGCGTTGGTGGAATGGCATAGGCGGTATTTTAGACTTCACAAACCCAGAAGCCCGAGACTGGTTTTCCTCCCAGCTACGTTCCCTGCGCTCCAGGTATGGGGTGTCCTCTTTTAAATTTGATGCAGGGGAAACCAACTACTTACCATGGAAATTTAGTACTCGGACTCCCATTCGGGACCCAAGTTTTTTCACAAGACGTTACACCGAGATGGCTATTCCCTACAATGATCGAGCTGAGCTGCGCAGCGGTTACCAGTCTCAGAACATATCCTGCTTCTTCAGACCAATTGACAGAGACTCCGTGTGGGGCTATGAGTTGGGTCTCAAATCTCTTATTCCCACAGTGCTCACCATCAGCATTCTGGGATACCAGTTCATTCTACCAGACATGATCGGAGGGAATGCCTATCTGAACCGCACTGATGGAAATCATGTATTACCCGATAGAGAGCTCTATATCCGCTGGTTGGAGCTGTCAGCCTTCATGCCCTCCATGCAGTTTTCTATTCCGCCGTGGGAATACGACAACGAGGTTGTTGAAATTGCTCGGAAATACACAGCCCTCCACGAAAGCATTGTGGCGCCGCGGGTCCTGGAGCTGGCCGGCGAGGTGCTGGACACTGGGGACCCGATCATACGTCCCCTGTGGTGGATTGCCACAGGTGATGAGACAGCCTATAAAATCGACTCCCAGTTCCTGATTGGGGATGACCTCATGGTAGCTCCAGTTTTAGAGCCTGGAAAGCAAGAGCGCGACATCTACCTCCCTGCTGGCCGCTGGAGGAGCTACAAGGGGGAGAGGTTTGATATCAAGGAGCCACTGCATCTCACAGACTACCCTGTGGACCTGGATGAAATTGCCTACTTCGTCTGGGTGTAGCAAGAAGAAAACGACAGACTTGAGTAGCCTATGCTCCAATTTCCTTTTGAGACAAACATCACAAGTTTGTCTTTAATGGTTGAAAGGGGAGACATTATAGTACAAGGTACATTTTGCAAAAGCTTTTCTGCAACAAAATATAAAGACTTTTGAACTACATTTAAATTTTAACACCACATTACTTCACAAATATGGATTTGTGTTACTCAAAAAAGCTCAAAACCTCATTTTATTTTTCGATTTCATTTCACCGGATGAATGTAACATCTTCAGCATTTTGCGCGTTAATAGAAGATAGCTAAGGGTCCTTGAAAATAAGCTACTGGTCATAAAGGTAAGGTTGAGTGTATTAAAATCATAACAGTATGTTTTAAAGCTCATCATTTAAACATTTGTTATTCATTAGAGGAAGAACTGTCAAGTTATTTTATGTGTCAGAGGTTACATAGTGTTGCTTTAAAAGCCGTACAAGTCATGTATTTGACACAATTGTTTAAAAGGGAATATACAAACTGTGAATTGAATGAGGCATAATTGCCACTTTATGCCATAAAGCTGTTGTGTCTTTGAGTCTCACAGCACTTTGAAATTTTAGCTTAAGCCAAACAGACTATCGTGGGAGGACAACTGAGGGCATGTCACTCTTGTCATTTCAGCAGATTGTAGCTCTACATAATGAGTGGAGAAATCCTGCTTTCCTGTGACACTAATGACTTTTTGAAAAGTTTTTACGCCTCGCTTATCAGGACGATTGCTGGAGGTTTAATCATTACAAACTGAACATGCTCTCATTTGTGTAACACAGTGTCATGTAACTACTCCTTGCCCAAAAGAAAGGTGCCTTTTATTAGGCTCTAAATATTTGATAACCTTCCTCAGGTAACTGCTTTCTCAGGCTGTAGTGCGTTTGAAGTGTCTGGTAGCTATTTTTATGTGTTTTGCTGACTCTGAATGTAGCATAACCGCAAATACTACCATGCCTAATAAAGTGGCTACCAATTACAATATAATGAGGATTTCTCTAGAATTTTTAAAACTTATTTTAAGTTCAGAAACATGATACCATAAGTGATAATGTCTATGACTTTATGTGAATTTAGCATCATTTATTTGTCACTTTAAAAGGTACAGTGTTTTGTTAATGTGAGTATTTTGTCTTTACGAGCCATTTGTTAATAACAACTGCCACGTGTTGTGTGTGATTTATTTTTTTTAATACATTTATTATTGTTATTGATTATTGCCTAACAGTTTTGGTGAGATGACTCTTTGGGGTCAGTGGGTTTTTACCGCAAATGCTGCAGAACATGACCTCCCATGTTCTTCAGACGTGACATGTTCCTTAGATTTTCCACTATTTTTCCTTTTTATCCACAGTTCTAGATCAAAGTATTTCACATAAAAATCATTGTATCTTATTATCCCAGAGATGAAACAGATAATGATCTCTTCAGAGGGGTAAGGCTGCGAGCATCTTCCACTGACTGGCACCCCACAAAGTATATCCAAGAAGCCAGGAATAATATCAGCAACATGGGTCTTCATTTGTGTTACAAGTTTTAGGGGAGATTTTTAAATATATATATATATTAGGCATGACTAAAAAGATTCTGAATCCTTCCTAAAAATGAATAAATGCATAAATTATTAAGTTTAACGGTGTCCATCTTTAACCTTTGTGGTCCTCGTGATAGCTCTTTTATATAACTGATGGGTTTTGAAGCTGTGCTGAAACAGATTTTGTGTCCACGTGTTTATTGTGCAATGTCCCCATTTACAATATATTTCTGCTTCCCGCTTGTGCCCTGACATGTGTGGTGTCCCTGTTGACATCAGCGTGTTTTGTTTGGGCTTCTTGCCACAGTTGCATCACGACTACACTGCCTATTAATAGCAGTCTTCACTTAGCATCTGGGCTAGGCCAATCTCTGAGGCTATTTCTGGCTCAGACCATCTTACTTTATAACAAGACTGAGAGACTGTGTCTTGGACTGAAGGTTTTGTTTTCTTTTTTTGCCATTGGCTCTTGTGACCCAGTGTGTACAGTTTGTTATCGTAAGCGATAATTGGCATCATTTGCATGTGACTAAAAGACTGCATTAATTTCAAAGTGCATGTTTGATGTCACTTTGTATGAATGTATTAAAAGACTTGACTTTTGTTTGCTCGCGAACATTTTTTGTGATGCTTAATTTGCACGGATCAAACAGTAATCTTTGCCTGAAAGTAAATATTTGCCACCATGACTAACATTACCAGACAAGTGGTGTTAAATCCTCTGAGGAGCCTTTAAGAATGACTATATTTCAGGTGATTCTTTTAACACACACTATAAAATATAGTAAAACGACTGCATACAAATACAAGAATAAAAGATAAATGGATGGGAAATTTAGGTCAGTAAGCTGATCATGCAATCAGTGAGCCAGTAACAACCTATAACCTTTTATGAGTTGGCAATATATGAAAACTAATGTGCCAATCAGTTCGGTATTGAAAGAGACACCCTTGAGGGACTTCTTCAACTTTTTGATACCTGCCTCATGATGGGGCAATAATGACAAGGTGATGAAACAATTGCGCAGGTTATTTGGAGGCTGTGCTCGGATCAATAAATCATCCGCTGGTTCATGGTGTGAGGCCGGAGAGCAAGCGATATAAAAGTGCATGACTAGACATCAAGAATAAGAAAGATAAACTTACTGCAGTTGGAGATAGTAGCAGGAATATTTATTACAATTACAGCATTATACATGGCTGCTCTTTCTGAGTTCAAACAGCCTGGCATCTCCATTCCTCGGAGCTATAGTCGATCTTTCATATGTTTGGGGAATTTATTCCATTTCACAACAGCGGGATATGCTTCAGAACTACTTCACTTTATTTGCCAATGTCTCATCTGTCTTCAGAATTGATCTGGACTTGCAGCCTGTGCGGGGAGGACATACATTCATTGATTAGCTGTCTGTGTGTTGCTGGGATCGATATTATTTGTCGGTGTGCTTTCTGCAATCATATTGTTTGGTTCAGCCCGTCTTTTCATGGACTGAACAAATAATTTATGTAAGATCTTTAGGAGCTTTAGTGTATGATCTGGGAGATGTCTAGGAGAAGGACTGAAAAAGGCAGAGAAAGAGGATTACGTGCCAAAAGAATGGTGGGTTGATGAATTATATTAGTGCTCAGTTCGGTGTATGGAAGCATATGTTTAACTGTTTCCTCAACAATATAATTTTTTCATTTAAATCAAAGACTAATGTTTATATTTACCTGCTGTATATAGCAGCAGGAGTAGTATTTTGGTTGAATAAAAAGGTCAGCATTAAAAAATACATAAATCACAGCCTCATCCTTTTATAACAGCTGATATTTAAATCATCCCAGTTAGTAAAAATTAAACAACAAGACATGAAATCAATGCTTGTTTAGGCCATGTGGTGCTGCAGCCGCCCAGAAGGGTGCAGTGTAGCTTCATTCATGAGTTCTTTTGCTGACATTTCAGTGGACCATGGTCCAGATGTTGCACACACACACACACGCACACAGACACACACACACACCACACACACACAGGACACAAAATTGGCAGAGCGCTCTCCCCCCCCTTCCCTCTCCACCTGTGAGCCCACCTGTGTGTCCATCTGCAGAGGAGAGACACCAGTTGTTCTGATTAGGAGCCAGTGTGTCTCAAGTACCTTCCCATACCCTCAATGAGAAACTTCAGTGAGGCTGTCTGCTGTCTGTCCTGCACAGTAAGGCACATATATGCATTATACAGAGAGTAATGCTCCGAACAACAAACTCAGAAAAAATAATAATTAAAAGATGGTAAAAAGAAATAATGGTTTGCTTCGGTAAATGTCCCCAGCTGTTAGGAAAATCTGGCAACACTGACATTACGTTAAAAATATGTGAAGTACACAGAGAGCAAAGAGGCGTTCTGTTTTCTGCAATGTGTATTTTTGTTGTAATGTTTTTTTTTTAGTGCAGCAGAATTCAGCTAGACTTGTATAAACATATGCCACAAATTAGAAAAATTAATGAAATATATATAAAGTTGATACAGAAAGCTGATTTCTGAGCAAGATCATCTGTTCGCTAAAATAAATTCAGATAAACGTACTTTATTAGAATTGCTAGATCACCCATGGAAGCCGAACTGAAAGGGGTGACAAACAATGACGAATAAGCTTCACTTTTATTAAAGAAAAAAAGCTATCTGGCTCCTTGGAGCTAAATGTGGAATGAGCATTTATTGTAGATGACCACAGGGGAAATAAAACCTCATGGCCATCTCTTGTGTGAAGTGAGAATCTTTGTCCTTAACCCAAGATTTTCACTCCGTAACTAGAATGACCTCGCATCTGGTGTTGCCACGGCTTGTCTGACAGGAATATGTCTGTCCTCGCTAGGTAACAAATGAACCCAACACCCCAGAGAATGGTCTCGCATCTGTTTATCTTTTTTCGCCTGTCTGTTCAGTGCGCTGCATCAGGCTGACACTCCTCTGCAGCCTTTGTGGATTTCAGAGCTAGCCTCTGGCATTACAGGGACATAGTCAGTGACTGGTAGCAACATTTGTTAATGTTGGGACTGGATGGAAAAGTATAGAACAGGGTGTAGCTGTCTTAATAACCTTAATAACTTAATATCCTTGGTGGTACACTGTTCTTTGTATTTTCAGCATTCTTTGGTATTTTTACGTTGAATATTCTACTTTTGCATTAGCACATGCTAAACCAACAGTCAGTTGACAGGTCAATAATTAGGAACTATTTGAGAAATAACATCTTTTCACTCTCAGGTTACACTAAAAGTGACTAAAAGTGAGAACTTGCCGCTTTTCTTTCTTCAGTGTGACTGTTATTTGGACAAAATCGTGGCATTGGATGGCATCACTTCGAGTTCTAGGAAATTGTTCTGTGGATTTTTCACAACTTTCTGACAGTTTGTAGACTAAATGAATAATTAAATAATCAAAAAACTAAGCCGGAAATGATTTTATGATGAAAATAATTGTTAGCTGTCGCCCCAGCGTTGGCTGACTTTGCAGCTGCAATTTGTTGTTGGAAACTGTCTTGAATCTCGAGTCTGTAATGAATCATAATGTAGTATAGAGCAGTGAAAAGTTAGAAAAATGCTGACAGAAATGCAGCCCTACTTAGATAGTAAAATTAAGGACTTGGGTGAGGACAACAAGCAGGGCGCTTCCTCTGTGCCTTGGTGGGGGTGAGAGGTTGAACGAAATGTCAGGCGCTGAAAAACAGATGCATAATTGAAACATTGCATTGCCGCTGCATCCTCGCACAAGGTTGTTTGATTGATACTGTTTTAGAACACTCCTGTCCCCCTCATGCTCATGGGGTTTACCTGGGGAGAAACCAGGGGAGTGGGAAAGGTGCTTAGGTGGCTCATCTGGGTTTTGGAGGAAAATTGGTGCCATCCATCAAACACTGCATTTAACAAATGCTAACGCAGGCCGGGCCAACAAAGGATTCGTATATAAGGCAGCGAACTGGGAAACATGTGAGGTGCAGGGACTGCTGAGGGTCTATCAATCAGCCAGTCAGCTCCTTTATTTAACAAGCGAGGGCCACAGACCCCGAGGGCCACACTCCATATTCTGGCTGGTTGGGCATGCAGTCTTCCCATGTAAAAGGAAGAAAAAAAGGGGAAGAGCGGGATGACGGGAGGAAGGAAAGAGGGGCATGAAGGGATTGGGGTTTGGTGGCGAGGGGGGGGTGATGGAGGTGCAGAAGGGTTTGGCCCGTGTCCCCTGGCGTGCCGGTGCGCTTCATCTTCTCAGTGCAAGGGCCTGGAACTGCTGCTTGATGGGATTTTCAGCCCTGTGGCCTCCGCTGTCCCAGCATCCATCTGGAGGGCTGCCGTGTGCACAGCGGAGAGCCAGCCACTCAGCGACACAGCCATAAAGAACAACCCGTAGGCCAGCCAATGCCACTGATCTGAGGCTCGCAGCTCTGTTCAGTGGACAGGCCAACACTCAGTGGCACACATTCCTGTCAGGGACACAGGCTGATCCCTAAGCTACTGTGTGCTCAGTGTAACAGAAGACACGCTCTGAGAGACAGCCCACTTCCAACCGCTGACTCCTTCAAAGCTTAGAAAATTGGAATGGAACGGGGACTTCACTATTCAGCACCCTTAATGGCGTGGACAGGACTATCTCCCCTCACTCTCATTTTATCTCTCTCACAGAAACAGCACTTATATACTTATCCTGTGCTTTTGCAACGTGAGGCTTCGGATTTTTCTTCATAAACTTACACTGCCTTCCAGTTTCTGATTCAGTAACAGTACAGAAGTTGTAATGGCACCTTGCAGATTATGCAAATGTATACACAGTGGTCACACAGATTTCTGAAACGCTGGCCATAATAAAAACCCTGTCTGAGAACAATGCTTCCTGTGCATGTTCAATAAGATGCTGAATCCATTTCTATAGAATAGTCAAGTTTAATACCACACCATGCAGCATCCAGAACAATACACAGTGATATATAATTGAAAATCAAGACCAAATATGCAAAGACAATCATTACTGCCTCTCATTATTGGATCCAATTTATGTATGCCCCAGGGAATGGAGCAGCAAATAATGGATTGGTACTGTGGAGAGCCGAGTTACTGTACTCACCATATTGAGGTTGAACATGTGTGAGATTCCAGCCTGATATAACTGGAACTAGTGTGGAAAGTTTGGATTGAAAATGTTTTTGTTTCTCCTCAGGGCTACACAGCATCATTAGCATATTTTTTCCCTCCTGACGACTGTAAATTCAGTGAATGTAGCCCTGTGGTGGGTAAGGTGGGCAGACGGCAGACTGTATAAATAAACAGAGTCTGTCTGAGGGCAGCACTGTGGCCCCCACCTGCCCACCATCAATCAATATTACAGCGGCCACTGGCAGCCCAATCGCCCTTTTATAGGCCTGTGAAATGATCAAACATCTGCTCATAACCATGCTTCATATATAGATGGATCGCACATACAATATCAAATCCTACAACGAGATGTAACAACACCAATACGGTGCATTTATCCAAAAGTACGTACAGTGGGGCACCTGAATAGCTTTTAGACAGAACTCATCAATAACTGAATTAGCGAGCTTTTCTGAGGCTCCCCAAATAGTGACGATCAATAAAGTCTTACTTTTATGTGCCTGAGCGAAAGCACAGCTCAGCGTCAACTCTTTCTTTGTTTACTGTTTAAAGTCGGCCATGTTGATAGAAGCTCAGTGAACATGATAAAAGTTGAGGCCAGTAACTAGTTTGGCAGCTGTAGTAGACAAAGGTTGCCGGGGCCTGGTCCATGGAGAGGAGGAATGAATCCAAGTGGTCCAAGGTTAATGGTGGCTTGGAACAAAATGGATTCAGTGCCAGGGGCGTGCTGACAGGTGATTTGACATGAATGAAGGTGGGCCATCAATCTCCCGTTGGCCCCTCTGACCCTCCCCCGCCCTGCCGTAGCAGCTAGGGGGCGCCAGGTGTCATGGTGCCCTGACCTGTACAGGCCTCCAGATAGCCCACCTGCTGTCTGCCTAAAGCTCCCCCTACGGCTAGAAGAGACTCCCATCACTTCACGCTTGGCTGGCATAATGAAACTGTGATTGGAAGATAGTGAACTGTGACAGGCAGTAGTAGACTCAAAGTCTTCTAGCCAAATTCAAACCTCTCACTCCAGGTTTCCTTTTACAGCCCTCTCTTCTCTTGAATCGCTCTGACAATTTAATGGTGCAAAAATGATAATCTGCCAGCCTATCTTTAATATGCTTTCGTATGCTGCGTGGCTATTGTCTCGTGTACTGTAGAATAAAAGGATTTAATAAGTCGCTCGACCCAAGTGGAGATACAGGTAAGGCACGCCGAGGCAAAAAAAAAAACTACTTTGTGTAGCATGAGTGTCATTAAATGCATGTGTATTCGCGCCTCCCCCCAAACTACAAAGTCCACCCCAGGCGGGTTCGGCCTCACGTTTAAACCTGACATAAATTCCCTGTCACAAATCCCTCGGGCAGCCAGGCTTGTAGGCACAAAAGCAAATATTTCCGTTCCTGATCATGGCCAATCCCTTTTAACATCCACACCCACAGACCACCATCCTCCCCACCCTCCCCTGAACCTACCCCTAGCACCGCAAGCCAGCCATTTGTCACAAAGTAATTATAGAATTATCGATTGGCAAGCAATTAACACCTTTCTTCTCTTTTTCCACCCTCCTCCGGTCCTCTCCCCCCCAACCTCATCCACCCCATCCTTTAATTTGAACTTGTGGAGAAAAAAAGAATAAGAAGTGGGGAAAAAGCCGTAGGAGCAACACATTTAATCCTGCTGGCATTTCCTAGTTCTCCTCAAATTAATAGGGTGACGGGGACAAAACAGCTTTTCTCTTTCTTCCTCTGTTTCCTGTGTTATTTTCTCTCCTTGTCTTGCTGGCTGATCTATCTTTAACAGAGAGGGAGCTGCTTAGAGTACAGCCAAACACTCTATTCAAGCTGGGATGAATGAATATGCCATTAAACCTTATTTTCAAAAAGAACACTACATGCTTCATAACAACCACACGGCTCCTGACATGATAGCAATGTCACTGCTGCAGAAGTCTCGCAGGGAAAAAAAACCTCGCCAGCACTGACTGCTCTTTTCATTTTTTGGCAGCCTTTAAATTTACCTCTTCTCCGTGCCCTGTTTTCCAGCTGCCACTGGTAGTAGTGGTCCAGATGGACGTACGGGAGAACAGTGTTAGAACCTCCGGCTGGCAGGTGTCGGAGTCAGGATGGATGTCATGGAACATCACCTTAGTAACATATGGATGGGGACAGAAGAGTTGATTCCCCTTCTGGCAAGTTCGATCTTCTCTTTCTGCATCTCGGCTTCTTTCTCCCTGCATGTCTCCCAGCTTTTACGTTACACTGACATGTCCACTAAAAGAGTTTTACAGCTTATGTCTCTTTAACTCTACATACGAGGAGATTTTGTTGCATCTGAAGCGGAGCATAATCTGCATTCTTAAAACTGTTGGACCCAAAGTGGGTCACAGCTCTACTTTTAGGGTGTTCCCACAAAGTAAAAGTACCAATAAATATTAATGAGTCTGTATCGCAGGATGAGAGACTAAATTTCTAATTTGGGGTTCAGCACTGGAAAAAAAAAGAACCCCTGAGTTACACGATTTAATTTCCCTCCGCTTTTCCCCGAGTCGTGGGCGGGGTGGGGGAGTGGGGGGGTTGGGGTGGATGGGGGTGTAAAGCTACTTCAAAATTGCAATTCGTGTCATCACACCAGCGTGTTTTGTGTTTTTTTTTTTTTCCAGTGGAAGCAGATGAGATAGAGCTGCCGTTCTCATCACAGCAGCGATGACAGAATTAGTCATATTGATCAAAAAATGATAACGAAGCTAATTTTCTCACCGAAATGACAAAGAGGTGAAAGGAAAAGGAGCTAATTTGGGTACGATCAGAGTGATGCATTTCTCAGTTTAAAGCTGTAGGGACTATATTGGACATTTAATGTTTTAATAGTCTTACATTTGGTACTTCTGTGCACATTAGGAGAGTAAACATTAGAAAATACAAATGTAGCACACCATTTTACGCAACACTCTCTTCCTCGCTCCAAATACTGCTAACCTAATGCGAGTGGCATTAATTTGACAGCAATTTAGGAACAATTTGAAGCCATTTAGGGACCTTTTTCTTTCATCCTGTAGTGTTGATCAATAGTTCCCCTCAGGATGTTATTCAAACACACATACAGCAATATTCCTTCCTGAAAAACATTGTGATATTGACCTGTTTTTCCTTCCCTGCAGCGCTTCTTATTTTCTCAAAGAAGGGGCAGCCCAGGAGACAGACATTGTTGTGGCCCTCTGCACTATGCAGGTTTTTAGGCTTTCATGGCTCAAACACTCAAACGCTTTCTGGCACACTTTCTTCAAAGTCTGCTTAAATCTCTGGAATGCTTTCTGTACGGTTTGACATTTAAGATAGTTTTGAGCTCTATTTGTATGTGTTTTTTATCTGAGCTTGTTTGTCCGTCTACACTTGTTTTGAAATGAGTTACAACTTTTGGGAGTTAACTGGAATGTTTAAAGACCCCCTCAGATGAAAGTCTACTTTTTACCTTGTAAACACGTCCACATGATTCGTTTTAGTATGCTGGAAGACATATCATAAGCAAAAATTAGCAGTCAACACTATGTCTGAGCATTTACACTTTGAAACTGCAGTGTACCAATGACATTTTTCAAAAAATGGGTTCAGACGTCAAAGGTTTCATACATAAACCTAACCGATCCCATCAATGTCCTTGGTAAGACTCCCTGTATTATTATTTTTCTGCAGAATCAATTTCTGGTTTTGTATGGTGGAGATACTCCAATATTATCGCTTGCCACTGTGTAGCGTTCAGTTGTTTTACAGCTTTTGAAAAGAGTAACAGGTGAGCTTGTGTGCTTGAGCTGCAGCAAATGGGAAGGGGTGAGGGGAGACAGAGGCGGGAAAAGATCATTTTCAGTAAAAAATCTTCTAAATATGTAACTTTCATACACAGTGATGAGTTTTTAGGGGTTTAATCAATACTGAAAAGGGATTTTAAGACTCATCATTATCATCTTTTCATCATGTCACATTAAAGACGATAATACACTGGTGGAAGTTTTCGAAATCAAACACATACTCCCACAGTTTTCACTCATGAATTTCTGTCCATGTTGTGACTTTTCATGTGGTCAAACAACAAGAACAAAACTCTCAAGCCAATGTAGAATTCCATCCATAGTTATCCGCAGTATAATCTGTACTTTAGTGCAAGTTTGGTTAAATTTACCAAAGTTGCACTGAAAAATAACAGTGTATTCGTTTGCTCTTCAATATGTCAATTTTGTACTTACGGCTTGCTGCACTGCCCCTAAGTGCCCGAAAAAGAAATGAGATATTATTAGTTAGAGTTGCTTTATTTAATGATTGCCATCACAAAGACAGATACAATACTTCAACTGTAAAAGTCAAAAAACAAGAATCCCTTTTCACAGCGGACACAGATGATTTTGACACACAGATGTAACAAATGAGTTCAATTTCTGCACTGTTCCTGTCATCACATGTTCAATGTACAGTCATCCTTTCGCTCTGTCTGGTTCTCTTTACTTGACTAAGTGTTATGGTGATTTTTTGGGGGTTTATGGCATGGACTTAGTTAGTTCATTTTGTTTGCAAGCAATGTTTTGCAATTGATCCAGGTTCTGATAGTGAAGCTCATTTTTGGTGTTTTCAACCTTTTAGCAGCAGTAGTGCATTTATGGTCCTACACTCTAAACTGTGATAGTTATCTTATAACTTTTATATTAAAAGCCGTAAAAGGTAGGGGCAAGAACTCAAATGTATTGCATTTACCTGGAGAAAATATTAAAGAAAAATGCAAAAAAAAAACCATCATGTGCCTGCCCTACTTACTTGTTAATGTTCTCTCATATTTTCAGTATTGTGCAAATGGCTTTTGTGAGCTTCCAGGTATTGATTAACAGATCAGTGCCAAAAAATAGTATATGTGTAAGACTTGTGTCATATTGTAAACGATTGATTATCAAGAATATGATCTATATGATACTGTCATGCCCTCCACCTCTGCTTAGATGACAACACTCCCTCCTGCTTCCACTTCCCTAATCAGAGGATCAGTGTCACCTGGTGTGGGAGTGGCTGATCCACTCATTGTCTTCTCCTGCTTCAAAAGGAGGACACTGATCCACATTCGACGCCGGACTGTAGTACCTAATACTGTTAAGTCTACTCTATCCACACTCAGTTGTAGATCTGCAGTCATTCCTTGCTGTGTACTAACAGTTGTTTCTGTGTTTAGTTATCTGTCGCCATACTCCACCAGGATTCCTGCTTCTGGGATCTGCTCCACCATCGTCACCTGGATCCACTCCTGACCTGCCTTACCACTCTCAGCCAGCCGGATACACCTGTCCTCACCGTCAGCCTCTCGGCTCATTCACACCCACCGCTCTCCCTGTTCTCAGTTAAGGTAGTTGTTTGCTCCGCCACTCTTTAGTAGATCTCCCTAGTTTTAATGCACCTAGTTTTCTGTTGATTGTACCGTAGTGATTGCATTTAGTGCGCCATAGCTTTTAGTTTGATATTCCTGTGTATTGCGCTGTGTGCGCTTCTGCCTAAATTCAGATATTCCTGTGTGTTGCAGCTAGGAGCACTAGGCCTGTCCCTTTATTTCTACAGATTCCGTCAGCTTGTTGTTGTTGGGGAAAATTGTGTATTGTTTATTTCCATATTCTTGTAATAAAGAGACTTGACTTATTCTGTGGGTCGTCTTCCGTCTGCACCTGGGTCTCAGTGTTTTCCCGTGACAGATAAGAAAAAAACGTGTTCTCCCACTTCACAAAAATACTGATCACATTTCTTTTTCTATTCACTTCTGAATCACATAATTGCATGGGGTCAAAGAAGTCATTTAATACTTATCATTCTCATCTTTACAAAATTGCCTTCTTCTTACTGCATCAACGTGCACAATTAACTGATGGATGCCTCCCATGATTCATCAAAGTGTGTCCCAGCCATTTAAACCCCTGTGTTTTGTCCACATTGTGGTGTCACATAAAAGTTGTTGAGGCTACATAGGAGTCATTTGAAACTTGCAGTCAATGTACATTCCTGCTTGGTGTTGAAAGGTTTGAGGTCCACCTAATTTATCAAGTGGATGGTGGGAATCAAACAGAAGGTACTAATTCAGGTACTAAATTTCAAGACAACCCCTTCACCCCGTCTCAGGAAGACAACACCATCTAGGAATACCTTTTTGCTGTTTGACATGGCCTCTGTTGTAAAATTGATGTTGCCATTCAGCAAACTGATGCGTTTTGTGAAAGCCACCTCCTTAGAGGTTCCTTTATTCATCTATGTCCTCCACATATCTAAACCAGTGGCTCAAAACTCTCACCCTGTATCCTTAAAATGGCAGTGCATTGACATCATTGCTGACACCTCAACCGGAAATCCACTGGTACTTGTAGGCCAAGAGTAAAGGATGCAAGATATTAACCTTCTGAACCTCAAATTCTACTGGTAGACTTGAAAAGTATGTTTTACAAAATTGGCCAAATTATGCCATTTATCAGAGTCAGAAACTGTAAAATTAGAAAGAATTGATAGATTTTCAACTTTCCAACGGTCCTTGTACTTCATTAATAGCATTCTGTTTCATCAAGTAACTTGACCAAATGTAAGATCTTGATCGTCCATCAAAACCACTTTATTCTACAAAGAAAAATGTCCAAAAAAGTTTTTTCTACCTGGAGAAAAAAAATCTACGCTCCCCAGTGCAATCAGGAAGCTATTAATGACTCAGTTGTGGCCAACAGTCATGTAACAAAAATTCAGGAACTTTTTTCGCATAACTACGTTGAACTGCAGGCTGTGTTTACACAGATCAGACAGGCAACAAGTATGGAAACAAATGAAAAATATAAGTAAAAGATCTGTTGTATGTCAAGTCACTGTTTTTTCTGGTATTAGTAACACCTGAATGCACGTTGTTCCACATGTTAAGCCTAGAGCTTTTTCAATTTTTGTAAAATAATTATTTTTTTATGATTTGTGGCTTCATAGCTGTGTCATACAGCACAATGATGTGCTTCAGTTTCATCTGCTTCTAGTCATGGTTGTGCAGTTTCCATAGACATGCAGGACTTGATATTGCTGTGAAAAATAAGACCACAGTGAGTAAAAATGTGACATCAGCAAAAACAACAACAACAACAAAAAAAAAAAACCACCCAGAATCTGTCTGGGGTTCAGAGGGTTGAAATAAATTGTTTCTTTGTAATTACATTTGCTTTTATAACACTGCACTCTGTTTTATTATGGGTTATCATCTGTTATTATGTATTATAAGCAACTGTTAGAGTATTCCTTGACTTTTACTTGTTGTTGAAGGTTTTGTTGTCCAGTAAAGCTACACTGTCTTGCTTCAACATCCCTGCTGGTAGATGAATTCTCTATAAGACAGAGACAAAGCCCTAATGAAAAACAGTTCAGCAGCAATTAGCTGAATTGTGAGGGTCAGTCATCGATGCTGATCATTCTCTTGTGTGCATAATGACTTGTTGATTTGCTGTGTATAATGAGCATATGGTGAATTCTCTGTTCATACATTGACCAAAAAGGTTGGTTAAAATATCGTACATCCTATTTATTTCAGTGTAATGGCTTAATGAGTTAGTGTCTTGTGAATTTGTTTAATGAGAATAAGAAAATGCTTATGGAGCAACAGGTTCCAGGAGGTGGTGTGAGGAAAAGCTGGATGGGTAATATAGTTGTGGGAATGTTGGGTGGAAAGGGGGCTCGCTGGCAGACAGAATGGAGGACCATGGAGCTGGTCTTGTTCCCAGTCGGGCCAGGACCTGTGAGCACAAGGTGGACACCCCTCATCAGGCCGTGTCCCCACCCCAACACTTGCCTTCCAGGCTCTCATTTTCCACATGATTAGCTTGCCACCTGTCCTCCGGCTGGCCCTTGGCCTCCGGGCCATGCGCATCACGGCACCATTTAGCACTGGCAAGACTTTCACTGAGACATGCTTCATCACTGTGGACATGATGGAAAGAAAGCCTCAAAAATTGTACATGAAAGCGTGCTTGAACGCCTGCACTTCTAAAGTAATGTAGAAAGTTTTGTTAGAACTTTGTAATCAAATAGCTGATCAGTTGCTCTCTCCTGATGTAAGGTGTAAGAATCAGTATTCAACAGGTTTATTGATGAACAAATCAAATAAGGACAAAGTTAAAGCAGAAATCTGCCAAAAATACATTACTTTACATCACAATTATGATCTCAGTAGCTTTTCATACGAGTTACTTCTGTTTTAGATGAGAGTCATGTTCGTGTAGTTCTCATATGAATCAGCGGAAGGCACTGTTTACTACAGAATACCTACTCTAAAGCTCCAAAGCGCAGCTGACTGCTGAACAGTCATAACTCGTGATCCATCTGCAAAGATGACAAATGTTAATGGGCTGACTGGCTTTTAGTAACATCACACAATCCTCATCTTAATGCACAAAGATACTAACAAAAGATAATTTGTATTAGAGCCCAGTAGCAATCTCCAAAATTGTTTCGACTGCATTATCTCATATTGAATAAATAAGTGTAGTTATTGGTGAGATTACTCATAACCCTGATTTCTATTTTTCAAACAGCTGCTCAAAGCTTGTCTTACAGTGCGACGTACAGTTGAGATTACTGCATGTTAAAGATGTGTTTCTTGCACGGACTGACAGAAGCTGATTTTATTCCTCTCTTCTGAATACATTTTCCACCTGTTTGAACCTGTTGTGTGATGCACAGTGGCACAGTGCGACACACCGTGTTATCCCTTGGTAATTCAGCCCGCTGGTAATACATTTATGCTCCGTCAGAGCAAGGGATTGGCCCTGACCCATGTTGGCCTTGCGTCTGATGGTAGTGGCTTCAGACAGCAGGGACAAAAAGAGGGTTACTAAAGAGGAATGGAGGTCACACGGTGAAAAGAGAAACCTCCTCCACTTAAAATTATGACAAGCCAGTACATTAATAAATCGCAGATCTCCATGTTCGTTTTTCAAGCCCACATGAACATACATAATAAACTGCCGAAATTTCATTACCACATTTTGGATTAACACAGTGATCTTCATGAATATTTGACGAGGCTATTTGTAGTATATGCAGTTTTGAAAAAAGTGTCACCTACCATTTCAAATTATCCACAGCGTACAATTTAACACGTTGAGGAATCTCTGAAAGGACGCAGCAGCACAGTGAAGCTGCATATGCGTATGTTGTCAAGCAGCTTTTTGTGATGGTAATGGTAGATTCTACAACCCCAGAAGTTTTTGTTTTTAAGACTTTAAGGTCATGCTACTAAAGCAGCAGTTGTCAGACATTTTGGCAATTAGATTCTCCATACTTGGAGACACGACACGAATTCTCACATCAGACTATTCAATACACATCCAGGCTTAATTGAACACAGGTGGGAGTTTGGCAGCGGGGAGGAAGAGAAAGAATGAAAAAGAGACGAGAAGGAGGAGGAGGAGGGTTGTGAGACAGAGTAAAGTTTTTCAAGTCTTTGTCCCTCCTCAATTTGCATGCCTAATGAAGCTGAGCAGGAGTTAATAGCGGGTGTAATGACTTCTGACTGGCTGGGCTGAGGGCTGCTGGGACAGGAAAGGGCTACGAATGGCTAACTATGGAGTAAGGTGGGTAGAAGCAGGTCGGGACACGCTCTGTGGGAGGCAGCAGGAGACGCTGGGTTCACTTCTGATATGCAGTTTTTGTTATTGGGGTATATTAGGGTATTTTTTTTTAGGAAAGACAGTGAGTAAAGGTTATGTGGCATTAGCAGTACTCAAGTGTTTCTCAGAACTGAGGACAGCAGACATAAAATTAGACACAGCATGGCAGCTAGGACAGGTTAAGGTGCCTTACAAGTAGAACACTAGTGAGTTACAGCAGGCATAAAAACACATTCAATAGGACATTCAATCAGGAAGGATTAACTACCATCTTTGTCTGACTTTGTACTTGAGATATACAGTAGTTAGCTGCTGTGTGATACATCAATAGACTCTATGGATACACCAGGCCGACGGTAGCTATGGGCCACCCAAACATCCATCCTGTCCACCCAATCAAAAGTCAAGAAAAACAACTTGATGTTCAGTCATTGGAAAAGTAGCACAGAAAACACCAGAAGCGTTTTTAATTTCCGATTGGGTGAACAGACCAGAGTGTCTCTTGCAGTATGCAAAGCGAGTAAAAAAGACAAACACGATCCTACTGCTTGTGAAAAATCACACACTCAACTGCATGACCTGCTCTAATTCATGTATGGATTGGGACAAATTAGTGTTCTAAATGTTAATTTCACTTTAGTTAAGTTTTCGTTTATCACGCTTACTTATGTCAGGGATCATATGAAAAAAAAACTAATTTCACAGGAGGAGATGCCAGTGTTTGGCCTCCAGCCAGCAGCCCTCTGATTACTAATCCACTTCTTTAACCTCTGATACCTACAGACTAAGTTGCCCACTTATCATTTCTACCAGCCAACTGTATCATAGAAGCTAGAACTGGCCCTGGTTATACACCTTCTAGTTGAATTTTCCATTTGTTTTCTATGTTTCTTTGCAGGTAATCTGTCACATTTGTCACTGATTGTGCCGTTGTTTTAAATTAATGGTCATATTTTGTAACATAGATGCATTTCTCTGTCTTTTGTTTAATAGCTTTTATTTTATAGCAAAACAAGCAGCACCCCTAATTTCAATGCATGTGTTGTACCATCACTTGTAGTTTGAACCGCCTTTCATTAATTATGTATTAATATTTATTGCTTTTATTTTATTATAGCAGTATATACATTTGATTTGATCATGTATGTATACGCATGGTATGCATGTGCTTTAAATTAATATGAAATCTAAGCTGTGTTTCAACCAGAGATCACAGGGAAAACGACCAAAAAAAAAAAGATTAAAATAGGTGAAGACACCATGGAAAAATTCACATTTTAACTGCATTTTGGCTCCACTCACATCACATCTCACATCACAAGTGAGGAGGATGAAGTGGATGATGAGTTCATCCTATGATTAATGTTACTTTAACAGGAAGGTAAACACTACAGGCTCTTAAGAAAAGCCGTTTTTTTCAAACTGCTTTCTTGTATCCTCCTCAATTTACCAAATAAAAGTTGTTAATACTTCATTTGTCCCATCAAATACTGCTGAAATTTGTAGGGACCAACTTAGACAAAACAAAAACTTTAAAATAGATCAAAATCTGGCGTTCCACATTTCCACAGCTATTCATTTCCCCCCCTTCTTTTTGCATCTTCTAGCTGATGTGTTTTCCTGCTTTTCTGGCGCATCTCACAGAGAATTCAGACTGGCACCATCACCCACACTGGTCACGGTGTGCCAACACTTCTGCTGGCCGTAGGACACACACACACACACACACGCACACACACATGTACACGTGCACATACACACACACACACACACTCTTTCCTGATGGCCACAGATGTAGTGGTGACCAGCCCATCTCCACCAGGTGTTGCTTTATAGCTGTGTCACTTTGAGCCTGACTCCATCTGCCACACTCAGCAGGAGAAAAAATAATCCAAAAACAAACTGCTTTTCACAGCATGTGCACAAATACATAGAAACATTGATATAGTGACAGTAGATCATGTGCATTCTAAAGTTTGGTACCATTCCCTCATCATATGTGCAAACGCTCGATCATATGTGCACAGAAATGTATAATTAGTCTAGCATAGACCTCTCTGCAGTTCACTCTAAATTAATTTTTTCCAGCAGGGGCAGAGGAGGATTTTATTGTTGTTCTGTGTGTCTTTCATTGTCTTTTCATTTCTCTTGGTTCCCTTTATTGTGCTTTCAAGGTTTGCTTCCGCAGTATTATAGCTTAAAACAATCCCCCAGTTCACGCGGATCACATATTACTTTTTGCATGATTGCTGATTGTTAGTGGTCTTTTTTGACTATAAACCATTTAAGCAGCTACAAATCCATCTGTCATTTTCATTAAGTGTAAAGAAAAAGCTCTGATCTGAAATTAATTTTTAGGTCACATAACCGAATACATTAAAAAGGCAATATTTCCCAGATAGCTGATTCTTTTTTTTAAAAAAATGATCCAGGATTATGGATACCACAAGTTCTCTGAGGCATTAGTATAACATTTCCTCTTTTATAATTGTAATTATATAATCATAATTAATCACACTCTCCAGTATCACAATAATGTTGTTTACTTGCAAAACTGAACCTGGGATCTGAATCACTGGCATCGAATCCTAATAGCATTGTTTAGACCCAGCGATCCGTCATCCCACCAACAGGTAATATGATAGCAGAGGAAACAGGCAGTGCAATTAGATTTGTGTTGAACAGTGGGGCGTGCTTTTCTCCACCGCATGCTTGAATTTTTAATCACAGTTGTTCTATTTTGGAACACACCTGCCTTGACACAGCGTTCCAGAGTCTGCGAAAGAGCAAAAGGTCGACCCCTAAAAGTGATAAAGAGATGGAGACGCTCATCACTGCCTCATGCATATTTATACTTTATTTAATTATATGTAATGAGAGGGTGTATTTGATCCGCACAGTGCTCTTAATCAAGACCTTAGGATGATTTTCTAGTCTACCAAAGGCAGACATCTCCCAAGTACTTATGGTAATTTGATATTTGAGATGTAGATTTGGGGCCTATGTGGAACTAATTGCTCATATTCCTTATATAATGGAGCTCCAAATATTTGACAGTTTATATAATAAATCATGTTATTGTTTGTATTTTACCTCTAATGTTCCACTGCCTTGAAAAATACCATCATATCTCATGTCCTATCTTTGTTTTCTCTCGCACACTATTCCACTGATACACTCTTAGAGACTGTGTTATCCCAAGAAACTTAGCAATGCATCAACAAATGCAGGAAAGAAGAAGCTAACATGGATGTAAACAACCGAGGTTTCAAGCAGTCGCAGAAATTGCCCTAACAAAAGTTTTAGGAGGAAGGAGATGTAGTCAGTGCTTGTTAGGCCTCGAGATTATACACAATGTGTTCTGGTGAGTGAAAAAAAAAACGGAAAGCAAACACAACTGTGTTTGTTTACAAGAAATCTCCACAGGGCACCATAAGTATATTTCACCACCTGCAAATGTATCTCTGTTTTTTTTTTACCTGAAGTGAAATCTTCTTCTTACAGCGGAAAACCTGTGGGGTTCAAAGAAGTAAACACTGTTGTAGGACAAATAAGCAAAGTATAGAAATAGAGAGTTAGACCACCGAAATGGTGGTGATGCTGCAGTGAGAAAATTAACGACTGTCAAAGCGGGACATGAACCAGAACCAGGGTTATTTAACTTTAGAAAGAAAGTGAATATTAGATTTTCAGGTGGTGCTTCGAGACAAAATGCTATTATCACATGTAGATGATGTTGCTTAAGAGGAGGAGCAGGTCACCTGTTAGCAGGATTGGTGGTTGAATTGATGGCTCCTCGTGTCTAACTGTCCTCAAGAAAGACCCTGAACCCAAAGCGCTTTGTTCCTTAAGTAGAATATGGAAAACATAATGCAGTTAAAGAACATGTAAAACACAACATTTCTGTAGCAAAGGGTGTTGACTCAAGATTTAGGATGTCACTTTAGCCTTTTGACCGAAAACCCAACAATTAGAAATGATTTATTTGTCCTTAACATATAAAGCTTTATTTGTATAGCACTTTTCCTAACATAAGTAAAGTGGTAGTGAGACATGATCCTGCCTCTGATCATTACCAGCCTTCTTTTCAAATTTACTGGTGCAACAACTTTGATACTTAAAGAAAATGCTGTATTGTTGGGTGGAGCGTTGAACATCCAAGATTTGTGTCTCAATCTGCAGCAATGGGAACAGTGATGCATTGAAATAACAAGTAGTTTGAATAGGCTGTGGTTTTGTAACCATACATGTTTTTAAAAAAATATTATTAAGAAATAATTCAGACTTAAACTGAGTGGAATTGACTGACTTCACTTATGCACAATATACTTGCCTTCCTCTTAGTGGTTAGAACAAAATCTGAAATCACAGCTGCACATTATAGAACAACCATTTTCAACCTGACAATAGCATCATATCTACTCCAGACAATCTGGCATTGCTTTTTTTTCTGCAAACTTAAAAGTTCATAACTGACTGTGCTTCAGAGAAAAGTCCTTGTGGGTACCAGGTGTTGAGAACAGCAAGTATAAAAGCTTTCATTAGCTGTGTAAAATCTGGGTTGTCTATTGTATTGATCAAAGATAGACAGCAGTCAAAAATCAATATCAAAATATGCTGATTATTGATTCGCTTGATGGTTCAGCTGGCATTTCAGCTGTCTGGCACATCAGAAAGAGCGGAAGGACATGTGCCTGTGCCATCTGTGGTAGCCGCTTCTTCTCTCCTATACTCTTTTATCTCTTACCTGCTCCCCCCCTGTTAGAAGTGTTCCTTAATCTAGCCTTGCCTGCAACCTGTCTCCGTCTCTTTTTTCCCCCTGCATCTGTCCACATGTCCGTCTGCCAGCCCCAACCTCCCGCTCTCACCCTACCTCCCCCCGCCACCATCCTCCGTCATGAGGAGATGAATGGTGCTCTGTCACTTGCCAGGCTCTTCAGAGGGCCGGCGCTCCGTATGAGGAAAGTGCCAGTCATTAACAGGAGGGGGAGGAGGGAGAAAGGCAGGATGAAAAATGAGTTCATTTACGGGCAAGTCCTGTGAGCCGCGTAACGTCAGCAGCAGCAGCAACCCCCCCTCACCTTCTCCTCCCTTCTTCCTCCCATCACTTTCTGTAGGTGCCCAGTGTGGAGGTGTGTGTGTGTGTGTGTGTGTGCTGGGAGGGGGAGGTAGTGATGGTGGTGGTGGTGGCTGGAGTTACTCAGCAAATTTTCACCCCTTAAAAAACGGAGGCCGCTGAATGTGAGGAGAAGCAAGACTAAGGAAGCGAAGTTAGAGCGAGAAGAGTCCAAGCACAGAGGAGACGAGGGGGAGCGTTAGCAGGTGGGGGATTAGACGGAGCCTCATTATTCAGATCGGAGGGCCCAGGATGAATTTTAGCCAAAGATTAACGCCTCTGGTCACAGTTAAGCGCTGCATGAAATCTGAAATGCCAGGTCAAACTGTCTTAATTTGAGGTTCGGTTACGGTGGAGCAGTATACAGTATTTAGTGATACAAAGTTAGAAATATGCATGAATTCTGCTTCAAAGTTGTGAAAAAGAAAAAATATACAGTATTTTTAATTGATATAATACGAGCGCTAAACAGCATTACTGAGTGTGTTTATATATGAACAGCAACAGCAACAGGTGTTGGAAAAGCTTCTTTCAGCCACATTAAGCAAAACTTGAATTTCTTTAGATGGTAGACAGAGTTGAAGGAGTTACAATTAGTTTTTAAAAAAAAGGCACACAGGCTATAAAACGTGAGGCAATGAAATGCAACAGGAAATCAGAGACAGTATATAAGACATCTTAACTTTTGTATTTGGTATTTTATTGCTTAACACCAGGTAGTCTGACATACCAGGTGTAGACTTCGGGTATAAACCCACCATTGTGTTTTCAAAATCCCCTCTGCTAAGGAAAACAACAACATCCCCAAGCAGCAATCTATACACTGAAAACGGCAAGTTTTGCTGAAGATTTGGATGGTGTAAGAACAGAGATCTACTAGGTTCCACCAAAAAAACACAAAAACAAAAAAAAAATCCTCCTCAGCACTATCTTGCAGGGGCACCGTTGCTGCATCCTGGGCTTAACTCCGCCCCCTTGGAATTGTGATTGGTTTAAAAAAGTAAAAACCATCCTAAGCTTTTTTCCCCCTCCCATTAACAGAATGATTATGAGCACTGAACAGCGCTCGGGCATTGGGTCTGGCTACTCAAGACTACTTACAGACAACAGTCAAATCCTAGTACATTTTACATTTATTCACAGACTGAATACCTAACATGCAAACAGAATGTTAAAGAAACGGCAGATTGAACCAATTTAATGTGAAATGTAACATTCTCGATGAAACCTATTTACTTATCCATAAAGGCAAACAGGGCGTGTTTCACCTTTGTGTTGCAGTCACCTGAACAGATTTACTTCAGTTTTAAGGAAAGCAGCAAATATCTTTTTGGGCTCTAACTCCATTTTTTCTAAATTCTGTGTTCAGCTTCTTTGACTGGCGCTAAATGAAAAATCAAGGGACCACCAAAGTCGCATTCATCCACTGAGGAACATGAAAGCCTGAGTAAATTTTTAGCAGTACATCCAATAGCTGTTGAGATAAGTGATGTACCACCAACTGAAACTGCCAACCCTTGTGCCATGCAACAAACACTGGTAAAAACCCACACTGAGGCAGAGTTGTGCTACTGGACTTGGTTCCAGCTCAGTGGCAACACTCCACATCTCCAGAGGGCCAGACTAACCAGCATTAACGAATCAGGCTTGTTTTATGAAACAAACTGTGTAGTTACAATATTATATCATATCTTTAAATAGTCAAATTTACAGTTTAGCTTTCAATATAGCAGCAGACCAATTATATTATGTTCACCCTCAAAACTGTGCTTTTGAGTACAACTAAACAAATGAACAACCCACTAACCAGGCTATTTGTTTTCTGTCTGCTGCACTGGTCTCTGGAATAAATAGGAAAAGGAATAATTTGTATGTTACCTATATTCAAATCAGTATCTCTTGCTCAGACGAATGAACAATCAGTGCACTGTATTTCAACATATTGTCATATTCTGCTTTATTACACACATCAAAGGCAGAACTGTACAAATGTTGGATTTAGCTGTGGGAGCTCATTCCTATACAACTAAACTGCACTCTCAACTACATATTTAGGGATCCATATTTTCTCCCAAATTGCATTTAAGGCACATTACAAATGCGTTTGTAATCACCATATCATTACCACTTCATTGCTTTCCCACTGTTTCTCCTTTTGAGCCAACAAATCATACACTGATCAGCCACAACATAAAAACCACTGATAGGTGAAGTGAATAACATTGATCATATTGGTACTATGTGCTGTTCTGCTGGAAAACCTTGAATTTTGCCATCCATGTTGATGAGACTTAGACCCAAATAAACATTGTTCCACAACAAGCACACTCCCTCATGAAAATAAAAATTCTAAATGTCACTGGACTACCCCCACAGGAAAATGCACCCCACCACATGGAAAAAAACATCAAATAATCAGGAATATGTTGAGGAACATGACAATGGCCCAACATGTTGATTTGACTTCCAAACTTCTTACACCCCATTCGGATCAAGCATCAACAGGATGCAATGGAACAAGTTTGATGGACAGAGGCCTCACTGCACAAGCCAGAGCACCCAAAAAATCCACCGCCAAAGTCCTAGTACCAGACCCCATAGGACACCCTGAGAGGTCCTCTTGTTCCATGCCCAATGGTTCAGAGCATTTTTGAGCACATAAGGGGGACCAAACAGAATATTAGGCAGGTGGTCGTAATATTATGTCCAATCTGTGTATATGACATTATTACATGGGGTGTGACTTGTCACCCAGTTAACCCAGAAAATGGAGAAAAAAACTTTAAATATGTGGTTAATGCTGTGAATGGTTCAGGTTAAACTGAAAGTCCTTAGCCTAACTATGTAGTTTTAGTGCTAAAATCATCCCAAATACGTTTTTGCATGAAAGTTTTTTTCTGTTAAACTGTGGAATCCATGCCTCTTTGAAACTTGAAACATTATCTACTATGTTGTACTCTTATCTTTATGAGAAAATGCAATTTAGTTAAACAGCATTTTTTTGGAGGCAAGGCTCAAGCCTCTATAATACCTATGGATATAAATCACTGTTGTTCCTTGACAGGTGTTGAACAGGAGGGGTACTTTTTCTTCAAAATGCTCATCATTTCAGCACGTCAAGTTTTGGTAATATTTACGCTGAGGCTATTCAATAAAAAACAAGTGCCAAATGTTAATCCGTATAAAATCCGGGGCCTGAAATACGTTTCAGATGGATTGCAGGCCCAATAAAGATTTGATTTGCTTTCCTGCTGTGTTATGTAGACAGTGAAGAAAGAGGCGAAAAGAAAGAAACGAAGGCCCCCTTTTCAGTAAAGCTGTTGAGGTGAGAACACATTGCAGGTGTGTTGTGCTTTGTGTGTGGTGGTGTTCCTGCGTAATTTAATTTCATACATCATAAATGCCACTTTGACACTTAGTCAGGCATGTGGTGACATGAAAGCGGAAACCATAAATTAAATCAAAGCCATTTCCTCTTTTCTCTCCGTCCAACTTCCTACTGATTTACTCTGCTTGGCTGGAGAAGACCGAGGTGTTGGAGTGCTGATTAATGCTGCTCTTTGAGTGTTGAGCGCAGTCACGGTAGTTTGTATTAGTTAGAGTTCGCACATATGCCTGTGTGTAGTCAGATGGACAGAATGACGGAGATTTAGACAGACAGGAGCTAAAAAGGGAAACAAAGAAGAGAACATCCAGTCTTGATCCTCAGGCTTAGAACATTTCTCAAACAACTCTTGGTACCAAACTAGCCATGCACAAGTTTGAATAATGCGCTTCTCTAGAAAATTCTGTTTTATTCCCATGTCTTTGCACACTAAGAAAACTCTCATCAAATGTATATGCAATACAAAGTTGGGAGCACTGGGACTTGTAGATAAGGAGAGAGCACAGTATCTCTTTCTTTGCATTTTCTTTTATCAGCATCATGCTGCTGTGATACACAAGCCATTGCACTTCAGTAGGCTACACTATTGTGAATGATTGTGAATGCTTCATGTTGCTTGACTAATAGCACTAAGCTTTTTGACAATGGTCTTAAGTGCATCATAGATCTTCAGTTTATCACCCCTGTGAATTTTTGGCACTCACAAGTCAATACTCCCCCTCTGCAGGAATGGCAAACCTGTGTTTATGAGTGAATTTCCCCCCAGGGCTCTGCCATTATGTGCTGTTGATTCCCTCCAGCACTGTTTAATTTCAGGCTCCAATTGGAAGTACACATTACAAGTTAATGGGTGAGGTCGCTATTGATTTTAAGATAAATAACACACAACAATACAGACCAGGTTTTGATTTTCATTTACCTTTTCATTACTTCATACTCTCTCAAAGTTTATAGCAGCCTTTCTTGTCAGATGGCTTGTCTGCTCTGCTCTTCTTTGCAGATGTTCTCTGTTTTGTTTCACAGGTTCACAATTCATCTTCACTATTTTATAGTTTCTCTTTATGCTTATTTCACTGGAGTATCAGTGAAATGGACCTGCTGTGAAGAAAATCTGCCCCAAAGCATTGAGGCCACATATGCGTCCTGGCTGGTGCAGCTGCGTCTCAGCTCGCGCTGCTGGCTGCTCCCTGCCTGTACCCAGTGGTCTGTCAGGCGGCGAAGCAGGGGAAACGGTGGGATAAATGATTATTTATGATCTGCCACCTCCCATCCTCTCAGCTATCCCCAGGCCCCGTTCATTACTGCTGCAGGCTGCCACTGTGTGGGAGAAAACATGTGCACACATACGCATGCACACAAATGCTAAGCAGCGTCTGCACACAAGGACTCTTGGATACTGTGCTCAAGCAAACAAACACACACACTCCCACACTGTCCCCCTACCCCACCCCACATCTCATTCTTTCCAGTTAAAAGCAACATATCTCAGGCGCAGTCTGCCATCGTGTCATTTGCACCATAATGCACAGCAGAAATGGATTCTCAACTTGCCAAACTTTCCTCGAGCAAACTGTCCGCTGAGAAGCAAAGACATCATCCCATCTCAAACAGTGCTTTGAAAATCAGATCCTAGCTTCTCATGTTCCCTGTTTGGCATTAAGTGGCACATGGCTGACGAGCCTCTGTGGTATTTGTCTCTCTCTCCATGCATCATGTTTTTCATTGTGCAAGACTTCCAGCAGCTGGACCTCATAAATCCTGGGAAAACCCAGTGAGCTCAAGGTATCTTAAATAATTGATCAGACTGAGCATGGAGCCTGGCAGCCAGCTTGCCTAAACTACAAGGAAATCACAATAAGACAGAGAACACTATAGGTCCATGTTTGCTCGTGTGTTTGTGATTGTGTCAATGCACGAGTTTAGGCTTTCGCACAAAAAAACAATAACATAGGTGGATTTTTTGTTACACAGATTGTAAAGCAACATCTATGAATGAAAACATATGGAAAGTAAAGGAACTACTTTTTTCTCTAAGCAGCATGCACACACACACACACACACACACACACACAGGCTTCTCTGTACAGTGATCTAAACGGAAAACGAGTGAAGGCGAGGCAGTCCCAGAGAGGAGCTTTGACATGTCAGTGTATTAGGCTGTGAGACCTGCAGAACGCAGGCTATTTCATGTTTTAAAAGCTCCATGTGACGTCTTGTCTATAAAGAAGAGAGTTAGGGTGTGCTTTAAATGGAATATACATCACATACATCAAGAACTGGTTAAGAGAATGTATATGTAAGTCCCAGGGCTAAAGTGATATGTTACAGCAAGTCCATTTAGCTGAAAATACATTGTTGCACACTGGACACTGTAATTGTCCACCAGGCATTGGAGACCATAGTCGGTTGAGTCTATAGGTGGAACCCTACCATGATAAGTCACATTAACTGTCCACGGCTGACCATTAAACAGGGGGAGAGAGTGAGCAGAGTGTTAGAGCATGGTGTGTACAGATGATGAATCAATATATCGGATGACAATATATGAAGAGGGGGAGACGTGCACAAAATGACACTCCATTAGGGGGCCATCATCGGGGACTTTCCCAGGAAGGAGAAATTGGGCAACATTCATCAAAATCGTCAGATGGATCGGTGCTCTCTATATAAGCCCCCTGACCCAACGACTGCCTCTTTATTGCTCCTCAGAGTAAACCTCCTCGGGTGTTTTGGTGATCGACAAAGTTAATTTGAACTGATATGGTTTGGTATTATTAGTGGACCTTTTCAAGTATCTTTCATATAACAGTTTTTGCATAACGTGCCAAATGTCTATAATGCCTGGTCATCATACAGAGCACCACAGAAAAACAATATGTATATCCACCTGGAATTAAGGCATACTGGTTTTCTTGGTCCTGCTCAGTGTCCTGAATAAATATTCTCACACTGGAACATCCTGCACTTTACAACTTAACCTCCAATGCTAGTGTTACAAAAGAGGTCTTTGTTGTAGCATAAATAGCTTTAGCAAAGACCCCTCATGCAAAGTGCCCTCTAGTGGTTGTAATTATGACTCTTCTCTGGTGGCAAAGAAAGAAGTATCCCAAAGTCAGCAGAGGGAGGTGGTAGATGGATGGGTCAACAAAACACCAGAAACTCCTGTTCACCTCCTGTTTTCTATTGTCAACATTTGCTTCTTTTGAGCGTGATCACAATTATTTTCTAACCTTGACTTTGTGGGTATTACTTGCCCCAAAACAATGAACCTTAGTCCAGTAGTAATTTGAATTCAAATCATATTTTCCCAACTTCAGTTGAGTCACTTTTGTGCTGAGATGCATCCAAACTTTAACCAGAATTGTGTAAGATCAGAAGAGACCCAGTTAATTACAAGGAACGCATTTGTATCATCCATTTCAGTCCTACAACTGACTTCTGTGGAGTAGTTTTTTCTTCAACAGAGCAGGATTTTATAAAATTGGATGGTGTGACACAGCTAATATGATAGCTTCCACTCTGGATCTCATTTCACTCCACAACCAGTAGTGTCAAGACAATTTGCAATTGGTCAATAGCATACATTTGCATGTTAAAGTTCACCAAAGTTGAAGTTCATGTGAGCGGCCCTTATTAATTTTTTAAGGATCCAAGGCTGGCGGATTGTGGATTCTGGTAATGAACTCTTTTCACTGCAAAATGTAGCCGGTGTAATTACTAGTGTGCTCATCTTTCAGGCCTTCACACATTTCAGTTGTACAGCTGATGTTTCCTCAAAGTGATGCCATAAGAAAGCCGACATAATTGCCCAGTTATGATACGCCTTTGAACTCCTCCCGCCTGTTGAGAACACCTGGCAGTGAGTGATACAGTAAAGCAATAGTCTGCGGGAGAAAAGCCTCACTGTCACCTTTTCTTGTTTATATCCTCTTTCCCTACCAGGACGACCCATCAATAATTACACGCAAACTCCCTCTGGCTTAAAATCTTTTTTGCTCTCTCCTTCCACTCTCACTTTCTCTCTCTCCTTTGATTTTCTCTCCTCTGCATGTCAACACAGTCAGGTCCCTTGGCACCGACAGAGCTATCCGCTGTCGCATCCTCCCTCCCTCTGCCCTGTCCCATTACAATGACAATAACAGATAAGAATATTTATTATGTTGGCTCACCACTCCCCGTTCCTCCAAACATCTCTCAGGGGAGCGGCTCCTCACTATCACCCTCAAAAGCCTCATTCAGTTAACAGAAGAAAAAAAAAACACACACATCCACCCCTGGCCTTGATGCTTTCCTTTATCAGTCCAATGAAAGAAGAGCCAGAGCATGAAGGCGTCTCATCTCCTCTGCTCCTTTTCTTCTCTCCCAGCTCTCCCTCCCCACTTTTAATTTTCATCTCTCTTTTCCTACTCATTTCAGAAAAAAGGGGGGGAGGGTGGGGGGAGAAGGAAGGAGGGAGGGAGGGAGGGTGAGCAAATGAGAGTAGGACGCTGGCTTGTGATAACTGCCATGCAGAATGGACATCTCCCTTGTTTATTGGCTTTTGAAATTCAATCCATTGTCTGGGACGGGAAGTGATAAAGGGAGTGGAAATACAGACGCTCTTATCATTCCAGCTCAGTGAAAGGAACTTTTTTTCCCTCCTCTAGATGCCTCCGTTTGTTGTGGGGTACGTTTGTTGTGCGCGCATCGCCACATCCGAATAATGGTGTCTGAAAAATGCATTCATTCAGCTGATTATTTGGACCCGGCTATGCCACTTACTATTGTGCCGTATCGTTGTGTGTAGTCATCACATTTAGTGGAGGCACACAATTGAGAGTGGTCACACTTGTCTCATAGGCTTTTCCCTGGATGTGTCATATTTAAAGGTTGAAAATGCTCTTGTTCCCTAGACACAGTGTATGTACAACAGTCTGTGAGTACTGTGGCCATTTTTGTTGACCACGTTGCCCTTTCAGCTCCTTTATAGTGTTGGATTAAACGTCTGAATCATCGTGTCAGCGAAGTAAAAGTAGACTTTTATTCTGAGCTGCACCAATTTGGATGTTACCTTAGACACACAGCACATTTTGATTAGGGCAGTTAGATATCAGATGGACACTGGATTGCTGTTACAGACTAATTAAAGTTTTATCAGCATGCGAGCTATTACGTCTGAAGCACAGAGGAGAAATTAACAATATCATCTGGCATGAAATATAAGAAGTCTGTATAGTCACACTAATTACTATAAAGTGAAAAACTAGAACAAAGAGTTAAAGGTGTAGCTATTCAACAGGTGACATTAATATACTGAAATAAGATAAGACTGCTGCTTGAATCAATATATACTGTATATTGTTTTTCATATTGTAGTGCAATAGTTAAATGCTAATCAGTGTCAGTATTGTCAGCCTTACCTCTGCACAAAAAATCCGCTTTGTGCTCATTTGCTCCAAGTTAAAATGCAGCTGTCCACCTGTTCTTGTTGTTTTTAGTAAAATTTCACACAAGTGAGCCAGTATGTAAAACTTAAACTAGTGACCAGCAAGAGACACCATAAACTCACTGCCCAGAATCCCTGCTGACCATCTTCACTTTGTATGTTACCAGTGGGAATAGCTGGGATAGGTTTTTACTCGCAAGTTAGAGCCAATTCATGGTTTCCACATGAGGGATGCTGACTTTAAAGCAGACGGCAGACGCACATGCAGGTCTATTCAAACAAAACACAGACGGTGGCATTGCCCCTCATATCGGACACAAAAAAACACAAGGGGATTCTATGGGTGTTTCTGAAAGACAGACTGTGACTCTACACTTTTTACAGGATATAACAGCTACTTACAGCTAATTATAAATGGGGCTGTACCACCGTGATTATTCCTGAGGTATAACAAGCACAGTGGTGATGCAGAGCACAGGACTTCTGGAGAATTTAGAACTTTATTTGGGCACCATCAATAGAAAGCATGGACAAAACAATGCACCCCCAGTGTCCGTCAGTGGTAACTTCATCTACAAGTCTTTTAATTATGAATTTTAACAGAGTGGAAAGTGAAGTACAATGCTGTGAAAAAGTATTTGCGACACTACAGAAATCTTCTATTTTTGCATATTTCTCTCACTTAAATGTTCCAGATCATTAAACTAATATTTATATTCATTGAATATTAGACAGAGATAACCCACAAAACACGAAATGCAGTTTTCAAATGATAAATTATTAAAGTTTTATTGAAACCTCATATCACCCCTGTGAAAAAGTAATTACCCCCCTAATAAGTGGTTGGGCCACCCTTGGCAGCAACAACTGCAGTTAAATGTTTGTGATAGCTTGTGATCAGTCTTTTACATCACCATGAAAGAAGTTTAGCCCACTATTCTCCGAAGAATAATTGTAATTTGGTCACATTCAATGTTTTTCGACCTTAGCTGCCCTTCTAAGGTGTTGCCACAGCATTTCAATTGGATTAAAATCTGGACTTTGACTCGGCCACTCCAAAACCTTAATTTAGTTCTTTTTGAGACATTCAGAGGTGGACTTACTTGTGTGCTTTGGGTCATTGTAATGCTGCATAAACTGTTTGTGTTGAGTTTTAGGTCATGAACTGATGGGTGGATATTCTCTAGCAGGATTTTTTGATAGAGAGCGGAATTCATGGCTCCATCAATTATGACAAGTCGTCCAGGTTCTCAAACCATCACACTACCACCACCATGTTTCATTGTTGGTACAATGTTCTTCTTGTCGAATGGAGTATTAGCTTTATGCCAGATGTAACAGGACCTATGTCTTCCAAAAAGTTCCATCTTTGACTCATCAGTCCACAGGATGTTATCCCAAAAGTCTTGTGGCTCATCCAGATATTTTTTTTTTGTTGCAAATGCCGTACGAGCTTTTATGTTCTTTTTGGTCAGTAGTGGTTTGTGCCTTGCGCAATCCACTCTCCATGGATGCCATTTTCACCCAGTCTCCTCCTTATTGTGGAATCATGTAGATGGACCTTAACTGAGACACGTGAGGCCTGCAGATCTTTTACTGGAGTCCCAGAGCCTTAGCAATGGCATTGTAACCCTTTCCAGACTGATGAATATCAGTGTCTTTGTTTTGCATCTGTTGCTGAATCTCTTTAGAACGTGGCATCATGTGCTGCTTTTTGAGACCTTTTACCTACTTCACAATGCCAGACAGGTTCCATTTAGTGATGTGTAGGTTCAACAAGCCTGACAGTAATCATACGGGGGTGTGGCTGGTGAAACTGAACCCAACTGCCAGATGAATTTGGTCGTTTGGTAGATTGGTAGCTAAAGGGGTGAATTATGTTTTCACTTCGGGCAAGGAGGGCTGGACAGTATTTTTACTTCAAAAAATAAAATCATCGTTCTAAAATATTCATTTTGTGTTTCCTTGGGTTATCTTTGTCTTACATTGACATTAGTTTGATGATCTGAAACATTTACATGTGACAAATATACAAAAATACTTTTTCACGGTACTGTATCTCCGATTGAAAAGTGTGTAAAGCACCAGCTGTTATCCTGGCACATGTGCAGTCGGAGTGCTTCCAGTTCCACAGCTTGCACAATCACAAATTTTTGCCATCTTCAGTGGGGTTTTGGGACTTGGGTGGGTGACGAAGTTAATGTAATGCATACCCCTGAAGACCGTTGGACACCTGGACATGGAAAGCACAAACTGTACTATAATCTGTAGCATGTTTAATGCTGGTATAGGTACCAGATGTGCTCAGCCTGTCCAGTCCGCTCGGGGTCCTGCGTTTGCAAATGATATGACACGTAATGACAGGCTGTATGTTGGAAAATGCAGTGTGTTGTGGTGCGTTTAAATGAGCAAATTCTAATCATGCAGTCGTTTGTGCATAGAAACAGAGCTACAGCTAATAAAATGCAAATGCTAAACTTTATTATTATTTCATATTTGTTCATGCAGAGTGTAAGTCCACTGTTTATACACCTACGTATATATTGATGTTTGAAATTATATATTTAATTCTGTCCTGTTCAAAGGACATTGGTTGCTCCATTATGTATTAAAACATGTTAAATTACTATTTTCCTGTATGACCAACAAAATAGAATGCAGTGAGGCAAAGTTGTAGCACATAAGTAGTTTAAGGAAACCTCAGTTGTGTCTCTAGCTTTCAAATCTAATACCAACTGTTTCCTAATTCAGCATCCTAATGCTCTTGAGCTTCCAATCCACATTCATTACGAATCTTAGTTTAGTTGAGGTGTCTTTATGTAACACCAGCTGGCTTTGCTGGCTAACCTAAATAGTAGTTACTGCCACTGGACATACGTCCAGTTCTATGGGTACGTGTGATTCCCTCTAATGGCCTTCGCCTCAGGTGGTAAACAACCGCGAAACCCGCTAGAGGGCACGTCATCTGTAAACGCAGGACCCTGAGCAGATATGGCAGGCTGAGCACATCTGGCACCCACAGCGGCCAACCACCACCGGCTGTGAGAGCTACTGTTAGAATGTTACCGAATAAAAGATATTGCCAGGAATGAATCTGTTTTACCTTTAAGAAAGTTACTTGTTGCAGTCGATGCATTTCAGAAGGTAATGATTAACATTACAATGGTACTGTGCTTTTTATTCTTTATTACTGGAATTTTATCCAGATAGGTACAGTGAACTGACCTGGTGAATGTGTTTGTTTAATTACAGAAAATAAACTGTATTGATTGGGTTCTTTAATGACTTTTTCTGTATTATTGACTAAAAGTTTACTTGCAACACGATTGCCTGGTTGTAATAGGCTACATTCATTTTTTTCGTTTGGGAATAGTTTGGCTTCAGTTAGGCAGCAAGATACTATTCAAAGTATTAGCCAGCTGTATTTTATCTGTCTTGTGGAAAGTTTTACTCAATTTTCAAGGGTAGTTACAAGACTTTTCTATATTTTTTTTTACACCCATCTACAGCGCAAGTGGGCAAACTAGCAAGGCTGTTGAAAAATTCGTCTATTGATGGCTTCGGCTGTGACCATCAGCCATATCATTCTGGAGTTGCAGAGTCTGTCAACGGTCTGTCCTTCACCTGCAGTCAGCAATGAAATGGTCTTCATACAGTAGTTACAGACAGAAGGACAGCGAGACATCAATAAAGAGTGGACTGTTTGAGAGGTGAATTTAAATTGACTGATTTAAACTTTTTTTTCCGTCAACTGAACTACAAAAAAAGACGTCCTCAGGTCAGCAATTTATTCATAACATTCTAGTGACTGTTTAATATAGGGACTGATTTATCATTGTGACCTCGAAATTCTTTTGTGCAACCAAAGACAAACCTACAGTTAAGTGAAATCATATTGCACCAAGAAGGGTCTGACTTCAGTAGAAGTGATTTTTTTATGAGTGTTGATTTGATTCCTATCTGCAGCATCGTAAAATATATCTATAAGGTTACATAATTCAGTTAGTCTGGGCAATTAATATTTAACTATTCACCTGTGGGGATTAGAAACAAAGGAACAATACACAATATATTATTCATGAATACTTTTAAATAGACAGCCTAAGAAGTGTGTGTGTGTGTGTGTATTATATGAGCCAGAGCATTCAGTCTGAACTACAAAGAGAGAGAAAAAGCAAAAGGACAGTCACTAACAGTGCTCCAAACTGTTTAAATCAAATGGGATTTGAAGTATTACCAAAGGCTTAGCTTTATTACCCAGCAGCCTTCTGTGGCTCCTTTAGCAGACAGCACTGAAGTCATGTTTTTTTCCCTTCCCAGTGGCTTAATTCCCACTGAAGTGAAGTTTGTTAATGTTTAGAACTGATTTATAATTCAACATTTTGTCTGTGTCTTGGCCGGGCACCTACGGATCCCCAGAAAGCTGCTGATGAACCACACCGGGGCAAAATCGTTCTTATGTGTCATCATTAAATTCCCATGCAGGCCGAAACAGTGGAGAGGAGAGAAAGAGTCAGCCTTGTTTATTCCTTGCCTCCTCCTCCCCTCCTCTTCTGGATGAATGACCTCAAACAATGAACTATTTTCACAAAAACTGTCTTTTGAGGGGCCCACAGCAGATGAAGCGATGTGACAAAAGAAAAGCATCTCAGCATTCAGCCGGTCTCCACAGCGCTGGTTACCTGCTATTCCTTCCCCGTCTGCTGTGGGGCTCTGTCGCACAGGAAATCACACCCTACTTTCTCTCTCGCTCTCTCTCTCACCTTCTCTTTCTCTCTCCTCTCCACTCCCCATTTCCTTTGTCATCCATCCCTCTGATCAGGCAGACTTTTAGCCTCTTTTCCCCAAATACAAAACCGTAGCATGTCACACTTAACATTGCTCAAAGATCAGGCTGACTGGACATCAGACTAAGAAATAAATGTGACAGCGGTAATGGGTAATAGTCCCAAGCATCTAAAAAGCTGTGTTTTCAGATGCCGTCGCCACTGAAAATGGATAATAGTGTGCCGGTGCAGCGATGAGGTGATAATCTTGAATAATAATCTTCATAATAGCTCTTTTTTCAAACCACACCGAGCAGACAAACAGTGTATAAGAGTGTTGATGAGCTTTTTAATTGGATGGTTAAGAGGAGATTTGTACCAAAATCCCCTGACGCCCTCCGTGGACACAAGGTGTTGTGTCACGGTAGCACAGAAAATGGTACAGTGTTAAGAAGACTTAAGTATTAATTACCCTATTAACTACATAGGATTCACTGTCTATATCGGGTCAGCCTCTTGTGTTGAAGCAGCCTGTGGAATTAACAGAGGGCTGCATTAATCCCCTCTTATTTTCCACATCAGCACTGGTGCATCTGAAAAACATGGTCCATTCAGGCGTTAATTACATAAAGTTCAACGATGTGTATATGTGTGTTTGTGCGTGTTTGTGTCTGTGTGTGTGGTGGAGGCCATTTGTTTTCTAGACGACATCAGCGATGAAACACATTAATCAATTAGTCTTAGGTGATAAACACACGAAGCGCACCGTCACGTTTCACATGGGATTCCCAGGTTTCAAGGTTGCTGCTGTCCACTGACAAGCACACGCTGCATATATATATGTACACACACACAGACACACACACTGTAGTGTACGCGCACACACACACACACAGATCTAATTAAAACCATTGTTGTGAATAGATCTGATTCTATTTCGGTGTGGTTAACAGTCCTTCATGGATAAGTAATGAGCTGGTGCCGACAGAGGGAGAGCACTTCAACCCTTAAACTCTCCGACTGCTGCTGGACTGCAGCAAGACTCCTTCAGGGGTTTCTATGGTGATAGCTACTGTATTTGGCAGCAGAATGAATGTAAATGTAATGAAGTGAAATACTTTCAAACGGGCAGTGGTGTGACAAGTTAGTGTTACATTCATGATTTGTGTGACAAAGTAGAATTCAAATACTTGGGTTGTCATCTGTATTACCACATACACAGTGTACAGTATTAACAGAAGCAGGTTTTTCTAGTCATAATAGAGATTGCCCTCGAAATTGACTTAAGCCAAAGCTAAGTTTTCGAAACGGTGGATTTTCTCTGATGAATGCGGGTTTTGGGGGTTTTTTGCATGAAGATTAAGGAAATACAGCAGTGACCATAGTTATCAGGTGTGACATCATGACCACCTGCCTAATGTTGTGTTGGTCCCCCCTCTCAGGGTGTCCTATGGGGTCTGGAACCAGGATGTTGGCGATGGATCCTTTGGGTACTCTGGCTTGTGCAGTGGAGCCTCTGTCAATCAAACTTGTTCCACTGCATCCTGTTGATGCTTGATCACAATGGGGTGTAGGAAGTTTGGAGGTCAAATCAACATGTTGGGCCATTGTCATGTTCCTCAACATGTTCCTGATTGTTTGATGTTGTTTCCATGTGGTGGGGTGCATTTTCCTGCGGGGGTAGTCCAGTGACATTTGGGATTTCCATTTGCATGAGGGAGTGTGTTTGTTGTGGGACAATGTTTATTTGGGTATCTAAGTCTCACCAACACGGATGCCAAAATTCAAGGTTTTCCAGCAGAACAGCAGATAGTACCAATATGATCCATTTATTCACTTTATCTGTCAGTGGTCATAATGTTGTGGCTGCTTGGTGTATAGTATAGAACAAAAACAGTCTGCCAATTTCTGAGTGAGGATATTCACCTAGGGCCAGTTTTAAGTTTATAAAAATGTAGTATAATGAGTTCAGTATCAAAGTAAAGATCAGGAAATAACTACTGTAACTACTGTAACTGATATACAGTAATAAAAAAAAAATTAAAACGATGATAACTTTACAGCTTTACATAGAAAATTACTATGAAATCAAGTGTTAAAGGTATGTAACCAGTTTAGTGTTGTTAGTATTAGGTGAATGTTCTACTTGTTGTTGTTAAAAGCCTGGATGCAGCAATCTGAATTAGCTGTCATTGTAAAAGAACTTTGACTTTGGAAAAAAAGATGTCTTAAGGACCTTAAAAGGGAATTCATAATTAACTTCCAGATCTGTAACTTATGCTTTTCTTTGTTTGCACAGTCAAACGCTGATTGCAGCTTTTGTCCTCTTCCAAGTGAAACCTCATTTAAATAATCAGCAATTTGTTAGATACACCAATTATTTTGTTCAGTGATGACACCTAAATTGCTATTAAACAATGTATCAGTGAAAAGTGAACTTTGTTTGATGCTTCATACCCAAAATTCAAACCTCTATGGATAACAGTCAACACTCAATATCTGGGTTGGAACTTGATAATATGAGTTCTGGCTGGATTTAACATTAAAGGCCTGTATATCCTCACAAGTGTTTTCAATTACCTCGGATGATTAGACCTCTAATCATATGGAAGCTGGGTGGAGCTGCGCGCCGATACACGTGTGATCTCACCAAAGTACGAGGCTAATAAGCACTAATAAGCTCTTTTTCACTGGAGACATTTTGACTTGTCACAGAATGAGTGACTGCACAGTTGCAAATAATAAAATTTAATGGAGGCTGAATTCCTTTTAGCCGCTTCAGTTAGCGTCCCAGTATTGTGCACGCTGGCTCACTGTCACACTGTTGCGGCTTACCGGGACGCTGCAAAAGAACAGAGCAATTGTTAATGTTTTTAGTACCGACTGTGCTTTTCATACTGTGACAGGTTATAAAGTCTGTGGCGGAAAAAAGGCCTGTAACTGTGCAGCTTGTCCCTCTGGTTGCAGTAGCAGCAACAAAACCAATAGAAGGGTGAGGGAGATGCCAATCAAGCACAGTTTGTTAGTCCTCGCAGTCCTGAGATGAGTTTTAATCGGGTAATATGAGTGAAAACACAATTCCAGATGCACAGTATGGACAGTGGTGCTGCAATGATACACATGTGACAGTGGTGATCCTTGATGCTTGAGAATCTGCACTTTTTTTAAATCATGTTGTGTGTCGGTCAGAAGAAAGGATGATATGACTGCAGACAATGAGAAAGAAAAGCAGGAGAGTGAGTGAGTGTGCCCCATTAGGGAAGAAGAGAATTTTTTGTTCTTGGTCTCAGCGGCCCTGGGGATGGATCCTGCCTCAACTGATTGGAGCGAATTCAGCGCCGAGCTATCGACAGCAGAGCCGTTGGAAAATAGGAAAATAAAACAGGACAATCTCCTCCCGTCTGTCCGTCTGTCTGTTAGTGGAGATAAAAAAGTGTGTGACTTGGGCTTGTGTGTGTATGTGTGTGTGTGTGTGTGTGTGTGCAGGCGCCTCTTCTTTTAACATATTTTCCTCTCTGTGTCTGTCGGAGCAGCGGGGCCACTTTGATCAGAGTGTTATCTGCACTGCTGCGGCCTAATCCGTGTATTTGCTCCGAGTCTTAGCTGGATCACCGCGCTCAAATCAAAGCACTACAGAGTCAGACCAGGAGAGGACGGAGACATCCGGGAACACACACCTTCAAACAGTCATAGTCATACTGTATGCACACACACTCTCAAACACACTTAAAAAAAAATCCACAACCCACCTCGACGTGTGTGATTAAAGTCACAAGAGCATCTATGGTCAAACACAGGGAAATCATACTCACAGAATTAAAGTCCCTTTATGAATTAAAGTCTTACTTTCTGTCTTGCTTTCGTTTAAAGAGGAACAAAAAGTCAATCTTTAACTGCATAAATAATTTCTTTGTAACACCTCTGAAACTGTTGTTTACCACAGTGATTCTCAAAATGAGGCTGTATCAAGAGAAGCTTTGAAAAAAACTGTGTCTATCTCCGATTACTAAATTACTAAGTACTGCTAATTACAATACAACTGCCTACGCAACATTATAAGACAATCAAAAGATGATTTTGTGTTGCTCCTCACACTCAACGGTTCCCACTAATTTCTACAACTCGCATCCGAATGGCACTCAAGTCATTAAACCATCTCCCACCAAAGAGTCCTGTGGATAATTTTCCGAGGAAAAAACAAAATAGCCAAATATCTGGAGCTGTATGAGGTTTTAATGATTTTTTTTAACAAAACTCCAGTTGTGCCCATTTCAGCACTTTAAACCAATTGACTGTTGACTATTTCACAGTTGGCTTTTCGCTCATTCTCTTTGGCGTGCCTTAACCTTTTCACAAAAAGACACAAGAGGAAATCTGTTTTTCTGAATGAAAAGTTAAAAAAAGAGCGACGACTAAAACAAACTCATTTAGCAAATAGCCTAAAATGCAGTAAACGTGCGGCAGCTCAGACTATTACATCAAACACTTTGACTGCAGAATCATTGCTGGAATGCCCTCTATTTAGTAGATAATCCCATACCCTTCTGTGTGACCTCCCAAAGGAGGCAATGCGCACAGGGAGATAGAAAAACAAAGCAGAGAGGGAGAAAGCAGAGCTGGTGAGATAATGAAATAACTTATGGAGATGTGCCTCCCTCTTGGAGAGAGTGAGCAAGGGAGTGAGAGAGGTGTATAAGGAGAGAGGTAATTGCTATGGGTTCATACTACCTTGAGTTCAGGTCACACTGGGGGCAGGGGATGTTTTATAAGACCTCCTCCTGTTGGACACCGGTTAGTGGAAATATAGACAAGATGGAAGCCGTTATCTCCAGGACGCCCGGGTGGAGTGAGGGATTTTCTGCTTCAGTTAAATATTCAATTTGGGCCCTAGCTTTGATCTAATTACTAGTTAGATCTCCAGCTGGTCCACTCAAAGTTCTCAGAGTCTGTGCATTAAAGTCTTACAAGAAGGTGTCTAATCCACACTGTCGGTGACCACTTGCACCTATTTGCAACATTTCTGTCCTCGAATTATCATAAATATAGCAGAAAGTACAAGTGATCCATTTTTCTGGTACTTCATGATTAATTATTGCAGATAAATAATTCAAACTACAGTAAATGCTTTCTGGAAGACAAATTCTGATCAACTCTACCTTTTCTGGTCTTTAAGTTTCATTAAAAAAAACAACACAAGAAGCAATGTGTTTCTTTGTCTCTAACTTCTGTCCAACCTCAAACTCTATCCGTTCCTCAACCACAAGACCATTTATTTGAGATGATGATGGAATCGTTAAGAAACGGCTGCAAATACATAATTTACTTCTTTAAAGAAGCTCCCTAATCTCCTAAAACAAGTCGGTGCTGTAACACTTGTTGAAGACTACTTTCAACTGCGGATTAGGACACATTTCATACTACTTACGGCATCAGTATGGAGATGCACTCCAAATAAACTTCAGTACCTGTGTTCATCGTAATGAAAGAACATAGCTCAAGAATTACACTTGTTTGGGTACAAAAAACCCAACAATTAAAAATGTGGTGAAGAAGGTTAGTTAAAGATTGCAATACAAAATGTTGTTGGGAAAGATAAGTTCAAAACAGGTCTCCTCTGTCAAAGGTACACTTTTTGATGTTCCACCTATTCTATACTGTTCTACACTTTCATCTCTTCTGCAGACAAACAGGTGTCAAACTTCACAAGATCACTCTTAAGTTTAATCGATTCCACATTCAACATCTGGCAAATGCAAATTTTTTCCCCCAGCTTTCAGACAGTCACACAATTAATTTTAAATTAATACAGCTATTAAATACTGATAGTAAATCTAGTCCCACCTGTTGATGAAAATCCCAAGCGCTTCCTGTGGATGATGAGAGCAGCGCTGAAGCAAACTTTGATGCTGAGCTTTCTGATCCCTGGGAGACTTCCATGTTAATAAATGAGATCTCCTACAAAGCAATACTGCTTTAACCCTATGTATTATGTATGAGGCAAAGGAGAACGGCACTAAAAAGGAGGAATCATCTAGGCACACATAAGTGCCAGAATCCAATCTCAGCTCCATTAGTGCAGGACAAATCCTATACAGTGAGAAGGGGTCTCCATATGTTTCCATGAGGGAGCTCAAGAAGCCATTATGGAAATGAAAGGGGACAAATCACATGTCACAGATCACTGGGTAAAGCAGGAACAAAATCATGGTGCAGTATACTTTGGACCGGTAGGCTCAACAAAAGAAAGCTGAAACCTGCACAGTTCCCTCTGCAGACTTATAATAAACTCTCACAGCAAGGAGGACAGCCGGAGAATTCTATTAGTTAATATTTGTGTCATCTTGTATCTACAAATGATGCCATTTTGTTGTTGTGCAGATCACAGATTACAGCTCCTTCCTTACTTTTTCATAGCGCTGGCATCTTCCACATGACATACCAAAGTTAAGCAGCATGGCGTCTTATTTGATCACGTGTCAACACATTATCGCTATCTCTCCATCTGAGCAGAGAGCAGAACTCATTCTGAGTACACTCTGAGTCACAACTACTGCAGAAGGTTATAGTGGAAGACAATTTGTCTGTGTTTTCCAATGAGTTAGCATCCCCTCTGAGCGTATGCTCCATCACTGTAGATACAGATCCTTACAAACAATCTCCCAAATGCTAATTGAGGTAATTAAAGCCGCAGCATCCAGAGGAAACAGGTGCAGGTGGTAGGCATTATTCATGTCCCCTTGCCCTTGGAGGTAACCCTCTCAATCTAGCGAGGTAAACAAGACAGACAAGGGTGCAGTTTTCACTGTTTTCTTTGTTAAGGTGAGCACACAAGAAGCTATATTTCCCACTGGTTTTAGAGTGTCATTGCTAGTGTGTATGACAACAACAGATAAGTAATCTTTCCTCCTCAATGCCAATATCTTTTCAAAGACACAAACATTTTCCTTGAGCTGTATGTGCAGCAACTTTGTTATGATTTATGCAGACTTTCTAAAAAGAATGTACCTTCTTTGGTAGGTATGATGAACCTTTAAATATGGCAAAACTAGTGGTGCCAGGAACATTCATTTCCCAAGGAAACACAATCACGCAACTAATAAATGACGAGTTGCTCTTTTAAGAGTCAAATTCTTTCTGAAAAGAGTTGGTAATGGTAATTTTTCTAGCCATCATTATCCTCCCCCCTCCCACCTCAGCAATGTCCTTCAATTTGTCAAGACTTAATTTTTTTTTTTTAGAAAAATGCAAATGCCCTCAACCTAAATGCCAGAGTTAGGTAGTCATGGCGGTGGGGGTCTGACATCATTACGGAGGCCTTGTTTATATCAGACAGTGATTAGATTAATACTCATTAGAGAATATTTGTGTCTGCACCCTTCCTGTCCCCCCCAGGCTACCAGGCAACAGGAACCATGGCAATTAAAAATGGGAAACTGTCATCCTCCATCACCCCACCGGTGAGTTGGCCATTGAAGAAACACACACACACATACACTTTCCGCTTGATAACATGAGCAGAATAGTAAAAACTCTACGATCAAACAACTATTAGATTACACTTAAATCCACTGACTAAAACCAACATTTATTTCCTAACACCACTTTTGCATGCCTGAAAAAACAAACCAAAAAAAAAGTAGGCCCAAAAAAGATGATATTGCACCATTATGAGAAATTGTGACATGACCTACAAGAGTCTAGACTCCTAAATAATTGTAATAATCGCGCCAGTTACAATTTCATCAGCCTGGTGTTGTCGGCAGTAATAGAGAATTCAGTGAGCATTTATTTCCTTTCTGTGCCAGCTTCTCCATACAAAGATTTATTTATTTATTTTTTGCTTTGGCATGAAGAAGCCTTTCATTTTCTGCATTCACACCCCTTTCCCAAATCCATACTGCTCCAATTTTGACTATGATGTAAAAATGGAAGCTAATTTAAATTTTGTCGCAGTTCCTTTTTGCTTTTGGGTGTTTTTATTTTTTTTTTGGGCTGGATTTTCATGGTGAAATGCCAAGCAAATAAATGAGATACACAGCATCAAAATAAACAGTTTTGTTCAGATGAAATCTCTGTGTGGAGCAGCTTATGAACCAGTGTGCGACTGTAACCTGCATGTCAAGTTTACTGTACGTCAGATATGTAAATTGATCTTGAGACTATGCATGCTTCTTATGTGCATTTGATCCTCATTATGTCCTGTTTTTCCATCTCTCGTATGTGAAAAATAATGATCTTGATGACCGCAGCATAATTAGGACTTGAAAAGTCACCGCTGACTCTACTGTGCCATTTCTAACTCTATCATTATAAGTGAATAAATTCAAGTCTCTTTTTGAATCATTTTAGCCTGCGTTTGGTGCTCTATTAGCTATGGGTTATGATCATTAGGATAAAAGGAGGTTACTTTAACACGCCCGTGTTCGGAGTTTTTGGCCTTGGGGGATGGACTTCAGAGAATTGGCCGCACTCAGAGACTAAGGAAGAGGGAAAGTGCTCGGTCTGAGGCGACCTTAATTATGCCTGTCGTAAAACTCCTCTTCCCTTTGCTATGGAGGAGACCAAACTCTGATCTCATCTATGTGGGAAAATGCTCCTCAGATGTGTGTCGTGAGATGGCTGCTGGCTGCTGCTTTCTGTGAGCTTGTGAATCAGCCGGTCGCTGCCCGTCTCCCAGACTGTCTGTCACTCTCCCCTCTCTGTCTAATTATCTGAGGTACCAGTGTCTCCACTGTGCATTCCCCTCTGGTTCCCATGTCTGCTTCCCTCTCTTCACGCCCTCCCTCCCCTGCAAAACTTCTGAAACATCCAAAATGAGGAAAGCAGTCGAGGTTCCTGTGGTGCCAAGGGGGATCTTCTGAGCCAAAGACAAAGACAGTAAAACACGAAGGAAGTCGGGACCAAACAGACACGTTAGTTTATCATTTTTGATGTTGCTCAAACATTTAAGAGTTTTCACTGTTTAAAAGGGGGAACAGACTTGGTCATGCTCACAATGAAAAATGCTAACATACTGATTTTAAGTAGTAGTATGTTGCCCATGTTCACCCCCTTGGTTTAGCATTTCTGCATTGTAACATACTTAGAACATATGACTCAGAATGATATGTAAAAATGTCATTAATTTAGCAGCTGTTGACCCAATCACCACTCTAAGTGAGCCTGTAAAAGGAAGTCAACCCCGTAGAGATATTTCACTTCAAGTGTTCAGTCTTGTTTAAGCTTAATCTGTAGTACGTAATGGTCTGGCTACATCTCACACTGGTCGAAGCTAAACAAAGGACGCAGCTTTGGTGTTTCCCTAAAATAGTGATGGATGGAACTGTTGTTGTGGAACATTTGCATGCAGGAAGGAAAGCACTGTCAATAAAATAGATAATTCTGCTAGACAAAAAGAAAACCTAGCAGGGCTGCCCCAATGCACAATCCAAATCAATGGTAAAACTAGACGTTTTCATTGTGGTAGGTTGCTTGGATTGGATTTTGAAAATGGTAATATGCAGATAGCAGAAAGAGAGGAGAAAGCCAATGGCAGGCTTATACCAGCATCCTACATCCATTGAGTCAGACTAATAAGATGGTAGCACTGGAGGAGAGTCAAGGGATCACCAAAGGATTATTCATTAGGTCATTAGGATTTGTCATCTGGAGACCATTAATGTCTGTACTAAGTTAACTGAATGCATTCAGTAGCTGCTGAGATTCCCATTGGACCAACTAGCTGACCAGCAGACTGACATCGGCATACCTAATACTGTGCTACTAGCATGTCTAAAAACCCACAAATGGATTTTTTTATGATGATATGCTATGTGTTAGGCGGCTTGATGTAAGTTAAACTTCAAAAACTTTACTTTAAAACTATTTAACCACAGCTCAAACAGAATAATTTGCTTGAGATGTTGCCAGTAACGAGAGAAATGACTTTTGGCTTTTATCAAAGGTTGTTGTGCAGTCATTTGGTGTAACAGCTTAGTTTATTAGTGCACTGAAGTTTTTATTGTTGTTATATGGTGAAGTACTGTCATTAGTGCCTCTTGGATCAATATGCTCTTAACACAATGCCCATATTCACCTGAGAGCAGGAGGCTTTAACAGAGGTGTTATTGAAGCAGCAACAGCCAAAAAGACACTTATGACCAACTGCATGCCTTTTTGAAACGGGAAAGTGCTCAACATGAGGTGGGATTTACACAAACATACTGTAGACTCAGGTATCTTTCATCTGATTTTGAGATGAGCAGCTTGGAGATTGTATCAAACTGTGTTTCTCCCTCTTCATTTGTTGTTGGCTTAAGGTAGTGATTCCCTCTATCCAAGAGTGAATTAGGTTGAAAGTCAAAGAGGCTCAGGTTGTTGTCAATAGTCATTAGAGCTGGCCACTGGCCTTGGGTTAAGACCTGTCCTACTCTGCTGTCAGGCTCGATACCATGTGGACACATGCGTCCACATCACTTTTTCTGCAGCTCAAAATTGCCACATGCTTCTGGTAAAAAAAACAACAACAACAGCAAAACAAATCCCTCTTCTGTTAGCTTCATCTGTAGTATATATGCATTTTTGAGCTACCTGCTGGCACATGCAACATAGTGAAGAACTTGTGCATCTCATATACATATATGTATGTATATATATATATATATATATATATATATATATATATATATACAAACAAACAAACAAACAAACAAGAAGAGCACTTTTTTCTTTTTTCAGCCCTTTTACTGGCACAGCTCTTGGGCTGGCAATTTTGATTTGCCCACCAGTCAGTTGATTTACCACTTTGGTTCAGATTAAATCATCTCTAAACAACTGTTAGATGTTTTTTCCATGGAGGTTGTGCTCCAATCACAACCATAATTGTAAAATAAATTAAAAAAATAAAAGTTTCTTCATTCTTGATGTGTGCACTTGTGCTAATTAGCAAGCGTTCAACATTCTACACTAAACATTGTACCTATTTAGCATCAGCGTGTTAGCAGGATCACTGAAAGCATGTTTAGCTGACGTGCAGTAGCTAATCCTGACAGACTCCTGCATGGCTGTTTACTTGTTTGCTGTTTTACAGAGCAGATGGCAGAGAGTAGAGCACTTTGCCTTGATTTCAAAGGATGAAGATCACCTTCATTTCTATATACGCTCAAACCACCTCTTAATGTAAACATAAGCACTAAGCAGTTGTTGTTTCTTATGGACAGAGGTTCACACTCAGCCTTCTACAGTCTCACTTTTCTCCCTTTTAGCTGTGTTTTCTTTTGACTCTTTTATTCGTATATTCACTTATTTATTACTTATGATTTTCATGTCACTCTAAGATCTTGCCCAGGGTGCCGTCTTCAGCACCCCTGCATTTATGATTATGTATATTCCCTGCCATCGGCTTTGCCTCAGTCTTTGATAAAGTTGCTACAACGTGGAAGGAAAGTTTAGAGGGCAAATGTGAACCGGACTTGTCTTATCAGAGCTGCAGACATAAGACAGTGATAGGGATCTTGGTACCAACTCTGAGGTTGGTCCACCGGGTATAACAAGACCTTCCTCCTGCTTCAGCAGATATAATTAGCTTTGAGTTGGGGATGAACTGGCAAACAGTTTTCTTTTAAGGTCTTTCTTCTTGTGTCCTTCCCCCTTCTCTTCCTCTCATCCCTTTCTTCTCCACTTTTTCCTCTGAATTGCTGCCAAGCCCTGTTTGCCTCGGTAATTAGGAGCCAGAGCGGGCTTTCACGACTCCATTATGAAAACAGCAAACGGTCCAGTGGTTTATTGATAAAGCATTACACTCTGCTGCAATACCGTATGGCGATGTACAAGGAGCCTGCAGCCTTTTCAGGTGGACCGCCATACAGTCTCCCTCCCCGCCAGATGAAATATCATAATGCTATAATAGCCCTATCACATAGCCCACATAATACAAGACTGAAATGTCGAAATACAGCACGCCAACTGTATTAGTGAAATTTAATGCAAAAACAACAACAACAACAAAAAAAGCCCAGCAACAACAACATGAGTTGTGCCATGCTCTGTCAAATGGAGAAAATGACCACAGAACAAAATATAGCCAATCTAATCTGCGGCAGACAGAGACAGTTGAAAAGGTAATTTCGCTCAGCAATATGCGAGGACAGCTATTTAAATGTGTTGTTGGCGCTCCAATCAGGTTTCCCAGGGTGCTGTGATATTTAAAAGTGACACGGGTGACCCTCCACATTTGCGAGGTGTCATCATGCATCAATCGGCAAGGTGTATATCAAAGCTGCCTGTAATGGTGTGTGCATTGGGATTTATATTTCCAATTAAATCTGCAAATTATATGATTATCCTCTGCACCGTGCCGAGGCCATTTTGGAAACGGATTGTGCTGTTCATTTTGTTTTTCTACAAAGATAATAGTGCCAGTGGCAAACCTGCTTATGCAGTGAGAATATTAATGTCCGTGGCCTTGTCACACCTACATGTGTGTTTGTGCTCACAACTCCAACACACACAAACACATACAAAAGTCATCACCCATATGCACAAGCACGCAGACATCTGCCTATGATGAACTAACAGCTCTGTATTCTTTCTATTTCTCTGTCACTTAACTTTATAGACAGACGTGCGAGGCTGAGATCCAGCACCTGCTGCAGCTCCTAATTGCCCGTGAACATGATATCAGACCAGGGATCTGCCTGATAAACCTACATGTCCATCTGTCAGACACACGGAGACCTTTCTGATGGCCTATATGGATCTCAAAAACAATCACATGCATGTAGACCAACTCACACAACCACACACACACACACACACACACGCACACAGAAGCACCAGCACTCACTGGATGTGAATTATTGATTTGAACATGTCAGCTAAAAGACAGCGCAGACCGCCACTGTGGGAAAAGGAAGGATATTTTGCTATTGCTTTGCTATGCTTGACTGCCAAGACAGTGTTCTGCAGAAAGTTTCCACTTTCTGAATGTTTACAGAGCGATGCCTAACAATGCCCTAAGACAGAGAAAGGAACTGCAAGAGTTTAAGGATGCTGGGTGAGTTGTACAATCATGAAGGAGGAAGGATATTGAAAGACACTGGAGACTGTGAGAGTTGGGGGGAAAAAGGAGAGAGAATTGGAGACTAAAAAGGAAGAAGGAAAGTAAGAAAGAGAGTGAAAACTTTTCCTCACAGGCTATTTGTATATGCATCTCTGGGGTGCCATTTTAGCTTCCAATACTTTATATTGAGTAAAATGCTGTGGGAGTATTAACTGACTTGCCACTGCCTTCCTCTCCTGTATTACTTTTCAGCATTTCGCCGTAAGAAAAAACAGTTATGGCTGTAATTTGGTTAAGAGTGAAAAATGCTCGAAAAGCAAATTTTGATCCCATCCTTTTAAAGGTGCACTTTCTATTGAAATTCCATACTCAATATGTGGAAATAGAAAACCGAAACATATTTACACCAAGTGAATACTGGACTGAGCTTAAACCTTGTTATGACAATAGCAAATTCAAGGATATGGGACCTTTGCTTGTAAAGTGGCCTTGTTTAGTAGATTTATCTGTTTTTGAAATAAAAACACAGTTGAAGGAAAAGTGAGTGAGTCAGTGAGTCATTTTGCAATAAATAGTTTTATTCTTTAAAAACTGAGGTATACAATATAGTCTCTGAAATCTGTGTTTTCTGGCCACCTGATGAATGTAACACTCCCCTGAGTTCATTTGTAATCCTGATGAAAATGTCCGGCTCTTTAGCTGCTAAATGCTCCACTCCGTAGCTCGTCGTTAACTTTGTCTGCTTGCTGTTTGCTTCTGAGCGGTTAATGTACGGTTGGGCTTCAGAGCAATTTTTTTTCTTTTTCTTTTTACTGAAAACAGATGCCTATTGCAGCCGAAAGCGACAGTGTAAGAGTGGTGAGAGCAAACCAAAACAGTAAAGTTGTGAGGATAGAAAACCAAAACAAAACCCGAGGCAGGCTATAAAGCTCCGCAGAGCCGAGAGAGACTGAAGAGCTGAGTGATAATTCTTTGTGGATTTTTCAATATGTGCAGCACTTTTTTTGCCATACAAGCAGTCAATTGATTCAGTGTTAATAGGAAAAAAATCTTCATTAGTGCAGCTTTAATTTGATCAACCGCATCAAACTATACAAAACTGTTTATCTTTACGGAGCTGAGTAACACAGTAAACACACAGATGCACACAGAATCTAAAATGTATCTTCTCATTGATGAGAAGTGAGATGGCTCATTCAGAACTTTTTTTTGGAGAACATCTCAACGCATCTCGTTTATGAAACAGTAGCAATTTGTCAAGTAGAAGACTCGAACGTGGGAGCGACTAAGTGAGAGAACGAAGGGGAGAAACAGCTTGCCATCCTTCATGATGATAATCTCCTCCGTGCTAATGCACATCTCAATATCCCAGGCAACACAAGTCAGATTGTAGTATATGACAAGTATGTATTGCATAACAGCAGCTGGCTAATCCTCACCCTACAGGCGCACGAGCATATCTCCCTTCTAATTAGATTTATTTGCTGCTTTCATTGGACTCATCTTTACCATTACCGTTCGGTTCTCTGGTAAAGGATGTCATTAAAATTCTCTCCGAAGTTTTAGTGGATTTCTGCTCATTTCCATGGACACGAGCAAAGGACGAGGTAGAGGGAGGATGAAGTGTGGGAGGTAGAGGAGGAGGAAGAAGAAATGATGCGTTGTTGGTATGTGACGCCTCGTGTGCCCCAGCTAACCGGGGCACCTCTCAGATGTGACCATGTTGTTGCTGTGATACGTTTAACAGTGGTGCTATTCTTGGATCAGTATAAAGAACGTAAAGTCCCACGTTTTACGGTGGCATGTTCTTCACAGGCATTGAAATGAAATAATGAGTTGAAGGTTAAAGTGCAAACTTTCAGCTTTAAAGGTCTTTGAGGTGTTTACATCTGCGTTAGATGAACTTTACAGCAATCATAGCCCTTTAAACCCCTTGGAGGAACATATAGAGGTACAATATGGCTCATTAGATGTAAATATAATATAATTAAAGGTGAAAGTCACCACTTTAACCTCACTGTCAGTGTTTCACTTCAGATCTAAAGTGGTGGCATTCAGAGCCACAACAATGCTGTCTTAACCTTTACAGTCTGCATTATATTGTTTGAATAAAACTAACTACAGTTATAGGACAAATCGAAGTATGCACAACAGTTGATTGGCAATTTTGAATGGAGAGTCACTTGCAAAAGTCAGTATAGTTCAAGAGAAGTTAATAGTGCAATACAGCTCAGATAGTCTTACAAACACTTCAGATGAGACCATGTATCTTATGTTTGTAGTAACTGCCCATGTTTAACTTAGATTTATAATTCAAACCTATGGGGCCCCAGCAGATATCAGTGGTATTCATTTTTTAATTCATGCGAACTAATCAGTGGTTTTGCTCTGTAATTACTAAGTCATGCCACCTATTGCTTTGATTCTTTTCCCATTGCGTTTACTTTAAGTCATTATTTAAAGAATTTAAAAAATAAATGCAGTGGTGGAATTCAGAATAATTTATTGGAACTCATAGCAAAAATACTCCATTACAGGCTGAAGTCCTGCATCAAAAGTCTCACTTATTTAGTAATTTTCCTACTATGTAGTATATAAAAGTGTTAGTTTGGTCCCTTTGACTGATATATTGTGACATGAGACATGATTGGATTATTGACTCTGACTACAAACTATAAGATACCAGAAACCAAAAAGGTTAGAAAACACTGGTTCCCACTTTTAACAATGTGTTGTATTTTAAAATCTTGTTCCATTATCCATTGTTGAACACATTTATCTTAAAAGTAACTTCTAACTAAAGATATCAACCTTTGCATTGGCTAATGATGCCAAAAAGAAGAGAGTAATCTTCAAAAGTACAATATTTTGCCATTTTGACAGAGCTGACCAATGTGTAACATTAATACCTAATATTTGTTTAGTCACAGCTTTCTCTGTTGCATCACTTTAGACTGAAGACATCAACATATTGCAGGAAACATTGCTAATCTGTGATTGGATGTGTATTATTTTGCCACCTTTGGGTTCTGTGGACTCGCTGAATGTGTAAAGCAGGGCTGTCAAATCCTGGTCCTCAAGGGCCACTATCTTGCATGTTTTAGATGTTTCCCTCTTCCAACAAATCTGTTTCAAATGATCAGCTCATCATCAAGCTCTGCAGAGGCCTGATAATGATCCTGATCATTTGAATCAGGTGGGGGGAAGAGGAAGACATCTAAAACATGCAGGATAGTGGCCCTTGAGGACCAGGATTTGACACCCCTGCTGTAAAGGCCTTGTAACTACTGTCATGTTTTGCCAACCTATCAAGTCATTTGGAGTAAATGCACTTACTTTCCACCACTGTTTAAATTCAACAATGTAAAGCTTGCCAGTAAACATGTTTTATTTCATTTGGTCAATTTGTGCAAAATCAAAGGTGTAAAATTGACAAGTGATTTTACCAAAGGGCTATGACTATTTCTTGGTGGGGTCAGTGGCTTTATGAATGTAACATTGACATTTCTAGGTAATAAATAAATAGTCTTGGGCAGTGTTTTCCCATCTTCAAGCTAAGCCAAGCTACCCAGCTGCTACCTAGAACTTCATATTTAATGTAAGGACAAGAAAGTATTGTTGATCTTATTATCAGGCCTGGAGCTGTGTTTCAGTGCATGACTTTGAAATGATTCATCTAAAGTAAGACCATTAAAATAAGACATTCACTCTGTCTTTGTCTTCTTAATATTCTCTTTTCACACAATTTAGTTGCATCATTTAATGGTTTCTTAGTGGTTTCTTTCCTATATTTTAATGTCTTGGCCTTTAGTAGCCAATACAAGACTTTGAAGCTCTTTATTAGTCCAAATTATTCATTTAGGGGAATAAATCAGTAACTTTGTACAATATGTACAGAATATAAAAAACAAATACACCCAATTCCAGCTAGGCAGGTGAGAGTATCCTGAAATATCAGGGTTGAGGTTGGTTATTTACTACATACAGCCTGTGCAGGTTTCTAGTGCTCTACACAGAGCTGGAAAGTACTTTTGTAGCTTCTCATTTTGACCACAGAGTTCACAGTGCTGGGGTGGATGATGTCAGGTAGCCTATGTAAAGGCAAAATGATTTTACTTCAGTGCTGAGAGCTTGAGAGCACACATGCTATTCAAACATGCACCCTTCAAAACCTGCGAGGAAACTTCTTCAAAAAGTGTTGTGCAGGAAATACAGTTCTGTGGACCTCGCAATTAGAGCTAACCCTGGCAAGTTGCGCTCGGCCCCGCTGTGAGTGAAAGGCAGCGTTAGCCTTGCACTGACCTTCCGATCCTGAATAGGGATTAGTCTATATGGAGTCTGGCTGGATGCGAGCTGGATCTGTCAAGGCAGGGCATATGTCTCAGGCGGCACCGTCTTCGCAATGTAGTGCTTGTTTTGAATTTGTAGGATCGAAAAGTAAACTAATAATGTCTGAGGTCGTTCCAGGTAAAGCCACAGTCATTTTTTTCTTTATCTAAATCTCTCCCATGGATAATCTAACTGTCCCAACTCACAGCTGAACGGGAGAACTTAGATTGTGCAAAATGATAAAACTCAAGGGAGGAGAGGTTTGGAGTGAGGAATGTAGGGGGCAGGTGGTGCACTGGAGACTTGATAGATTCAATTTTATGGCTAAGCGGAATTTGAAAATTCATCACATATGGGGTAGAGATCATGGTAAACCTGCCCTCTCCCAACTTTTTCTTCTAATGTGAACAAGTAGCAGGAAAAAAAAAGAAAAAGAATCAAGAGACAGCCCCAGCTCTCAGTAAAAGCCTGATGGCGTTCAGAAAAAAAAGAGACAAGCACATTTACAGCAGTAAATTTCACACGTTTGGTCGTGGCGTTAAAGGATTAGGATCTGCAGATGAACTGACTGACTGGATTAGTGCTCTTGTTGCCAATGCCCGCTTTTGACTTCTAATCTGAAGACATTGTGAGAGCGGGGGAGCAGAATTTCACTAAATAAATAAATAAAAACAGGGCAAAGCATTCGTGTCTCAGATCCCATCACAATACACTATGATACAAAACATGACTTTCTGTGATTAGGTAGTCACGGAGCATACTGTTGTATCTCCCCAACACTCTGCCAAGAAAAAAAAATAGACCAGCAGGGCCACAGCTATTACTGCCAAAGCATGTAATGCAGCATATGAAAAGGGAAAAGGGTGCAGGGGCCCATACATACTAAGGACAGCTACTATCACAGCCTGATATGTTTCTGTATCACATGTCTTTCAGTGCGTGTGATTATGTGTGAGGACAATTGTGTGCTGAAGTGCAAACATCATTTCAGTAGCCAATGAGAACATCACACCACAATTTCCCTCCACCTCCTCGTCTATTTCCCTTCATCTCAATCTCAACCTGTTGCCGTGTCTTCTCTCCTCCTGCCACCGCGTAGCCATGGAGATGTGGTTTGTAATTAAAAATATCCTCCTTCCTCTGGTCTATTCACTTACTGCCGTCAATTAGCAGCTGTTGGATCTGTCTGGATTGATGATGGGTGTTGCACACTGCACCCCGGCCGCTCTACATGTTTTCATTTTCGTATACATGTGACAGGGAATGTGGGTGAATCTAGAAAATAGTAAAGAGTGAAAGAAATTACATATCTCCAAGTCCGCAATCCTGCAATTAAATTACTGCCTAAGTGGATTTTTTTCCTTTAGAGAGTAGCTTAATTTGTTTGAGTGTTTGTTAGTTGTCTTTTAAGTTTTGCATGTTGCATATTTAATCAGTGGTCTAAATTTCCTCTATTCCGGCTAAGCAGTGTGCTCCTCCTGCTTCGTTAAAGCAAAGTAAATGAGCAAGCACTTGCTCAGATTACTCCCCTGTGCATTCCTGCCTCCCTTGTGATGAAGAATGAATCAGTCTATCACGGGAACTTTGCCTGCATTTATTATACATTATCACCTGGATCAGGGATATAATTTTTCACTGTGTCACAGCTTTCTCTTTGCAATTAAAAAATTCTCTCTCTGTTTAAATAACCTCTTCTTCCTGATTGACAGATCTACATTGCCTTTTCGAGTTGGCCCCGAATTTCATTATGCACGTATGTATATTTTACTCAGCGCCAGCCGATCTGGCTTTAAATCTCTCCAAACTCTTTCTGTGGTAATCACTTAGGTGCACTCTGGGACAAGAAGCCCTGTCAGAGTCAAACGTTTTGGTGTGTGCTAATCGCTGTGGGAGTTTCATACGTCAGTCGCAGCACCCCTGACACTATTGTTGGTGTGTCTAATTAACACTCCAGTGTGGTGCTGATGCTACACACTACTTGTGCTGAGACACCTGTCCCGTGACAAACCCAGCGTACAAGAGCAGATGATTGTCAACAGACATTTTTACTGGGGATACAGATTTTAAAAAAAAATAACGCCAACCTTTCACATTTGTTGTGCTGATGTTAAGACGAGAGGCAGCAGGTGTTTCAGGGGAGACTCAGCAGGTCGTGCCCAGGAGTGCTGCTAGTGTTGATGGGTCCACATGCATAATACTACGCGGAAACAGATGGATGAGAGCATGACAAAGTCTGGCAGATGACAGAAATGAAATGGTCTGTCTGCGATTTAATGTATTTTCTTTTAAAAATGTTCCTCTCCGTCTGCTGGAAGAATATAATGACGCTTTCTTGCCAAGAGGTTTGTCAGGGAAGACGCTTGTGAAATTTGCATTTATATTTTACAGCAAGACTTATCATAATCATCATGCTGCTGAACAAATTTAACCACGAGAGCACAATGAAGGGAGGAGGGGAAAAGATGTTCTATATGTGTAGCCATGTAAACAGTCAGGAATGTTATCAGCTCCGGAGTGTTTTTAATCATGGGGTTTTTTTTCTTTTAACTTTGTGTGGGTGTGGATGTGTCTGTGATTGTGTGCATTCACCAGTCAGTCAGTTTGCTCCGACCCCGGTGACCCGCCGTCCCTGGCTCTGCTCCAGGTAGCCTGCAGTCCCATCCTCACTGCCTGCACAGTCTCACAGAACTCCACGACTCATTGCTCAGCACTGGTCATTTTTTCTGCTGGCACAACTTAAACTGAGTCTGTCTAATGATGATGCTTCATCAGACCTGCTTGTGTCTCAATAGATGCACGCAAGGTACCTTTTGGTGAAGTGATGAACTGGGCTTCTGGTTAAGTTTTTCATTATCTGGCATTTTTCTGCTTAAATAAGAGATTTTTTGGGAGGACCTGCATCCAGAGGCATTATTTACTTACTGTAAACTTGACTCTCAAGGCTTTCTCCACATAAAAAAAGAGAATTCTTTTTCAAAATTTAGGTAAGAAATTATTGGTTTATGATTTGTTATTTGTTTTAATGATTCCAACTTATTATTTTTGTCACTTTCAGGTTGTCGAAGTCTCCTATAACACATAGTGTCGCAAGTCTCCCACGGCAATGAAAGAGGAGACTACTTTCAGATTCAGATTTAAATATTCACCGCTGTGCCTTTTGATCTTTGATGTAATTAACTTTGACAAATATAGCTATCGTAATTGTATCAGCACACAGTATATTTGTGTCTGCTTTGCTGCAGGAGGCGCCGCTACCAAGCTGTTTTTAGACTTCAGACTCTGTTCGCTTCCTACCACATTTACAGTATAAAATGGTGCTGCTGTTTGCATGTATTTTCCCAGTTTTCTCGCCACGCAGCATAAGTTTGTTCCGCCAACGCTCGCAAACTGTTGCATGTGTCAGCTAGCACGTTATGGTACAGCGAAAATAAGAGTTAACGGAACAAATCTGTTTTTTGTTTTTTTTACAGTATCGGTATGAGAAGTTATGGAACAAACATGAAATGTGACATGTAATTACAGCTGTATATGTGAGAAAAGCCTATAAGTGATCTAATTATATAATAAATGCTTTGCTTCTGTCAGCTATGGGCCCTACGTGAATAGACGCATAAACACACCCACTCTGTATGTCAGTATCAACTACATGACCAAACCGGTGCGTTGGTTTCACTGTCTTGCAGGCTTTTCTTTCCTAAGGTGTTAACATCTTATGCTGCTCTTCTGCATGCTGATGTGTTACTTTGCTCCAAATGCGGATGCTTGAATATTAGTTTATGTTATCTGATCTGTCTGCCATCTTCAATTTATCTGCTGCTTTATTATGTTTGAACCAGTGTGCAGCTTGTGATACCTGATACATGTGACTCATACACAATCCCTTTGCTTGAATATATCATGCATCAACAGTCGGCTTGTCATCAGGATTTGAAAAGGCAATGACTGACGCAGTTTTTTAAAATCATGCCCAGTATTTGAAGTATTTTCGCTCTTTACAGATGGCACGTTTATAGAAATCATGATTAATACACACAGATTAAACTGACTGTTCTGGTGACATTCTATGTTTTCCCTTACTGCAAACAAATTCCATGAAAAGACCAACACTGGCATGAGCTAGTTTGCCTCTGAACACATTTACTTTTCTCCAGCTTGTGTGTAGCTACACACATAATTCAAATAGTAGTAATTAATGCATTTGTAGGGAGCTATTTTCTGCTGCGGACTTGATGCACTAATGAGCATTTTTTGGCACCAGGATGATCTATATGGGCACCGCTTAAAGTAAACTACAGTGCCTGTGTTCAGTGTAATGAAGGAGCAAATGTCAGTGCAGCGAGCGGCTAAGCACAGCCTCACAGAGCTGTAAGCTTGGCTGTAGACTCTCAGTCCTGTTAATTGTTTGCAGACAACAACTGACTTCTATTGAATGAGCTATATCAGACGTTTGCAGCCAATACGCAGTAGTGTGATCAATTCATTGCTGATTTCTTCATGCAAAGAAAATCCTTGAGAAGTAGTACAGCTGGCTGGGCAGAAAGCAGTATATATATTGTTCGTCTCTTAACAGACACAAGTGTTTACCATCCTCTGCCAACCTCTGCAACACCTTCAGATTGTTTGGAATCACGAGTGACAGAGTGGCAGTGCGTGGCAAGTTGCTCTCATTTAGTGACAGCGAGAGATGAATCATTTAAAATGCTCGTTTGTGGCCTCACAGAGCAGTGTTTTCTGGACTATTAGCTACACAAGCAGCATTAGGCAGATGAGGCACACTCTCCTCATATCTCACCACACGCCTGAGGCAACACACAGAGGGAGAGACTTCAAAGTCTTCAGATAAGGAGATAAACACCTCAAGCTGAACTTGAAGAACCTTCACAGAAATAATGGAGCAAAGGGTCCTGCATCAGTGTGCTGATGGACAGTTTGCCTCTAGCTTAATTTGCTCAGCATTTTATTGATTATGATTAAGTAAATAGCTAAATGTGCATTGACTTTTTTGGACAAAGACCATCTTGTTAAAATGGAAACATAATCCATATGTTTTTGCCGTCTCCTTGGAGACTTTTGCAGTCTCCCCTATTACCTATTAACATACTTTGCCCTTTTTCTCCCAACACATGAGTCATGTCTGTGTGTGTTTTTTAAAGAGGTGTGGTGGAGGAGAAGATGCCATGCTGCTGAGCGTGGGATGAGAGATTGTGTGTGGGAATGGCATGGCGATGGGTGAGGAGGTTAGTCTGTTTATGTGAACGCATGTGTGGAAGTGTGTGCTCGTGTGCTTGGGTGGTTGTTACTGGGGGGGAGTGGGGGTTGGTTGCCTGTGGGACCTGCCTCTCAGTGTAATTGAAAAATGTGACCTGGAAAATGTTTGCCCAGCGGAGCATGAAAGTTACCTCCACAGCAATGGTGGCAAGCTCAGAGGCGGCTCACCTGGCCCCTGACAGGGAGAGCCCCGCATTGGGTGGGAGCTCACGTTAAGAGCCACTTTATCCCTTCACCACAAGCAGAAATATGCATTATTTAACAGCGCTAAAGAATCCGAGATTGACCAACAACAACAAAGAAAATCTAATGGAATCTCCTCCTATAAGCTGTGAAAGACTGACCTCAACAAGGGCACTCAGTGTGCCTAATTGAACGTTTATATGTGTAATATTCATGGAGAATAAGACTTGCTGAAATATATGCATTGTAAGGTGTTAAACTTGCACCAAAATGGCTTTTGAAAAATGCAGCACCAGAAGAAAGGCCCTGGTGAACATTCTTGTGTCTTATAATATCTGACAGTTATTTAGGTGGAGATAAATGCAATAAAAAAAAAAGGTCTGGTATCTGAGCAATTCTAATGTTTTTTCCTCCTTTTGTCAAGTGTGTACATTTTCTTATTATCTAGCATAATAGGTGTAATATCACATCAATGTGGTGATAATCATGGAATTTCCATTTAGTTCTTTAAAAAATGGAAAATTTGTCAACAAACAGAAAAGGAGAAGGCTGTTTTCACCTACTTGGAGCACTTGAGACACCACTCTCCCAAATACGCACTTTAAATTGCCTGAAAGTATTTCTGGAAGTATAACTGCCCAACTTTGTAACATTATAACATTATATGGGACACTGAGACGGAAGCTAACTGAGCTTGTTGGCTTCAGGCAGTATTACATGTCTGTGTAACAATCATAGAAAATAAGAATTTCAGAAATACTTGCACTGAAAGGCGTTGACCTTGCATCAAAATGGTTTTTAAAAAATCTAACACCAGATCTAACACCAGAACAAAGACCCTGGTGAACATTCTTGTGTTTCAGCATATCTGACAGTTAAGTGAAGATAAAAAGCAACCAAAAAGCCAACCTCCATGCTGCACACCGCACACAGTCATTTTCATTAACCCACAACCATTATTTCAAATAACACATGCGTCTTCACACTCTGACAGGTATGAAGACACATGAGTGTGGCCACAGTACTTCAGCAATGTGGACAGACTAAATTAATATATAGAAGTGTGGAGTCAGCATAGGATGGAGACATGATGTAGGTTTTAAGTACAGTATTGATACTGTCCAGCAGCATAGTTTTACATAGCAAAGTGAACCAGCACCAACACTGTGCTTAAAGTGGGAAAGGAATGAGGGGATATAAGCTGAACAGGAACAAGGAAATGGCAGACGTAAACAAGGATATTGTCAGTGAGAGGTCTAAAGTGTCTTAGTAGATGAGCATTCACCCCAATCATACAACAGCTTGTGGGGATACATACTAAGCAGAAGACTGCAAGGCAGATGTAAATGAGTCTGAAAAAAAGCAACAACAAGTAAAACCCCCACAAGTAAATAGCCTAAAATGATAGACTATAATAGGAAGCCTGTTGTTTAAAACTGCAATGAAAAACCATCTGTTTTCATTTTCTGTCTCACTTGCTAATTTTTTCTAATTTTTAGCAACAGTGATCTAAAATGTGAGAGCGAGCAGTTCTGCCATCGATGCATAAATTTAGAATGATGTTAGTGCTTGGAAATGCCTTGGGGAGAGTTTCACCTCATTGTTGCTGGTCTGCACTGACAATGTCATCAACTAGCTAGGTAACGTGAACATGAATGTGAATGTGCTAATGCGCTGAGGTGAAATATAAAACGCAATTAACAACACATGTGCACTAAACCTGAGCTGTCTTTCTCAACCATGAGGAATGTCTCCATATGTTAAAGTCATTACATGCATATTTCTGTATTTCACCATTACAGGCTGAAATAATAATGATACTCAGTTTAACACATCCAAACACTTTATTGTATTTGCAGTGATTTTTGAAGCACGTGTCAAAGTAGTGAAAGTCTTTTCATCATTTGTTATATAGCAAAAGCTCAAAAATGGAATGATTAAGACTGTTTGCAAAAAAAAAAGAAAGAAGAAAGAATTCCTTGTCAAAATCTGTAAACTCTGACACCTGTCAAATATTTAGCTTAAAGCAAACAAACCTTCGGCTGTGACTTTATATTCATGAGAGAGGTAGAACTTCCCAAATTTACTCCACCAGCTCATATGTAATATTCTATAATGTGATGTTCACACGCATGTATCAGTTTAATGCAAGATGCAAATTGCTCATTAAGGACAGCAGCACAAATCCCCTCTATACTGGCCCAATCCATAATTGCCATAAAAAGCTCAATAATTAAAAGGTCATAGCTTGTCATATTGGTAAATTGATATATACACCAATCAGCCACATTATCACCAGCTGCTTGTTATTGTGTAAGTCTCCCTACTGTCACCAAAGCTCTGAAATGACAAAACCTGGACTCCACAGGACCTCGAAAGGTGTGTTGTGGTATCAGGCACCAAGATGTTTGCAACAGGTTCTGGAAGTTGGGACCTCCATGGATTGGACTTGTTTTTCCGGCACATCCCAATTCGACTGAGATCTGGGGAATTCGGAGGCCACGTCAACAACTTCAGCTCATGTGCCTGAAACCATCCATGAACAACTTTTGCAGTATGGCAGAGTGCACTGTCTCGCCATTAGGGAATGTTGTGGCCATGAAGAGACATACATGGTCTGCAACAGTATGGTAAATGCCAAGGTAACATTCATATGAATGCCAGGACACAAGCTCTCTGCCTGTGGTGGCTTGCCTTCTTCCTACACTGTATCCTGCTGCCATCTCTTTTTATGGGTCCACAAGATGTCAAAGAAAATGTAATCCGAGCCACCTTCTCTCTTTGCTTCATGGTAGAATTCTGATGCTCGTTGTAGGTGCTTTCGCTGGTGTAAAGGGGTGAGCATAAGAACTCTGACTGGACTGTGAAGCTGCGATGCACTGTGTTCTCACACCTTTCTATCTTAACCAGTATTAAGGTTTTCAGCAATTTGTGCTACAGTAGCTCTTCTGTGGCTACCTCTGCACATCAGTTGGCCATGTACTCCCATGACTCTGTCACCAATTTACCGATGGTCCTTCCTTGGACTATTTTTTGTAGTTACAACCAATGTAGACTAGGAACATCCTACAAGACCTAGTGTTCTTGAGATGCTCTGAGCAAGTTGTGTCGCCAACATACTTTGGCTCTTGTCAAAGTCACTCAGCTCCTTATGATGCCTCAACACTTCAAGAACTGACTGTCTGATTTATATTTATAATTATATGGCATATTTCCCAAAATATACACATTTAGTTTTGTAAATGTTGTCGTGAAATTGTTCCCAAACTAGAACTCGTCTAAGACAGAAATGAAAAGCTAAGACAGAAATGAATCACACTTTTGAAAAGAAGATTTTAAAAAATATATTTTCTGGTGGCTGAGCAGTTCTAATGTTTTTTCCTCCTTTTGTCAAGTGTTTACATTCTCTTATTATCTAGCATAAGAAGTGCAATATCGCATCAGTGTGGCGATAATGGCTGTGATTTTCATTTAGTTCTTAAAAAATGGGAAAATTATTCAAAGAACAGAAAAGGAGAAGGCTGTTTTCACCTACTTGGAGCACTTGAGACACCACGCTCCCAAATATGCACTCTAAATTGCCTGATAGTGTTTCTGGAAGTGTAACTGCCCAACTTTGTAACATTTCTAATATTATATGGGGCACTGAGACAGAAGCTAACTGAGCTTGTTGGCCTTAGACAGTATTATAGTAAATACTTCAGGGCCAGTGAGGGGAACAAGCTAATTATGGATCGACTCCGTGTAAGAGGGACTCTTTAATGAGCAAATTTGCATCTTCCATTAAACTGATGTATGTGTGCATACATCATATTATAGAATATTACATACGAGCTGGAGGAGTAAATTTGTGAAGTTCCACCTCCCACATAAACTACCGCTCACAAAGATCAATTGGTCTGCCTTGGGCCGTCTCTGGCATTTCGTCTTTTTGGAACGTTTAAGATTGTTAAAAATCCCTTGAGTTCTGCAGAAGTTATCATTCAGTTACTTAGTCGGTCGGTAAAATAGAAGAAAGTCGTGTGAAAAGGTTTGGTTTTGTTAGAGAAAATGTAACATGAGAGCTGCTTTTCGGCGCCGCTGCACTGCATTACCAGCGCTGCCGCCGCCATCATCATCAGCAGCTCCTACAACCGCTACATGAGATAAAGAAAAGCCATATCAGGTAATGTATAAATGAGAGCACAAACAAGCTAGTAAACAGTGTGAATCTAATTAAAAGATAATGTCAGCCATTTTGTCACAAATGTTTCTACTGCTATTGGCCTATCTTCTAGCCCTGGGGCTCTCTATCTGTTGAGGACTATTGCTCTCTACTTGCAGGCTGTATCTTTAGTTACGCTGCTATCTCCACTTCCTCACCCCGGACTATATCTTCCTGACTTGGTGGTATTTCTGCTGGCCGTCATGCTTGACTGTGCTGACCCAGTATTTCTCTCGCTCCGAGATCAAATATCCTGTTTAGTTTCTCGTGGTGCATAAGCTTTAGAATACACTCCTGGAAGCAAATGGGAAGTGAAACCAGAAAGCAGCCATACACTAGGTGTGCATATCGTAGGTCTGATGAGCTTTTGATGCACTGTCTTCCCCAGTGAGGACAAAATAATATAATTTATGGCTTCCCTCCGACCCCCAAAGTCTTCTCAATATGGAAACTAGGAGCAGAAATACAGTACATTAAAATTCTGTGTCTGAAAACTCTGTGTTTTGCACCCCACTGAATATGCCTCCAGACTTCCATTCTCTTTGAGGATGGCTAGACTTTACGCAAACATGTCTTGCTAGGAGGATGATATTTCTGACAGGAGGATTGACCAGCCCTATCTCCAGAGCAGCAACTGCACATTCAGAATGAACATCACCCCACAAACTGGCCGCTGGAGGGGAACTTGAAAGAACAGGAGGGAGAGCACTGACGCACCTCTGAAGATGGTTTAGCATCGACCACTGACAGCTGACTTCAAAGGCCCAGTTATGAACATGACAGGCAGCCTGCGCAACAGCCTTTGAATCCAGTGCACATTTTTATCAAGAATTTATGGTCTATTTAGAAGTGATTTTTTTGCAGCACCGGGAATTTGATTTGACTGTACATTTCATCGCTGACACGGTAACTCTCGCAGGTCTCTTCTCGACGCTGTTATATATGGGACTTGCATTTTCATGAGTGCGTGATGTTATTCCACATGGCAGCCGTTGATATTAACGCCTTTGATTCCTGAGGAGTTCTAAAGAAATGCTGCACAGAAAGCCCCCCAAGGCACAAGTTGTTTATTTGCCCAGATATATATTAATCCAATCAATTTTTCCTCAACTCACACCTTCTGAAGAATTGTAATGGAGCAGATGGGCACAGAGTAAACTAAAAAAAAAAAGAAAGAAAATCAAATGCTTCAAGACAAAATCTTGGAAATTTTAATGTACGGACATAATTTGGTATTTATGCATTCAGAGTAGTCTACCTGAAGTTTCATGGTGTGTTCATTTGCTTTGCAGTATTACTCATGAGGATTTGTAGTGAAAGTGATCATTGCAGTAAAAGTGTATCCCTTTAAAATATCACTTGTGTTCAGAACACACCAGACTATCAAATATTCTCAATTTGATCTATGCTGAATTACCATTCTGCAAAAAATGTGTAGAAAAGCACATTTTCTCAGTACATATTTAATTCACTCCACAACAACACACAAACACAAGTACAGGCCCAATACTGCGCAACCTTTTCAATCATGCTCCCATTTTTTTTCTGTATTGCCCTTCTCTCAGGCAAAAGTCACTTTCAAGATCATTGCTGGTGTATCCAATTCTTTCACTCCATAAAATATGAACCCTCAAGACATGGTCACACAGTCTTGTTTGTATGAGGTGGTGGTGATACCTTGGAGTGTGAGGCCATGTGTGAGTGCGTATGTGTGCGCCAAAGCATGTGTACTCGCATGTGTTGCAGTGTCATCCCACCCTGGAAAATGACTTATTAAAATGAAATTAGGCAGTGCCCTGACCCATGGCAAACGGCATGAGTTGCAATTTGTCTAGCAGTTGAGCTGTGAATAAAATCTGATTGGCAATAATTTGGCTTTGCTGTTGATATAGCCTCTCGTCCTACACATCTTTCCCCCCCCCCCGCCCCTCCTTGCCTTATCATGGACATGTTGATCTAAGGGTGAAATATTACTAACATAGTGATCCGGGGTCAGTGAACAGAGCAGTGTGATGATGGCAAGTGGGTGGTTGTGAGGTTAGAGAAGGGTTATATGAAGCTGATGGCAATGTTAAATGCCAAAACTGACGACTGATCTCCAGTAAAAGGGTGAATGTGTGTGTGTGTGTGTGTGGGTTGCTGTGTGTGGGAGTGTAAAGCTGCACACTCTGTCCAGGGTGCGCTTGGGCATTTAAGCCATTGTCTTATCCCCTTGTTTTATGTCATATCAAGGCATGTTTGTGAGTGCATTCGTGTGGATATACATTTGTGTGCGTGCGCTGTTATGATGACCGGTTCATTTGTTTTATAAAGGCCATTTGCAGTGGTCATCTCTTTTAGCATAAAATGGAAAACAATTACAAGCAGCACTTTCCAATTTATCTCATTTGTCCAGTTTAATAAATGTCTTTTTCTCCCTATGAAAATACACAAATGCACACCCAGAGGAAAAAAAAGAACCGGGCCCATATGATAGAGGGAATGATAAAGGTGGGTAATGGCGGCAGGGTGTTAAAGACCCCGGCGCAGTGGTGGCCTTGGACAGGTTGATGTAGTTCCAGCAATGAGCAGCTCATAAAAAGTGCTATCCGTAGGCCTTAGGAAGATATTCTATCTCTCCGCTGCTAACGGCACAGCCTAAAATCACCTGCTCCATCAAAGTCAGGCCCCCCTCTATAACGTAAAATGCACCAGGAATACAGCGGGGGAAACAATAAGACTGTGTGCATGTACTGTACCATTTGTGGGGGAAACATTAACTTTATTTAGCAGGAGATTCTCAGTTCAAAGCAGGAGGTTATAGAATCCTTAGAATTTATTCATATGATTGATTTTCTTATAGATGTCTCACTGCACATTTCTGACAGTTGCAGTGACGTGTTTTATTAAACTTTGTGTTTTTTGACTTTGGCTGTAGTTCCTCATTGTTTGAAATCCTGTAGACCTCAAACATTGTCATCACTGTAAAATATTTAATTGGCAAACCTTTCCTTTTTCAAAAACGTGAGTACCACCTTTACCCATGACCATATGCTAATACACCAAAGAGCGTGTTGTATTGGCAATGAACAAACAAATGTATATATATATTCCTCTTATTTGCGAAATAGCAACTGACAGACAAAGTAATGTACAGCATGTTATCCAACACAGTGAAGTTTAGAATCAACTTGCTGCCACAGCTCTTACACAATAAACTGTTACAAAAGGGCAGTAAAAGAAACAGATCCAAAATAGATTTGTTTTCTCAGTAGCAATGTATCATTTTTTGTAGTTTACTCTACTTGTTTTATTTTTTTGACATCTTGCATCTTGCATTGAAAGGCACAGTGGTGACACAAGAATGTAGAAGAGAGGGCGAAAGAAAAGAAGCGTAACTTTGGTTAGAGTTTGTTTAGGGTAGTAAACAAGTAAACAACATGAGCACCAAAGGTCAACTTCTCATCAAGTCAGATGTAGATTTATTTATAATAGGGGTCATAAATAACAATATAATCTGCATAGTGGTGTACATTTGATGAATTTAGTCCTACACAAAGAACATTTACAGAAATAGAAGCTGAAATTGGTCCCAAAATAGATCCTTCAGGAACACCTCACCGCTAAGCTGTGAGGTGGAGCCTCCATGGATTGGGCTTGTTCAGGGTGTTGGCCATTTCAACATCCTGAACTCTTTATGTTCCTCAAACCATTCCTGAACATTTTTTACAGTGTGGCAACATGCATTATCCTGTCACCAGGACATACTGCTGTCACTGACAGGTGTACATAGTCTGCAGTGATGTTTAGGTAAAAGGTGTCAAAGTAACATCCATATGAATTCCAGGAAACAGTGTTTTCCATCAGAACATTAACTAGAGCATCACACTGCCTCTGCTGGTTTGCCTTCTTTCCATGGTGCGTCTGCTGCAATTTCCTTCTCAGTTAAACGTAGCAAACACATCGTCCGCATGATGTAAAAGGAAAGGTGACTCATCAGACCATGCAACTTTCTACCATTGCTCCATAGTCTAGTTCTGATGCTGATGGTCGCATTCCCATTATAGACTCTTTCAGAGGTGACCAGGGGTCAGCATGAGCACTCTGACTAATGTGACTATGCAGCCTCATACACAGCAAACTGTGATACACACTGTGTTTTGACACTTTCCTATCGTAGCCAGCATGAAGGTTTTCAGCAGTTTTGTGTGACAGTAGCTCTTCTGTGGGACTGCACCACAACGGCCAACATTTGCTCCCATCACATCAGTGAGTCTTTGACATCCAAGACCCTGCTGCTGGTTCACTGGTTGTCTTTCCTTGGAACACTTTTGGGAAGCAGTAACCCCTGCATACCTGGAAAACACCACAGAACCTGCCCTCACTCAATTATCCAGCCATCATGATTTGGTCATTGAAAAAGCATCAGATTTGTACACTGCCCATTTTTCCTGCTTCCAACATATCAACTTCAAGAACCGACTGTTCACTAACTGCCAAATATATCCCACCCTTTGACAGGTGCCTTTATAACAAGATAATCAATGTTATTCACCTTCACGTGGCTAGGGTTTTAATGTTGAGGCTGGATGGGATATATCATCAATTCTAAATCACGTCTAAAAGCAACTCTTACAAAATTCTAAGAATTTATTTAGAGTCAAGGTGGTGAAGTCTGTTTTTGAACTGTTAAAGAGGGCCTCAGTCTCCAGAACCCACAGCGTTCAAAATCCTTGTAAAATCCCTGTACATACTATAGTATTTTATATGTAAATTATGTTAAGCCGCACAACAAAGAGGGGAATCCCAATAAGAAACATGAATAAATGAAAATCAGTAATATAAAGTAAATATGCAAAAATGTTTAACAACAACAACATCAAGCAGAGCACAAGTGATTTGGCATCACATACATGAGCACAGTGGAACATAAATCCACTGAGTCTCTGTTTATGCGGGCTCCTGGGAACCCTGTCAAACTAATGGTAACACATGGGCAGAAGTCCTACAGTACCAATTAAATGCACAAAACATTAAAAGGAAAAAAGAAATCTCAGGCCAGTGTAGTGGAAAATAAAACAACATAAACACAAACACGCACACACACACACGCACACGCACACGCACACAAATAAGTGTACACATATAGGACGTGCATACAGCATAGGGTCCTGTATGCATAAAAGCATAAACAATACAGGAATGCCCATAAATATGTAAATATTCAAATTTCACATGAATTACGAGCAAAGCAATAAAGTTATCTATTAACAAACTCAGATATACATGGTTATTATCGTGCTTCAAACAACCTTCTTAGTCATGCAACATGTATAAGCTTCTTTGCTTGCTTCTGTTTTAAGTCGAGATGTTTTATCTTTTTCTGGAATGCCTTTGGGCAACACAGCGGGGAGAAGAGGAAGGCAATGCATGTGCTTTACACCATCAACAACAATGAATTCTCCAAAAAATAGTTTTGCTCACTGTGCACCCTGTTATTTTAAGAAAAGGAGGATGTACAGATGGGTACTGAAAACTTTTAAAACTGTGAATGTTGGTTAAAAATTAGCACCTAATGACATTTAGTGTCATTCTTTAGTGGGGGTAAAAGCTGCTCTTAAAATGTCCTTTATCTTAATTCTGCACATTCGACAGTTTGTAACTAAGCAGAACACAACCCACGTAACAATTCCTTTGATCGAGCCTCCTGAGAAGCGATGTGAAATCATTCTGACCCATGGTTCAGTCATGTGTCTCTATAGATTATGATGTTTTGAGAGGTTCATAATACTAACAGCTGCAGGATGTCAATCAGAAAGAGAATGTGTCTAATTGTGAGCCGTGAAACCATGAGCTGTGAAAACAACAGAATAATCGCATGCATTTATATAACCATCCCAAGCATCACTGAGCTGAATGTCAGGTGTCTGTTGTTTCTAGGAACAAAATTTCCCATCAACAGCTGATGTCTACGCTGACCTACATGCACAAATTGCTTTAAAGCTCTGGAAGCACATAGCCTCAAATTAACACATCCTGATCTTAAATGTCTTCTTCCCACTTTAAACCATTTCCACTGACAGTAACTATTTAGTGGTGGACCTCGTGACTCGTTTTAAGGTCATGCTGTTGTCATCTGTCACATGACAATGGGGGTACTTTGCGTCTCCACTTGAGTCTTCCTCCAGAGACAGAGAACTTAAATTTCCTCTCAGAGCTAATAGAAATTTAACTCTGCCCATAACTCCGCTGAGTCCTCCAGGCTCGACACTAGGCAGGGCCCTGGAGGAAATAGCTTCAGATGTCATTTACTTTACTGTTCTCTTCTTATCTCTTTCATTTCTTCCCCCTTCCCTGCTCCCATATCTTTTCATGATGTTTGCTGTCATTGGCAGTGGCTGGAGTGGCCACGTTGCGGAAATATTGATTTCTTTCCTCCCTTCCTTCTTTTTTTCTTTTTTCCTCCCTCCTCCACAATCCCTCCACCTCCTTCTCCCACCCCATGTTGCATCTGAGGCTTTGGGTTGACACATGACCAACCCACTTTACTGGCAGCTCATCCTGCTCCATTCTTTAGCTCTTTCCCTTTTTTCCTTCTTCTGTCTCCTGATTTTTTTTTCTTTTTTTTTTTCCGGGAGACGCAATTCTGACATTGTGTTGCGGCTTCTCTGTCTATGAAAGCACTCTCCATTATGGGGTAGCTGAGAGTTGGAGGTGTTGCGGTGAGGGGGGGAGATTCTCTCTGGCATCACTTCGCTGTATTCTTCCCTACATCCATCAAAGCAGCAGAGGCCCGTGTTCAGGCACTTGGCTCTCTGTCGACCTCAGCCACTGACGACTCATTCCCCCTGACAACACACAAATAACTGTAAACTTTTGCTATTAGTGAGGTCACTGCAAAGTGAAATGTCTTTTTCAAAGCATGTTGGCACACATCTTCTCTTTGGCAACAAGATTCCTAACCTTCGTTCCAAGTAAGAAGTGAGGGAAGGTTGTAACTATCATTTTCTGCTAACATTAGCTTTGGAGTGGCATTTCTGTACAGCATGGCATCTTATCTAATTATAAAGCGTAACTCCTTGAAACTAAATAATGCAGGTCATACAGGAAATGTTTGCTGTAATACACAATGAGGGCTCTGTTTAAGGGTGGATGGACTGCTGTGGGTATAAAATAGTCTTAACATGTGGTTGCACATAATGTATGTGGGTGTAATCAGCAAACTTTTTGTAATTTTCCTCACGGGAAAACGAAAAGATCCTCTTCACATGACGCAATAGTAATTTCATTCTCCAAACTGATTTTAACTGATCTGCCTCAAGAGACAGATTTGATGAAGATCACGATGCACTGTGAGGACACCTGCATCTTTAAAAAAATATGTTGTTAAATTTGAAATCTGTGAGAAAAGTTTTTTGATTAGACATACAGACCATTAATAACTGTGTTAAAATATTAAAATATGCATTTAAGTTACTTGTGCTGTGAAAGACAGGCTGAAAATATGCACATCCAACATGTTGTTGTGGCAGTCTCCATCCCTCTGAGCCCTGGACACTTCATCTAACATGGATGATATTGGTAACAATCCTTCATCATTTGTTTCATGAAACACAGGTCAATCTGTAAATAAAAAAAACAAATAGCAAACTGAAAGGGACAAAACTTAAACTGAGGGAGTTTTGAGATTTTACGATTTTGAAGGAGTCTGAACCCACTCTGCCAACTGATGCCAAGAAACTTATAGGGCCTCTCTTTCTGTGAACACAAACACATTTTCATGCAAAAATGGTCACCAAAATTGCACAAAGCCTCAGCTGCACCTCTCCTCCCAATAAGGTAGAGACTCACAGGTTTTGTTTACTTGTGGCCTAAAACCACTGTCCTTGAGTTGGACAGAAAATATTGCCCAGAGTGCGCCAAAGCCAGTAACCACGAACGCAGACACAACTTTGCGTCTGCAGAAAAATCACTGCTACAGAAGCCCTGGAGAAGTTCAGGAGCCCATGGGGTTAAGCAGGTAAGCCAACTTTATGCTGCTGCAGTCCATCAACAATGACCAAACACCTTCCAGAAATTGTATTTTCAAGGCAATAATTCCCACCATCACATGCTTATTAGAGAGACTGAATGTAGCAGTTGAGACAATAATGACTTCATTAAAAGTGGATCAACTTACACCACAGAAGTTGTTTTTTTCATATCTTTATGTTACTCACAACCAAACAGCAAGTACCACAGCTTGAGGCAGTAGCTTCTGAAGAAGCACAATAATAGCCAAGATCCATAAGATGCTGGCCCCCAAAAAATCCCTGGTTCCAGTAACTAGTAATTATTTGATATCTTAGGTGACTGTCTTTAATGTCCATTTCAGAAAACGCTGTACTGTTCATCATTCACCAAAACTAAATCACTTCACACAAAGTGAACAACATCTTTAATACTGACACTTGAGGACAATGCAACCCACTCTTCTAATGCTTAAAGATACATATCAGTTGCTGTAACTGCTTTGTCTGATTACTAATGCATATTGACAATAATGACTTCCCAACAAGCAGATGCCCAGAGTCTGCTACTGAAGAGGACATTAGCATTGTAGCTTTACTAGCTCCCATTAGCAGTAAACAAATGCACCTGTCTCTGTTTACCATCTCTGCTATATTGCCTCTGACAACACACCGACGCCAAGTCATAAACACAGAGGAGGAGCAATTCATCTTTATTGCATGCAATCATTCTAAACATCCGCACGGACTATCTGTCCCTCAAAGACAGGTAGGGTGGTAGCCAAATAATACCTCCCCTTGTGATTCAAGTTCATCACTTTGCCTGAGTGATCCCATCGGTCACTAGTCAGGAAGTATGTCAAGTATAAAAAGTGGGTTTATAGCAAGTGTTTTCCTCTCTTTCTGTCCAAGTTGCCGATGTGTCTACCATGTTAACAGCAGGTGCGATGCTACACGAGTTACAGTAGTTTTGTGATATATTGGCTTTTATTAGTGAGAATGATTAAAGTCAGCCAGGAGGGGGAGCGGGCAGGTGCTGGGCTGATGAGCAGAGTGACAGTGTTAATAGACTGAGGCTCCAGGGAGGTGGCCCCCGTTTGCAGCACCGATCCGTCTTGATTTCCGCACATTGCCTTCTTCAATTACACTAAGTGTTTAGCTCTAGTCACCGGCAACCTGGGCATGCAGAGACCGTCGCTGGGAATAGGAGAGCGTACCGTACATTATGCACAGTACATTATGCATGAAAATAAGAAATACAAGCCAGTCGTGCAACCATTTTGAAATAATTGGAGGCCACACTCAAAACTTTTTTTTCTCCCTGAATTTGTTAGTAGCTGTGACTACAGTCACCTGATTGGGTATGAAGTGCAAGCCTGTAATCTGTAGTTGCTGCTTTCGCTATCTCTAAGATGTGTCCGGGCTCTTCGCTCAGCGAGAGAAGAGAGATGATGCAGAGATAAGACATTGAGGGATACTCTCTCTTCACAGGGGCACAGAGGGAATTAAAGGTGTCCTCTCCCATCTGAAAAAAAAGGTTATTATTTTCATCACCTGGCCTCTGCACCTGACACAACGCAGCACCTTTACTCAAGATAAGACCTAATCTGGACTCTTGCTTATGTCTTTATTTACTTGTGTCAAGGTTATGAGCTGCAGAACAGGCTGTCCCTATATTCAATCAAAACTGACAACAGTAAGTTGGATGAGAAGAAAAAAGTAAACTAATGCTTTCTATGTATTATGTGAGTGTATAATAGGGTTACTGTTCAAAAGGGAAAAATTAAACAGCAACACGCTGTTTGGTTTCTAAGAGCGTCTTGAATTCAGGTTATCGACTTTTGCAAAGTGAAAGCAAGGGGAATGCAAGTGCACATTAATTAGGACATGCTGTAGGAGCCAAATTCTCTAGTGAAACTAATGTAAATGAAGCTTATATTGTCTGGAAAGCAGAACAAGAAAGACATCAGCAAAGAGGCATTTGAGGATTCTTTTTTTAAAACACCAAATGGTCTTTTTGTGTTCATCTTTACGCAATAAACAGCAATCGGCAGAACAACTGTCAGCAGAAATGTACATCCTACCAGGTAATGATACACATTTACCAAAATGGCCCGAGCAGTTTATCGTTTGCTTTCTGAGAATGAATGCAGTGTCCTCCTCAGGAGAGACTGGCTTGTTATGGGGAATGCTGATGACAGGCAGTGAATCTAAATTCCTATAGATTGTTTCTGTAACCTTTCTCAACTGAGGAATAACAGAGACGTGATCCCAGCACCACTGCTCTTTAGATTGCTCCCTTGCTGTCACTTGACACAAATAAGACAGTGACGTCTGGGATGTGGCACCGCTTACCTCTGCATTGAGCGGGGAGGACGTGCCATCTTTTGACCCCCTGATGCATTTCAGAAAAGGTCAAGCTGACAGTCGTCATCTCATCAATCCGCCGTTGCGACTCTGTCAATCTTACCCGGGACCCCTTCAGAGGTAGGGGTGGTGGGTGGGGAAGAGTTTCGAGAGCAAATTTCCCCCATCCTGATTCTCCACCACCCACCCTCGGTTTACCTTAGAGAGATGGTCTGCGGGGGTGGGGGTGGGGGAGGTGGGCGGGTGTGGGGGAGGTAGGTGGGGTGACCTTTGTGACCACCTTATCTTGTGGAAAGGTCACAGCAAGGCCCCTTGAAAACCAGAGGGGGTGGGGAGGATCGATCTGGAGGCTTTCTTTTATTTATCTCGGCAGACATGCTGCTCCTGGTGTTCTTCCAGGCCAATGGTGAGGGGGAGAGATAACGATCTATTAGTGTTGCAGATATCCTCCTCCTTGCCTCTCTCTCCCTGCAGCCCCCCTCTGTCCCTCGCTTTTCTTGTCAGACACCCTAACTCTATAGAAGCCTCTGGCCCCGAGCCAGAAGCATTTGGTGGAAGGAAACTTGGAGGTCATCAGAATGGGGTGGTTGACATCCCGGGGTCAACACGATCAAGTCGTGTCATTGCTTAATACAGTGTATGGAAGGGTGAGAAATCAGGCCGCCCTCATAGAAGCTGCAGTGCCATTAGATGTGAAGGTGGTGGGGGGAGAGACGTCACATACACTTTTCTGTCCCGTCCCCTTTGACTTTTGCAGTGCAGTGTATTAATGGCCCGCTCTTATCACCATTTATCATTTCAACAGTGCAATATATAGGAAGTGGTTACATCAGTAGAGGGAAAACAAAGGCAAGATAGAGACATTACGAAGCGAGATGAGTGTGTTGCTGAAAGCTCGGATGATTTAATTAAAGAGTTTTCTTTCACAGTGTTTTCAGGTCTGTGTTTTGTTTGGAGATGAAAATGAAACAAATGACTCATTGACATTGCTGCTGACTCACACATAGCTCAAAATGTCTTAAGCCCCTACCACTGATAGCATTCACGCGATAATCTCGTTGCGCAGCACACACATAGAAAACACAGGTGCACAGACGTATTGTAAGTCTGCTTTTATTTGCTAAAACGCTGCCGTCGTCTTCTTGTAACACCTCCACATGTAGTAAAAAATGCTCCACCCTTGCATGCTTTGAATATTTCTCCATTACCCCACCATCATGGTCAATTAGGCCTCAACTTTCTGTACCTTTTATCTCCTTAACCAGGGTCCTCATCTGCTGCTTGTGTCACAGGGCGTGCAGATAAATAATTCAGCGAAGGGGGGGAGAATTTACAGCTCCCGTCTCACCCAGTCAGGCCGTAAATTCTGAATGAGGGGAAACAAGAGAATATAGTAGGGGAGAACAGAAAGGGGGGGGTGATGAGGGAGAAGAAGGGCTGTGGGGAAGTGGTCCCCCGGGGGCCATAGTCTCACACAGGCAACATCATAAAGTCACCATTAGAATGCTGTATTTATAACAGTGGGTTTGCCCCAGGCTGCGGCTGCGATACCAAGTCCCCCCCACCCCCAACCCCCCGCGCCTTCAAATGCACACATGCTCTCTCCGCCGCTCTCACACTCCCTCCGTGCAACACACTAATCGCACGCGGGGCACATCCACGTACTACACAGCACCCATATCCACATGATAATGTCATTTTCCTCAGTATTAGCAGAGTCTCTCCATAAAACACACACTGTGTCCTTCTCCTGGCTCTGCTGTCCCTATATACGGTGTTCAGCAGGGCGCCAGCATCACAGAATATCAATGGCTTAATGAGGCGAGGGCTCTTTCTGATGTGCCGCAACATTGACTCTTTGGGGGGAACACGGAGAGTGAAACGACTCTGTGAAGAGATAACAACGCCCCCCGATGGACTGCTGGCCAGCTCCGAGCATGCTCAGTAGTGCCTGACATAATGGCTGCCTGTAATGATACAAAACATCTAAGTGAGCAAGGATCCTTTCCCCCTTTTATGCACTATTTTATAAGATTTGAAAGGCGACTGACCGTTTTTTGCCTTGGGGGTTTCTTGCTGATGATGTAATAAATCTTACATATTTTACTCAAAGAAAAATGCCAGTGTTTATACTTCTTGGATCATTTATTGCATCATTTGTGTTCTTCTTGGGCAGTAATAAGAACAGTTACTATAATTATTATAATATTAATGGGGAAATTTCAAATTTAATAGGCTTCAACAACTGCAGATCTTTGAAAGGCCACTCATTAAACAGCATATAGTAGAGTCAGATGTAGCAGAAAAAAGCCAAAGGTTAGCAAGAATATTCAGTAGAACCAGTAAACATAGCACAGTAAGCACACCAAATCCCCTGTGTCTTTTCATACGCTCTGTTGAAAAGCAATAAGAGGAGGTACAGTACCTTTTGTTTATCTGTCCCACTCATGCGTTTATTGTCAAACCTTGTTTAGGAATATAATTTCCCTTTAACTGGCCTTTTGCTTTCCTGGCACTCTTCAGGCACTTTCATGTCAGTGGTCTACAGTGGGGCCGCTGCCTTGGAATAAACTCCTTTTATTTAAAGCTAGCCAGAGGGGTCAGAGAGCCTGATCTGTCATTGGCAGTGTAATAAACAGAGAAAGAGAGTTCCACATAAACACCTCCAACCAATATGAACAGCCCACTACAGGAAATGAAAATGTGGCCATAGGAAGTTAACCCTTTGTGGTTGAGGATGATGGTGGGGGAGAAAAAGGAACATCAAGCTGCAATCCAGTGTTTAGCTGAATGCCTGCGTATCCTTTGTGTGGGTTACTGTAGGGGGCATTTCCTGAGGGTGTCTGAACATGCATTAATTGGTTGTCATGGAGAGATAGGGCTAAATGTGAACGGGGTAGCAGTGTCGAATCCCATTTAATGAGAGAATAAAACAGACTCCCATTTAAGGCAGATAGGGAGAACCGTATTGACCTGCGGTGGTGCTCGTGAATAACCAGTTGTCTCCCTCAATCGATCACAGCACAATGAGAGACAACACGGAAGGAAGGCTGGCATGATTTGCGAGCGACATAGAAGGTCAAAACACATGTACGGTGTATTGACTCTTCTTTTGCCATATCTCTCTAATTTTGTTTTTGATTGCCACACACAAAGGCACTTGAGTTTTCCTCTCCATGACAGTGTCCTCTCTGTGGCACTCCTCCGGCCTCCGCCGTTCATCCATGCATGGTCATTAAGCTCAACGCTGTGCGATTCTCAATGAGGCAGCGCCAGCAGCCGAGTTGACCCTTCGAGGGCACCACTCTGACTCGCTCCTCTTTCTCCTTCGTCTTCTTCTGTTCTCACTCGTCTTATTCCCCACAGTCTGCCTGTCAAAGGGCCAAAGCCTTGGCTGCTTGTTGCGCATGCTAACATCCCAGTCTGAAAGATGGGACAGAGACAGAGAGAGAGAGAGAGTGAGAGAGAGACAGACCGAGGCTGAGGCCGCTGTAGTTATGGCCGCCAACCACCGACAGACTTTGAGAGTTGAGTGAATAAATGCCCTGTCTACTTGGGACAGGGTGCACTCACTCTCGCAAACCAGCACGCATGCATAAAACCCTAGGGGTCGGGGGCCGGGGAGTGGAGAGATCCTCTGCAGAGAGATTGATAACGCCCCCAGCTTCAAACAGCGGACAATCCAAGCAAGCCCAATGTGACTTTTAAAAACCCCAATGAATAGTGCATGGAGACGGGTCAAGGGCGGGATGGGTGGAGGGAGGGTGAAGGAGTTTTTCTTATCAATCAGGGAGTCATCAGGGGAATGTGAGAAGACAAGAACCAAGCCGGGGCTTGTTGGGGGCTGGGATGGCAGCGGCGGGATAAAGCCCCTTTGATAGCTGTGAAATGGAGAAACAGATGCAGAGAGGTGGAAAGAGCATTATGGCTGGTGATAGTAAATACTCCAGGGTATTGAGCCTTTTAGGTTTATGTCACCAGTGTCATGTTTAGCTGGCCTGACTGAAGTTAATCTGTTTTTCAGAGGTGAGAAAAAAAGCAGAACTATCTGAAATGAAATGTGTTGCATATGAGGCCATTTATCAAATTCTGACCAATAGAGCTTGTTTTGGTGGTCAGTAAAAGAGTTGTTGCTACAAAGATACAAAAATTTACATGAGGAGGTTTAAAAAAATCTCATGAATACTAATCTTGTATATTTTTATATTCTTGCATATCCCTCTAACAGTTTTACAAGAAACAACATAGCCTGATGACCCGCAGTAAAAAAAAACAAACTTTGGAGCCACTGGCCTTGATCAACGTGATTGAAAATTACTTCTATTCAAAGGACCACGGAGAAGAATAACAGGTGGGAACGGCTTTTATAATGGCAAATCAATATAGAGAATCTACAGCACAGTTCAGCCTAAATGCCACCCCGCCCTTTGGCCTCTTATCAGCACCCAATCACAGGCAATCAAGCTCTTTTAAAGGGTGATTTAACCCTGATGAGCCCTAAGCTGGATGAACCTCACACACAGACAGCACCAGTCACTCTGACACCAGCTGAACACACACACACACACACACACACACACGCACGCACACGCACGCATGCATGCACACACACACACACACACACACACACACACACACACACACACACACACACACACACACGCCCGCACACAAAACACTTTCTGCAATATTGCAGCAGAGATTAAAGCCACATGAAAGGGGTAGAGACAAAGGTGACGTCTCCTCTTTTGAAATGGCAAGAGCGTGGCTTGACATGAAGCGAGTGGGTGAGTGCCTGGGTGAACAAAAGGCTGGCGCCATGTGAGAAAAGGGCAGAGGCGGGAGCAGGGCAGCAGTGGTGGGGGGGCAGGCCTTTAATTAAAAGGATTATATTGAGGTGCACAGTGCTGCAGAGGAGCTGTCCACTGGGCCCAGATTGACTACAGTAATGAAACCTATCCCTGTCGGAGGAGAAGGGGAGAGAGAGAGCAAGAGAGGAGGTGGTGGAACTGCAGCACTGAAAAAGGGGTCAAGAAATTATAGAGGAATGGGTTTAGAAAAAGTAAACATTAGGAATAAATGTGTGTAATGAGGGATCATCAACTGGAATTGGAAGACGGGAGCTTAAAGTAATAAATATACAAGGTCATAAAGAATAATAACAATGAAGGAACTATGGCATTAAATTAGAAGTTCTCATAGATTAAAGTCATTACAGATATGCTTCCGGCCAAGAGAGAGTTTCCCTCTTTAATGTAAATGAATGCTAAGTTTGGCATATCCATCCAGTGCCTCTGCTTCTCATTAATTTTTATCTCTGCAGATATAATGAAGTCATAATAGCGGGGAGTCTGATGAGTTGTCAATTAGAAACTTGAATGATCCCTGTACTGAAATAAAAAAAGAGAGAGAGAGACAGAAAGTTATTGATTCTCCTGCTCTCTTTAACTCAGTGGTACCCCTTACCTATTAGCTCTAACTCATTCTCACCAGTGTTTGTCCTTCATTTACACTTTAACCATTTTTATGACACAGCATGATGAACCGCTTTTGAAAGAACACGTCGTTTAAAATGTGTATAGACTCTGCATTATAACTGTTTGTGTTGTCATGGAATATTATTCGGCATCAGATTATAACATGCAATAAAATCAACATAGCAGAGTAAGTGAAGAATTGTGCTGTCACACATGGCCACTTGCAAACTTTCCAGTGTGAAGATAAGTCCTCTGTGTCTGCCTCTGACTATATTTGTGTTATCATTCCAATCCGTTGTGTTGTGTGGAACTGCATGACTTCCCACTGCTGCTGACCAAGATTAACATTATCTCTGACCACCCTGCCAGAAAACCAGACACTGCAGTAAATGAATTAGATAGAGGCAAGACAGAAAAGTATAACTTTTGGCATCTACTGTCTGTTACATTCCCAGGTTTGCTGTTTTCATTATGTTGGTATCTTATACACATATATGAACCATCAGCCTGACAAAGAAGAAAAAAAAAAAAAAAAAGTTTATTACTGAAACTGTCATTTTGGATTCTTGTCTTAGAGTCCAGAAAACACAAAACAAGCCGTACTGATGTTTTGTGTGATTTTAGGCATTCTACTGCAATTCAAGCACACTTTGCTTCACTGTTTTGCAAGTCATAACAATGGGGATGTGTCTCTCTGGACCATGCAATGCATTTCTATCAATATAGTCCACAATACAATGCAAAAAAAAAAACTGATAAATGATACAAGTGAGAATTCAAAGCTAATTCAATACATTTGATATAATTACAATTTTGATTATTTGTAATAAGAACCATGTGAATACAATAAACCAATTTATTCATAACATTAGTTCAAATACTGAATCCATTGAAATGATGCCACAGGCAATGATACAGTTGATCAATTTTTGAATAGTTCTTAAAAGGTTTTTCTTTGTTTTTTCTAGAATAAAAAGATTTTTCTTCCACCCAAGTTCCTTCTGATTTAGCATATGCAGTAGCACTGTAAGTGCACAAGACCTTGTAAATAAAACAGCTGTGCAGGTGTGCAGTTATTGTCCTGACTTATTGTCCTGTCTTCCAGTCTTTTTGTGGGAATAGTACGGATGGTGTTTAGCAGCCTCCATCAAAGTTCAAGTGGAATTAATTTTTGCATTTTTAAAAATTAAGAATTTCATATTTGTGAAAATGTGCATGTCCAGTTACTATAAGAAAGTGAGTCTGAGTGGTGCCTTAATGACACTGTCACTCACAGTGCTTCTTTCCCCTGTATTTATCATGAGCGCATTTAATTGGTAGCTTTATATTACTGTTTTTTGTTTGTTTGTTTGCTTTACTATCTAACCTAACCCTAATCAATATATATAAAAATATATGTATATATATATATATATATATAAAAATATATATATATATGTGTGTATATATATATATATATATATATATATATATTTATATATACTAGTGTTTTCCATAGTCCATAGTGAAGTCAGAGGAGGACAGAAAAGTGTTTGTGTCAGATTTTATGATTCAAGTTTTGAAGACTACAAAGACTTCACTTTAGCGTGGTAGTCCTGACATTTGAATGTTGCAGTAGCTATGAGCAGGTATGAGAATATAGCTGGCAACCAAGAACTGGACAAGTTCCACACTAACATGAGTACTATAGTGCAGAGATTAAGATTCACCTGATAAAAACTGTATCATTTTTTCTTTCAATGTCATGTAGAATTTAGGTTTGACCTGCATTTGTTCTTAATACTAAGAAATCCCTGATGCATATCTCGGAAGTATCTGTAATTTAAAAAAAAACAAAACATCCTAAATACGCTTGTTTTTTCAAGATGTTAATGTAATTTACCTGCCAAGAAACTATTCATTTTCCCTCATCTCCACACCATCAGTATGAAAATTAACCTCCTTTGAATACATCTTCTCCTTGTCTTGCTCAAGGACATCTAACAGAGAACTATGAAAACAGCATTTGTTAGTGAGATGACTTACAGTGTCTTAGTGAGTGATCGGATGAGGCTGTAATATGGAGCCATATGTTATATTATATGTCAGCAGTAAATACATTGGATTCAAGTGTTTTCCAAATCCAGAGCTATGGTTAACATATTGCACACAATTATTTATAGCAGCATCACATCTGTGTCTTTCAAACCGCTCTGTATCCACAATTTTCTCAGGTCAAAAATGTGTGTCTTATTACGCTGGTGCAAATATGGAACATGACACAAATAATGGGTTTTGAATGGCTGAGGTATTGTCCTGAAAACAGTTTTTCACTGGAGCCATAAATCAATCGAGCATTACATCTTTTGTCTTTTTCTTCATAAAACTAAAAAGCACTTGCACGGGGAAGATGTTTTTTTCCATAGAATGTGATATCTTCAAGATATCGGTTATATGACAACAGTGATTTAGATAAACATATGTGTAATATTATTGGTTCTTTCGAATTTTGAAAAATTGGTTGCAAAAAGGCAAACATGTCATACTATCTTATGAAGAGATGAAAAGATTTACAGCTTACACTAATGTACAGTAGAAAAAAAATACAAATGCATTAGATTACAGTCAAAAACATACAGTGTAGTTTACCCAAATTGGCAGTTTTTGTACTAGTGGAGAGCTAATACAGTATATATTGATGCAGGTATAAGTGAAGAAGATGTGAAGTTTAGGGGAAAAGGTGGGAGGGCTACACTCAACCACTGGTAAACACTTTGTGTCTATTGTTTTTATTGTTTGTAATTTCCCTTATTTTTCTTAGTTTTTCAGATTTTTTTCTTTGTTTATTTCTTTGACTTACAAGCCGGGACCAAGTACTATTTTCATGCCACCTCATGTTAATACGTGTGCTGGTGTGACAATAAAGAAACTCGAATCCTTGAATCTTGAATCCTTGAACAACATAAAGAGAATCGGTAAAACACATGAAGTTCCTTTTACACCTTTGGATCTTTGGGATTAGAGAAAGGCCTCCAAAGACAGCCTCAGCTTCTGTTTGCTTCTTGTCCATCCGAGCCACTCACTGACTCACTTGGTCGTGTCATTACATAATGAGAATTTTGAAACTATTAGTTAGTAAACTCCATTTTCATTGTGTTTGACTGACCCTGCAGGATGGGCCATAGTGGAAAAACTAATTCACCATTTTTCAGTGCTGCTAAGTTTGTCACATGCTCATACAGTATGTGCAGTAAAATGCAAAGTGACTAGTGTCAAGGCTGAGCAATAACAATAAGACATTTTAGAAAGAACAATTCTTTAAAAAACAATACAAAATTAGAAAAAAGTCACAATGTCATGAATAATGAGTTGTAGAGATCTTAAACGGTGCATGTTATGCCCTTGTTCCCTGGATCTCATTACTTGTTTCTTAAGTATATGCTGGTGTGTACTGTACCAGAACACTAACCATACAGTGTGAAACTGTAATAATTACACTGTATATTGCAGACTGTAGTCTAAAGTGTTGCAGAGAAATTTACAGTTGTTACTCCTCATTTTGATAATGCTCATTAAGCCTAAATGACTTGAGGAAAATGTTCAATATCTACATGTTTTCCGTGTTTTTATGCACTGCAATAATTATTAGATAATTGCATGCCTGCAAATTTTTATATGGCCTCGACAATGAGTGGAGTAGGATCATTGTGTTACAGGAGGATGAATACAGTGTATTCAAACTTCTAAAGGTTGCATTATATAACCTGAAAACTGCTCAAAAGTTGCTTATGTATCGGCTTAGCATTGCAGAAGGCACTCCTCAAGTGAGTGTGCCTGAAGAGGTATGAAATGAATTTCATACCTTTTTCCCCTCCCTCATTTGCTCGACGTTTTTTAACCGGTCCCCTCTGCTCAAGCTATGTGTCTCACCATTACAGAGCTAATCCATCCATGACAATGTTCAATTTCCTCTGGGGAATATGGAGTGCAGTGGGGGAAATTTGCAACCCTGTGGCCCATCTAAGTACCATTAACGACAGTGCCCACATACCTCAGAGCCGGAGCTTTGTCTGTCTCATTTGAATTGAGCGGTTCGATTTGGGAATCCGGTAACGCTGTGATATAATCTTCTATTACTGACAATTTTTTCGTGATACGATAGAGATCAGGAGAAAAGGAAAAACTCACCAAGGCATTTGGAAACATTTCACATTTGTGTTGTCACTGAAAGAAAGTACTTTTTTTTGTTCAGAGGCAGTGGAGTGATTCATTTGCATATTTCAACCACACCCAGAACACCTAACTTTGCTTCGCTTTGCTCACATCTCATATCCTTATATCATAAATACTAGTCCAAAATAATTGCATCACATAAACAGTTATGGTTTGATACTTGATTTTGCGAGTAATGTTGAGTTTGAAGTGCAACATTTTGTCTGTTTTTTATTTCGGCTTTGTTATTCTCATCTGAGCTGCATTTCTAGGATTTGAATCTATAACTAAACATAACTAAAGAGACTGTCCAGTTACAATCAAAGTCACAGATAAGCTCTTAGCAAACAAAACATATAAACACACCAATCAGCCACAACATTATAACCACTGACAGGTGAAGTGAATTGGTACTACGTGATGTTCTGATGGAAAACCTTGGATTTTGCCATCCGTGTTGGTGAGACTTAGACACCCAAATCTTGGCTTAAATTTATGAATACATTCATGCATAAATTAAAATTTCAAGCCCACAACCTTTAAAAATACCATCACATTCTTGTCACAGAGGCCATTTTTATTTCTTTCTACTTATTCCTTTGGTCCACAGAACGCTGCATGAAACATCACCTCCCTTTGACAAATCAAAACTTATTAGTTTGGTTCACATGTATGCGATTTATGCACTCCATCTTTCCCACAGTTAGCGAGATTACCTGCACTGCATGGATTCAGCAAAAGACGTGTATCCTCAAGTGTATCCACTTAGGTTCACCTTAATGGTGCCATTTTGAACAATCATCTGTTCGTCCTGTTCTGAATTCCAGTTTCATGGCATTCATGTCAGAAAACGCTGCTTCACAGTCATTTGAAGGCTCTCTCAGGGCTGCGAGGTGAAGGTTCCTATAGTTACTTACAGCTTTCTGGCTCGACCAGAAATGGCGTGAATGCTGTTGAGGTTTGAGATGAATGTAATTTTCAGGTTTATAGCCTCCATCTCTGCACAGGATTGACACTGAACAGTTTGAACGATACCACCAGCTGGGCTAGATTAGATTGCTCTTAACATGACTGCACATCACCTGCGCTGTAACTCACGTAAACGAACCTGACAGCAGCGTAACTCATTTGATTGACACCTGATTGGCAAAAAATCACTTGGTGTCGGAGGGCAGTGAGACGTCATAGGGCAGATGATGTTTTATGTTTGCACCATGCAGCCATGGTTTGTGTATTCTGTATTCTCTGAACCTTTAAATGAGCTGCTCAAAAATGGTGCTGGTTGGTAGCGAGCGACATGTTGGAGACCCCTGGTCTATCGCCTCAATTCTGCAGTGTTTTACTGTTTTTATTGCCCTAATATAGCTGCCATATTTCAAACCATGCAGTGCTGCCTTTCAGTTGCTTCCAAAATGTGCATCTGTCTGGCCCCTCGGTGTGTCTGCTCAATACACTATCGACAGTCCAATCATTCCACAATCATGCTCAGCACACCGTCTTTATTACTGATTATTGACCAGGTCATCACCGCCTGCATGGCACCTCATACTGACATCAGGTGCCAGGAGAGAGAGAAAGAGACAACCTGGAGTGAGAGAGAGGCTGCGAATCTGTCAGCACTCTGATGAGCTGATCTACTGCTGGGTTTTGGATTGCGAAGCCGGTGACCTACAGGTGGCAATTAAATGTCAAGACATTTGGATTCCAATTCTGGTCTGTTGCTGAGTCACATAAGTCATGCAGTAAATTCAGATGTGTCAAAGAAGCCTAGATAGTTTCTATCAGATGTAAGTTGTTGATTACATCAGGTCCCCAACCTGCCCTTCACTTATTTGTCACACAGTAGCCAAGAGACCGTCTCCAGCAGTGAAACATACTTCAAGAAACTGCAGTCTTTTTTTGCAGTGGACCCAGTAACCATGGTTCTTTCCTTGTTTGAAACGAGAATTCATATTTTAATATATATGGTTAGACCTGGTGGTACATTAATACATAAAAATAACTTACACTCTCATGATTAATGTGCAAAATGTACATATATATATTTGAGTATAATGTTTGCATTATCCTTCAGCAATACAGTTTTTTAGTGTGAGTCTCAAAACACTTTTTTTCCTTATTTATCTGTCATGGTACTTTTTAGTGCAGATGGCACAATATCTGTGCTACTGAAAGTGTACACAAGAAAATCAACAAACCAGTTATAGTCAATAACAGATTTCATATGGAATACCTGGGGCTATTTTTAGTCTCACTAAAACTCAATGTTTCTGGAAAAACACGTCAGTTTTGAACTTTTTTAAAATATGCTTTTCTTAGTTGTTTTTTTTAGATTCAAATTCAGATTCAGATTTTTTTAGATTCAGATTAGTTTATTTTTTACATGCAGGTGAACACACAGTCAACTATGCAATGAAATGTTTTAGACAAGATGAACCAAACAATCCACTAATCACAACACTAGAAAAACTAAAAGCACTAAAAACACTTGAGAAACAGAATGTGCAAAATTTTGCCAAAGCATCAAAAATAAGAAAAATGTAATGATTAACCCTGGAACACTGATAATAATAATAATAATGATAATAATAATAATAATAATAATAATAATAATAATAATGATAATGATAATGATAATAATAATAATAATAATAATAATGATAATAATGATAATAATAATAATAATAATGCATTGGTTTTATATAGGTCTTTTCTAGACACTCAAAGATGCTTTACATTGCGTTATTCATTCTCTCCATGCTCGATGGTGGTAAGCTATGTATGTAGCCACAGCTGCCCTGGGGTAGACTGATGGAGATGAGGCTGCCAGCCTGTGCTGTCGGCCCCTCCGACCACCACCAACCACTCACTCTCACACTGCATTCACTAAGACTTCTTGGTGTTCCCTCACGGTCTCCTACCCAGGTACTGACCAGGCCCAACCCTGTAAGGTAACAATTAGTAATATCGTCATTAACGTTGGGTATATTTTAACTGATATAATAAAAAGCACTGCTCATCCAAATATATTAAAGTTCAACAATGCATGGCAAATTGAAGTACTCTTCTTTTACTTTCCCCTATGCAACGTCTTATAAAAGGAAAAATGGCATCATGTGGGAACTCAATAAAAAGGCTCTAAAATTAGTGAAAAATTAGGGGAATAATTATAATATTCCTCAAAAAATAATAATGGGGCTGGGAACTTTTACAGTGAATGCACAATCATCCTGCATCACTGACAACTGTGAGAGAGCTATAATATATACTCATACAGGATTTTTGAACCAAAAAGTATTTTACTGCACTAATGTCGTGTGAAAATCACCCAAACGCGTGCCTGTTGAAAAAAACAGGGATGGGAGCAGGGAAACACACTTATCTTCTATGACGTCAGTGAGCAGCATGAAGCTACCCAAGGACCCATGCAACTCAGACAATGTCAACACAATGAAAATCACATAACCACCACCCGGCGCTGGTGCTCTAGAGGTTAAGATAAAAGTTGTGAGGAAGTGCTACTTCCCTACACTGTAATATATTTATCAAAATATGCAATACACTAATCCAAATCCTTATAGATTGCTGTTTTCTGCAGTTAGTATACAAGAAATCAACATGCTTGTTCACTTGATACTAACAGGACATTAATAAAAGCATCAATTAAAGTGTGAATTGACATTACCAATTAAATTCCACAAGACAGCTAAACATTGCACTGAACTGCTCTCAAGAATGAAAAGATCTTTAAGTTTGGTCGGTAACTGAAAGTGTATAACTGCAAACAACTCTCCTCTGAGAAATGTCTCGTTCTGCACGGATTTCTTGCATTTTTTAAATGTTTTCATACTTCCATATATAAAGAACATTCCACCTATGGTTTGGAGTTGTAGCTAAAAAGCCTTTGAGGCAGAAATCTCAAAGCCATGTCCAAAACAATCAAGAGAAAGATAACTAGTCATTTCTTTAAAATTCAGATTTAGTTGAATAAGCAGGAAGAATAGCTGCAGTATGAGGCATCTGACCATGCAAATTAGATTTCAGTTCAAGCTTTTCAATGTTTTCAGTCTTTTATAAATTGTTTATTCTTGGAATATTGCTGCTTTATACAGACAACCGCTCAATCTATTTCAGTGTTTACTGCAATGTATCATGTGAGGCCATTAATTCCAATAAACAGACATGACTAGGCACACAAGCAGATACACACAGACATATTTCAGATATTGATATTGTATGTTTTTCCATTCTCATCACATATCATGTGTGTGCTTGTTGGTGGTATAAGCTGAATGTCAATGAGAATGTGCGAGACATCCTGACATCTACAGCATCTCCAAGGTCGGTATCTGAATCAGCACTACACTTCCGTCAGTGTGTATCCATCAAGCCTTTTCTTGAAGGAAGATCCATGGCATACCCTAACTATTTGTTTCTGTCAGTCAAACGAGACACCTTTGAATCAATGGTCGTACACTAACTCGTCTTTAATTCAGTCCAGTGACAGAGGGGTGTCTGTTCAAGTGATGTTTTGCAACACATTTTTTTGACAAGTGCACTCTCATCCCCAAAGGCGGTCTTTTAAAGGTTGTAGCAAACTCCTTCATGGAGAGCAGAGCTTGGATTTATAGCTTTTACAATAAAATCCAATAGCGACCACTGACAGTGTCTATACAGTACACTGCAGAGTATAAGAGACGTGCGCATGCTGGTTAAGTAGCAGTTTTATTTGATTTCCACGAGTTCTATGCACATTTCACATAGATTTTCTGGCCAAGGACATCTAACCATTTTGGTCTGGGGCGCATCAACACCATCAGATCAATGCTTGATGAGAGAAACAACTTCTTTTTAAGCAGAACCTGATCCTAATGTTTACAAACCGTACATGGTAAACGTGGTAAACGTACATTCCTGCTCATGAGCTCAAACGACTTGTTCATAAATCTGTTTTGTGTGTTTTGCCAAAAATATGACAAAAGGTGCATTTTCTACAGAGACATCTTGTCAAAATATTAATCCACTGTAACCAACATGATTTGATGCTCCACACTGCCTTTGAACTCTGCGAAGAAAGAAACTTTTTTTTTTTACAGCTCCCGATTCCAGTCTACAGGAGGTAAGTGTTTGATTCTAAAAAGATATATTACGGTTTGAATATCACTTTTTACTGTAGCCAGTGGGCACATTTATTATCTAAAATATAACCACTTATTATGTGCATGTGAAGTTAATTTTCACTGTAAGTCCAGGAATCAGTGCAGAATAACATAAAACTGCATGATCTGATCATTTACCAGACAAAGGGAAGAGATTTAATTATGGCATTAAACAGTAAGTAAAGTGAATGTAATGGAAACATAACAGAAGTGATCAAAGAAAAAAGTAGAGTCTGTGTACCGCAGTATTCACAGTGTGCTTTTTCCTATGATACTGTGCTGCTCAGTAAGTCAGAACACTTCTCCTTGAAACTAAACAGCAGAGAGACAAACTGCTGAGATGATGTGTCTCGAAACAAATCCCAGATTGTGTCCACAGACAGTAAATACCGGGGAAACTTCTAGGACAGTATGACAGCAATCACGGTGAGTTTACTGGGGCATTTTCTGGTTCGCAGCTTTACACTCAAATAAAAACTCTTTTGGATGCTTTCCCTCGAAAAAAAACTCTCCAAGCCCATTTGCATGCTTTATTATTTGCATACAGTACACTGACTTTACTATTTATCATCGTCCATATCAACACTGAAATTTGATTTAAGGTGGATTTTTTCTTGGATGACAATACTATCTGCATTATCCTTTACTTTTACTAACCCTCAGGTTGTTTTAATGACTAAAGTACAGAAGACCAGTTAGCAAGGATTATAATCATCTTTAAAAATTCAGTCTTTTCCTCAATACACGCACATGCAACATGTAGACACTACATGCTCAGGGTCTTTTAGGAGCGTTTTCTGCCACCAGTGAAGACTTTGTGGTGGCAGATTCTTCTAGAAGCAGAAAAAAAGGCTATAAAAAGACCCATGAAAACTGCATTCTACCCAAGAGTGCTGAAAATGGGTAGGAAGAGTTTGTTGCCACCAAATAATGAGGAAAAATATGCATGCTGGCAACTCCAACTAATTAGTGTGGAACACCAGGATTATGAGTGATATAAAATGCATTAAGTGCCAGCAGAGTAATTTGTGATGTAAGACAGTTTGCAACTTTAAGGCCTGCCTGTTGGGACCTGGTGGGGAATAAATGGAATTCATGTTTGCATACATTACTGTTGTAAAGTTTTAACAGCAGAGTGCTGAGCTGATTACACATTGGCTGCTACACGAGAGCAGCCATTAGCATTGTTCTGCAGCTGTCAGAAACTCTTATCCAAAAGCCAGCAGCCAGGCGGATACTTGTTCATCAGATCCTCAGAGAGCCATTGCCAACAACATTACTGTCTACACAGGTCATTGAATGTGCCACACAAGGCTTTAAGTTCTTGGCCTTGAAAGATGGTTGCGATCAATAAGGTGTCACCTGGCTGTTTACAGAGGATGGCGATCTGAATGCAGGAGGCTGAACTTCTGGACAAGCAAAAGCCTTTCGCCTCTCTTGATTCCTTTGCCACGGCTGCTGGGCGTGGACATTTGTTGCTGCATACATTATCTCTGTGAAATATTCAGTGACAAATGGATTCTCAATATGCGCTATTGGTATAAAGCCGCGGATGAAGTCCACAATGGCTTTGACCTTGTGTCATGCTCAGAGCCCCCCCATACAGATTCCCTGCTTTTTTGTTTACTATGCGGAACCTGAGGATTTACTGCAGGGCCAAAGAGTAATTGTGCGTATAATGTCAAGGACTGTTGTCAGTATCCATACATCATACCCACATATGGCATACATGGCTACGTTAAATATACATGCTCGCATGAAATATACATGACCACAGTGTGCATACAAAGCCTGTGGCTGGAGCAGGAATGATTAGAAAACCTAAAGCAGGAATTCACCTCTGTCCTACCCAACCACCACGATAACATCTGTGACTGTCTTCATCCTTTTCACCTATTTTCAGGCAACTTGGCTAATGTCACATGAAGCAAAAATTACACCGCCTGCACTATAAATGTCCACATTTATGGGTGATATATCCTCTCATACAAATCCCAGCTCACTTTTATTGAGAGGAAAAATAGTAGAGTTAATTTCTTTTAAGGTCACCATTTGTATGTATCGATTCAGGTAATGATTTTATGAAAAGGAATGTTTTTAAATTTACACCTGAAAATTAGGTAAAATGCCAGTCTTGTAATGGACAACGCCTGAGGACAAAAGTCACCTGCTTCCAAAGAATTTGACTCTGCTAGGTACTACAATAAATTGCTTAAAATCTGAATTTAGAGGTTTCAAACTCATTTCGGTGTTTCGTGTCTCTCATTTGTCAGATGTTGACGCTCAACACAAAGAGTTAATTTGTTGAGGGGGAGGGAATGTGTGTGAAAGTGTTGGTGGGGAAAGGGTTCCCTATTATCAGGGGATGAGAGTGCTAATAAAACACAGGAGCTGCCGGGGTCCAGAGGTCAGATGCACATGTAATGAATGGAGAAATTTAACTCATCCAATTATAGGAAGCCAAGGCAAAAATCCATACTGTTACTCTGGGCAGAGCGCCCAAATGCAAAACTAATAATGTCAAGCAAAGCCCCGGCTTTGTGTAATGTGAGTGTGCGTGCAGCGTATGAGCATGTGTGCAGGTGTGTGCGTGTGCGTGTGTGTGTGTGTGTGTAGTACTCACACCGGGTGCACACGTACGGTACAAAAGATTTACAATGAAGCGAGAGTGAGCAGGATGTGTGCGGCGGGGAAGTGAAGGTGTTTTATGGAGTGTTTGTGTATGTCTTGTGTATGAGTGCGTACACACTGACACGTGTATTTTGTGAGTTCAATTTCTGCAGCAGCTGCTTAGAAGAGCTGCTCATTTGGAGATGCTTGAATTTCGCAAACTAAACTGAGAGGTCAATAAGCAGGAGTGCAATAACAGCTGACAGGTTGTCGCGCGTCTATTGGGATATTGGATTTAATTACCGAGAAATCTAACTCACAAGTGCCACGAATTGTATGGCGAATGTAAAACTGGGGTAGGTTATGATAATTCTGTTTATAGTTATCGATCTTTCTGTCTTCGGGCAAATACAATTACTCATGCATTTAACTGTCAAATTAAAAATCAGATGCAAATTAAGTTCATGCAAAATATGTTAGCAATTATGATCCTTAGCTCCGGCTTGATGTCAATGTTATAGCTTCAGAATACAAACACAGAGATGTGCACAGACCTTTGACTTAATGGCCGCCCGTGTAAACAAAGGCTCAAAAAGGGCAAGCTCGTTATTGAGGAGACACTTTGATTAAATGAGTAGCACGCTGATTAAATGATTAAATGTATTTGTCCTGAGAAGAAAGGGGGAAGAGAGAGGAATTAAAATCGCACACAGATTCATTTTTTCCTCATTTTTATTTTGATTTTTTTTAATTGGGAGCCATACCCCCTTGGAGGCAAAGTCATTAGGCCTTATACATAACCATCGCTGCCACATTAAAATCACATTACACAACAACGATAATCATTGCATTCAATTACACATGGTAATAAATACCCGACGCCATCTCCAGTAAATCCATTAGCCTGGGAGACACACACAACGCATTCATACATGCACAAACGGGGCAGAAGACGGCAGCCATTAGAAGATCCCGGTGTTTGGACCCCTGGTTTCACAGATAGTTCTCAGTCGTGCTACGAGGGACATCAGTTATTTACATTGTCTGAACGGAGTATACGGTGTTGTCACAGAGATGTTTACAATCACATTATGCATTCATAACGCATACACTATTGTAGCACTTCTTTTTCATAAGGAACAATACAGAGGAGAGTGTCATGGATGGAATAATAAAAGCCCCAAACAAAGAAGGTCAACAGCTGGAATTTAACCAACGTACACAATAGGCTTCAGTCCACTGATCCCTCAGGAATACATCAGATAAGTATCATTTACTGCAGCTCCATAACAGATTTCTGCCACATTACTCTTTAAAAAATTTAGCAGTTTGCAAAGCTGTGCCTCTCTCGTGTGCAGTGAGCTCAGTAAGCTGTTAAGATCCTCAAACAGAAAGACTTTTCCAGTGGTATTTTCAAATGCTCTGTGTGCTGTTCGTCTATCACTGAAATGACAAGAGATGAAAACAACCATATCATGAACATGATTTTGCTCTCATTTCATTAATAGGTGTGTGTGTGTGTGTGGTGTGAGAAACAGACTATATGTGGCAGGTTGCTCCTCGCATTTTGCTGCTATTAGTGAGGAGAAACTGACACTGTCAGAAAAGGAAAGCCTAACAAGAGAGGCCTGTTACACAGTTATATGGGAAAAATACTACAAAAACACACACGCACACACGCGCACACACGCGCACACACACACACACACACACACACACACACACACACACACACACACACACACAGACGTGTGCGCACTCCTTGGTACATTTCATTTTCATATCTCCTGCCTTGAATCGCTCAATATTCTACCTCCACCCCCTCGCCTTAACAAAGCCCATCCTACACCTCTCCACCTCTCCCTCTCTTTGCCTTCACTCCGCCTCTCTCCCCTCCTTGCTTGATGGCAGCCTCACTTGTAATTAACTGTTATGTGGGGGATTGATTGCGGACAGCTTAGCATTGACCAGCTTCATTATGGAGTCCCTTCAAAGTGGGATTCTGGGCCTGCCAATACTCCTGAGTTTATTTCAGTGAAGGGATCAATAGCCAGCGCATTAAAAGCTTTATTTGGGCTTTGTCCGCCCCTTGAGTACCTTTGCCCTGGTTGCTCTGTGGATCTTTCTGGTACCACCATGATGGCTGCGTCGACCTTTTAGGGGTGGGAAGGCGGCATGACCAATGGCAGCTTATGCAGCATTATGTAGCGGGTGTGGGTAAAAGTAAAAAAAATCAATCAAGCTAGCTGTTTGCTTGGCTTAATGTGCAGTGTGTGGCATACTTTTATTCTTGTATTCCAAGGATTACTTTGATGTAGGCTGATAAGTGTTTCATCTGCAAGTTGGGCAAAGGCTCAACTGAGTGGTGCACACATACACTGTTTGACTGCAGACATTTCTAAAGAATTTTTTAGCACTTATCCAGATGTTGCAATATGTGACACTTAGTCACTGCAGTGCAGACACCCAGCAATGTTTCCACTCGGCCGGTGGAGTATAACAGCAGCAGCACGGCACTCTGTTTCAAAGCTTACTTTACGAACAGCATGCTACAGCACTCGTCCATGAAAGCATATACACACCGAGGTATCTGGGGACTTTCCCTCTGAGATGCGCGCGCACACACACACACACACGCACACACACACACACACACACACACAGGGTGGCCCTCTGATGAGATATCATTTTGTCATTTAGCATGCTGTGTTACAAGATGTATCTCCCCTGCCAAAGCGTCAGCAGCAACCAGAGCTCTGTCCTTGTCTGGTGTTTCCCTCAAGGCTACACACACCGCCGAGGAGCCACACACCCTCGGAGATGGAAGGAGCATGGCTGCCACGTTATAAATGACTCCAAGAATCTCTCTCTCTCGTTCTTTCTCCCTCTTACTTGTACACCTGCTTTGTTTCTCGCCTTTTCACGTACACACAACTGACAGGCCGGCACACAAAGACACACACCAGTTGCCAGCTGAGACCATTACACAGATATTCTCTGTGGGTGCCACGTGGACAGAAATGATGACCTTGCCCTGAAGCTTCTGTTCTTTACCTCTCTTGACTCTCCAAAATAGATCTAACCAATGAAATAGCAGGTTATCCTTCTTTTTTGCTTTACCATAAGAAAATAATCTTCATGCAGCAGTATAGCTCCTGCTTCCATGACTGGATATTCTCTCATTATTAGCTCCTCTTTCAGCTCCTGTTAAGTAATATTCTTTAGAAAGTGAGATATTGTGCCGTCTGAGCCTTACTGTACCTCAACGACTCCATGGTTGGTCTCTACAGAACTAATGGCCTGCAGACTCAGCACTGGGGTGGCAGGAAGATGAATAAAAATACCCACAAATGTACCTCACTGATACCTTGTACAGTGGTGATGACACTTAAATAATAAGCAGTGCTTAGCGCTTTAAAGATATTTTTTCTTGGCTGCGCAGGGCTGAGGTCAACTCATTAGTGTGTGGAAAACAAAGGGAGCACATACACACGGATGCACACACGGGCACATGAATCTCATGAGAAAGTGGGGTATTATTGCAGTGCCTATAATCTCTGATTACATATGCAATAGAAAGTGTCAAATTACAGCACCAATTGCCTTACCATGATTTAATGATTTCTGTGTAGTTTGTTTACTGCAGTGGTGGAGAGTGTTATTAATTTGACAAATTTGAAAATGGATTTCTGCGCAACAAAAATAACTATCCTTAACTACAGCACTTTTTTGCAGTGCCGAATCCTGTTTCTGTCAATTGCTTTTAAATCATTACAAAGCCCTCAGTATTACCTGATGTCCCCACAGAGGATCCTCTACTGAGCTTAGAAGTGTGTATCAAAAGGAAGTTATCCTTGGGAAGACGATATTAAAAACACAAAAGAGAAAAGATCACATAGATATAGCAGCAATGTGCAAGAGTCTGCCGCAGGGCAGCCAGTGGGGCTTAGTTGTTAATGGTTTCTTCATGCTTGACACATTTCAAAACAAAACAACTAATGTTCCCCAGATCAGGCCAGCAGGACAACATTAGCAAGGAAAGATCTAACAGTCAGATAGGAGAGGAGATTAATTACAATATGCCCTCATCACGTACTGTGATGAGACACAAAACTGGATCAAAAAGTGTGTTTGTGAGGCTACCGAAGGGTATTGGTGAGTCCCTGCTAACTCAGAGGTGCTGAGAAAGAAATGCTTAAATAATAGCAGATTTATGAAAAATAATACCACTGTGGGTTTTAATTTGGAGCTAGATAAGCAGAAAAACCTGTAGACAGAATTTGATGAGGAGAACCATCTGTCCTACAATAATCAGCAAGCTTTCGCCACACAGTTCACTGAAGTGCTACTAAAAGAAGAAAAAAAGAGAGAAAAATGGGGCTCAGATCAGGAAAGCAGTATTTGCTAAAAGATATGCAGTTGGAAGATAATCAATCTTTAAAGTTTGTTTAATCAATTCAAAACTATACATACTTGATAGGCTGAAATAATTCAACACAAATTGCCCGTTTTCCGGACTGGAGAAATGTCAATATTCATAAGCAGTCTGTTCTTGCTCTTATAAGATCTCCAGATGGGAGGAGGACTGTCAAAACAGCCTCACGTCAAGATGAAACAGAGAAAAGATATCTATTCAATTCTGACGTTTCATTAATGAATAATTTTCCCCTTGCATAAATATTAATAGATAAAATTAATTAGTAAAATCATTGATGTGGAGGAAAATCAACAGGGAAGCTCTACAACTCAACTATGTGCATTCTGATCTCATTTAATGATATTCCCCACTAATTAATTTTAGCATTTTTACATGTTTGTACAGGTTCTGTGTTCAAACCTGTGTACATTAACTTATCTTCCAATAAACATATTATATATTTATTTCCATTGCTGTGCAGTTTTTCATGCTTGTAATATTTATCGTTTTTAATAATCATCACCATCATTTAGTGTGAATTATTTGTCACCAGGAAGGATTACTGTTGTTGTGTTAGTTGGAAAGAGGCCTCATTACAGCATAAAACAATAAAGTGAAATAAATCAAGGTGTCAGTGCAAATATAAGTTTCCAGAAGCGACGTGGGTGTCAAGCTAATGGCTAACTCACCAGCTTGTCATGTTTTCTAGTCTCTCCGTTTTCTGATTTCTGGCATTTTGTTCACCACCAGACACTGTTTTCTTACATATAATAAGACTACAGGATGGTAAATGGTGATTTAGCTCAATTAGCTTAGCTCAGTTGCTATGGAGACAATAACTTCAGACATTTAACAAACTGTGCTATCGACTTCAGTCTAATAAATGTCTACAAACCATTACTCTTTTGTTGATCAGTACATTCACAGACAGAGGAGGTTAAATACAAATTTAAATGGTTCAACACAGATGTATGATGTTACAACGGTTCCCTCCGTTTTGATCTCTGTGGTTCTCCATGGCCTTGGTGATTGTTAAGTTGAGTCAGTTCCACCACAGTTGAAATGGATGTGAAAAATTCTCTCAGATTTGTCCCAGCAAGCGACTTTACTAATCGAGGTGATTCCATTTGAATGAACTGAAACTGGCACAGAATTTTATGTCACACCACCAGGTCGTAACCTTAAAAGCAGGAATGCATCACCTCCAGCTATTGCAACCAGTGTTTATTTTACGGGTATTTAACATCTTACAATGTCACAGAACTGCTGACTGACTTCGCCGTCATAGCATTTTACATGGATGAGCTTAGACACGTACCAAATGAGCTGTCCTTTCCCCTAAAATTGCTAATAGGGCTATCATTAAAGACTACTCTGTTGACCTTTTAAAATGCTGGCTCCCAACTCCTTATACTAAATCCCCTGTTTATTGAATTGGCAGCTTTTTTAAATGGCCCCTTTTAAAGGAGCAGTGCATAGATTTCGCTTTGGCCTCTCGCACTCTTTTCACCTCCCCTTGGCTACCGCTCACCTCTGACCTCAGCAGGAGTATCATGGGAAATGACCAGAGTATTAATGATGTCCACAAATGAGGCAACCTGCCGTGTGTTACCATCCTGCTTGACATCCCAGCAAACATACCCTTTCGTCACATGCACCGATCAGCCACAACTGACAGGTGAAGTGAATCTCATTGATCATATTGGTACTATGTGGTGTTCTGATGGAAAACCTTGGATTCTGACATCCATGTTGATGAGACTTAGACACCCAAATAAACATTATCCCACAACAAACACACTCCCTCATGCAAATGGAAATCCCAAATGTCACTGCCCTACCCCCACAGGAAAATACACCCCATCACATGGCAACAACATCAAACAATCAGAAACATGTTGAAGAACATGACAATGGCCCAACATGTCGATTTGACCTCCAAACTTCCTACACCCCGTTCTGATCAAGCATCAACAGGATGCAGTGGAACAAGTTTGATTGACAGAGGCCCCACTGCACAACCCAGAGTACCCAAAGGATCCACTGCCAAGTCCTCTTGTCCATGTCCAGTGGTTCAGAGCATGTTTGACGACATAAGGGGAACAACATATTATTAGGCAGGCGGTCATAATGTTATGCCTGATCAGTGTATATGCAGTTACTGGTATGTATTGTGCAAACACAAATACAAGCTTCCAAAGGCCTCAGTAAGGTTTTACTAACAGCTGTTATGCACTAAATAACTCTCACTTTCACTGATCTCCTGCCTTCTTTTTGCCTCTTTCTGGGTAAAACTATTGAAGCTCAGCTGGAGCCTGAGGACTGTGATGATGCTAAGATGTACGACACGTGACCATTAAGAAGTGAGTGACAGAATAATGGATAAGGGCAGATAAATAGGTGCACAGATGAATCACACAGGAGGCTGTGTTCTCTCCTCGAATGCATCCATGATGACTTGATGAAAGGAATAAAATGAGACCTATTAGAACTTTGCTATTATACAGACCTTTGAAGATACAAGGGACACAAATACAGTGGAATCCTTTCTGCACACACTTTCAGAAAACAAGACTAATACAAACAATCACTCACACTGTATTTTTCAGATACTGCACTCAGGAAACTTTACAGTCAATAAAGGGAGAAAAATAACAATTCTCAACCTGTTTAAGAGTCTGACATATGTACAACCTGCTCTTTGGATGTCAAACCCATTACATGGTAGGCTTTGGTAAACACAGGATAATGATACCTTGCATGTTCTGACACACATCCACCTGCCAGACAACAAGGGTTCGCTCTTGTACGCGCCCTTCCACCTGCCCATTCATCATGTCTCCCTGCACCGTGGGTTGACCGTTTCACTAATGATGCCAATTAATTGAAAACATTAGTGCATCTCAAAGATTAACATCCGCAGCAAGGGGAAGGATGGAGGGGTGGGGGGAGAGGACGGTGTGAGGCTTGTGCGTGCATATCAAAGACCAAACAACTGATATGCAGTTTGGTTTCCTGAGATTAATGGGGGAACATGGGTTACACAGAGATCTGAAGTGGAGTTCTTAGTGATGTGATCAAAGTCATCAGAGTTGAAGACATGTAGTGCAAGAAGCCTCCGAATAACTGTGATGCGAAAAGTTTTTAAATGACACTGCATCTGCTAACAATTTTTTTTCTAATATTTTTGTAAGAAAACATATGTGCTGGAGTTTTCTTTAAGCCTTAAAATCATGAAAAAACTGCACTGGCTTTTAGTGCTTGCATCTGTGCGTCTTCTTTTGCTAAGTACTTGGGGCTGCAGTGTCTTGGGATTTGTCATGTTTCTCCATGAATTGCCTTTAGTTTCTGGAGCTGAGTTTCAAGTCTCCCAAAAAAAAAAAAATGTCAAAGACTAGCATTCTCGAAGATTACCTCAAATTATATGCAGACCCATACTTATTCTGAGCGTGCACACACACACACAGCGTTACAGAGACAGAGAGGCAGAGAGCGAGAGGGCAGGCACACTCCCAGGCTTGGCGGTGTGGCACATGCCTGGCAGACAGAGATGATGATAGTGGGGGAAGCTTCCAGCCTCCTAGCCTCCGTATCAGCCAGGTGTCCATGGAGGCGATATGGCGAGGCTGAGGCGGGGGTGGGAGGGGAAACTGTCAGAGCCCAGGGAGGATATTGGGGTGTAGGAGATGGAGACAGCACTTGCAGGCGTACAGGCTGCTGCTGGATCCAGATGAGCAGCTTTTGTCTGGATTTTTAAAAATCAGTCCCTTTTTAAAAAACATGGCTTCTCAGATTTGTTCACCCCCTCCAAGCACATCATAAATATAACACATCATGAATTTGCAATTACCTGAAATTAGTAAGATGTTCATGTCTGTCACTGCGATTCTCAGTTTTTAGACTTAAACTCTTATCGAAACAGAGTGAAGCTCTGGCGCCACTGCTTTCAGTGCTTTCTGATAGAACATACTGTACGTTGCCATGACATTCAGGTTGACAGCCTTTAGTCTTGCAACAACTCTACTCTTGTGGCCCGTCATTGCCAAACACACTGTCACAACACCCTGAATTTTCTCAGCTCAGTCTGACTTCTATGAATGAATGCATTCTGCTGTATGAATAGTTCTTGACCCAGTATTTTTTCCAGGCACTTCTTTGCAGAACAAATTCTCCCTTTCTCCTCCCATAGATAGAAAACTAAGGCAATCAGTTGGGCTGATTTGTCCGGCTGAATAGAAAATTGTTTGCAGGAAGACAGTTTTTACAGTAGCTCAGACTGAATGTCATCCAGAAGTTCTTCAGTTCTCCTCCTCACTGTGTGGTTTGAAAGAGGAACAATTTTCAGCTTGATAGCTACCCCTGCTCCAAGCATAATCTCCCACAGTTCACATAGCTGGCACGAGTTCTCCAGTCGTGAGTAAGTGTATTCCCCACCATTCTGCTGGAGAAAGTTTACTGCCATGGAAATTACATGGCAATACAGCTCTCATCAAATTCTCATAATTTAAATGATTTAAGTGACTGTGGATTTAACAATTTTTCTACTTTGAGCAGCATTTGAGATAGATAACCAGCCAACAGTTCACTGAAGGGCAGTTTCATAGTGTTGATTGATTGACATTATGTGTCACAGTCTATCAGAGGTTCCATTGATTGAATAGAAAGCCAGACTGTATTTATTTCATTGCACAACAGTAAACATTGTGGTTATATGCAATGCACCTTAATTATTTCTCTATCACAGCACTAAATGGCCCCAAAAGTGCACTATTTTAGTTGGTCTTTATTCCTGTCACCATCAAACCACTGCTTTACAGCAAACAAAAAGAATCAACTCTTTGTGATCTGTCCAGCAAGAAATGGCACAGTTCCCAGCCTGGTTGTCAGCATGGTGGAGCCAAACCTTACGAGTTTATAAAGTACAAAATATAGCTCATCGTGTGAACAGGGGTCCAACTGACAAAATTTGAAACATGAGCTTTTCTTTCTTCCTGTATTGATTTTGACTTGTCAAAAACGGGGCAGCCGTAGCTCAGGTGGTGGAGCAGCTTGTCCACCAATTGTGAGGTTGGCAGCTCGATCCTTTGCCCCCAACCCCACATCCACCGCCCACACCCCACCCTCACCCCCACCACCACCCCGCCGCCGATGGCAGGCGAGGTCCCTGGGGTGCGAATGTGGGCGTGAATGTATGAATGAAATACAGATTGCTGTGTTTCAAGTGTGTTGCAGAATCGATTAAAGGTTAACAGGTGATATATAAGTGTGGACCCTTCATCATTTACATGTTTAGCTAATCAAAAGAAACACCACAAATGTGATCTGTAAATGAGCAAGTTGATGCCCCACTGATGATAAACTATTTATGTAAAATCAGCCAACACAACTTTACACCAATGAAAAGTTACTCTTCACCAGCTGAATGTATAAACTGGCAATATATCATTTGTCGTATTACCTTAGAATCGCACATTTTTCTGTATGTGCATATGGAAGAAATGTTTTATCTCTCTATGCCAAACATCGTTCAGTTGTGATTTTCATATTTTTTTCTGATTTACACTGAAATAAATAAATTAAAAGTTTTCCCTTTGGTAAAGAAAATTTTCAGCAGTGCTCCAGTGTTCCAATGTGCAGCATTGTTTACAAATCTTCTCTTGCCCAGCTTGCCAGCTGCTCCAACCAACCCAATTACTGGGTAAAACCCTGGCTTAGTCTTCCCAGAGTTCTGCAATGCATCCTGCATCCATCTCAGGCCCCAGAGAGCTTCCTCTCGGCTCTCCACCAATGTCATTTACACCTCCCGCTCCACCCTGGCTTAGGTTGCCTTCCCACTGCTACATAACGCCAACTACAGCCCCCCTGCTGACCAGAAACACACAATACACAAGCAAAACGGGTTTCTCAGACAATGGAGACAACGAATATGACGCAGCAAGACGTCTCATTACAGCAGTAGAAGCTTTTCCACTGGTGTTTGCCTTGACTCAGATCATCAGAAGGCGAGAGATTGCTTGAGCTTGGCTTCATCTTTTTTTTTTTGCTGAATGGGAGGAGAGAAAGAAATGGAGAGAAAATGGAGAAAGAAGGGGAAGCTGGGATGAGAGCAAGCAGACGGCGGAGCCAAGAGAGATCTGCAGGAGAGGCACTGTAGTGAGGCTTCGCAGGAAATGAAGTTGCACCTGGAGCAAGGAAAGGAAGAAGTAACGTGAAGATAGGTTTGGTGTGGGGGCAGGTGGGAGGTGACAAAGCCATTGAAGCTGAGCAGAGGTTGAGTGGGGTTGAAGCCACACTGTAAGCCCTTCTTTCCCCTGAGACAGGCAGAGTTAGAGGGCCAGGATGGCACTGGGTTACAGGGAAGGACCCGGGGCCATTTCATTACAGAAAGTGTCTGTCCAGAAGATGGGAAAAGGATTATCCTCCAAACAGGATTTATTGGAGGGGATAATTCATTGGCTGAACCCACAGTGGGAAAGTGCCATATAGGTTGAGGTTACAATATCGCTTCATTCACAGCTCCCAACTGCCTGATTTTCAGCAATGTATGTGTTTGTGTGTGTGTGTTTGTGAGTTTGTTCAGAGACAAGTAAGAGCATTTCTGGAGAAGTGGAAGCCTGTGTGTGTGTTTGTGTGTGTGTGTGTGTGCGTGTGTGTGTGTGTGTGTGTGTGTGTGTGTGTGTGTGTCTTTGTGTGTGTGAGTGTGTGTGTCAGCATGAGTTAGTTTGTGTGAGGTCTATGCAGTTTTCCGTTCAGGATAACACGGAAAAGTTCAGTTGCCATGGGCACTGTGACATGATTACTTCTCCCTCCTACCGGTTGCATTATGAAGCACCAAGAGACTGTTTTGCTGATTTAACAGATAGCAGAAATAATGAAAGCAAAATACCTGTCACAATCACTTAGGTGGCACAAGGCACACATCCCAAATGCAAAGAAACAAAAATGCATTTTTCCACATTCATGGGGAATATGTAAATTGTGTACATTGTACTCTCCCAGTCGCGGTCTGTTAGGTGGAAAAAAAGCTGAGGTGTGAAAAACTAGAAAAGAAAATATGAATTGGGACTCATTTGCTGTCTTTGGGCCTGCAGGGCACTTGACAAAACAATGATGGAGACATGAGGAACACTGGGGAGATTTGCATTTAACAAACTGATGTCTCCTGGCCTGTCATGTTATATTAATTCTGGAGGAAGACTGCCACATTCTGGCCCCTTCTAATGTGGTAATAAGACAACTGGCTCCACAAAGCAGTGCTTTCATTTGCTGGCTAACTGAGGAGGAGGATGAGATGACAGTTCTGAGCATTCTGGCAGCCGGGAAAGACATCTTTACATCTTTATAATGGTCAGATTTACAGCATGACCACTTCCACTGTCCTTGGTAATGGCACTCACTTTGTCCACTGACACACTGGATAGACTGGCAGTGTTTTGGCTGAGGTTTCCACTCCATTCACACTGATGTGGGCATCACAAAACCAGGACATTTGCATTTCTTCTTGCCCTTTCATATTTTTCTGAGGATTGCAAAAATGAGTCTGAAATCATTCCCTTAAAAGGCCGTTGATTGGGGTGCCGGGGTCTGTAATTTGCAATTAACGAACGGGCTCTGGAATTTGATTTGGGTCAAGGTCCTCATTTGCATACTCCTTCCTGACTAGTAGAGAGACTCCAGGGGTGCTCTGTCTCGATGACAGTGTCTCGTTGTCTGATTTATGTTCAGCAGTCATGGTGGGGGAAAAAAATCCAAGCAGTGCTACCCTGCTCCGCATCAATGTGCTTCTTGTGACTCGTCACGCTCTTGCAGTTAATGAATTCTGAGCGCGAGCTGTGATTTCTATTGGTTCATCTCAATTGCCTGTTAATGGCAGGGTCATTAGGCCAGGGAAATAGCGAAGTCCACCTCCAGTCTCCAGGGGTGGTTACTGCAGGCAGTGCTTTGAGCTGTGACCTGTTGAGATGGCTACCAGTTGTGGCTGGTGATTATTTTTTACCTGGGTGGTAACTGGCAGTGAGGGCTTCTGCTTACACATGAGCAACACGGTCCCAAGCTTGGTGTACATGTTTTGACTCCAGCTGTTAGATTTTGTTACATTTCCTCAACTGCTGAATCAGAAAAAAAACCCACTTTATGCAGCACTAGCTTGGCTACATGTCTGTCTGTTTTCTCATCAAGTAGAAGGATCAAGCAACACATTAAGCATTAGGAAAGAACTGTTAAATTTGAACATCTAAAATTCTACATAAATTATAAACCATGGTTTTGACTTGGCTGTTGTATTTTGCTTTTCTGCCTGATTATTAAAGTCATACTGCTTAGACCAATCATAACATTATGACCACCTGCCTAATGTTGTGTTTGTCCCCCTCATGAGGTCAAAAATGAACTCCCAAATCCCAAATGTGCACATACACACCGATGTGTGTATCTACCAGGAACAGATGTCAAAATCCAAGGTTTTCCAGCGGAACACCACGTAGTACCAATATGATCAGTGTTATTCACTTCACCGGTCATTATGTTGTGGCTGATCAGGGTAAATGCTTTTTCCTAAAAATTCTAAACAATGGTCGTGATTTGGTTGTTGTATTCTGCTTTTCTGCTTGATAATTAAAGTCATACTGTTGCTGTGATGGTATATTTGGGTTTGGGCGTCCAGCTAGTTAGTGACACTAATTGAGGTAGGTATTTTAATCTACAATTTTTTAAAAAAAATTCCTATTTAGTGGATGCAAAAACTATTTCAGTTTAATGCATACCTTAAAGTCCCTCTTTGGTCATCGATTAAAACCCCTAAAAATTCTTGTCTGTTCATCAAACCTTTACACCTACATTTTTATTTAAAGAGTGTAACCCCTTTTTTTCTCCTTTAAATAGCTTAGATGCCTTGTTTTGGCAAGGCAGGGCAAGTTTAAACCAGCTATAAGTGCTGAAACCAGAAACTGATTCTGAACTAAATTCATGATACAGAAAACCCTGCAAGTTGACAGATTTTGGTACCTTTGATTTGTTACATATGAAACCCAGGAAGTCTGAATCTGTGGTTTCAAGACACTGAAGTTTCAAGGTGGAAGCGCTACATCATGGTGTTGACTGCTTATTTTGCTCATGATGTGTCTTCCAACATATTAAAAACACCATGTGGACATGTTACCAAGGTAAAAAACAAAGGTAAAACCATTCATCACAGTGGATCTTTAGACAAAGTTTTGAAAAAGTTGGGCATTTTCCTGTTTTTACAAAGTATCTGCAGCCTAAACAAACCATCAAGATTTGAAACTAACTGTTCCTGTTCATCAGTACTGACTTTCCAACATCACCTAAATTGGCAGTACAGCTCGCAGGTAGACATCCTGAGCTGCTTGCATTGACGGCATCGTTTCTGACGGGCTCCTGCACACACATACACGTTCTCCCAATGCCTGTAAGCAGACTGTCAGGTGTAATTCTTCTTTGTGACAGAACTATGAAGTCTCGTGTCAAGATGCTTGAAGTAGAGCAGGTTAAAAGAGAGATCTGCTCCCACGCCGATAATCTTTGGGCCTGTATTTGAAGTGCACTCAGACCCTGCTGATGGAGTAAGTTCCTCACAGTGGGGGGTAGGACAGTAAGTTGCTGCCCTTGGGAGCCACTGGCTTTCATAGTGTTGACTGCCCGCTGCATTTATCTCCTCCATCCCTGGTTTCTTTTGAAAGATTAGCAAAAAAGGAAGAAAGGCACATTTTCTGAACAACATGACAGCCTCACAGAGTTAGCATCGATTCTGTATGTTGGGATAAAATTTCAAGATCTCTCTGTTGATCACTTGTATGCACCCCACTGGATTATCATCACTGAAGATCAATACTGAATTTAAACAAATACTAGATATCATCGTAAATTTGATTCTCAGACTGTGATATTTAATATCATGCTGCTTCATGATCTGTAAGAAATGTCCTTTCTAAAAAACATAAACCCATTCTTTTTATTTTTCTATGTGGTCGGGTCCAAACTTCAAGAGACTTCTCAGAAAAAGAACCTCCTCTTTACTGTAATTCTGCACAGCATTAAATTCTCTGACCTGGATAATAACTGCAGCTGAGATATTATTAAATTTTATACAGTACTGTACGTACCCCAGTTTAGATCTTTGGTTTTTTACAGCTCTATTTCCCCATAGTTCATTACCGCTCACTGTATCTGCAGTGTGTTTAGCCAGGGAGCCTGTGGCTTGACAGTCCCCAGGGTGGAGTGTGTTTGTTTAGGGCCACTGCTCTGCTCGGACACTGAGATGCAGATGGTGCAGGGAGCCGGCCCTGGAGTGCCTTTGGACACGCTCTGGCAGAGTGCAGGGTCATGTTCTCTCGCCGACTACAAGACAGGAAATCCATTTAATTACCTGTGAAGCAGAAGACGGGGGCGTGGGGGGGCTGACAGAGGAGGGCTGTGTTCCCCGAGCACTCTGCCAGGGAGAGGGCGGGGTGGGGGGAGAAGAGAGGGAGCAGGGGAACAATGGCAGTGGGGAAGGAAATAGGAACGAGGGAGCAGGGATACTGTAAAAAGAGCAAAGGGAAAGAAAGCGGGCGAAACAGTGGAAACAGTGGTTACTTTCAAATTCCTCCAACATCTCCAGTAGTTAACCTAATTGATCCCTCTTCTCGCTTTCTCACCTGTCCTCACCTCCTTGAGTGTTTCCTGTAACAGGCATGCTCTGTCCATCTCCCATGCCCCTTTTCACAACTCTTTCTCTCCTATTAAGTCGTCCTCACACTCGTCGGAAAATATCACTTGCTTATTTCGGTTCCTTTTCGTTCACTCACCTCTGTTTGTCCCTGTAAACTTCAACTCTTTGTTTAATTGGTCCCCCATCTCCCTTTTCTGTCCCCGAGCCCATTTGCTTTCTTTTTCCTCTCTTAGCCCCAGGAGAACAAAATTATCCCCTGCAGCAGACATGTCTACAGATTTGCACTGCCTCGTGGTCCTGAGAAGCTCGATGCCCAGTGGGATAATGCTGCTTAATAACTAGATGAACTGTGCTGAGAGAAAACTATGCACGGATATTACACCATTACACAAGATTAGGCACCAGATGTGATAATGTTGGATTTGACTAGTTTAAGAATAACATATGAAATGGAAATCCGGGTGGGCATCAATACTCAGGCTGTCATAATTTTTATCAGACTCAGTATTATTGCTAATAAGGTTTTCACATAGGGAAAAATTTGACTTGGTGTTTTGGTGCAAAACTGACTATTGAACCATCCAAAAAAGGTCCCATTGACCACAGCTGTCTCTTTTCCTTCTTCGAGGGCTCATTGGAGAACACAGCCCTTCCAATTGCCTGTTTGTTTTTTTTCTGTCTTTGCGCTGTGGTGGCATCACGACTGTCCAGGTAATATGTCGAGGATGGCAGCAGTGGGCTTTTCCCAGACTTGAAGCCCAGAACTGTCACTTCTGAGGAAGAGTTCGGCCCCGAGCCAAGTCCTGGAATATTCACCATGACACTCTCTTGGCTGGTTCCTTCCTCATATCTGTCCCTCCAAATGGCAGAGAAGAAGGGCTATGATCAGGAAACATTAATGCTATCTTGTACATTTTCACTCTGGGAAACTTGAAAATGACTAAATATGCCTCCTACACTGAGAAGGATGAAGTCAAGTCCAAAAAAAAGAAAAGCCCCTTCTGGTTTTGAGAATTATATGACAAACCCATGAACAGATGAACTGAATTTTACACAGAGAGCAAATGACTTCAAATCCCTGCCAGGCTTCTTGTGCGAAACTCTCGGCTAGTTTTGGCAGGTTTTGATAAGCATGAGTGCATCCGCAACCAAAATGAACAAAGAAGAAAGATCTATGAACAGATGCTAAATTTTATGTGCAAAACTGATGAAAAGTCTGTGCAAAACACTCTCGGTCAAAAATATTTACTTGACTGATCAAAGAGAGCATGCTCTGTGTGAGTACATGATCAGGAGTAAAAGTAGAGGATTAAAAGTCTGAATTTTGTGCATTACCGGAACATTACACATATTAGAATAGCAGAAAAATTTGCATGTAAGATGCAAAGGTGCATGTTAAGATATGAGTGATAAAGCAGTAAGAAAAAATGACACATTTTCCCTTTTTTAATGGTTAATTGGTTAAAAATGGGCATTTGGTTATAAAAAAAACTAAATTTGCATTTTGTTAAGTCTTTCAAGAGCAATACAATAAAACTAAAGCTTATTTCAACATGTTTTTTTTTACATTTCAAAGCTCTGATTACTGGTTCTGCCAGCTGTAATAACATTATTCTCTGCAAAGCAATTGCAAACCTTGAAAAATCACTAAAAGCAAAGTTATTAAGCAGGAAACATGAGCGATTAAACAATCATACAATCTCAAGAAGAGTTCTTGCTACTTTGTTTTCGAGGTGAAACTAAAAGTGAACGGTAATGCCACAAATAATCTTGCACAGACTCACCACACGGGAAAAACCAGTGAAATATGTCAATACTGAAGCAGGAGGTCGGCGAGTTAACTAAGTGGATGAATCACAAGAACTGAATAACGACTCTGAAAGCGGCATGAGCCAGAAATTCTCGTGTTTTTTTCCTTGTTTGCTTCTGTCTCCATGCATCAGTGTTGGAGGAACCACGCTGTTACACAGTGTTCCAGTAACAAATTTTAGCTGCAAACTCTGACGTCATTCAACTGAGACAAAGAGAAAATTGTAGCTTGCATGAGTTTAAAAAATGTCTCACCATTTTACCAACACATTAATAAAACAGAACCACACACTTATTTTTCTGCAGCAGTTAGATTAGATTAAAACCTTGTACAGCGAACAGACTCGTGTTTATATGCTCAAGTTCTAGTGATTCTAGTCCAGCTGGAACATAGAGCTCCATTAGGAGGTGTTTATGTGACATTCCTCTACTCAGTACCATTAAGATCAGGAGTGGGGAGATACAATGTGTCCTCAGAGGTGATAGTAAAAGCATCTCTAAAAAATCATCATGCACCATTAGCTGTTATGCTCCGAGGAGCCATTCAACAGCTTGTAGGTTGAGTGGGTGGGATGCAGCATTCCACTGATCAGCCACTCTTTGTTATCCCCATGGAGGCATAAATTAAAGACAAATTTGACAGATGATCTGTTTTCTTTGTAGAAGATGTATCAATTGAACATCGCTGAGTGACGGGCCGGACAGGCTTATGATTCTTGGTAAATGTGCTGCTTCTGCAATCCGAGCATGATCACACAGCGGAGCAGAGAAGCAGGAATATTCATGGAGGCTGTTTGGGTGTTGGTGATCCCAGACAATCGGCTATTTATTTATGAGTAGGAAGGAGTGCAGAGCAGAGAGGAATGAGCTGAAGCTCTGAGCGGGCTGAGAAATTTCTTTTTTACCCAGTAGTCTGCATGCACCGGGGGGGTCATAGCTTTCTCTGTGTCTGGATAAGTGATTCGGCATGCAGTACCACAGACAGGGTGCACTACAGAGAGCATGGTGTAGGGCGCTCTAAAGTAACCTTGTAGTTCTTAGTTTTCACCAAAATGTAATGCACTTCCATCCACCTCCTCCCTCCCACTTCGCCCATCCCTCCCCTTTATTCCCCTCATCTTCTCTCCTCTAACCCTTCGCTCCCTTCTTCTTTCCTGGTGGGTCAGCCAGCTAACGATCTGGCCAACTAGAGATCCCAAGAGACTCAGTTCAGCTACAGTTCAGGCCAAGACTGGGTGAGAGAACGAGAGAGAGGAAGAGACAGAGTGAACTTACAGTGTTTACAGTATTCATCAAAATCCTTGATCTTCTGTCATTTGTGCCTCTTGCTCTGTAATAGTTGCTTTCTTGCCATAATTGCAGAAAAATAGTCTGTCTGATTTGATTCTAAAGGCAAAACTTTGAAGCATCTGTGCTTATGTGTTTTAACCAGAGTATTAGTGCTGTAAAACTGCGTTTCTAAGAAGCAGCAGCTCAACATTACACTTGTTATAATTCTGCCATTTCCCCTTTTCCTTGAGCTCTCAGAACTTTATATGGTTTGTCACCACAAATTAACATGATTTTAAAAAATACAGTTGTAGGCTACGATCAAATTTTATTCAAGGCAACTTCAGCGAACAAACTGTTTTAGAATGTTGATTTTAAATACTAGTTTTGTCAAAGCACATGTCATGTCATACCAAATTTGTTTTTACATGCCTTCAGGATCAACAATGAAATGCGACAACTGTGACATGACTTCTGACATTAAAAAATATTGGCGCTATCTTGGGAGGTTATGAAAAAAACACACAAGTCAGCTGCCTATTTTCATGCTCATGAGTCAAAAAGCATACGTTTTCTATCCAACTGTCTAAACAAAAACAAAACATTCCTCCAGCGAAAAGAATGGTGGTCTATAAATCACTCATGGGGAGCAGAGATACTATGCAAGCTGTTTGGAGATGATAGTTGGCTAGTGGGAGCAGCGGAGCGTGAACCTGGGTTTGCGAGAGATGTGGAGTCATGACACTCCTGTCCTCAGCCACATCTGTGGATGTGGAAGTTGCTTCTGTTTGTGTGTCTGTTTGTGGGTTTTGGGGGAAGGAGAGGGGTAGGGAGTGGCACGGCAGCTGGCTGGTTGCCTGTGGCAGGTGAAGAAACTGTTACCTCCAACTTGCACTTTCAGGTGCGAGAATGTATGAATGTTTCTGAGTGATTCAAGGGACGTCTTTTTTTTTTGCCTGGTGACACAGGCCCATAGGTTCAGACAGTCAGACAGTCCAACTCACACTGCATAATAACAGCTTCTTAATACATGTATGCCTAGGTTATCTACTAAATGCTCTTAGATATGAGAAATCCTTGAGTGCAGCACATGACCTTGCACGTGTCTTGGTAACTTGACGGCAGGTTGGTGATCGTGTGTGTAAGACCTTACCTAATGACACTGGGGGTTAGAGAACTCTTTCTCAGAGTCGATCCAGAAGGAAGCCAGCCGAGCTCATCATGTTGAAAATAATTAATAATGCATTTAATAAATAGCTCCTGAGCCAGAGATGTACTCTCACCATCTGCTCCAGTATAATTCCTTCCCTTTATTAATGCCAAGTAGCCATTAGATCACTATGGAGATGACATAATAATGCATGGCATCATTCACATGCTATTTGTCTCCTCAAATTCCAATCTGGAGACAGTCTTCTTTCCAGCTCTCTTATCAACTGAATGATTTGACACAATTAGGTGAGGACTTCAGTCACATATTTGTAAATCAAGACATTTTAATTGGGGTCTTGCAATCATTCAGCTAGTTCCTGTGAATATACATAGGGTGTTTTTCTGATTTATATTGCTATTTGTCCAAATAGGATTATATAGAGTATGGCATGGTATGTGTTAGTCTCTGACAGAAGGTTATCTTGATGAAGCTGTCTGCCAAATAAATGTAATGTTCCTCAGATGTGCATCAGAATAAGGGTCCCTGCTGGCACAGTAATCCAATATGTTTTTGCTCAGCTAAAAGCATATTTTTGCAGCTCTCTGACAGAGCTACTTGATCTAACATGAATCATTTAATGTATGCACTTTGGTTTGAAGGCTAACATTGATTTTAAGTTCTCAGCAAAAGGCCAAAATGTGATTGAAAATGAAACTTAGTGAGTAGTTTTGAGCTGCATCAGGATGCTCAATTCATGTACTTAATGTGCTGCTCCTGTGGTGGTGTTTAATGTTGAATACAGTCTCTGTGCACCTGCTGTCAGAACATATTCCCCTTGTTAGCCTTGCTGGTCATCTTTGCCCTTTAAAAAGCAACACGTATGACATTCTGCTTTCTTAATAAAAAATCTTTGAATAAGCTTCACCTAAGAGGCTTTATTAAGAGGATTTCTGCAAAAGAAATGTTTAAAGATGTGAAACATGCAGCCTAGGTCATTGATTTTACGTCACAGACCTCGGCCTCCATTCTAAAACCTTCACATTTTGCAAGGCCATGTATTCACACGTCAGCCCTGACACACAGCTTCACTAAAACCCTGCAGTTCCTGCTGGACGTAGAATTCCTCTGAAACCAAGGTGTTGGGTGATGTCAACTCAGTGAGGTGAACTTTTCTTCTTGAAAGTCGTGTGCCAACACAGTTTTGACTCGCATATCACAGGCGATGCCAATCAGTTCATCAGTGGGTTGTGCTTTCTCCCTTGGAGCCTTTTGTTTCTCTTCATGTTCATGGTAAAAACAGAAATCTGAAAGGTCTAGCTTGGTGCTCTCTGCATCAGGGGGCAGTCAGTCACTTTAGATTAGACTATGGATGGCAGGTCAAGGAGAACAAAAACTGTCTCTACAGGAGACATAGAAGGATACAGTTCTCTTTCATCGCACATTTCTAAGTAGGGCTCTGTTAAAAAAGGTGAGATGGAGCAAAGAACCGAATGCAAAATGGCCACAGGCAAATGTCTTTTCAATTAAAGTGGATAGATTCTTACATACATGCCAAAAAAGGTTGCAATAAAGAAAAAACATTGCAAGTTGGAGTGATAAAATATTGAAGTGATATTTACCTTTTTTTGAACACTAAAACACACTTTTAGATGGAAATTAAACAGAATGTTTTTGCTGTTTTTTTAAGGTTCCCATGAATGAGGGTCACAGTAACATCTAAGGCCACACCAAAACATGATTGGCAGTCAGCGGCCATTGAAAAAGAAGGTTATAGAAATGTAATAAGATGATGGGGGGGAAAAAATCACCCCTGACTCTCGACACCTCTTTGAAGTTCCGAAAATCAATGCACTGGTGAAGCTGCGAATGCCATGTTCTGGTGAATGATTTATACCATTTCTCAAACAAAGAAAGTGCTAGAATCCTCTTGCCAGCACTTCCTCCCTGCCTCTTTGAAAGCTTATGCCTTTGTAGCTTGTGCAACAATATGTGCGTCCAGAATATGTGTGCCATAAATTAAGGTTGACTGGACAAAGCTGGGATTCTGCCCTTGTGCTACAAAAGGGTATTATTGTGTGGCAGAGAGGCGGAGGAAAAGCGAAGTCATCTGCATCTGGATGGAGGAAGAGGGGGCTCTAGCATTCAGTCTGAGCCCCTCTGTGGCTGCTGAGGCCAGGCCTGCTGCTGCAGATAGACTTGTTCCAGCTCGTAGCCCTCCCTGGCTCCTTACCCTGCCTCAGCCCAGGAACAGATGGAGAGAGGAGAGCAAAGAAGGGAGAGGGAGGGAAATATAGCTCCCTTTTCAGATCCTGGCACAAGCATTATGTATGGGTCTATACTGTTAGTTTACTGTACACAGTTTAGCGTGCAGATGTGTTGGAGTTGACGGAGAATGAGGAAGAAATAAAAGACAATGTCCAACTAAGTTGCTCAAATTTCTGCTTGACACTTTAACCCTTGTGTGGTGTTCATATTTTTGTTACTCAGCCAGTGTTGGCGGGTCTGGTGGACCCGCTGCATTTTGGGGGGTTTAGTTCAACACAATCATACAACTTTATGTTAAGATACTTAACAGATGTTTCCTTCATCCCAATTACAAGCAATATATAGTAAACAGAATAGCCTTGGATGGTTAATATTTGCCTTTTACCTTTGTTAGATCAGATTTATGAATTGAAGTGCTACTCGCTTTTGTTTCTTTTTTAAGGAAGTTAATTAAAAAAAAGAAAATCAATTACAATCAAGATATGAGAGGAAAATATCAGCAAATTTACAAATGAAGCAAGGTTTTTGTAACTATTGATTTTCATTTATTTGAGCATCATTTAAAATTTAACACATTCATTTCAGTTTACACAGCACAAGCTGATCACATGAAGTAACTATGTCAGTTCAGACAACACATCAGCCTCATTGAACACATTGCCTTTTCATACCAGCCTATACAACACATGAGGGGCAGAGTTTTACTGTGTGTGTTGAATATGTAGTTCTTGCACTTGAAGCATGTAGATTGTGTTTTTCTGTCTGTCTTGGGTCCACACACTTCACAGCTCTTCTTTTTGTTGCTGCTGGCTGCAGCTTCCTTCTGTTCTACTCTGGGTTCAGTGCCATCCAGATCACAAAGACGTTGTACGCTGAAGTGTCCAACATGTCAAAGAATATCACCAGTGGCCAGTGTAGGATCCTCCTTTTGCAGCTGTACATAGTCGCCAGCTTATCTACCCCTATTTTGTGGCATTATAATCCATGATGATCTCTGATTTTCGATGCTCCTGGCCACAGATCCTCCCATCCCTCTGCAGTGAACTCATAAGTACCACATTCTTGCCTTTCTTTGGCACATAGGATTCCAGGGCTGGTCCTGGCGATGGCTGCTGATGGTCTGGTCCTGGGACTGGCTCCTGACGGGCTGGTCCTGTGGCTTATCTTCGTTTTAGAGCTAGCTGATGCTCAGTGTCATCTGATTCTTCCAAGTCACTTTCAGATTCTGAATTTTCAGAAATGTGATCCTCACATTCTGAAACCTCTTCCTCTCGGCCAACATCATCATCAAAGGCTTCGCTGTCATCAGAAAACAATTGCAAGGCCCTCTGAACAGAGAACCTTTTTTGATCAGTTGTGATAAGGACCAACACTGGCAAAGCTATATTTATTGTGTCCTGCCCCCCAATTTGCAGCTGGGATAGAATATGAAAAAATAAAGATTGGTTCCCGCAAGACAGAGGCTAAAACGTGTGGGAATGTGAGAGCAGACAGGTGTCAGTACCTGAATTTTGCAATGATGTTGGAACCTTGTGTGGGAACGTCAATGGCAGAAACACAAAACACACACACACACACACACTAACAGCAGGCCCAGACAGGAGGAGGACAGAGTGGAGGTACACAGGACCAACAGTTTATACACTTTTATTAGCCCCGGGTCCAGTGGACCCGAACATCCTGTATGTAATAGTAATGTGTAGGGGGGGTGTAGGGTGTGTGGTCATTAAAAATTTGTTTTGATAAATGTTCTTCACAGAAAATGAGCCAAGGCCAGTGAATTTGAGCTTGAAAAAATAATTAATTGTATGATTTTTCTTTTGATAAAAAGTGAAAACGGGTCCCACAGACCCGAACACCACACAAGGGTTAAGAAATAGTTGCACAATTTGGAAGAGACACTTACACTACTTAGACTTGCCGAGAAGTTGATAAGGAAATCAATACATCAAGGCAGGTTGTTTATCCAACTGTTTCAGCGGTTCTGTAAACTCCGGATTCCAGGAGGATCAAACTTGGAGGTTTGCCATCTATGGAACTATTGAATCTTCTCCACTAGATCTTCTTGATGGTTCTCACACAAATAAAAACGTGGAAACAGTATTTCCTTGTTTTTTTATGGCTGCATAACATCGCTCCAGAGCAGAATATTATTAATCCAAGATGGAAAATATGTGATTTGTTAGACCCTAGTTCAACTTCCAAGCTCCCAACAGCACATTAGAATAGAATTGTTGTAATACCAATATAAACAGTCCATTTTGTAATGTCAGACAATTACAAATATCACTAATTAAAACAGAGCTGACTTGTCCTCACCTTACTTAATATTGAAATAAGCAATACATGGAGCAATACATGTATTAAACGGTGCTAACTCTCTGAGAAAAGTACGTTTATGAGGTTCACAGTGGAACACAGCACCTGTTAGCTCCATTAGGTAAACAGAGGTTTGAATAAATGAACTCTCATAACAATAAAACTACATTAGGATTTCACCATTTGTTAGGAAATTACTGCTCTCCTATTCACTTAGTAAACACTAGCAAGTATTAGGCCTGAATAATTAACAACTCCACATGAGAGAGGTATTTCACAGGTTTCCCTTACACAGCATTTATATAGCTATCAAACGATTCGCTTTAAGCCTCGGTGTGTGTGTGTTTTTTTTAGGTATTTAACATTTGCATAACACCAATAACTTACCGGAATTGTATTCAAACATAAGTATAATTATTCTAGGGCACAATAGAAGCTTGAAAGCACAATTGGCCTTTTAAAACAATAAAATTCAACATGCATGCTAAATGTACATTCTCTCCCATTTTTCATGCACATGTGACATTATGCTTTGACTTGGTCGTCATATTCAGCTTTTTTGCTTAATAACTAATTTTGAAATGTGTAATATATCATCATTTAATTAATATTTCGATGTCTAAATACCAAAACCTGATTAGATATTACATTAAATATATCCAGTAGTGATAATTTGTTCAACTTGCTGATTCTGATTCTAGCTGTTTCCCCTTGTTTCCCAGTTTTCATGCCAAGCTAAGCTAACTGTCTCTTGGCTGTAGCCTCATATTTACTGTACAGGCATGGAATTGTTTTTGTTCTTCTCATCTAACTCTTGGCGAGAAAGTTGGTAAATGTGTGTCCCAAAATGCTGAAGTCTTTCAAGAATCTGCGAGGAGTGCCTAATCTTAATATTTGTCCCTCCTCTTTACCCTCCCCACACCAGTCCGTCCTGCTTCACCATGACCACCAGTAATAGGCCAAATGACCTCCAGTTCTCCTAACTCTCCTTCATTACACTCAAGCTGCTAGTTATTGGACTGGGGAGAGGCTGAGATGGTAATGTGCCATGGCACAAGGGGCACAACTGATGGCATTAAACTCTCAGATCAAACCCTTGTGAGCTTGCTCGAGCCAGAAATCATAAACAGAAAACCATTTGCATATTTGAAACCCATTTACATATTTGAAACTGAAAAGCAATCACCAACACGCGCCATTTTTCAGTCACCAATAAAACCTTCAGTAAATGAACTGTTTAACATCACAGCTTTTCAGCGTAATGGATGAAGTTCTGTGTTTGCTGCACATTTCAAGGCATGAAACTGCAGATATAATGAAGCCATAATGCAAAACTGAGGAGTCCAGGCGCTCTGTCTGTGTCTGAGTTGATGTGCCATGGTGTGCTCAGGAATAATAATGATGTAAATGGATAATCATTCATAATGTAGTTCAGAGACTACAAAGACACAGTCCCTTTGGAAGAGTCATGAGCGGGGAAAGCTGGAAGGAAGACTGAAGAGGAACAACACCTCCTGCAGTTTTGCATGCTATTGAACGGGTTGCAAACAGCCGCGCTGTGCCACATGAGAAAGCAAAAGAGTGATGCGTGTTGAAGCAAATTGATCCTATCTGAAAGGGCTCCGAAAACTTTAGCCCAGATCAAAGCTCATACTAAGGCACTCAGATCACCCAGCGAAAAGGCAGAGCGGTGGGGGAAGAAAGAAAAGAGGGGGAGTGTCTTGTCCTGTCTAATTATACATTTCAGACAGTTCACCACCAATTATCTCCCCTTCAGTAGCATCTGCCCTTCACATGACCGCAAAGCTAATGTGTGGCAAGCCCACTGTTGGGTTGGAAACGCAAGTTTAATGTATGGTAAGCTGCCGGAATTTCCCCAATATCTGATGATGAGTAATTCAAGGTGAGACAAAGGTTCGGGCTCAGTCTGTACACTTAATTGGTTCAGTTTTATCATACAAATACTAACAACTATGGCCCTTTGTGACTATGACAACCCAGAGCACTGTGGGACTGTCAGAGGTTTTCCTCCCTGTAATTTCATGTGATTCTCTACAGAGAGCAATGGCCCAATCACCGCCTTTTGTTTGCCTCGTGGGGCCAGTCAGCCACGTTTGAGCAGAGGTGGTGTTTCAGTCGTTAGAGTGACCACTGTTTTTGCTCAAGACTCGGGGCAAAATTCTGTGTAAGAGGCAGTGAAGCAGTCTGCTACCTTTTGTACAGGTCCCCCAAACTCCCTCTGGCCATTCCAGTAGCTGCACATAACAAAATATCAACACAAAACTCTGGGAAAAAAACTGACAAAGCAGTGTAAAAAATGTGACTTCTGCACGAGGAGGTATATAGATCTTAAATGTGATGGTCAAATAATATCACATGGGACCGATGGTGTAATTGGAACAGTGTGGAATGCAAAAATTAAAAAACAGTTAATCCTCTGCTTTGTCCCACATTTAAGTGAAGAACCAAAATCTAGAACTGGAAAAATAGTGGACAGGAAGAATCTCTGCAGGTAATAAACCTATCAGTGTCTCACTATCATGATCGGAGGTTTTCTGTTGATATCAGTTTTGAAAGAGCTTATAGTAATTGGACATAACGCAAACAAAGTTGTGAATTTTGGATGTTCTGATTCTCATTGTGATACTTTTACACTATAATTATTCAGTTGACAAAGTGAAAAAACAAAACAAACTTTAAAGACTGAATAAGTGAAGCACACCTTTGAACCTTTCAACCCAGTGCTGCATTTAACACTTGTTCAATCCAATAGATATCTTTATGAGATTATAGCTTTCATAAGGTTTCTGACTTGTATCAATCAAAGACTGACTGAATTTGTGCAACTTAATGTGTTATGGCTTTTGAAGGAATCACAGATTATTGATTTAGTCTGTTAATTGGAATACTGAAGTCATAGTTGATGTGAACATCAGCAAAAGTGCCTAAAATTTAAATGTTCTAACAAACATGACTACATTTTTTTGTAAAAAAAAACTAAAAAAAAACCCAAAAACTGTATAGCTAATGTTGTGGCAGTGAGAATAAACGATTATAGACTGGAGCGCTGGAGGAGCTGGAATGATTTTGCAACAACCTGAATGGTGCGACTCGCTGGCTTAGATAAATCATGCAGTTGGGGGTCTGTGGGCTTCAGCAAAGTGAATCAGCCAGATGCAAAAGTGTGTGTGTGTTGTAAGTGCACGTGTATGTGTGTGTCCATGAAAGAGCAGACCTTTCCCACACGGCAAAAGGCTTCACTGGAGCAGACAATTGCAATGTAGCCATGTGAGAACAGGGCAAGATGGAGTCACTTTTGCTGACGGCTCATAGAAAACCCAACAATTTTGATACGGGAAGACACTGTGCCAAAGGCTGGACAAACATTAACAAAGTCTCCACAGCCAATCCCAAGTGCTCGCTGCGGGGATGCTGTGCGCTGCAAAAAATTTCATTAACTCTCGGAATATTATGACAAGAGGGCCTGTGTGTGTGTGTGTGTGTGTGTGTGTGTGTGTGTAGTGTATGCATCTGTGTTGGTGGATGTATGTAAACATTCATGAGCATCAAAGGTGGCTCACCACTAAATGGATATGACCATCGAACTAACAACATGCTGGCTTCACAAGTTGGCTGTGGAATTATATGGAAACACTCTTTATGAAGTGACTCATTAAAAGACTTGAAGTCAGAATGCCGAGTTTGATTTAGATCATGTTGGCAAAATACCCCTGCTTTAAAAATGACATTTTTACGTGTTTCTAACTGAGAGAAATCAAATAAAATGGTGGCAAAAGGTGATTTCTAAAAGACATTTACCAATATATCATCTGTTTTTTAATATATATATTAGAGAGAAATGGAAAAAATGCCTTCAGTTCAGTCACACTTCATATAGATCCAATGTCATATGGAGTTTTAATGTCGTGAAGCTCTACTGTAAAACAGATTGGCAATGTTATTTTTTCCCCGAGGGTTTCTGCCATTTTCAGACGTATAGATCCAATGCGGAGCCACTGAGCCATGCTGTCAGTGCTGAAGGGCTGCTTCCTCTCGCATGGCAGAGCTTATTGGTGGCATTAGGTCTAATAGCCATCAGTGCAACCTTTGTGCCTCCACTTACAGCAATCACAGTGTGGCCTAACGATAACATAAAAAGTCAATGTACAGAGAGAGCGTGGGCACGCCGAAGAAAGGACTGAATGCTGAGCGAGAGATTGTAACGATCACGGTCAGATTGTGCCCCAAAAATGTCCGAGCGTCAAAAAGTGAAAGACAACCATGAGGTTAAAGGAAAAACATATTAATCAAAGTGAAGATGAAGTATGTGTTGAATTGTGTTGGAAGGTTTGCAGCAAGGTTTGCTTCAACCCCAGAATCATCAAATGCTTCCATTATAGAGCACTTCATGAAAATAACCTACACATTTTCACCCCAACACGATGGTTTTAATGCATGCACATATAAATCAGCGCACACTACATATTTTTTATGTGGTCTTCAATCTGCTCAACCATGTAATGTCAACTGTCATGCGGGTGATGTATATATTTTGTAATCTTTACTGCAGGATCAAGTTGATATGTCAAGCGTGCCATAATGGTTTCAAAGGTCTAATAATGCAACTCACCCTGCCATTTCAGGCACAAATGTGACACAAATGATCTAGTGATTCATACTTACAGTAGCGTGACAGAGAAGATGTGGCGGCACGCATGTTTTCACAGGACTGTGTCAATCAAAGAAAAAAAATTTCATTACATCCAGAATGGTAGAGGATTTAGAGCATTAGAATGCCTAATGCGTCAGTAACTGTCTTTGATTAGCAAACAATCGCTTGTACATTTGCGTTTAACAAGATTCAGATCTCAAATTGATGGTCTCATTGAGCTTGAACATAAATGCGACGAATGAGGGCTTAGTCTTACCTGGTTGTTGTTCAGCGCTGCCTGTAATTCAGACATCTCGTCCTTTGTCACGCTTGACATCTAACACATACTTTTTTTTTTTTTTTTTTACAACATATTGAATTGGCTTTCTGTAGCTTAAATACACATACACACTACTGTGTAGCTAAATACATTTTGCCCTCCTGCCCCTTCCTCTGTCTTTCTCTCTCTCTCTCCCTCCCTCTCCCTCTTTTTCCCTCTCTCCCTCCAGCAGATAAAGCCAATCTTGGGGCTGGCTCCTGCCACAAAACGTTCTGTAATAGTCTAATTGTGGCTAATGGTTTGTGCAGCTAATTAAAGTGTATGAATTACAATAATCAGTCAGCCGCATGGAGGCCATGCCGCCTCACGCTGTTCCTCCAAGCGTGGAAGGCCGAGACCAAAGCAGGGGGGAGTGCAGTTGGGGGTTGGGTACTAAAGAAAAAAGGTGAGATGAAAGTGATGAAGAGGAGGGAAGACAAACGCTTGAAACAAAATCCCGAAGCCGTATGAATGCATCAACAAGGGTTTATGTACCAGAGACGGAGCAAAGACGGCTGTGAGGGATGTTGCAAGCAGAAAAGAAAACAGGATATTAAAATGGATTTTACATGTTTTGGTCCAGGACGCTTTTTTTCCCAAACGCTTATGCAACAGAGTATATCCAAAACAGGAAACTAACAAGGCATAAAACTGTGGATGTAAATGATGGTTGCACTATTTCTTATATTACTCATAATTCAACCTGAGTGTTTTCTTATTTATGGTCAGAAGTAAAATTAGTTCCACACAAATCACTACCTTTTAGGCTTTTTTCAACATACACTTATTTTCCTGCCGACTTTCCTGCTGAGACTCAGACGAGGGAATCAACACCACTCTCATGTCTGTCAATTAAATATGAAGCTACTGCCAAGAGATGGTTCGCCTTGCTTTGCATAAAGACTGGAAACAAGGGAAACAGTTAGCCTGAATGTATTCAAAGCTTTTTTAAAAAACTCCTACCAGCATCTCAGAAATTCACTAATTAACAATTTATATCTTGTTTGTTAAATCTGTATAAAAAACATGTTTAAAAAGGAGTCTTCCTAGATTTATACGGTCTATTGTCATCAGTGAAATCATTAGGCAACCATTGCTCAGCAAAATAATACAGTCTGGTACAAACGTTGCTGTTTAACTGGTACAAACTTGGCTGCAGACGTTTGTGCTTCCAGTTTTGCACATCTGACAAACAAGATATAAAGTGTTATTTAGTGAGCTTGAAAACTGCTGTTAGCTATATTCTGTCACCTTTGCACCAAGCAACTTGTTGTCTAACCATCCCCCTGATTGCGACTTCATTACTAGCTTACAGACACGAAAGTAGCCTCTGTTTTCTTGTCCAGCTCCTGGCGAGAAAGTGAATGAATTTGCTTTCCGAACTGCACAACTATTTTTTTTTTTAAAGATGACTGATCAAAAGCTTTAATAAAAGACAAAAAAGTTGTCTTAATAATAATAACTTACCTGGCATCATCTGAAATTCTCTTGCATATTAAACCTGTCGACCAAGTAGAGTCAAAAATATGAGGCTTTATTTCAAAATGGCTCGCCTTTGAAAGCCAATTAAGAACACACTCAGGCTGCATTTCTCTAACCGGAATAAACCACCTTGTGTAAAGCTACAAGCGGCATCCCCCCTCCTTGGTTTAAGTGCACATAATGGCAGTAGTAAAGTTTTACAGGTCGGCTTCGAGATCATTACAATGTACACAAAGTGTCTCCTTGTCAGTTACTTTTTAAACAAATGAGCACAGGAGTCATAAAGAATGTCCTTGTAAAATATACAAATGCATTCTGCACACAGCCATGTACTCTGTGATATAGGCCCAGCAAATAGAGTATTGTTACTTCCATTAGCCTCCGAGAGATGAACTTGACAGTCACTGGCTTTCTACGCAGAACAAAGACACGGAGCAGTGAGGAAACAAAAAGACGACCAAAGGCGTGCAAATGGAAGTAGCAGGCAGGAAGAAATAGAACATAAAGCACAAGACATGGTGATGGCGCATGGGATGGGGGACAATTGAAAATCTGATGGACACAGAGCACATAAGTGGGAAGACGGCAAAATTGCAATGACAGTTTTTATACAGAGAATTTCAGAGAATGAATGATCGAGGCTCACACCCCGTTGTTTTGTCTTGTCAAATCAAATGGGCATTTTAGCAAGTTGTCCAAACAATGACTGTTGAAGAAGGAAAGGAATCAATTATTCATGATACAGAGAGCCACTTAATACACGATAGTCAGATACACAAACACACACACACACACACACACACCATTTCCTAGATGGTGAAATGACTTAGTAACCAGGCGATTTATTTCCTTTTAATAGGGTCTCAATTGCGGCAGCCACACTCAGACAAATGAGCAAACAAGTTAGAGAGTGACAGTGATATCCATTATGTGTTTAATTATCTTCAAAGTTCCAGTGAAGGGCATTTCTTTGGCTAATGGGGAGACAGTGCTAAGTGTCACAGCAAAGTGCTCCTCAAACGCTCCAACACAAGTGACTGGCTGTTCCTTCTCACCGGCTCTTATCTGAGTTTTGACAGGCGTCGTTACATTTGGAAAATTGGCACAATCAGTGTCCTCGTCAAAAACATAACCAGCATTTGTTGTTGTTTGTTTCTTTTTTTTTTCCCCCTTTCCAATTCCAAGACAAATTCCCCTGGCGATAATTTGACGGAGCCCCATTAGTTGGCACCGAAACAAGACATGCTGATTAGGATATTCAGGGTGAGATGATTATGGCAAAAGATTAGGGCCTGGACCCAAATGTCATCTCTGAGTGGGTCTGATTGCATTGTGGTGAAGCAGGAATCTGTGATTTTTCCTAATGCAATAATCACTCTAAGATTAGCTGGAAATCTCTGACAAAGAATCTCTGAATGCCAGCATGGTGATGTAGATACAGAGCATTTTCTTGCATGAGTCAAGCAAACTGTCCAAAGACACACTTTCACCTGAGAACAATAACACTAACATTAACATTCTCACTATTTGATCAAATGGAAAGTAACTCTGCAGCTTTATGAGATGAAACCAGTGTTGGCCACCTGACGTCCCAAACACTCGGGCTGATACTTTGGAATTACGGACAACACACCAGCTGACGTGATACCAGCATTCATTAGCTGAACAGAATGATAAATTACACCTAGTCCCCTCCCCCACTCTCATCTTTCAACTCTACAGCTCCATAGCCCATCTGGGGGTTGGCAATAAGTTATTGTGAAGGCCCAGAGTGACTGAGACATGACTAAATGTTCTTATTTATTTGCAGCCAGACATTAAGCTGGGAGTGAAAGGAATGAATGGGAGCATCTGTCGATCTGTAATGTCGTGGTGGCGACTGTCCTGCAGAATTAAACATGGGTTTTCTGGTATTTCTCTGGTTTGTGTGTGCAAATGCTCCATGTACCACCACATTATGTTGTTCACTTACAGTCCAACCTCCACCACTAAAACCAGTCATTTCAGGTGTGACTTGCCAGAGCAACTGGAGAGATGATTAAAATGCATCACCTAAATATTTCACCTTTCTAACCTTTTTCACAATAAAATATCACATTAATGACAAGCATCAAAATATGAAGAAAATATCCACATTACTGATTATTCCCCAAAAAGCATTTGCACTGTTTATACAACAAAATGTTGACAGAAGCTCTTAAGTTGCTTCAGTTTATCATTTAAGCTAGAAAACAAAAGGAAAAGCTCACCATGCGGTATCCTGAGACAGGTAAGGAATAACTGCAACTCTTCAGTTTGTCACTGAAAATAACAGCTGATGCACAACTACTACATCATTACCTATATACTATCTAATGCAATCCATAGGAAATATTGCCATATACTGAGGTTATTCAGGGAACAGTCACAATTATCAGGGGTGACAAACTCTTTTTAAACCCCAATCTACATAATACTTGCCACAGTTCTTTTGCATGCAGATACAGGAAATAATTGGTGGTGCAGATGATTAAACGTTGTACAGACCAGAGAGAAATTTTAATTGTCTTGATTTCTCGTGAATATGCGTGTGCCCAAAGCATCACTGTCTCCAACACCCCTCATGATTTTTCATAAAATGGCAGGCTGAGCACTGAAATGTAGCTAACTAGCTTGATGTCCGCATGAACAAAGGCTCGTGCTTGGTGCTGGTTGTGCAAAGTGCAAACAGTCAAATTGACAGTAGGAACAATGTACCTGGTGCCATCAGCTGCAGGATGGAGTCTATCAGTGCAAAGAAATGCTTCATGTATGAAAGGTGTTGCTGAGAAATCAGACAATCTTCACTACCATAATTGAATTAAAGCTGTGTAATTTGTGTTTATGACAAATATTAAAACAGATGATTAACACAAGACAGAAGAAAGGAGTTTGTTGGTGGTAAAAAGGTCTCTGCATACAACAGAACATGAAACATGAAAGAACAGGGATGCACAATGCAGAGTGCTCAGTTGATCTGCTTTAACGTTTGGAAAAAAGGCAATTTTGATACAAACATTGTGGCATGTTGTTGGATAACCAGTGACACTTTTTCTACAGCTTCTTCTCTCTCATCCCACTCTGACATCCAGAGGGTTGCTGAAGACACTAAAATGAAGCTAAAGGAACCCCACTATGCCCTTCAGTAAAATAACCTGCATCTACTTGCACAACAAAGCAGTCCAATCTGGAACCAAAACATACAAGAAAAGCATCACCAGTGTCAGATCTTGATACTGCTGTCACTTTAAAGGTAACTGACAGGCCTTTCAAATAGCAAATAATTCACAGTAGGTCACATTTTTGATGCTAAGAAGCATTTGACTACATAAGCACTGTAGAACATCAGGTTTACATGTATCATTGGTTAGTTTTCCAATATAACTCCAGTTTAAATTGTGTCATGCTCCCAAACGCCACATAGTAAAGGTTCAGCAAAAATCTGTGCTGACTGACACCTTTAATAGTGCTATTATTCTGTATCTATGTTTCTGAACCACATTCTATTGTTTTATTCTCACTCTCCAAGGCATATATCTGTATACCATTTATATTCCAGTGTTTTGGTCATTGGTTAAATCAGGATGTTTGGAGCAGAACAGGGACAAGAGGGGCATTTTGAAGGTGGGAAGGTACTATTCAAGTGGCTGCAGTTGATGCGAAGCATCAATCTTTCATATGCTTTGAGGCCACTTCAAATCAATTTCACCCCGGCCGCTTCCAGGCTAATCATGTGGCAGAGGGCAGGCAATGTGCCAAGTCTGTCTGGATAGAGTAAAAGACAGACAGACACAGAGGCAAACAGACACCCAGTCGCACAGACAGATAAGCAGATAGACAGACAAACATCCCAAACCTGCACTGGGCCAGATATGGAAGAGGTTGATCTGAAATGACAGGCAGTCAACCATTCCTGCCTCAGCAATATTTGCACTCTGTTTTTGTATACAAATTTATTCCACTATGTTTACTACTGGTGTGTTATTGGAAAACTTCTGTTCCAAGGCCAAGGAAGAAGCAGTCGTTAACATAGCAGGCGAATAGTTTTAACCTATTGTATCAGCATTAAAAAACAAACAAAATTTTACAGGTACCTTTGTGAATACATAAAACAATCCAAAAGCTTGTTATAAATGCAAAGCATTTGCACACACAGGTGGACTGGTTCATTATGTGTAATCCCAACAGCTCTTAGCTCATAAGTAGTGCATGCATATGCAGGTGTGACTCACAAGGCTGGACACTGCCCATGCTGTGCTGCTGAGTTAGTGGTGCATATGTACACTGAGCACGCTGGCTTTGTTTATTCTATTGACTTATTTGTTCTGTCCATCGACTGTGTTCCCTGTAGCCAAGCCTTGCTTTTCTCCCTTTAAATCACCACCTCCTAATTATCTGTCACATTTTCTCCTATCCCATGCCAAAGACACACAATGGCCAATAATGACCCCGTAGACAGCATCTATCAGGCGCTTCGCCATTGATTCCTCTCTCTCTTTTTCTCTCTCTCATTTTCTTGCTGTTTTCTCTGCTGCTCGCTCAGTCTACGTCCTCCTTTCTTGTTCAGCCATTCCCCTCCCCTCCTCTCACTTTGTTTCTCTGTCACTCTGTGTCGGCCTCTAAGACACCACAGACCCAATGCTAGATGCCTGAAGCAGAAATGTATCATCCTAATGTATTGTTTTATGGAAATGCCGCTCATCTTTCTTTCTTTTGCTCCCGATCAATAACAATATGTCAACACCATTTTTTAAAAGTGGTCAAGAATTGTGCAAACACACTCAAATACATATTAGGACTGTGTGTGGCAGTGTAAGTTTGACTCAGAAGTTGCCACATTAAAGTCTGGAAAAGTGCCTCAAGTAGAAGCTGTTTAACTGCTGTCACTGGCTGACTGAACAGACAGCAGGGAGTCAAAGTGGGTGACGGGCCAATGCTTGGCCAGAATGGACTCCTATATGACAGTAATGTAGTTGGAGTGTTAGCTGCCTGAGGGCTGGAGAGAAACTCGTTCCCCTCCCACAGTTTCAGCTGGCATCTGTCCCCCTTGCATGCCTCACCCACAGCCACCACCCTTCACCCCCTGCTCACTCTCTCCCGCCCCCAAAAGCTTCACCCCGCCGAGAGCGCAGGAGCTCAGGTCATTACAGCCAACTGTCACGGCTAACTGTCACACGGCCCAGGATGCTAGCGTCAGTGTCCTCATGTCCTGACGAGTGAGGCTTGTTCCCGGTACAAACATAGCATCCATCTTCTCACCCACCCCTCTGACACACTGAGCACCAGTCTCACAAAAGTCAACTTATTTACCTACTGAATGGGCGCAAGGGAAAGCAAAGAAGAGCAAACATCTGCAAAAAAAAAACATGCTCAGATTTTCCCAGAAGAAAACCACATTACTAAGGATACATTTTCTAAGTTGTACCTTCTGCTATCTAGCATTGCATTTAGTTCAAGACTTGACTTCTGGATTTCTCCCAACTCAGTACAATTCCAGTTTTTTCCTATTCTAAGAGCATTTAAAAAATTAAACCCTAACCTCTCTGTAACTTCTCTGTCCTGATTACTCAACCACAGTCCTACAAACTGTCAATAGTTCTCACTGGGACTATTTCTTGGGCATAAAGTAGTTTCACGTCGTTTGATAGGAGCCAGGATTTTGACTACACCAAAGCACTGAGTCTGCTCTTGTTAAGGTCTTGAAGGACATCTATTGAAGTACAAATTGTGAGAAAGTCTTAGACTTGGTATTGCTGGATTTCAAGCAAAAATTATTATTTGACAAATAGGAAAACTACGTGGGGCTTTCTAGAACAGTGATAACCTGGTCTTAATCTTTTTTGAACAATGGGGACAACCTTGTGTCAACTGAAAAATACAGTTGACAACCTTGTGTCAACTGAAAAATACACATTGGAGCATATAAAAATCATGTGGAGTTTTCCAAAGCTCCATTCTTGGCCCAAAGTATCCTACCATCATTATGCTAACAATGCACTTTATGTAACAATATCAGTAGGTCATCAAAGTCTTAGACAAGCACCATGTAAGTGCTTTGAATGAATAAACTGTTGTATTTGCCAACATTGGAACCAACCAAGCAACCAACCAAACTGCCAGTCTATCGCTTAGCTAACACACAGAGACAAACAATGAAGCACAGACACACTCACACCAATCAGTCTGCTTACCATCAATCTGCTTACCGTGCATGTCTTTGGATTGTGGAAAGAAGCCAAAATAATTACAAAAAAATCTCACACAGGCACGGGAAGAACATGTAAACTCCACACAGAAATGTCTCAGCCCCTTATAGCTGTGAGGCAACAGCGCTAACCACTGCATCCCTGTACCGCCCAACATTTCTTAAAGTTAGACAAAAATAAAATTCATCATTTGTAATTATTATGGACCCAAATAATATTAATTTAAAGCCACTGCTTAGATTCAGTATATTATGTAACAGATCACAAAGCAAGCCAGTAATCTTGATGTCAGACATACATTTCAACAGCCACATGGTAGTTGTGGGGACATTGTTTTAACATGTACCACCTACCTAAACAGAGTCTACATCACACAGGACCCAAAGGATCTGCTGCCCACAGGTCATCCCCAGAGCTCCTGTGTCCATCCACTGACAGATCAGAGCTGTTTTGGTAACATGAGGAGAATCTATATCATATTAGATGAGTAGTTTTGATGTTGTGGCTGATCAGTTTATGTCTAAACAAGACTTGGAAAAAGTCCATGTGAATGCCTCAGTAGGCTGGACTACTTTAATGATGTCTTTACAGGCCTCTCTAAAAAGTAAGTGCAAACAACTAAATACGGAGGAGTAGCGTTCAGTTTTTATGCACCACATATTAGGATCAAACTCACAGAAAAGCAGAGGTTTGCTTCAGCTCTCGGCTCGTTTAGATCAGGGCTTAAGAATTCTGTTTGCTGCTGTGTTTAATTAAATTAAATTGGGGCAATTTATTCATATCTTGCAATGTGCTGCATTCCACTATCATTTTTATTCTCTTGTTTAATCTGCCTTATCCTATTTTAGCTTATTTTTTATCTTATATGTTATTTTCATATAATGCCTTAGGTTTCTTTGATATCTTGTCCCTATGCCTTATTCATGTCTTTGTGGCTTTGTTGGTAAAAGATGCTATACAAGATCTTAACTGACCTTAATTTTGAGGATACCCAAGGACTATATATTTATTCTTACAGAAATCCCATAACATTTAATAATTGCTAAACAAAATAAATTGTTTTTTAAAATGAGGAAATAAACCCAACAAAATGTCAGGAAAACTCAAGAGACTCCGAGTCCTTTTTTGACCTTCTCAAATTTGGCTAGGACTTTCCATTTCCATTCAGATCTCTTCCTAGTGCAGAAACCTCCCGCCCACGCTCTCTGTTTGGGCAAATTCGAGTCATTGTCAGCTGTTGATCGGAAAAGAAAAAAAAACAAAACAAAAAAACACTGCAGGGAAGTAATGCCTGACAGTCTGAAACAGGAAGAGAGAAGTGTTGTTTTATTACTAGAGGGGTAATAACAGCGCAGATAGCATCTATCAGCGGGGTGCTGAGGAGAGGAAGAAGATAAACTGTGGAGCACCTGAGCACAGATGATGCTTGACACTTCAGAGGAAAAGCGGCTAGGACCGCTGACAGAGTTAGTGACGAGACACCCCCACCCCCCACCCCCCATCACATTGGCAGCAGATGTACCAAAGGGAAACCAGACAATATCAAACACACGCTAAAGTGAACAATAACTGTTTATGCATGTGTGTGTGTGTGTCTGTACAGTATGCATGTGTTTATAGGGTCTGTTATAAGGCCTGCAGCGTTGAAACTGCTGCTACAAATGTAAAATGCTTTTGACAATAATAGAGTGTTTTCTGAATTTTACAGAGAGAGTGTGTGAGACCTGCATTCATGTAAGTTGTATACCCAGCGTGCACTGCGCTGTGTGTGTTTGTGTGCGTTTGTGTGTGTGCGTACCTAGTCAGCTCCCTGGGGCCCTCTCTCTGGGTGAGTCAGTCAAGTTGCTGTAATCACTCTGCTCACTACTCTCCACTCCAAACCTGATTTGGCCAGATTGTTTCGTTTTCTTTTTCCTGGCTCCTGCCCCCAATCCGCTCTGTCTCTCCTTGCAACTTATCTGTCTTCCTTCCCTCTTCTTTTTCTATCCTCCTTTTTCTCAATCCCTCTCTCAAACACCCTCCCTACTCCATCCTTTCTGCATGCCTCTCGTCCCCTGTTCCACCACCATCCCACCCCCCCCACCCCATCCCTTCTTCCTTCCCCTTCGTGGTAATGGCAGCTGATTGATGGAGTTTGTTTTGCTTTAATTACACTGCAGGTGAGTGGCCAGGTCTGTTCACGCCAGTGAAGCAGAAAACTCAACTTGGTTAGGTTAGAAATTGGATTTCCCAAAGTGAAAACACTGTACAGGGGAAAGGTCCTCAGACTATTGTATTTTATTACTGTTTGGTTGTTTCTTGTTTCTCCCTGACTGTTTTATGGTTCATCTTATGAGCTCATAAGACATATATACTCAACATTTTCTTCTCATCTAAACATCCAAGACTTCTAATACTATTTTTTTTGCCTTTAACTTTGCTCCTCCTTTGTTCAGTATTTACATTTTCGTACCTTTTTCACCTCAGTGTGAGCAACCACAGTCAGGTGAAAGTGGCTGCATAGCAGTTGTGTTTATGCTATTCAGAAGTTGTGTTACATTGTAGGTGACGTAGCTCTATTCTGACATCAAATAATACCATTTTCTGCCCACAAATTAGAATCATACAGTAATAATTGTGGTTGTAGTTGCTGCAGATGCAAACACAGACCTTTCTGCAGTCATGTAAGCTCATTCCACTTATTTTGCATTTACATTCCTGCATTTCAATTTGAATTTTTCATCTACTACACATTCAAATGTTCATTAATTAAGAAAAATTAAACTATTAAGGCAGTGTGTTAATTTAAATGTATGGGAAATACATTTACACACATGCACAAATAACGTCATGCAGAAATGGAGCAGCGCTTTAGCTCAGACAGAACACTGAATTCATAGATGCATAATTGAATAGCAGCTTATTCATTCACTAAAAGCTGATTAGTTATTAACATATCATCTGATGTGCTTTCAGAGTACTAGACACATCTGGTCACATTGAAGACGGTATACAGAGGTAGTCTGGGCTGGTGTGTTTTTTTTTTTTCAAGAATTTCTGGCTTATGCTCTCATTTGACTATCTATGCCATGAATTGTATATGCTCAGTATGCCCTGAGGGATTTAGTGCTCTCAGCAGAATCTCTTGCACGCCGCTTGGATCCTTTGGGGAGCTGCCTTGAGAGCAGAACCTTTTCCGTGAAGTGTAACCATATAACCATTTGCAATGCATAGTGTAACTCTTTGACAGTGAGTGTCCAGTGGAGCTGCTTGTCAAATGTATGAGGGCTTTCCCCATTCAGTTAATTAAATCCAGATATTCATCACTCAGCAGAAGGAAGAATGCTGTGTGTGTCTGAGGCCTCTAATTTGAAGGATGTGATGTGTGTTCACAAAGTGTGGCGCAATTATTTACCACTCAAATAATGTGGTTACCTTGATTGAAATGTCCAGCATACTCCAGCAAAGCAGGTACAACATTCTGCAAAAGAAGTACAACAGTTTCTAACATTAACAAATGAAAATCGAGTGGCCATCTTGACTTTCTCTGCTCTCACTCCTCTTGTCCTCTTGCTAAAACTGTTGACATCAACAGTACTTCTGGTTGTTGAGTGTGTGTATGAGTAACTGAAATCACTCCCACATGCAGTATCTAATGGTAACAGTGATAATAAAATCTCATCCAGGCAGACCTCACCTCTGTCAGACACTTTCCCTGCAGGTATTAGTGCTCTAAAGCCATCTACAAACAGCTTTACAGGAACAGCCTACAGCTCAGTTGTTTATTCCAACCACTTCTGACAATGTCTGCCATACAGGGATAAACAATTTGAGGAAAATGACTGTTTGCATTTTGTCTGACAAACACATATTTGGATTATTCCATAGAGTCATGCTTTTGTAATCTATACTGTATTAAATAATTTCCCTATTTTCCCTTATACTAAGGACACTTTAAAAAGCCATACACTTGAAACTGCAATTATCTTCTGTTTACATTTTGTTTTGCACTACTTTGCACTACATGCACATCCTGTTTGCACTAAATACACTTTACAGTTCATATATACATTGTTTTATATTTATATTTTTATTCTATTTTATTTTTATATACTATTTTTTATACTTGTTGCTGGTTATCTGAGTGGACAGCAAAGTAAGAATTTCATTGTGCAGGGAAACGTGTTTCTTTACTGTGCACATGACAATAAAACTTTGAATCTTGAATCTTGAATTTAGACCACATTTATGACATTGGGTGCATTGTTTTAACTTCTTTACTTCCACTGTAACTGCTTAACCCTATGAACCAACACTAAGGTATTTTCAGGATTACCTCTTATCTTGGTCATTGTAAGGACTAGCCAAAGATGTGGACTTTTTTCAGCAGTCTAGGCTAGCCAGATCTTCCATTATTTAACATGATAATAAATCCATATTTTTATATATTAGCGTTTTTCTCTACATAAAATGTTGGCAGTAGAGATTGTTTTTCATAATTGTGTTCAGGAAATTGTCTGGAATCTGTTAATATCAGAACTATGACGGTGGGATTCTGTATGACTCTGACGTTGAAAAAATATGTTCTTAGTGCCAAAATGATATTAACATTCAGTAGTCTCCTTGTAACAGTGGCAGACCAGACAGATGTTAGTTCTCCCACCCCAGAAACATGGGGCACAAACTGGTCACTGTGCCACAGGGCCCCCCAAAGTCTAGAACGCCCTAAAGGACATCTATGAATGGTGATGCATCTGTCTTTTGCACAGATTGCATATCCATAGATACAATACAATATCATACGATAAGGCTTTATTAATCCCACAAGGGTATTTGCAGTGTTATAAAGCAGCAAATAGGTATATTATTCTATAATAACATATCCATGACAAGTTCATTAGTAACTTTGTACTATGTGGGCAACAGATGTGAGTAAGGAGACGGATGCCAGTTGTAACTTAGTTTAAATTTGATGTAACTTTGAAATTATTTTTCTCACCAACACAGCTAGCTTTGTTGGAAAGGTCAAGTTTTATTTGACAAACATCTCTCCTCGCTGCAATGACTACTTTGAAAGCATTCCAACCAGGAAGAAGAGATGTGAATTTGGATGCATAGCGCATCTGTCGGGTTCAGATGGTTAAGCAGGTCAGTAAATTAATATTTTATACTAAAGAACGACTGACACACTTATTGGCTACATATACTGTAAAAATAAACCTATAGAAAATCATTTCTAATGTAGCTAATGTTGCACCAAATTTGATTGGGAAGTTGTTGCCCCATTTAACAGCAATGACACGTTTAAAATCAGGTAAAGTCTACCTTACACATGACATAACTAATGATGTAGAGCTTACAATTAACTAAAAAATAAACAATGTCACCTTTTCCCAAAATTTAGTAGAAACAAAAGGGTCCACTTGCAGCCTGGAAGACTTCAAGTCATTTTGAGTTACTGCAATAAGACATGGCCACCTATAGTAGTATCCTGTCACACCCAGCACTGGTAAATAAGACACCTACTGCAAGATACAGCAACTTAAAAACCACTGGTTGGTTTCAATATCAATTTTAAAATGTTAATCCAATCACTAGTAAGCACTATCAAAAATAGACTGTGTATTTTATATCCAGTCAGCATTCATATCATATAAGTTTGTGTCTTTCCTAAGGCATAGGCTGTAGAAACATAGTTAGGTGAACATCATTTGATAAATCTACATGAAATAGGGAAGTTTAAGCACTGCCAATAAATGAAATGAGAGCAAATGTAATGAGAAATGCCTTCGGTCTTACAGTAAAGCTACATAAATATAGCTAAGTTGAGTTACCCTAGTACTTTCTGCAGAAGGCTAAGCTTCGGCAGGTTTATGCTATTGAACAACACATCTGAACACGTTTCCCATCCAACAGCTTGTTGCACTACACACAGAAAGAAAGCCTGAACATACCAAGAAAACTGGTTTGACTGATATTGCTGGTATGTACAGTGCTGTCATTATCATATGGTTTAAAATATACTGAGGCAGTTTAATGAGCACAAAAACGAATGTTAACTAAAGATGCATTAGCCAGTGTGGAAACTATCAATCACATCAGTTCAAGGAGACACTACATTTATTTAAAGAGCAGCTTAATTGCCTGTACCATGTTCACGCAATATTTTTCCAGTTACATTGCCTGTCAGTATATGCATTATTCCTTGCAATACTTTACAGACATACCTCACACCGTATTTTTAACAACAAAGTATCATACTGAACAAATACATCAGGTAAATTTAGCTCATTGTTGTATATATTTGCTTGATAACTAATGCACTAAATTCATATTTGAAAGATTTGTGTGGGTAGTTTTTCATCATCTCAACTTTTTTTTTTTACGCTGTATGGCAGAGGTAGCTTCAAGGAACCAAAAGGTAGGACACACGATGCAAGATGGTAAAAAGCAAAAATCAAGCTTTTCAAAACAAAATGTCAAGTACAAGGCTGTAAAAAACAAGGCAGGCAAATGAACACAACAGAGCGGCCAGAGGCAGAATCCAGAGTTACAGGCAGGTTTTTAAAAAGGAAAGGCAAGGCACAAGCTGAGGAACAGAACATTGGATTGGAAAGCAATGGAATGAAACACACAGTCTGTCAGTATTTATATTGTGGGGGCTGATTAGTGAAGGGGTTGTCAGGTGACTTTATGGGCATGAAAGTAGGGGAGGTAAGAGGCTCGTCAGATAGATAGATAGATAGATAGATAGATAGATAGATAGATAGATAGATAGATAGATAGATAGATAGATAGATAGATAGATAGATAGATAGATACATAGATACATAGATACATAGATACATAGATACATAGATAGATAGATACTTTATCCATCACCTTGGGGAAATTAAGGTATCCAGTGGCCTTTATTTAACCAGATACAAGCCTCATTGAGATTTGAAATCTCTTCTTCAAGAGGGACCTGGCATGGCAGCAGCAGACAGAGTTACAACATAAAAAACAACAAATATATTCATACATCAGTACATCAAAAACCTGGCAGTTCTGGAGACATCAGCTCAAAATAAGGTGACAAGCAATCAAGAGTTATAACAGTCACATTGTCCAAGACTAGCTCTTTCCTGGTCCCTTAACAAAAAACTTAAATTCCCCAACAGGTCATCAAGTCATGCTGGTTGAAGAAATAAGGTGCAAAAATTGTTGGTTTTCACAATAAAGGTGCAAAATCGGTGGTGTTTGCAATAAAAAAGAGCATTTAAAAGTAACTGCTACAAACTACTTACAACTGTGGTTAGATGATCTTCTGGATTTATTTATAAGGAAAAATGACAATGGAAACATACAAGCATAAACACTACAGACACTGGCAGCAAATGGGGCACTTTCTTTACATGGAAAAGAAGGAAGCGGAATGTCACTCTTAGATTTCAACAGCACTTCAGTAACTTCTCTAACAGCAAAGTTCACCTCAAGTCTAGACAGTTCTTGCTTTCCTTTAAACCTCTCTTTACGGGAACATCTGGCCCAGCTGATTGTTACTTGCATTTCTAGCCTCCTTCTTACTTTACAGCACACAGAGCACTCACTAAACAATTTCCTTCCCTCTGTTTCTCAATGCTAAGAAATGTCAGGACCATGGACAGAGCCAGTTGTCTGGCTGTCTTGAGGAAAAAGATCATTCTGCCAGAGTAGAACACTCGCAGCTTGTTAGCATTATTTGTATTCCTCATTTAAAATGACTGTGTGCAACTAACCCTCAGCTCCGACTGATTGCACCTCGGGGAATGAAAGGACGCCTTCACAAACCTTTTCCCATAATGCGACAATTGTATAGTTAGAAATTCAAGACATCAAGGCACTTCTGCCACCGCTAACACTTACCACCCTTCCACACCACTAATTATTGTTTGCCATAATGGACCAATATGTAGTTGACGTTCACACTGCATGAGCAGTGAATGGCTTGATTTACTTGAAGCTGATAATTACTAAAGTAATTATCATTCTATATGCATTGCTGTGTTACATTTGGAGCGTTTAAATTACCGAGCAAATCCTGAAGTAATCATCCATTACCAGGCTCAGGCTCATTATTTAAGCAAAAAGGGCTGAATTTACAGTTAAAACAGAAGCATGGACTGGAAATTAGTGACTGAAGGATAAAAGAAAAACAAAAAAGGAGGGGGAAAATAGAGAGAGACTTTGTAGGTCTGTGTGAGATGAATGTATGATGGTTTGGCTTGTAGAGAGGAATTCAGAGTCATACCTGAATCCAAAGGGGGATATATCAGAAGAAATACTCCCATATCATCAGTATGGACTCACTCCGCCTATATAACATACTCTCTTGCTCTTTCAGGCTTTCTACAAAATTAATCTTTCTCTTTTAAACTCAGGTTATGTTACTCCACAGTTACCTTGCTTCCAAAAGACTGCTTTAAATCTCATTGACATTGAATGTTATTACTAGTGAATAATCCTTGGCCCTAATGAATACTTAAATGGGATGCAAACATGTAAGGGGGAAAAAGAAAGGTGAGAACATTGCCTTGATAAAGAAATCCAGGCACATAACTAGGGGTCTACTAAGGGAACTACGAGAACATTCTTAAAGATCTTTGCTTTACTTGCACATTTCTACATATTACAAATATATTTGCAGCTGCCTGACAAATAATTCTGACAGCCATTATGGGGTAAAATAACCCTACATAAAGCACGAAAAAGAATGTACATGTGGGAGCTGAATATATCAACGAGACAAAAACATGAAGAAAAAAATATGTTGGAAATCAGCTTAGCCACATCAGATCAGAGAATCTTGTTCCTTGGGCTATCAAAGTCCTTTGAATGTGGTTTTGCAGCCAAGCCACAACCAAAATCCACATGTGTTTGCACGGTAACAAACAAAGCACTCATGAGCCACTCTGCATCAGTCCAATATGGAGGTACTTTCCTGTCTTTAATCATTGTATCATTGTAGGACTTTCAGAGTTAATACATGTTCCATTATCTTTATTTATCACTATAATTGCTATATATAATAGTAGCACATTGACTTCTCAAACAAGAAAATGAGATATTTGTTTGTTTACAGTGTTGCTGTTAACCAGGTTTGGCAGACCACTGCCACCATGGATCACCCAAATGAAGAACCCAAGGTTAGTATTTTGTTTGAATGTGCTTTCACTGTTTTCACTAGACATCCTTTTTTTTAAATGAGAATACATCCATGATTATTTGGAGAAATGTTGTTCTTAAATTGAAAGACCTTGCCATTGACTATAGATAGAAAAGTCCATAGTTCAAAGTCAGATTACACTTGTCCTAGTCTGTATTTTTAAAACCAAGGACCACGTTTGTATTGTCTGCAACGCATCAGGAATTGACATTTTCACATTCCTCTAATGCGTCACGTTAGAATAATTGTGGGCTACACAGTTGGCTAGCTAGCTAGCTTACTACCTAACTAAGCCAGCTACATTACAACCAACACACAACTGTCATACCTTTATATAATATTGTTGGTTACTGTTTTTATTAATCATACTGGATGGCTAGAGATAGTAGAGTTAGTGCATATTACCTTACATTTGGGGGACTCCTCATCAATCTCATAGGTGACCTAATGTGATCACAGAATGGCAAATTTTGCAGAAAGAACAGTGATGACAAAAAAATAATGACTGTCCTCCTTCTTGTGAATGGATGTCCTTAGTATTGGTCACTAGAGCCTTGATGAGGACCTTCTGAGTTTATCCATGTAGAAATAAAGGATTTTTATATTTAAAATAGAGTACCTTGGGTATTTTTGGACTGCTGACCAAAACTGGAGCCTTCCATTTATAAGGAAGTAGGACAGTCATTACTTTTTGATCTTTGCTGACCACTGGCCCAATCCTTTAAGAACACCTGATCTTGGATTTTCTTATTTTTATTCTACACATGCTAGTGTTTTTGACGCAGTGCAGCACTCCCTATTTTCTTTACTTGAAAATAAGGAAACTGAAAACCAATGAACAGACGTCTTTCTTCTTCGAAAATGTGCTGAATGAATTCAACCTGTGAGCACTACTAGCTTTCACCAAAACTAGTCATATAAGGCTGGAGCAGATCAGGCTATTTTGCAGATTGACTGATAAGTGGAAATTTTGGAGAAAAAAATTCATACATTTCAAGAATAAAATGAACCACATGAAGCTGTGGAAAGTACAGAATGTTTTATGGTTTAAAACCTAAATATTAGCTCAAAATTATAACCTTCGAGATAGAAAAACAAGCATCCAATCAAGTTTAGCATAAAAACGGTATGTTCCAGTTTTTCAGTTAAGTCACTTTGATGAAACTGTAAATTTAATAATTTTTCTCACTAACTTCTCTTGGGATTAGAAAAATAAAAGCACTTATTGATGTTGTTTATGTGCAAGTGTAAAGCAAAACTGTGAAAAGAAGAAGGAAAAGAAGAAAAAAAATAATAAGGAGATTTCTAAAAATTCTAGTGGGAAAAGCAGGATATTATACTGTGAAATTATATTGTTGGATGGCATTCATCCAGATCTGACTCTCACCAGCGTTCCTCTACTTTCCACTATACTAGCAATTAACAGATCTCCACTCACCTCTCTCTCCTTTTTCCTCACAATCCAGTCCCTGTAAGGCGGTCCTGTCTTTCAGGTCTTTCACATTCTCTCCTTTCCATCCACTCTCCCCAGTGTTTCTGTCTTTTTTCTTCTATCTTGCTGCTACAGCTCCGGCCAGGGTCAGTAAAATGGACCATTACAGACATCCAAGCAATCTGGAAGTCGTCCTGTTGACATCTATACTGCACATGCCTGAGTGCCTGCAGCCCCCATAGCATTCAGTCCACTCTCTTCTATAAGGTTAATGTGTTTACTGCCTATGGAGAAATGAAAAAAGGCAAGTATATACTGTATGTAGATAAAGAGCATGCATTGCTGATATTATTATTTACATAAATTTACTTTTAAAATCAAACAAAACTAGTTTTTTTTAAAATAAGATTTTGTTGAAGGTGCATAAAACTAAAACAATACAACACAAAAGAATAGAAAAACAATGTTCTCATTAAAGGATATTTTCTTTGTAACTCATTTATTATAATTGGCTTTTTATAACTTATATCTTGTTGTCATCAATTTAATCACAACTTCTACTGGTGATAATAACACTGTAAAGTTACTGAGTTCTGAAAATGTAGTTACATTGCTAAAGACATAAGATAGACTGCTGCAGTCAATTAATTAATAAAAATAGTCTGATTTTGACATCAAAACAAAGACAAACGATTAAATTATTATCTATACATTCTTCCCAGTTTGAAAACTTCTCTCACGACAACTCACCATAGTTATGTGCGTGCACAGATTTCGACTCAAGAAAACTGCTAAAATCACGTAAGAGAACGTTTACCATTATAGAAAAATGATTTCAAATTGTCTGATCATCAGATTGCTTATGCTGTTTACCCTTTTGGGTAGCAATGTCACATGTTCCTAGATCCCAGAAAATTCCTTTGTGAGCACAATGTTATCAGAATTATAGAAACAATGACCAAAGCTACAAAGGTAGGACCAAAATTGTAATAAACTGGAAATATCAGCCAGACCAGCTGACTCTTTCTAGGAACCTATTCCTCAGGACAACTATTCAACTATTTCATCTTCTGATAGATGCTTTAACTTCCTCCTCACAACTCAGCCCCCTGCAGAATGCTAACACACCCTGTACCAGTACATCTGCTAAACAGACAACCTCAGATCAACCTCAGTCAAGCTTCTCGTAAGACATAAAACTAGCCTGACCCCATAACTGTTGGGTATCACACAATGTATTGGTATTTCAGCATGAAGAAGCAAATATCTTGCTCCTATTTGGGGACAAATAGATCTTTCTGTCTTTGATGAATGAAGAAGTACATTATTATCCATAAATTCATACACTTGTTAAACACAGTCTCCCTTGGAAGTACATAATCCATTTTCTGCATCTTAAAGAACCTTTCTTCTGTAGAATAGAAGATTTTTATTGTCAATTTCTCTATATATCCAGGACATACAGAGGAACCGAAAAGATGTTTCTCTCGCCTTTGTATTAGTGCCACACATTAAAAAAATGAGATTAAAATAAAATATAGAAAAATCTACCTATGTACACTGGCGGTAGTGCAATATAGTGACAGTTTATGATGTGATACTATTACAATATGGTAGCAGCTTGTTGAGAAGTACAGTAGTGCAAATGGTTCAGTAAGTGAAGAAACATTGCAGATTATGATATAATGTAACAGATAACCCATATTTGCAATGCAAACATATCTGTTATAGTATTTTATCCCTATCCTGTATCACATCTAATTTGCTAGAATTGCAGCAAACCTATAAAGTGCTCAGAAAAATACGTGGTGGCTTGATAAGAAAGAGCTTCACTCCTTAGATACCTCCCATGGACTCAACTCTAGTCACACAGTCAGAGACTGGACACATGCCGGCCTGAAAAAGCTTGGCAGTAAGTATTTACAGATAAACACATATTTGTATTTTTTCCTTTTCTTTTCTTCAATAACTCACCCTATAGCAAAGACAACTTTTTTTATTTTTTACATGCAGTCATTCTGTTGTGTCAATTATGTAAAGAGCTTGTAAAGCAGGAGACAAAACACCTCCTTGTTTCACCTCAAAGATGGTTTGAAACCACCAAGTTTAACCCATTAATACCACATTTCAACAATTCACATTCTAGAAGACCTCTCTTTACATAATCAAAGGCTTTTGCAAAATCAACAAAACCAGCACATGTCAACTTATTTCCCTCTGTTTCACCTTTTACCACTGTACACAATGTGTAATTCGTAAAATGACATGCTCGCTTTATTAATAGCTATGTGAACATCCTCACCCATTAATTCTGAGTTAAAGATCTTGCCTTGACTATAATTGTCTGTTTTAGGCATTATTGATGCATTATTTAAAAAAAAAAAAAACTCACTGGAAATCTTTGTCCCATTCACAGATAACTTCCGTTGGCTTTGTTGAGTTTAACCTGGATGAAGTATAAGTTTCAGTCCAGGTGTCATTGCAGCAGCTTTCCTGAGCCTTGGCTGTGTTTTTTTGAGCAGCATTTCTTTCCGCACATAAGGTTTGAGGTCAGAACTTTGTTTCTATAGAGGCTAATAGTGGCTTGTGAGTTGTAAAACCTTGTCAGGTCCCCTGTTCCCACTGGTACTTAGATATGTACTCTACTACCATTACCCAAACCCCACAGCAACCAGGGAGAGCTCGCCTTGTGATTGCTGTCATCAGCACTGAATGATCATTGACTTCTCCCCTGTCGGACTCTCACACCGGCTACATCTTGATATACTCATAACTTTCCATTAAGTTTGTGATGGCTGACTGTGCTGTGTTCCACTCCCTTATTATCGCCCACATTCGTTACTCTCTGCTCAGATCTGATGATAGTGGACATGTTTGGGCATTAGCATCTCCTCAGCTCCACCCTTATTGTTTACATCTTTCCAACTCAATTAAAAAGGACGCAGAAGTGAGGAACATGCAAAAGTGATTTCACACCATCTTGGCTTGTGGCGACGATATTATATCTGAGATGCGGTAAACCTCATATGGAGGCTGTATATTGTGCTTAATATTAATATTTATTGGTGACCTGATGTTATGTGAAAAGGGAATGCTGATGCCATCTTCATATCATATCAGTCATTCCTTCACCATTTACCGGAATAAATAGAGGATATGATCAATGTAGCTGAGGAGCCCATAGTTAGAATTAATGAGCACTGTGCAGCTCCTGCAATTTGTCTGCTGTGCTATTGAGTCCTCCTATTTCAATGTCTAATTTGTTATAGCTCCAAACGTCTCTTTCCCTGAGGCGATTTGAAGCATCTCGTTGCGAGCCATCGCCAGTTGGCCGATAAACACCTCCATGAATGTCTAGGGCATTTTGCGGAAATGTAGTGCATGGTGTGATTTTTCATCTAAACGCTGCGACAGTAAGATGATTCCCTGCTCCTCTGACTGATGGATTGTTCTTTATTATTCATGAAACGCAGTCTGTAACAACACAAAATTCGAGTGTAAATATCAACTGCGCATGATGTACAACAGAGGTCATGGTGTTAGGTGTGCAAATAAATAAATGGATCACATGAGGAGTTGAGGTCCAAAAAGAAAGTGCTTTAGAAGAGCAGAGAGAGCGTCAGCATGCACAAATCCAATTCAGCACTGAGCGGGTAAAAACAAAAACCCACATCTATTACCCCATCTATTTATTTAAGACATCATCGACTTCATATGAAAATGGAACAGTGCAATATTACTTAATTGTCCAAAATAATTAAACAAATTGAACTCATTTGAAAGGAAGATGGGCAAGTTGCACATTTTAATATTAAACAGCAGCAGTCCCTCCACTGTCATGAATCTGGATATTACCCCTCCAGATAGACACATTATTGGTAAATAAATCATCATTATACCATCTCAGTCAACATCTTTGGTAATTTTATAAGTAGGCAGGTATCACAAAGCCCAAGCCAAAATGAATCCAAGACAGCAGTATTACCCATAAATCATCTGAGGGGCAAATCTTTGCGAGGGAAAACAAAAGCAATAGGATGAGAGGAACGGGTTACTTGAGCAAAACTGAAACACAGACTCCTCTGGCGTGGAGCTCCGAGCGTTTATCAAACATTTATAAAAGCCATACAAATCCTGGCTGTTTGTAGTTGCCATTAAAGGGCTGACAGGCGTTCTGTTTGGAATGTACGAACAGCACAGCTCCTTGAAATACGCCAGGAAGGCGAAATGAGTCTGTATCTTTATTTGAAATGGATGCAAGCAACCTAAAATTCATACTGGACTTCTCAAAAAGAAAACTCTTTACCCACAAGCACACACACCGATATCAGCTCGGTGTACACCAAAATAAATCAGCCTTCTTCTCAGTCAGAAGCAGAGCACAGGCTATGAACATTAGGGCATGGTAATAAAGAGGAGAGCAGAAATTCATGCAGACAAGTGAAGAGGGGTGGACTCTGCATGGAGCAGTAATCACAGAGGGGCTCCTCAACTGGAGAACCGGGCAAACGAAAACACACATAAACAAAGCCCTTTTTGATCTTCAGAGGAGCAAAAATATTGATTGGAGCTCTATGTGGTCAGTTAGGCTCTGCATTCAGAAATAAAGTCGAGTGCGGTGGTGGGCCGGGGAGGGAGGGAGGCAGGCAGCTGAGTCAAAAAGAACCTCGGGCTACTGTGTCTGTGTCGAAGGCTTCATGGGCTGAGGCGCCAACAGGTGGCCACCATGCTTCGGGGTACAGACTCACCTGGTGGATGCAGCGCCACAACCCCCACCAAGACAAATGAAGGGTTTGATCTTTAGCAAGAGGCTATGGGGAGAACTCAGAGGCTCAGAGCAAACACACAAACACAGTCCTGCAAGTAGAAAGTTGAGAGTTTATAATTCCAGTGCATGCTACTCACGGGCTGACTTAATAGTAAACACTTTTTTGTAACAGTATTTGCACTAGTGAGTGTTTGTATGTCAAAAGTAACTTAGCACAAACAGAAAAGGCTTAAGTGTGCCACAAAGGAATAGATTCTGGACTCTACTCTCTAACTTATGTTTACCTGCAACTAAGCTGCGTGATTGGTGATGTTTGTGATGTTTTTGGGGTAAATGATAGTGTGTATAGGTTGTCTTTCATGTATTTTCGAGTGAGAGGAACACAATTTACAGTAGGGGACAAGTGGAGGGACAACAAAGCATAGGAAATTAACAGTGCAGATTGAAATCTACATCCACAGTTTTATATGTGACAGTATTGGTGACTATTTTCCATAGGAAGTAGCTAAAACCCTGTCTAACAGTGTTCATTTTATATATTTGTGTAAAGTTATTCACAAATCAGATTTTTGACAAAGACAGAAATATTGTGTTTTACTTGGTATGGGGGTAATTATGTTGATAAAAACTCTACCATGTACACTAAAAAAAGTGACGGTAGATGCTACACTGTCTACTTCCTTGTTCATTGATTGTCTGATTGCCAACAAACAAAAGTCACAAATTTCTGTACTTGAATCATGCTGAGGCCTTAACCCTTTGATTGCCTCTTGTCACCCCTGTGCAGTTCTCTCATGTGAGACGCAGAATGATGGAAAGCGTTTATAAACAGCTGACTGAAATTTGTCCTCCTATTTCCCAGAGCCAAGGCTATGAAAATATAATAGGCGCTGTTATATTGTTTGCAAAATCCTCCCATAATTCAATCCCATCAGCTTTGATATCTCTTTTAACATGTTTATGATCAATTGGGGATAACAACATTTGTATTTTTTATTATTCTGTGGTGCATAAAGGGGCAAGGAACAGCTTTAATTCCAATTGCAGTAAGTAATTTTCATTAAATGTCAATTTGTTATTAATTCAGAGCAACGCTGAAATCAAATAGTGTTCATTAATCACTGTGCCGTCCGGCGGGCTGCTAATTAAAATGTTGGGGGCGAGCTCGTTATTCACTGGCAGACCTGATTGTTAATGTCGACTCATTGTCCTCCTCCACCACGCTATCATTTATTTTCTTTGGTTTTCTTGTAAACTCTTGTTAATTATTAAATTGCTTTTTTGGACCCCTCGTGACACTTTTCAGATAGTCATCCATGTGCTGCCACTGAGAGGAAGTTGTCCTCTGGTCTGGCTGTGCACTGGAGGGGACCACAGCAGAAAAATGTATTATTTAAACCTGATTTGTGAGGTTCTTTTAAAATCATGTATTAGACAACGTGAAACATGTCTTCTCACAAAGCTACTGTACCTGTTAAACATATGAAACAAAGGGAGAACAGCATTTTAAATCTATAAATGTGCAATAACTGTGCGAAAGGCAGCACTTGTTCTATTTCCCACAGATAAAATATGTTCAGTGTACAGGTTTTTTTCAGGGTGTAGTTGGACATGATTGAATAATTAGCACCAGGCGTTCAAACAGAGGTCTGCTCCCGCAGCAGTGGGCACAGAGGACCAAGGTCGGTGTCTTCAACTCACACACAGCCCAGCCAGGGATATAACCTGTTTTCTTACCCCTCAATTATGCATGTTATCCACCAGCAGCCATATGTCTCTGTCAATACCTTTTCCTAGCATTCAGTGGCAGTCTGTGTGGGATTTGTGTGCGTTAAATAATGCAGTACTGAAAGGTCAGGAGGGAGACGAGGAGAGGGTCAATGCTTTGCGAGTTGCACATGGAGGTGGAGGGGTGGGGGGGCAGGTTGGAGCTGAGGCTCAGAGAAGCTGCCGTTAATTTCCAGGTCAGTTCCAATAATGAAATGCATACGGTAAATGTCAAACAGCACCCGTTGACGAGTAATCCACCTCTGCTGGGAAATAATGAATGGCTTTCTTTAAGACCCCAACTAACTCCTCTGGACGGAGAAATCAGCGGGTAGTTGCATTATATTCAGGCACAACCAGCTTATTCTGTGTCTTACTTTTCATTTTGAGCCTTTCATGTTCAGCATGGCCATCTTCCATATGAAGAGCAATACAGCTATGACAGCACACTGACTCCCAGAAGGAAAAAACAGATTTCACTTCTGTTCTGTTCAAACTTCAAAAATGTGACTACCAGTACCTCTGCAAAGTGCTTTGTGCTTGAGAAAACTTCTGAAAGTCGCTGCACCTAGCTGTTGTTCAAAGTGTTACTTCTCATAAAACGACTATTTTTCCTGTTACACATTAATCTTCTATTCTGTTGTTGTATGGATTAAAAACAATACACAACTAAAAACCATTTTGCCATGGGGTGACACCAGCAATGGCCATCAACAGGTTGATATTTGGACTGCACCATCTTTAAACCTAGTCTAAATTTTGATCTAAAGTGCACATTTGGTAAGTACTGTGACTTCATCTTGCACTATTGAGAGCAAGACATATAAACACTTTCAAAATATGGCTGTTTCTGCTACAGTGGATGTCTCCAGGACACATTTTGCCATGACACAGACAAATACACAAACACAGGCAGATTCATAAGGTGAAAAAATACCAGCTATGGTACCACATCTGGTGACAAGCTGACTAATGAGTTTTGGAGGCACCTGTTCGCATATTTTTGAACTCTTGATAAAACAAAGCTGTATGTTTCACCTAGCTTATATTCTTTACGTGATGCAAAGCTAACAACCTCCTGGTCTTACCATCACTCTTAGTACACAGGCTTGACAATGTTATCAATCCTCTCATCTAACTCTTGTCAGGAAAGAAAATAAGCACATTTCACAGAATGTCAAACTATTCCATAAGAAATATTTCACCTGTTGTGCTCCATGCTGACACATGTAACCACCTCCATCCTGACAGCCTCTGCAAAACAATAAAACATTTAAGAAAATACTTCATCTACTTTAAAATGAAATTAGAGCATAAAAACTCTGTACTTTTGATGTTTTTCTCTGTTACTCTGAAATTCAAATAAGGCATTTTGAGCCAACAGACCAAGATACTGTAAGTGTTTCCTTATTCTTCACAAACGCACCCACTCTTTGTTTCTAAAAGGTAAAAGAACATCCACTTTAAAATACTGTCACGGCTCTTCATTGTGGTGAATGAAGACACCCTCGCCTCTTATCAACAACAATATGCAGAGCACACCTCTCTTAGTTTCATTGTCATAAATTATTGAAGTGATTGTTGGGAAGAGAACAACAACATAGCTACCTTTAGTGGAAGACGAAAGCTGTAATGAAAGTGGGAGAGGACTCAAGGTGAGCGTGACTCACAGACTACATTATCTTTTGGTTGCTCTGTTCCAATGTCAGCGGCAAAGACAGATTCTCCTTTCATCTGTGCCCTTGTTCTGTTTTCTTGTGTGTGCGGGAGCATAAAATATGCTGGAATTTGTGGGTATGCCGTATGTGTGTGCGAAAAGTGAGAGAAATCACCGGAGAAGCATCAGTTAGTTTGAGAGGCGTTGGGAGGGCGGGCTGGTGGGGGAGGGTGGAAATGACTAACGGCCTTTTGTGTAATTAATGAGGACAGCGTTGATTTCCGCCGATAATTTAGCATGGTTGCCAGCGCTTGACTTCTGATCCCCATTTACCCTGGCTCTGTCTCTATTTAGATCAGCCTAGTGTGGGAGGAGTGTGTTAACCTTGGAGAATAGACACAAATCACAGGCAGATGCACAGAAACACACAAAGCCTTATCCACGTCCACACACAGGACCCCCCCTGAAGCCACCCACACGTACACACACAAACATTTATACCCCCTTCATCTATTCTGCTTCTTCTCTCTTTTCACACACATACATCAACCATGTGCGCACATGCAAACAAGGAAAAGGCATTTGAAAGCACACACATACACGCACACAAACACCCACAAGCACCTTAGGCAATGGAATAAATGCATCTTTAATGATAGCAGATAAGGACTCCCAACCAGGCCTGTAGTCATAGCTCAGTGATTTGGCTAGCAGGGAAAGGGATTGTGGGAATGAAAAACAAGCCAGTGGAAACTTCTGGGCCTCCAGGAGTCAGCAACTAAAAACCCACAGTCAGTCAGTCGGACAGAGAGGAAAAGCTCCGAGGTACTCTTTCAATATGCTGTCAGATGCTAAACAGAAAGTCTATTAAAACAACAGAACTATTGTGGTTTTAAACATGCTAGAGAGATTCGGCGTGCACTTCACAGCTGAATTATATTCAAATTACTTGTTTTTTTTCATGAGTGGACATCTTGGTAATGCTATGTTAGCTTGGTTTCCTCTGCTTAATTGCTCCTGTTAATGAAATTGCTAATCACTTTGTGCTGTGACACGTTGATGTGACAGATGTGTGAATATGCATGTGTGGCGAGTGCTGAGATGATGAGGGAAGCATTGATCAAAATACTTAACATCCGTCTACATTATTGTTTTGGGTGCTTATTGTGTATCCGCGACATATGTTGGCTTAAGGCTCGCCATGTTCAGGGTCCTGTAAACCCCTGATTGACATGCAAGTGCCGGCATTCTTTATTCATTCACTTCTATCCAAACATCAATGGCACTAGGCTGTATCGCCAGCCAGAGCTTAAACAAATGGCACACTTCTCCCTCAGGCCTCACAGCTGACATTTCCTGGATTTATTATGCATGTGGATGGGCTGCAGGGAATTCAGGTGCAACTAGATAATACTTGTGGTATAATAGTGGGTTTGTATGTCTTACAACAACACAAATGCCCATATGGCACAGGGGAACTCAGACATGTTGGTGTTCAATATTCAAGGCCTCCCGTTGACAGTAACACATGCATGCCCTTACATATTTTAACTTCTTAATTTCGCTCTTGCTTAAGTCTGCTCTATTTTCATGATTTCCTTGAAAGCAAACATATTGTTTTTTGCTGGAATGTATGCATAAGTATGCATTTCTGAATAATAAACATAACAGTAAATTTGCGTGCAGCAGCATGGTATGACTTTTAAGGCTTACTTAATTTACTGTCATCCTTGGCTGATGCCTCGATAGAAAACTGATTGAAACTAAGTGCAAGTGTGCGTGTGTGTGTGTGCGTTTCTTTTTTCAGCCTGAGTCACCACGTCCACCTGTCAGCGCATCCATCACCGAGGCTGGCTAGTTCTGCGTAATTAAACCTTACGCACACTAGTGTTGTGTGCGAGACCCCCAACTGCCATAAATTATGCATGGTGTAGGTATGTTTTTAGGGGCTTTTAGTAATGAGCTCAAAGCTTGTTACAGGAAACCCCCGGTGTTTTATAGCGGGGCTCCAACCTTGGCATCAACATTGGAGGATGTGGAATGAAAAAAAGAAAGAATTCACTCTGCCGGGCAGTGCCACGCTGCCCCTGCTCACACGCCTGCCTCTGACCATTCCTAGCCTGCAATGCCACACATGATAAGCTTCTTATTCATATGGAAAACAGGGGCGGTGGGTTCACCCAAATGATCCTACTGCTGGACTTGTGACGAGTGCGGCTCAAAATGCCACATGAAACTCATTAATCAGGGACAAACGGATGTTGCTGCGGTAGGTGAATGCTGCCGAAGTCCTGGCTGGAGGTTAAATATGCTTTCAAAAGTCTGACATGTTTTTTCTCTCAAATTCAGGGAGTATTTACCACAGCTGAATGTCAGGCTGAACTTCTCTGGACTTTGAGCAAAGCTTAGATTACAGCCCCAAACACCACACCGTCTCCATGAATCTTTAACACAGGTGAGACTTGTTTGCTTTCTGTTTTCGGCTAAAAAGTTTTATTAGAAAAAAGGATGCAATCCCACTGCAGTGTTGTAAACATCCGAGAGATAAAATAAAAACAAAAGCACTCTACCAGAGCATTGTTTAAATTTATACTCAGAGTCATATAGCCAACATCTATCACACAAAAATATGTCAACCATCACATTCTCTATCAGATCTGAAATTATAAATCACTCTTACCAATGATATGGCACTTTTGAGAGGAAGAGGTGGTAAAAAGAGATGGATCATCACCAAAAACAGGAACAGGACAAAAAAGAAATCCTGTCAAGGGTATTATGGAAGTGTCTGAGAAGGAAGGCCATAGATCAAAGCGTGGGACGGCCATTTGTTCCTGAGGAATAATAGCTGTGATGTGTGTCGGACCCGCTGACCTGCTGGAACAATAAAGCCGAGTTGCGGCTGCCTAAGAGCAATGACCTTGTGCGGTTGAAACCTGCCCAAAACAGGGGAAAAAAGAGAGATGGATGGGAAGAGAGACGCATGACCAGGGAGAAACAATTACAATCTATATAAAGGCTGATTCCTGTCCGACACCGCCACTCACACTGCTGAGAGAAGATTGTTGTCAGCTTTCTCTTAACAGTAGAGTGAGAAAAGGGAGACCTTTTATAAGGGATGAAGGTTGCAGAGGTGCTTTTTGAGGCAGGGCCAGTGCTGTTCTTCAAATATAGCATTCTACCTCAAGCAAAACTGCTGGTCCATTTTAGACTCATTGTGTTTTTCCTTCACTGACTGTAGCAGGAAGGGCTAAGTTGTGACGCTGAATCTGAAAAGCACTAAGACATATTGACTTCAAAATATATATACTTATAGGCCAGCCATGCACCCAACTTTTTAAAACAACTGAAAATCTTTACAACAAAATATGTTGCCTGAATTACATACTCATTCTTCTCATGGCTGACTTGGATAAAGGTATCCACGACTAAATGTTAGAGGCTTGGACAATGTCTAAAACTGAGTAAGGCATCCAGCAGCCAAAACAGAGGACTACTTTGTCACATCTGAAAAGTGACAGAGAAAGAAATATCCAGTGTGAGGGGAAAATGGCAAGGTACAAATCAAAGGAAGAAGCCATTCAGCCACCTCTGAGATAGGTAACAAAAGGCTTTCCACGAACTGTGGGCTTCTCAACAGATAAAAGTCTGTCTGCGAGACAGGGCGACAGACTGGTGTTCATTGTGCTACCAGGGGAGGGTGCAGACAGTGTGAAAGGAGCCATCAAGGTTGAATGGGTGAGAAAAGGGGATCTGTGGGAGCAAATGAAAAGGACCTGGATCAAGCATGCCATTGGTCTCAATAGAATGAAATGACAGTGCCGTGTATGGAGGTAATCTCAACATGTGACCACCAGCAACCGTGCAACCACAATGCCAAGGAGCGGAGAGCAGAAACATCTGTATCGGCTCATTTTCATAGCTCACAAAACTAATTGTATTGCAGAAATAGGGTTTTGCCTACTGAAAAACTATGACAAAAAACTGTAGGTCTTCATTTTGCCTTGTGTTTTTTTCAACTTTTTTAGGGTGGGAAGATTTAGAAAGATGTCATAACAATACATCTATTAACCAATCTAATATTGAAAAAACGGATGGTGCAACACAGCTAACAAGTTGTTATACATTACTTTTAGCACTATCTGACTCTCAACTCCCTCAGAGGTCAGCACCATCAAAACATTGCAAAGTTCACCAAAGTTTAAGTTAAATTAAAAAAAAAAAATAGTGAAGATTTTCAGCCAGGTCCATGAATTTGATTCACAGATTTTGGCAATTCCACTGAAATTAATTAGTTTTGCTGTGTGTGGTCATGAGAATAATTTTACCCCGACAGTCTGTACAGTATATGCCTGTTGTTAATAGCATGTGCACTTCAGCAGGGCAGATGCTGTTGTTAATAGCATCTGCCCTGCTGAAGTGCACAGCTCTCTAATTGAACTGTGGCTTATGATTCAGTTGAAATGCAAACTGAGGCAGGTCTGATCTGAACACTCTGATGAAGAAAATGGAAGAATTTGTTTCTCAAAAAAATGAAAACTACCCTCAAGGTGTCTTTGCAGATGTCGTCTTCCTTCAGTGACATTTTTCTTTCATTTTGCTCATTTGGTGCCAAATATACAAACGGAGCAGGATGAACTTTCAGAATTTCACGATATCTGTTTTTCAGTAGCAGATAGTCAACTGTCGAGAAACAACACGACTTAAGCTGTAACAGCTCTGCAAGATTCAATCACTCTATCACTCATAAGGCTCAGGACAAATTGCTCTGAGCTTCTGTAAAGATCAGCTAAATAAGAACAGATCTCTAACAATTCACACTGTCAGCGAGGATCATAGAAATTAAGTTAATTTGAAGTGGGCGGGTCAGGATTTGTCACAGTGCGCAAGAGAAAAAGGTTGTGACAAAACCACAGTGATGAGAGCGACAACCAGGTCTGATTATGTTTGAATGCCTTCTAATCATATCAGTCCACATTTAAGCACTCAGGGTAACTGAATCATAAATCACAGGTGCATTTGTCATGACTCAGGTTTCCAGCCTACATGTAAAACCACGAACCTCCACCTGGCGAGCTTGGATCGGGGAGGATGGTGGTGATTCACGCTTCTGGACATGCTCTCTCCCCTGGCACGTTCCTTCGTCTCCAGACACCAGGTGGTGTCACGGCAGTCTGCTGGAATGCAAATGTGTCCTCAACAACGCCTCAACTGTTACGATTCCCCCATTTGTCACAGGATATGTTCATTACCCACAGCTTTGGGCCCAAAATTAGTGTCGGTACAAGACATCCCGGCTGTGTGATGAATCCACCCGCTGCCTGCCTTGTCATCCCCTGTTTCAGATCGAAGGGTCTCCTCACTCCCCTTTCCTCCCTCTACTTTGCTCCTCCATGTCCTTCACATCTCTATGCTTCTGTTCTTTATTTTTCACAAAGAAATATTAGTCAACAAGGTTGTGCGCAGCAAGGGCCCCAACCACGACTCCAGAGGACGTCACATTACCCTTCCAGATGGTGCGCTAATGTTGCAGTGGATATCAAGGTGTTCCAACTCATCATAATAAGAGGGATCCATTGGCATCAACTGTCATTGAGTTATAACCTTGCAACAATACGTTGCGTCTTAGTGGAGGAGCGTCGGTGTAATGCTATGCTAACCTTGTCATGGGGACAACAAAGTGACACATGTTGATAGATGGAACGCACTAAATGGTTTCATGCATGTTGCGGGTAGTCAGTAACTGCTAAGAGAGGTCAGGCATAGTAATTATGTGCCACCTCATCTGAAGAGCTATTATTATTCGCATGCTAGGGTTATTTGCATGACAGGATTGGGGTCAACTCATGTCTCAGTTGAGTCGGTTTAGAAAATGAATGCAAATTTAGAGTGTTATTTAAGCAGATCTTCAGAGTGGAGGAAGGATTGCATTGTGTGTGTGTGTGTGTGTGTGTGTGTGTGTGTGTGTGTGTGTGTGTGTGTGTGTGTGTGTGTACTTGTTTTCGTGACATATAAGGACATTTTTATGATAACACACCTTCAATATGAGGACGCTTGGAAATATGAGGACATTTTTCCGGTCCTCATTTTTCCGACCACTCTACAATGATCTACAACCTCCCAGCATGCTCCCAGACCAAAAATCTCCAATGTCCTAAAATGTCACAATTTTCGGAAATTAAGTGTGTAAGTGTGTTTAGCGTTTTTGCTCACCTTCGATTACGCCAACTAGTGGCCAGTTTTGGAAGTTTTACACACTTTTCACACACTTGTCCTCATCTGTCACTTTGATCAGAAAAATTCACACACTCGCCGACATTAAGAAGATTTATGCATTACTGGAATACACATATTAAATTAGAATCGGTTAAAACATTCTCAATTGATACAGCTGATCTAGGACTTGCATTTCAGATATTAGGTTTACCTGATATCCTTATGTTTTAAGAAGAAGACAATATTTATATATCCTGCCTTGTAGTGAATCACGTTATGTACATCTTTTTCCAGTAAAACCTTAGTCACACTGGATATAGTATACTGTAATCATACTGTAATCATACAAAATGTTGAACATTGTTTGCTACAGTTCAAGTTTAACTTGCAGATTGGAGATGCCATTTAATCAATGTGTAGGAAAGTCAATCAGAAACCGATTTTTGCCCCAAAAAAGGACATAAAGACACACTAAAGTGACTTCTGGGCTGTTTTTATTAGAACATTGTAGTTTTTCATCCTCCTAGCAGATATACTTTTATATCCAAATGCTAGATTTGAGTTAAGACATTTATATTGACATGGACATGACATAATACAGGCTAATAATTATGAAGCTGATGGGTGTCCCAGTGACCACGAAGAAATCAAGGTGGGTAGAAATAACAGTCAGTTGTGTTGTGAGTAGAACCACTGGAGAATAGTGCTGCTGATTTACTCAACAGTCAACCTGCAGTTCACTCACACACTTGCTGATCACCAGTTAATGTACACAAATCACAGACTGTATGTAAAATAAGTATATATTACATATAATACAGCATGGTGGTGCAGTGATTAGTTTACGTCTCAGCTTGGGTCTCTGTGCAGAGTTTTCATGTTCTTGCTGTGCCTGCATGGGTTCTCTCTGGGTACCCTGGCTTCTTCCCACAAACCAATGACATGCTTGTTAGGTTAACTGGTAATTTTGTCCAGAGGTGTGAATGTGAGAGTGAATGGATGTCTAACACAGACAGATAGACATCTGTCTGTGTTAAACAGACAGAGCAAAAGCTCGCTTGATCTTGATTTTCAGTATGAATACAGACCGTGAAAGCGGGGCCTCACGATCCTTCTGACTTTTTGGGTTTTAAGCAGGAGGTGTCAGAAAAGTTACCCTTTTCTGACACCTCCTGTTCCAGGACATGTGGGAACCCTGCATGACAACATAGAAAATGATTGATCAATTTTCCAGTAATGGAAGACATATGAAAAAATGAGAAAAAAGGCCAAATGTCCTGGAAACAGTTAAGTTATCCTAGAAAATTATTTTTGCTCTCCCTGCCAATAGAAATTGGTTAAAATTTATGCGCATGCATAACTTTGTAACTGTTGTCACCTTATCTTATTAAGACATACCACTTCTTTGCTGCTAGCCAGTGCAGCCCCATACGTGATGCGACCAGGCAATCAAATTTGCATTTCCACTTAGAGCAGTTCTGCAACCCAGTTCTTCCAACTGGAAGCTTGACAGGTTGAATAAATAACCAAATAGGGCAATAAGAGACAGTTTCAAATGTGTGTTGTCCTCTTATTACAGGAGTGAGTGACAATGTCAGGAAGACAGTCCAAATTCAAAAGTGCATGGATGGAAGATCCCCAGTTCAGGGACTGGCCAGGAGAGGTGTCAGGAGATACACAAACGGCATACTGCAAGTTTTACAGAAAGTCTTTGATGTTAGCAATATGGTTTGTCAGCTCTAAAGAGTCATGCGTGAGGGCAAGGCCACACCAAGACAGCTGGACAATTCAAGAATGAGAGACAAATGACAGATTTTATGAGGTGCTATGAGGTGCTTTCAAAGACACAGGAGAGTAAAGTAGTTGTACAACCAACAAAGAACCACAAACAGCCACTGAAAGTGTAGGTTGTGGAAATACAGCATTGCAAGGTTCTAGTACAGAAACACAAGGAAGCTCAGCATTTTTTTTCAAGTCAAGCCATATTTGAAGCAGACATTGCTGAGTTATCAAGAAGGTCAAGTCGCCCTATTCGTTGAATTCCAGCTCTGGTATCTCAGCAGTTTTCGGACAGTGCGATTGCCAAACAGGTTTCATGTGGCACAATGAAGTCTGCTTATCTTGTATGTTTTGGTTTAGGTCCTTATTTCAAACAGCAACTGATCGCAGATATAAGAAAAGCACAGTGCTATGTGATTTAATTTGATGAATGCATAAATATAGTGACACAGAACAGTTGGATGTTGTAGTGTGGTACTGGAATGAATGTGAAGGAAAGGCTGTGGTGCATTATTTTGATTTAGATTTTGTGGGACACATTCAAGAAGAGACGTTTCTGGAAAAAGTTAAGAAAGCTCTGTCGCCACTTAATCCCAGTAAGCTCTTACAGATTTCAATGGATAACCCGGCTGTTCACTGGAAGTTCCTGAGGCTATTCCAAGATGACAAGAGCAGAGAGGTGTTCAAAAAAAGAATGTGTCTCCTTCCTTGCTGTGACCTGCAAAACACATGATGGAGAGAAGTCCTCTTGTGTACCGAGCAGTTTGGCACATGAGCTCCCTTGACTCAGATCATGGTGACAGAAGCTGAAAGTGCAATAGCAATGTCTGAGACACTCCTACAGGTTCTCCTAAATGCAAAATGGCACACTGCCTCAGAGTGTGACAAAGCCCTTGCTCAGTATAAAGCTTTCCTATTGCATGTTAGTGCAAGCTATCAAGCAGAGTTCCAAAATTTTGTTTACAGTTGTCATCTGGATGAATTTTTTGGAAGATTTGTCAGTGGAGAGCAGAGTATGCAGCACTTCATGAAATTTCTCATCACACTGTCTCAGAGACAAGCAGCAATAGAAAGAGGCTACTCCATCAACAAGGACATACTTGTCGAAAACTTGAAGGAGAGGAGTCTAATAGCATTGCGCTTGGTTCAGAATGCAATGGCTAAGTTTGCAGTAGATGAATCCCTGCCAAAAGACCTCATTCAACACCGCAAAGGAGAATGGATGAGGTAGTATGGAGTACTTTGGGGATGAGAAAAAGAAAAAAGAACAAACTTCAAATGAGAAGAAAAGAAAGGAGCTCCACCAAGAAATAGAAAATGTGAAAGTAAAACAGAGAACAATAATGAAAAGCAGCGAAATGATGCAGAAAGAGACAGATGAAATGGCAGTGAATGCAGAAAAAACAGGACTTCACATGACTGACTAAATTGTATCGGAGAAGTGTGGCAGAGAAAAAGGAAGAGCTGGAAGCTCTAGCACAAACTGAAAAGCCTCCGGGAGAGTGTCAAGAAGCTAAACTATCTTTAAGCAACTTTTTGGAGGAGCATATTTATTAGAATGATATTGCTTTGTTTAATATTGACCTTATTGCACTGCAGGATAAAAGTTTATGTTGGTTTTTAGTTATATTTATGACAGTTGAAGTTTTGCTTGGCTATTTTGGCAGTGATTTTGATTTTTATTATGTTTGAAAAATGCAGGTGCCAGATGTGTAAAAAAACTGAGATGAAAAAAAGGAAATTGCTTTCCAGCGATTTATTGAAAATATTGTTAAATGAAGTGCACCAAAGAAAGTAGGAGAGAAGAGAAAGTTGAGTTGGGAATTGCCCCATTGAACATTGTCACTCCAGTTTGTCATGCCAAAGAAGTGCTACTCTGTAATCTGTGGGTGTGTTTGCATTATTCTGTGATACATTTGTCATAATTATTTTTCATAGACAAATTATAGTCATAGACTGCATATCAAATGTCTGAGTAATAAACATAGAAACAATCTGGGTAAATGCAAGTTACAACTGTAGTAAAGAAGACTTCAAAAGAATGACGGAGACAGAGGAATGTGTTACAGTATGGCGTGATAACTTGTGTCTGTAGCAGCTGAAAATGTCCTGGAAAAGTCCTGGAAAATAATTTCAGGGAAAGAGTGGGAACCCTGTCATGCCCTAGGTCGGCTGGGACAAGCACCAGCCCAGTATGTAATGATATAAATGGTCTGAATAGATCATACATCTATACTAACCATTTCACCTGCCCCTCTCCTACAGTTCCCCCTAACCATATTTTAACACACTATAGGTTACAGGTCACTACAGGTTACTACAGGTATACAGCTGATGTGCTAGCAGAGATGACCACCTTACATGACATCATATTTAAGATGAAAAAACAGACAGAGAGCAGAAGTTTGCATTTTTAAACAATAATAATAAAATATTGAAATGATTATTCTGTCAAATTGCAATTCTGTAGACAAGGATATGTTTAAACCTGCGAGCTATTCAATATCAAAGTTGCACTTAAACGCTTTTCTGTGAGTAGGAAGAGGAAAACTTCTCAGTATTTAATAGCGCATTGTGTTGAGATGGGTACCCCACCACTCTGAAAACTCCAAATGTCTGGTTGGTCAGAGAGTCAGTAACACAGCCTCTGATTGGTCGACACACACAGCCAAAGGCTAACAAGATGGCTAAGAGGATGACGAACGATTTTCATCCCGGAAAAGCTGATAAATAAACCACAGAAGAACCTCCGTGAAGGATTCGTCATCATGGGCTCCTTTTAGAACATCTCCGAAAAGATCGTGCAGTTTTTGGTTGGATTACAAAGCTTTTCGGACTGTTACCGCCGCAGCGGAACTCTCATTGAAAGGCACATCCGGTACCTTCTACCTGCCGGAGATATCTATCCTGGCGCATAGAATATCTTCGATTTGTGAGATGCGGCCACAATCCGACGAGGTGAGTTTAAATGTTTTTAAAAGGACTTTAAATACAAAAAAATACTCCAACAAAATGAAGTAGGTTGTGATAAATGATCATTCGTGCGTTTTTCTTCGTCGTCAGCTGTAGAGAGAGTTGGAGTTGTTGTGAAATAAAACTGTTCACGTCTTAACAAGGCAACATGAGTTAAAGGGAGCTAATTAGCTAAAGTGCAGATGAGGGATGCAGTGCTGCATGGAGGATTGTCCGAACCAACGTATCTGTTGCTGCACAGACAGTTGTCTAAGTTGTTTTTCATTTTTATTGGGCGTTTACTTTTACTACGACACACAATACATTTTCTGATTTTTTTTGGGGGGGGGGCGGGGGGGGGGCAGGAGCATTTAAACCCCGGCGGCTTACTTGATCGGCGCACTGCAGCCTCGTCAGGGCTCGACAGTATTCGGCGACTCTCGGCGGGGCCCAGCGGCGGCTTGCACAACTATTGGAATATCAAAATTATTATCTGAATACCCCGCAACGAACCAATAGTCGGATATTGGAATATTCTGGACTAGCCCTACTAATAATAATGCTTTCCTTAACACGGGGCATTTTAAAGAATGGGTGCCATTTTTGTCCCCAGAACCTTAAATGTATAAATATGCCGGGAAATGCAGTTGAAGTTGCAAATTTAAGTTATAGAATGTGAAATGTTAATTAAATCTACCTAGAACATTGCAAAAATTGCATTTTTGACCTGTTCCCACCCTCTAAATGCCACAGTTTAGCATGAAATATGGTGAAAATTTTTTTAGGAATAGTAGGTTTTGTATTTTTGTATTGATACATACATGCATGTCTCATCTATGTTTTCAATGGTTCTTTTTGTAAAAACAAATGTAAAGGTTTTGTTAAAATACACATAAAATGTATACTTGATAATGTAACTGACAGAGTAGGTCAGTCTCAACGTTCAGTCCTGTGACCTGAATTATTTGTGAGATTAATTTGTTTATTTTTAAAAATAGTCATTATTGATAAATCACAAATAGCAATATCCAGGTTTGTAGCAGTGCTAACGTTTTCTGTAGAGTCTGGCTTAATAAAGAAAGGACCTTATGAAACAAGTATTGTGACTGTAGAGTGTGTGTTATAGTGTCCTCATATTGTGTAGAAAAAGACACTATACAGTGTTAATAATTTCTTTAGTCTGGTATAATAAGCCAGAGCCCTGTGAAACAAGTATGGTGGTTAGTTTATTAACTAGTTAGGATCTATATTACGGTATAGAATTGTTCTGACAGTGTATTTTTGTGTTTTGTTGCAGATGTCCCAACTCATTCTTCTGCAGATCCAGAAGTGAGCGGGAGATCCTCTTCATCCTACCAACAGGTTAGTACACTTTCTATTTCATACTTAGCGAAATAGATGTACGTTTTGGGTCCAATGCAAACATAAAACACCATTTTGCTATATAAAAACAATCAACTTGTGTAAAACATTGACAATATTAAAAATGCTATTAGTTGTTACTGAATACCGTGGCATAAAGACATTAGCAATGCCAGGTATTAGCACGAACTTCCCCTTAAAACATCAAATTCTAACAAAATTCTGTGTTAGAATTCTTTTGCAAATGTTTTACTCCATTTAGCCTCCTGTTGATGACTTTACATGGTTTGATTTATTTGGGAAATAGATCCATTTACATCAGTGTGGGGATTAGAGCTTTCTTTGACAACAACAGGACAGGTCAGAAGTCAGAAACAGAGACTCTACATGTGGTCAGTCGTCATGTCCTCATATGGTTTGAACCAACAACTGCAAAGTGTGTTAAAATGTTGTCATAGTCTTAGCTATGGAAGACTTAAGTGTTACATTGGAAGTCCTCATATGGTCACAGCCCACAACTTCAGAGTGTGTTACATTGTCCTCATAGTGTTTAGGAGTGGATACTGTACAATGACAACACTTTCAATAGAATCTGGCATATTAAGCCCAGACCTTCATTAATCAAATGTGATCCTTATTTTAGTACAGTATTATTCTGACAGTGTGTTTTTGTGTTTTGTTGCAGATGTCAAGTGTTGAGCTCCCAACTCATTCTTCTGCAGATCCAGAAGTGAGCGGGAGATCCTCTTCATCCTACCAACAGGTTAGTACACTTTCTATTTCATACTTAGCGAAATAGATGTACGTTTTGGGTCCAATGCAAACATAAAACACCATTTTGCTATATAAAAACAATCAACTTGTGTAAAACATTGACAATATTAAAAATGCTATTAGTTGTTACTGAATACCGTGGCATAAAGACATTAGCAATGCCAGGTATTAGCACGAACTTCCCCTTAAAACATCAAATTCTAACAAAATTCTGTGTTAGAATTCTTTTGCAAATGTTTTACTCCATTTAGCCTCCTGTTGATGACTTTACATGGTTTGATTTATTTGGGAAATAGATCCATTTACATCAGTGTGGGGATTAGAGCTTTCTTTGACAACAACAGGACAGGTCAGAAGTCAGAAACAGAGACTCTACATGTGGTCAGTCGTCATGTCCTCATATGGTTTGAACCAACAACTGCAAAGTGTGTTAAAATGTTGTCATAGTCTTAGCTATGGAAGACTTAAGTGTTACATTGGAAGTCCTCATATGGTCAC